>CM053580.1:565011916-565092749 GCA_028627135.1 Pseudochirops cupreus | reverse complement strand
GATTTCTTTTCCATGTTTATCTTCTCATGCTTCTTGTATTTGAATGTCAAATTTTCTTTTCAGTTCTGATTTTTTCATCAAGAATGTTTGAAAGTCCCCCACCTCATTTAATGACCATATTTTCCCCTGAAACATTATACTCAGTTTTGCTGGGTAGTGATTCTTGGTTTTAGTCTTAGCTCCCTCGATCTCCAGAATATCATATTCCAGGCCCTTTGGTCCCTTAATGTAGAAGCTCCTCATTTTTTTTCAACTGAGAAAATTATTTCGTGCAAGTCTTTCCACATTTTTCTAAGATCATTGAATGCATCATTTCTTATAGCACAGTAGTAGTACCCCACCACAATCATATACCACAACTTGTTCAGCTGTTCCCCAATTTGATGGGCACCCCTGCAATTTCCAGTTCTTTGCCACCACAAAGAGAGGTGCTATAAATATTTTAACATAGGTTAGATAGATAGATAGATAGAACATAGGTTCTTTTCCTTTTTCCCTAATCATTTTTGGAAATAAACCTAGTAGTGGTATTGTTGGGTTAAAAGGTATATGCAGTTTAATAACTCTTTGGGCATACATAATTCTAGATTGTACTCCAAAATGGTTGGATCAGTTCACAATTCCACCAACAATAAATTAGTATACCAATTTTTCCACATCCTCTCCAAAATTTGTCACTTTCCCCTTCGATCATTTTAGTCAATCTGGTAGGCATAAAATGATATCTCAAGTTTGTTTTAATTTGCATTTCTCTAATCAATAATGATTCAGAGCATTTTTTCATATGACTATAAATTGTTTTAATTTAATTTATTCATTGGAAAACTGCCTGTTCATATCCTTTGACTATTTATCAATTAGGAAATAACTCATATTCCTATAGGTTTGACAAAATTCTTTGTCTATTTTAGATAGAATCTTTAGCTGAGAAACTGTCTACAAAAATTTCTTCCCAATTTTCTGCTTTCCTTCTGATCTTGGCTACATTTTTTATTTGTACAAAACCTTGTAAGTTTAATATAATTGAAACTATCCATTTTACACCTAATGTTACTCTCTGTTTCTTGTTTATTCATAAATTGCTCACCTACCCATAAGTCCGATAAGTAATATGTTCTATGCTCTTCAAATTTTCTTGTAATATCTCTCTTTACATCTAGGCTCTGGTTCCATTTTGACCTTTTCTTGGTAAATGGTATAAAATATTGGTCTATACCCAATTTCTGTCAGGCTGCTTTCCAGTTTTCCCAATGATTTTTACCAAATAATGAATTCTTATCCCCAAATCTTAGATCTTTACACTTGTCAAAAACAAGGTTATTATGTTTATTTGCTGCTATAAATTGTATGTCTGCTCTGTTCCATTTATCTACCTTTCTAAGAAAATAGAGACCATGTATTATGAGCTTCCTGTTCTCCTCTCTCTCCAGCTCAAAAATCTTATATTACCCTCCATTCTCTTCTTTCTCCCCATCTTTGTAGAGGAGACAGCCATTACTAAGCCCAACTCCCCTTGAGCACATCCCATTCCATTTCATCCTGTCAGATTGTGCCAGGGATATGCTAATATTTAACAACCTGACTCTCCAGGAAAAAAAATGTATGCAAGGTACACTTTTAAGTTTAATTGGCATTATCAACATTTTCCCATTGCTTTCTTAAGTCTAGAAAATTGACACAATAGTCAAGCCATAATGTGCAGTATTTTCTGATTTCTGAGGTATAAATGCTCCCACTGAAAATTTAACAATGGGCTCTCATGAACCTATACAGCTGCTTGTAGCACAGTCCCCAGATTGTCTCCACAACCATCCATCCCTTCTCAATAATCTTTCCTTCTTTATTGGATCCTTCCTTGGTATCTCCCAACCCGCCAAATTCTCCCTATCTTAACTCTGCCATCCCTTCAAGTTATGATGCTCTGTCTCTCCTCTCTCTCATAACCAAAGACCTAGAAAAAGTTGTTTCCACTTGTTCTTTCAATCCTTCATTCTTTGCAGTCTGGCTTCAGATATTATGATGCAGCTGAAATGGCTCTCTCCAAAGTTACCAATGATGTCTTACTTACTAGGTCGTATAGTTGTTTTTTCAATCCTCATCCTTCTTGACCTTTCTGCAGGCTTTGACACTACTGACTACCTTCTCCTCTTGTATAATCTCTCCTCTCTGGATTTCTGTGACATTATTCTCTCTGGGTTCTCCTCCTGCTGGTCTGACTACTCATTCCTTTGTTGAGTCATCACTTCATTTCCCAGTCACCTCTAAGCCATTCTGCCTACACTGTCTTCTTCCATTGGAATTGAGCTCAAGCCCCTGGGACTCTGGGAAGCCACAAACTTTTCATGAAAGTAAGGACCTAATCTTTGCAATGTCAATATTTTACTGATGTTGCCATGTGGCAGTGAGACCTGGACCTCCACTGTCTCTGGAAAAGTAAAGATGAGCATCACCCAGAGAACAGGAAAGGTTCATGGTGGGTGGGAACAAGTTGCATCCTATTATCAAAAAGGAACAACAAAGATCAGGAACAAGACAAATCATCAAGGAAATGAGTGGAACAAAGAGAAAGGCTGATTATGGAAGGCACAAAAGCAAGGGATGACGGGGGCTAGAGAGTCCTCTACTGGTACTCACTGGATGTTGGGGGGAAATCAAGGAAAGTCTCCTCTAGGATAAAATAAAAAAGAAGGGCTCCCTCTCCTTACCAAGGCTAATCCCTCTACCTACACAAATGGTCTTATTCCATCCCATCTCCTCCAACAGATTGCCCCTCTGTCATCCCCATTCTTTAATTTACACTGTTTACTGTCTCATTATCTACTGCCTACAAATATGCCCATGTCTCCCCTATACTGAAAAAAAAAACCCTTCACTCTACCCTTCCATCCCCACTATCTATCATTCTATGTCTCTTCTTCCCTTAGAAGGTAAACTCTTTGAAGAGGTCACCTGCTTTCTTTCTTCTCATTTTCTTCTTTATCCCTTACAATCTGGTTTCTGAACTTCTTGTTCTGCTGAAACCGTTCTCTCCAAAGTTACCAAGGATTCTCTCAGTTGCCAAATCCAATGACCTTTTCTCAGTCCTCATTCTCCTTGACCTCTCCACAGCCTTTCACACTGTTGGTCACTCTCTCCTGGATACACTCTTCTGTCTAGGTTTTTGGGGCATCCCCCTCTCTTGGGGCTCCTCTTACCTATCTGATCACTCCTTCTCAGTTTCCTTTACTGGAACTTCATCCAGGCTACACCCTCTAAAGGTGGGTATCCCCCAAGGCTCTGCCAATTCCCATGTATTTAATTATCATCTCCATGCTAGTGATGACCAGTTCTACTCATTCAGTCCCAATCCCTCACCTACCTTCAGGTGTTATTTTTCTTCCTTTCTCAATGCATGAGGAAGAGAAAGGGAAGGAGAGAATTTGGAACAAATATAAAATTGAACTTAAAAAAAAACAAATGCTGAGTGACTTGGCAGGTCATTTTCTGATGCTGAAGTATTTTATAGGGCCAAGGACTTGGGTGACCAGAATTTGTTTTTTCCAGGTCTTCAGTACCTGTGGCTGCTGAGGAGGTTGGGGCTGCAGCAGCCACAGAAGCAGGTACCCCATCCTATATCCATCAGGGTTGATTCCTTGATGATGGCTGGGTAGGGGCAGAGCCAGTGGCCACTCAGAGTTGACTCCCAGGATGATGGCTCTGGAAGCTGGGCTGGAGGCAGGATCGCTGGTTTAGGGTGTGCATCCCATTCAAGGAACTCTTAGACCTAACTTTCTGATGGTGGCAGTTGGCCAATTATTGATGCTGGTGGTGCCAAGGATGGCCTTTTCACTTAGAGCAGTGGTTCTCAACCTTCCTAATATCGAGATCCTTTAATACTCATATGTGGGCATATCTGCATGTGGGTGGACCCGCCTGGAAATGGATAGAGGAGTGGTGTCTTGGTTCTTAAGACCATCAGAAATATGTGTTTTCCCATGGTCTTAGGCAACCCCCAAAGGGGTTGCAACCCACAGGTTGAGACCTGCTGACTTAGAGTGAGGTAATGCCCATCCAGTGAATAGGCCTCTTTAAGAAGAGAGTCAAGAGATGACCCTTTTAATTAGAAAAAGGCCTTAGCCTAAAAGAGCTAGGGCCTCCCATTGCATGCTGGGCCATCTCCAGTGGTCCTGATGAATATCTGGTCACTGGATCCAGATGGCTCCGGAGAGGAAAGTGAGGCTGGTGACCTTCACAACCCTCCCTCATTCAAATCAATGTCAACTGCAAGTCATGTCATCATTTCCATGATGCCATGGTCTTAGAAAACGAAGGACAAAAACACCACAAGCCAAGGATTGTGGGCTCCTTCATAGGGGTTGCTTCCTTCAATGATGGCTTCAGGACCTTTGCTAATAACAGGACTGGTAGGTAGCCTTAGGGGCATTGCTGTCCCCAGGGTTCCAGGGCTGCCTCCATCACTGTCTGAGTCCTCTTACTCGACAAACTCTCTTGACACACACTGCCTTCTGTCTCTTCCTCAGGATGCCTTGTTGCTTTCCATTTGTCTCAATAGGGATTGCTAATCTGGGGCCCGCACACCCTCAAGGGGTCTATGGATTGATTTCAAGGGGTCTGGGAATCAGTATGGGAAAATTACATTTTTCATGTGACCATAATTGGTTGCCTTTTGATGTTTTTTTATGCATTTAAAAATTATATTCTGAGAAGGGGTCCATAGACTTCACCAGACTGCCAATGGAGTCCAATTCCTCACCCCTGGAATGCTCTCCCTCTTCCTCTCCTGCCCAGGACCCCCAGCTTTCCCTGGAAAGCCTTCCCTGAAGCCCCCAAGTTGTTCCTACCCTCTCCTCCATTTGTCTTCTATTTAGCTAGCTATATTTGCTGCTTGTCCCCTGATAAATAGACTAAGTCCTAGGGGGGACAGAAACTGTCTTGTATTTTTTTTCTTTGAATCCTCAGGGTCTTCTCACATCCATCACACGTCTCCACATTGTGTTCTGGGTAATATGAAATTTTCAATTCTTGTCTGAAGAGGATGTTTCCTCCTGTCTTGAGTAAAGATTGGGAGGTGGGGCTGCTTTCCAGAAGGTGGTCCACAGCTGGTGGGTCATAGTGGAAGGTGGCTAAGGTCAACTTAAGGTGACAAACATTAAGAAAGTCTCCTTTTTGCCTAAGCCTTCCAACTGGGAGAAGCTAGTTTTGTTTCTTTAAGGATATTTATATTGCTGGCTTTCGTTTTTACACTGCCTACATTTTCTAACTTATCTTTCTCTCCTCCTTCCTTTCTCCTCCCAGGGAGTTAAAATAGAAGGGGCCAGAGACTGGACCTTTGGTATAACTGGTATAGGGTGGGGAAACTCTTTTTATTAATGCAGTTTAGTACCTTCTCTGCCTAGTGGAATTTCTGAGTCCAAAGATCTCAAAGGATATTGGTCATTTCCCCCCCCCAATTTAAAATTGCCTTCCAGACCAACCCAACAAATTACCAGCTCTACCATCAGTACATTATTGTGCCTCTCTTTCTACAACCCCTCCAACATTGACTATTTTCATCTTTTGTCTTCTTTGCTAATTTGCTAGGTGTAAGTTGAAGGAAGCTAACAGTTTTACATTTTTTGTTTTAAAACAGATTCTAGGATCATTGATTTAGAGGTTGATAGGACCCGTAAGTTATCTTCCCCATCCTCTTCATTTGGCAGATGAGGAAGTTGAGAAAGTGATTTATTGATGATTTTACAGATAGTAAGCTAGGATTTGAACCCCAATTCACTGACTCTAAATCTTTACTTTCTCTAAAGGCATATGTATATGTGAATTAATATTAAATCTACTTGATGAAGATTGCTCTCTTTCTGCCTGACATCCCAGATCTTGAAATGGGATGGTAAACTTCCCAAGAGCACAGTATTGCCTATACTGGGCTGGTAACTTTCCAAAGACCTGGGTATTTTTTAAATTTAACTTTTATTTAATTCTTTAGTATTTTATTTTCCCCCAGTTACAGGTAAAAATAATTTTTAAACTTTGTTTTTCAAACTTTAAGTTCCAAATTCTTTCTCTTCCTCCCTCCCCACCCCCACCTCCCTATTGAGAAAGCAAGCAATTCAATATAGGTTATACTTGTGTAGTCATGCAAAACATTTCCTTAATATTCATGTTGTGAAAGAAAACATAGACCAAAAAAAAACCTCAAGAAAAATAAAGTAAAAAAAGTCTGCTTCAATCTGTATTCAGACACTATCTATTCTTTCTCTGGGGGATGGACAGCATTTTTCATCACAAGTCCTTCAGAGTTGTCTTGGATCATAGTATTGCTGTGAACGGCTAAGTCATTCACAGTCGATTATCTTACAATATTGCTGTTACTTTGTGTGCAGTACATTTCACTTTGCATCAGCTCGTGTAAATCTTTCCAGGTTTTTCTGAGAGTATCCTGCTCGTCATTTCTTATAGCATAATAATATTCCATCATAATCATATACCACAACTTATTCAGCTACTTCCCAGTTGATGGGCAGCCTCTTAATTTCCAGTTCTTTTGCCATTTCTTAAAGAGCTGCTCTAAATATTTTGGTACACATATGTCCTTTATCTTTTTGTTTTATCTCTTTTGGGATACAAACCTAGCAGTGGTATTGCTAAGAAAGACCTGGATTTTTTTCTTTTTGGAGGGTATAGGGCAGGGCAATTGGGGTTAAGTGACTTGCCCAAGAAGACCTGGATTTTAATCTCTTTGTAACAGTGTTACAAAGGACAATTAAAATCTGACCTGAGACACTGACTAGCTGTGTGACCCTGGGCAAGTCTCTAAACTGTTTGTTTCAGTTTCCTCAATCTGTAAAAGGAGCTGGAGAAGAAAATGACAAACCACTCCAGTACCTTTGCCTAGAAACCCCTAAATTGGGACGTGAAAAGTCAGACAGGACTTAATAACAGCAATCAAAAGATATGAAATTCCCTTTATCTTTTTATTAGCTCTGAGCCCCCAAGCAGAGGCAGTGTGTCAGGCAAAACACTTCAGTATTGGATTTACATTTCTCCATCTCTTCTCATTATGTCCCTCACCCCACTTTTAGTTACTTTTCCCTAATAAGTAAAACTCTAACAATTAATTACAAGAGATTACTACTCTTTATAAAGACAAAGTAAACATTTAAAACAAAGAAAGGTAAACAAACTTCCTGGATCTAGAAAGAAAAGGCCTCAGCTTTTCCCAGGATAGAACTGAGAAAGAAAAAGGAGATACAGAATTAGCCTTGAGGTGTTTCAGCTACAAAGTCTTTATCTCAACATACCTCATGCCCAAGCAGACTTTCTCCTGGTGAATCACGACCCCTTTCTTTGCAGAGGTTGTCTTTGATGTTTCTTCTCTCGGCTCCACATGGCTTCTTATAATTTCCAGTTCCAGGTTTCTTCTCCTCCTCCTTTAGGAGCTGAGTTCCTCAGTGCAGTGAACTGACTTTTAAAGGTCATCCTGAGGCGTGGCTTGTCATTCTTCATCCTATTCCAATCACCCTTTTCGATTCACTTATGGTACTAACTTGTTCTTTTTTATTCACACATCAGAACCTCATCAGCTGGGGCTTGGTTCTATGATATTAACTGAGGGAGGAAGGAGGAATCTCCCTGTGTGCCTGTCCTGTTACTTCCTAGTTGAATGATTTGAGGAAAGTGGCTTTCCTTTTTTTAGATCTAATTTTCTTTCACTTTAAAAACCAGGCGTGGGGAACCTGTAGCCTCGAGGCCACATGTGGCCCTTTGACTGAGTCCAAGTTTTGCAGAACAAATCCTTTTTGTAAGGAGATTTGTTCTGTGAAGTTTGGATTCAGTCAAAGTGCCAAACTTTGAGCAATTTTTTTTTCTCTTTCTGGGCCTTAATTTCCTTTCTTGTAAATGAGAAAATTAGACTAGATTATCTCTAAGGTCAATCCCAGCCCTAACATTCTATGGTCTGAGGTCCCTCCCAGCTTTGACATTCCATGTTCTAAGGCCCCTCCTAGCTCTGACATTCCATGTTCTAAGACCTTCCTAGCTCTGACATTTCATGTTCTAAGGTCCCTTCTAGCTATGACATTCTGTGTTATAAAGTTGATTTTGGTCCCAGACCTAACATTCTATGATCTTATATGTCTCCTTTCTTTGACTTTCCTGTCTTATGTTCTTCCCCATCCCCACCCCAAATCCAGGACCATGTCTCTGTTCTTCACCTGATCCAGTAAAGGACTCTCCAAAGAGGCTGAGCAGCCTTTCTCTTAAGCTCACAATGAGGAATTTCTCTTACCACATTTCCCCCTCCTACCTTATCTCCTGATCTGTTCTCTACTTTGAGGATGGTGTGGCCCTTAGAGAGGGTAGGAGAAGGAGGAAGGAGTAGCAAAGGGAAAATCTCAGTTCCTCTGTGGGCATTCACCTCCAGTCTTACTTTGGAGCCAAAGTAAATCTTGTGGATGGAAATTCTCCTTTAGAGACCAACCACCCCTACCACTGTCCTCTTCCTTCCCAATCTAAGTGTCTCATTCTGTAACTGTGGCTTTGGGTTTAGGGAAGTGGAAGTGGTTAGGTTAGCATGAGCTTAAGAACACAGTGGGAAAGACCTTTGGTGATGGAGAGGGGAGGAAAGGGAAAGGCTAGAGACGGATATTAATGTGCACAAGAGTCTCAGGGACCCAACTGGGCCAACAGAGACCTTACAGGTGCTCAGAGTCAGACCTTCACCCTATAAACCACAAATGCAATCTCAGTTTCCTCCCATGCTCACCTGTTCACTGCAAGGATGTCTGCCTGGGTTTGTGCCCCTTATCACATAGGGAGATCTAGTGAGCTAGGCACCTCTGATGCCTAGCCTCTCAGCCAGCATTGTCCACAATCCCAACTCTAGTCTGCTAACTGCAGAAACTGGATAGGGGCTCACTCAATAAATGTTTGTTGAATGAATGAATGATTCACTGACTGAATGAATGCAGTTTCAATATCCCCAGCTGGCTACATTGGGAGTCCAGCCAACGTAGTTGGGCAAACTTCCACTTCTGTCTCATTTTCTAGAGAATTGGAATTCATTTGTCTAGCATTTCTTATTTTTACTGGACCTTTGACCTGGCAAAGATGAAATAGACAATAAACATTTCTTAACGTTTTAAGAAATGGTGGCTTTGCCAGTGGAGGAAGTAGACAGCTCAGGTGACAAAAACACAGGATCTGAGACCCAGAGGAGACTTCAACTGCCATCTAGGACAATCCAGACCTGAGCGAGAATCCTCCCTTACAACTCACTCCCCCTCCCAAGGGGTCAGCATCCAGTTTTGTTTGAAGAGAGTCACTAAGTATTAATTAAATGCTTAAGAAGACCTGGGTTCTAATTGCCTCAGACATTTACTAGTTGTGTGACCCTGGGCAAGTCACTTACCCTCTATTTGCCTCAGTTTCTTCATCTATAAAATGGGAATAATAATGACACCTACCTCCAAGAGTTCTTGTCAGGATCAAATGAGATTAATAATTGTAATCCAGGAGTGGCTAGATGGCACAGTGTATAGAGCACCAGCCCTGGAATCAGGAGGACCTGAGTTCAAATCCAGCCTCAGACACCTAACACTTACTAGCTGTGTGACCTTGGGCAAGTCACTTAACCCCAATTGTCCACCCTTCCACTCTCCAAAAAGCAAAAAAAAAAAATTGCAATCCACTGGTACAGTATTTGGTAGATAATAAATGCTATATAAATGTTACCCATCATCATCATCATCATCATCATCATCATCATCATTGTTATAATTGCTCTTGTTAAATGCCAGGCACTGGCCATACAACAAAAGGCCAAAACTCCCCAAGGAGTCCACACTGAAATGGGGAAAATATCCATGTGTGGATGAGGCAATAGAAGTGGGAGGACCGGGAAAGGTCTCCTACTTCATTTCTAGGGATCAAAACAGGTTATATATAATATAACATGATATGATAGAATTAATATAATATAGTAAAATGCTTTACAACTCTGAAGTACTGTGCACGTTTTTATCATGCCAACCAACCAATTAGTCTGAAGGTATTTGTTAATTTTAATTAACTGATTATTATTAATTTTAAAATTATTTATTACCTACTATGTTCTAGGCATTGCTCGCAGCGCTGGGGAGGCAAAGGCTGAAGTAGAATGGCCCCTGTCCTCAGGGAGTTTGTTTTTGGACAGCTCTAAAAGAGAAGCAACCTAGCACAGAATGGGGAAAGGGAATAAGTGTTTATAACACACCTACTATGTGCTGGGCACTGTGCTAAGTGCTTTACACATATCTCGTTTGATCCTCAGAACCACCCTTCAAGGTAGTTGGGTTTTTTTTTTGCCTTTTTTTTAAGAGAGTAATTGGAGTTAAGTGACTTGCCCAAGATCACACGGCTGGGTTTTGTGTTAAGTGTCTAAGGCTGGAGACTCCAGGGCCAGTGCTCTATTCGCTGTGCCACCTAGCCGCCCCAAGGTAGTTATTTTTAATCATCATTTTATAGTTGAGGAAACTGAGGCAGATAGTGGTTCAGTGACTTGTGCAGGGTCCCACAGGTAGCAAAAGTCTGAGGCTAAATTTGGACTCAGGTCTTCTTGACTCTAGATCTGGTGCCATATGCACTATGGCGCCCCCTAACTGCCCTTCCCATGCCCCAGAAGACTTCAAATATAGGTTGTCCCAAAGGTCTTAGGAAGATTTTGAATATAGTTTCAAACTATGCTAAGACTTTTGAGATGCCCTGGATATGTATAGCACCTGTTCTGATGCTGTTTCTCAAGCCACACAGCCGCTGGCAAACCAGGTCCCCACAGGGTAGCTACTAAATCTGACCCCTACCTTTCTACTTGAAGACAAAGCTCTATCTCTGTCAGTCTTCCTATTCCAGGCTAAACAACTCCAAGCCATCCTTGAGAGGGCCATGATATGTGGCACAGTGAATAAAAAATGTCCTTGGAATCTGGAAGACCTGAGTTCAAATCCTTCTTCACCCATTTATCAGCTTGGCAAAGTCACAAACTCTCCCAGCCTCAGTTTCCTCACCTGTAAATGGGTATAATAATAAGATGCACCCACCTCCCAGGGTGGGGATAAGGAGCTGGCCCCAGAACTTCACTGGGGTCATGAACTACCTGGGAATTTTCTTCTGCCAAGGCAGGTTGGTTGTGCCCTCTTTTCTCCAGCTTGGAGTCTTAGAGAGTTGTGTGAAACAGAGAGATGGATTGATTTGCCCAGGGTCACACAGCCAGGATGTGACTGAGGTGGGTAGGACTCGAACCCAGGACTTTCTGGCTGTAAGGGTAGCTCAATACAGAGCGGCCAAATGACACTCCGGATACCCACTGACATACACTGCCTACATACCCTATTATATACATTGGACAATGCATGACATACAAATGAACTTTGATGATGACTGTCACTATTTTGTCTTGTCACTATCCTGGCTGAATGGTCTCTCCCTTATCTATGACCCTCCTAAAACGTGATGTCCACAACTGAATGTGGTTCTTCGGCTGTGGCCTCACCAGGGCAGAGGAGGGTGGATACACGCTGTTGTGTCCCCAGGTCTGGGCATGATCCCTCTCAACAATGGTGGGGAGACCAGGAAGGCTTGGCTCGGTACCATCCGAGTCACAGGTTTTGTCTGGTTGCTGGCAGACGTGCACAATAAAGCGAGGAATGTGGAGCAGGGAAGAAGCTGCCGTCCTTAGTCCTTGCCTTGGGTTTATGTGCATGTCACTCATGAAGCATTATGGGAGCTGGTCCTCAAGCCACCCATCTTGGCCATCCTCTAGGAACCCAATTGGCTGTCTTGCATGAGGATCTCTTAAGTTGAGGGCATGATGGTTCAGATGAAAATCCTACCACAAGGGGACGCTAGGTGGCGCAGCGAATAGAGCACCCGTCCTGGAATCTCCAGCCTCAGACACTTAACGCAAAACCCAGCCGTGTGATCTTGGGCAAGTCACTTAACCCCCAAAGTCCTGCCTTCCCCTTTGTCAACAACAACAAAAAAAAGGCAAAAATAAATAAATAAATGAATGAATGTTTAAAACAAATTCAAAAAATCCTACCACAAGTGGATACTGGGCAAATCATTTAACCACTGTGCCTCAGTTTACCTTTCTGAATATTTATCTCTGTACTTGGCAAAAAACATATTGTTGTTAATTTAAAGAATTAAATAAAAGAAATAAAGCTGTTCTCAACTTGCCCCCTCCCTACTTTTCCATTCTTCTTATGCCTTACCCCTTTCCATAACATCGGTGATCCAGTGAACCTGGCTTCAACCAAGAAACTCCATCTCCTGACTCCATGCCTTTGCACTGGCTGTACCCCATGCCTGGAATGCTCTCCCTCCTCAACTCTGGCTCTTGGCTTTTCCGAAGACTCAGTTCAAATCCTACCTTTCTATAAGAGCCCTGTTCCAGCCACACGCACTGTTTCTGTCTCCCCGTACCTGGTACATCCGTATCAAGTGATTTCTGTGTTTATCTCCCCAGTTAGAATGTGAGTTCCCTGAGGTCTGTCTCTGCCTTTCTTGGCATCCACAGCACCCAGCACACAGTAGGGGCTTGATAAATGCTTGTTTGCCTTTTGTCTCTCTCTATCCTCGGTGCTTTGCACAGTGCCTGGCACACAGTAGGGGCTTAATAAATGCTTGCAGATTAACTGATCCTCTCAAAAATCTTATGAAGTAGCACTATTATCTTCCTCATTTTATAGATCACTCATTCATTCAGCAAGCATTTATTAAATACCTACTATATACAGCCAAACATTATGCTAGCTGCTGGGAAGACAGACAAAAGCAAAAGAGACCCTGCCCTCACAGAGTTTACATTCTATGGGGAAGAGAACATGTATACAATAAGGAAGAGAGCACTGATTAAGCACCTACTGTATGCCAGGCACTGTGCTAAGTACCTTACAATTATCCTCATAACAATTCTAGGAGGAAGGTGCTATTATAATCTATTTTATTTTTTATTTTTTTAATATATATTGATTTGTTTATTTACTTTTAGTTTACAAGATTCAGTTCCACAATCCCTTGAGTTTCAAATTTTCTCCCCTCTCTATAATCTCCTATTTTATAAAGGAGGAGGTCACACAGCTAGGGAGTGTCAAATCCTAGGCAGGTTTTGAGTTCAGCTCTTCTGGACTCTGCATTCCCACTGTGCCACCTAGCTGTCCTCATAAAATAAGGGCTTTGGAAACCACGGTGGAACTATGCAGTTATCATTCCCTACAGAAGGCAGAACATAGGACCACTGTGTCGGGACTTGAACCCAGGTCTAATCCAACTCCTTTGTTATACAGATGAGGAAACTGAGGCCCAGGAGAGTAAAGTAATTTGCTCAAGGTTATATAGGCAGTAATTAAATAGGTAGGAAGCAGCTAGGTGGCTCAGTTTAAATCCAGCTACAGACACTTACTAGCTGTGTGACCCTGGGCAAGTCACTTAACCTCTGTTTGCCTCAATGCATTGGAATAAGAAAAGGCAAACGGCTCCAGCATCTTTGCTAAGAAAACCCCATGGTCCATGGCTGAACAATACCAACACCACACAGGTAGTAAGTTTAAGTGGTTAAGGTAGGATTCAAACCTGGATCATCTGGTTGCAGATGTTTCCTTTGTACTACTCTGGGTGAGTCATTGTCATGTGTGAAGGCACCTGGTGAGTGGGGTCTTTAAGCACAAGCTGGGGGTCTACTTCTCAGGAATATTGTAGGGGGATTTCTAAAACCTATTTGGGTTGGGCTCGATGGCTTCGGACATCCCTTTCTACTCAGATTCTGGAGTTTTGAGTTCAGCCCCCTATTTTCTCATAGAATCTACGAAGAGGCCTTGGAGATGAGCCCTTCCATTTCACAGATGGGCAGACTGAGGCCCAGAGAGGTGGCCTGACTTTCTGAAATGGTGGGCTGGTCCTTCTAGAGATCACCAACAGGCTAGAATCTTGTGGAAATGGATGCTGAAAACTAAAAATTAAAAATTAGAAAATAAGAAATAAAAAAAAGAGGCTAGAGAACCACTCTTGAGGGGTAGGGGAGGGGAGTTCTTATTAAGCGACCTCTCAGATCCCTTCCACATCCTGGATTCTGTGTCTCCCTCACGTTCTTTCTGTTCCGTCCACTCTCTCTCCTGGTCTTGTTTCCTTGACACCGTTTCTGTGGTGAAGAAGCCACTTTAGAGACCTTCCAGCTTCCTCTTTCTACCACCAAGCCTGGAAGCTGTGAAAGGAGCCTTGGATCTGGAGTTAGCAAGACCTGGATTCAAATCCTATGTTGAGCACTTCAGTCACTTTAACTGCTGTCTGCCTCAGTTTCCTCATCTGCAAATGGGGATCATAATAGCACCTACCTCCCAGGGTAGCAATGATTAAATGATATAGTAATTGTGAAGTGCTTAGCACAGGGCCTGGCACGTATTAAGTGCTTATACACATGTGGGCTGTTATTATAATATGAAAAATGAAGGGCTGGAATTAAATGATCTCAAAGATTTCTTGCATCTTTAAATTAAGGATCTGATAACTTCTCCATGGGCAGCTAGGTGGTGCCATAATGCACAAAGCACCAGTCCGGTCCTCAGGGAAGATTCAACTTCCTGAGTTCAAATTCAGCCTCAGATACTGACTAGCTGTGTGACCTTGGGCAAGTCTCTTAACCCTAATTGCCTTGCTTTCCCCCCTCCAAAAAAAATGGTGTGTGTGTGTGTGTGTGTGTGTGTGTGTGTTGGGATGGGATGGGGGGGGGTAGCCTGGATCAGAGGTAGCCTTCAGCTCCAAATCTATGGTCCTATGACCTTTATGGGGGAATGGACCTGATGAACTCTGAGGTCCCTTCCATCTTGAATTCTTTTGATCCTATGATCTTTGAAGGATGACTGAGCACCAGAGACATGTCTTTTGACTATTTTCCAGTGATTTCCCCTCCAACCTTCCCTATCACCCTTTCCTTCCTGCTGCCCAGGACCCACATACTATCTGCTCTCTCCATGGGGCAGGAGGAAGTTGAGGGAAGGAGGAGGAATGGAGAAGAAAATTTCAGGAAATGAAGACCTCAGTCGAAACTAGAACAGCCTCTTGGACAAAGAATGTGTCTCATGGAGGAAATGATAAACACATTACATCAGGAGAAATCAGCCCCGAAAGAAATATGTAATCGGTGACTGCAACCATGTAAATGGAGACAGCAGTAACAACGAAACCGTTATGCACACAGGAAAAAAAGTTTAGAAGGGGGAAATGAACATGATTTTATTATTACAACGGTAAAGTTATTATACATGACTTTAGTGGGGTATGTGTGTGTTAACAATTTGTAAACTTTTTTAAAGTTCATGGCTAAAACCAAAACCAAAACCCAACAAAAAACGAACTAAATTCTATCAGAGTCCAAGGAAACAAGCAAGGGTGGAACTTTCTGTCTCATTTCCCCCCAGCAGGAGGGGAATGATTTCCCTAGAACTGGTTGGAGGAATGAGCTTGAGCCCAGGCCCCTAGGCTGAGATCCCAGGGGCTCAGTTAACTGTCATTCCCCTTCAAACACTTTCCATGTGAATGCCAAGGCCAAGGGAGCAGGAAGGGTAGGTAAAGAGACAGATGACTTTCTTTTCTCAAAAAAAAAACCCTTTCCTTAAGACTTTCCAAGAATCTGGCTTTATCTGAAGCATGTTCAGATGCCACTTCCTATTTTTCTTGTTTCCTCACCTGTAAAATGAAGGAGCTGATTTAGATGGCTTCTGAGGTCTCTTCAAGTTCCAAATCTAGAGTCCTGTGATTAGCTAAGTGTTCACAACTCTGTGAGGCGGGTGAGGTGAGAGCTACTACTATACAGAAAGCACTGTGCTTGGGGGACTCCACTTCTCACTCTGTAAGATGAAGGGATCGGACAAGAAGGTTTCTAAGATTTCCTCCAGCTTCCCATCTGTGATCTATGGACCCCTATCTTGCAGAAGAGGAAGCAGAGGCACTGGGAGCTTAATGTAGTCACCCCCCACCCCCCAAAGTTACATCACATTAGCGGCAAAGAGGGAATTATATTGATAGTTCCTCTGAAGGATAAGATAAATTCCTGGTTTAGGTCCTTCAAATCTACAAGCTATGTGACCCTGGGCAAGTCACTTAATCTCTGTCTGCCTCAGTGTTCCCATCTGTAAAATGAAAACAGTAAAGCATCTCCCTCCCAGGCTTGTTGAGGATCAAATGAGATGATATTTGCAAAGTGTAGCCAATCTTAATGCTATTATTATTATTACCTGGTTTCCCTGCTTTTGGGTTTTCTTTTCTCCACTCCTCTGATATCAACTGATATTTCTGATCTGATCATGAAATTCTTTATTCGAAAATGTTATAAAATAGAAACTTCTCAGCCGATTGGGCTCTCACCTCCAGTCTCGGTTCTGCCTTCCACCGACTCTTCAATTACTCTGGTCAGCCTAGTGCTAGTCTCCATAGAGGGCCTCCGTCCCTCTGAGAACACAAGTGGACCCCCGTGTTTGGAATGCACTCCCCTCACTTCCAAACACCCTTGACTCAGTTGCCCCTCCTGGAGGGTGCCGTCCCTGGTCCCTACAGTCATTGGCTTCTGCCCTCGCGAAGTTCAGTATCCTGTATTTGTTCAGGAAGGAGCTGATCCAACCCACTCATTTTACAGATGAAAAAACAGGCTCAGAGAGTTGAGATGACTACTTGTCCAAGGTAATAAGTAATGAAGCCAAGGTGATACACTTCCGTTATCCCCTTGGGTAAGTCACAACGTTAATTGTCTGTTTCCTCATCTGTAAAATGGGGTGGGGGGTTTAGCGTGGCTAGTCCCTGATGTCCCTCCCATCTCTGGAGCCAAAGAACCCAAGTCTTCAGCCTCCTCACGCAGCGCTCTCCTAACCGAGACGAGACAAGCGGACTTGGCCACGATCACGCTCGGTCAAAGTTAGCACTGGAAGCCTAAGGCACTCTAAGGCAATCGAGCCCATTTCAATGAAGCCGGAAATGAGCGACTTTCCCAAAGTCACATGGCTAGTCAATGGAAGAGAGGAGCAGGGAGTGGAAACTCGACCTCAGGGCTCGATCACCGGAGGGGACGAACCCGTGGAGGGGCGGGACGCGGACGCACAGGGACGCTCCATTGCAGCCCTCGGGTGCTCTTCGTTAAAGATCTATGCAGACCCAACGGTGCAGCCGGGGCTCACTGTTCCACGGGTCCGAAGGGCCTTCTGGGCTGGGGTCTCTTTAAGAGCGAAAAGCCCCCTCCCCATTTCCCTGGAGGAGGGGTGGAGAGGGGGCGGTGGCCCCAGGGAGGCTCTCGGGGCGCTCGGGGCTGGCCAGGCAGGTAAGGGTTAAAGGGGCGAGCCTGCGGGTCGGTCCGGACTCCCTCCCCTCCTCTGGCTGGGCGCGGGGCGGAGCGGCCACGGTTGCGGAGGGGGCAGGGCTGCGCCGCTGCCACCCGAGCCGGGCAAACAAAGCGTCCGTCGGTCCGCGCGTTCGTGCGTCCGTGCCGGGGGCCGGAGCCGCAGTTCAGCGAGGTGTGCCCAGGAGTCCGGGCCGGGGCATGGCTGCGCCCCTCGGGACGCCCCAGTGCGAGCCCCGGCCCCAGTCCTGGCCCAGGTCCCGGCCGCAGCCCTAGTCCCCGCCGCGTTCCCAGTCCCGGCCCCGGCCCCAGCGCGATCGGGACGCCCCGTGCTGCCGCCCTAACCGAGAGCCGCCTGCCAGGTAAGAGCTGGGGACGGGACGGGATCCCGGGCCTCGGCCTCCTCCAGCCCAGCCCCTGGCACCCCGGGCCCCGGGACGGGTGAGCAGGACAGATTCCCTAGTCCAGAGCCCCGGAGAGCTCGGCCTCCCAGCGCCAGCGGGGAAGTTTAGAAGGTAAACATTGCCCAGGGTCCCCGGGCCCAGGCAGCCCGGTGGGGACCTCCACAGTCACCGCCAGGCTCCGCAGGGCTGCTTTCAGTTTGAGATGACACCTGCAGGCCTGACAGTTGGAACAAGCGAGGTCAGGGGCTATCCAGATGTTAATAAGAGGGAGCGAGAAAGTTTTCTGAGCTCAGTGTTTGGGGACAGACCCCCGTGCCCATTGGAGCCTAGGTGTACAACACAAACACACCCCTCTTTTGTTTGGGGAGCCCTGCGTGCTTGCGCCTTGCAACTTTGTTGCCCTCGGTTCTTTTGGGACAAAGAACAAGGGAAAAAAAACACACCCAAAGCTACCGAGTTGGTGTATGATTATGGGGCTAGATCAGCCAGGGAGGCTCCTTCCAACTCTGAAGAGTGAGTCCCCCAATTCCGGGCTGCTGTGCCAGGCCAGCTTTCTCTTCCTTGGCCTGGAAAAAGCGGGCTCTTGGTAACCTCCCGGCAGGCCAGGTGCAGAGCCCGTACGAGGCACAGGTACCGGGCCCCTGGGAAGTTTCCTGGGATGCCAGACGCCATAGTCCCCCTTCCCACATCAGTATTTTGCAGTGGAAAGCGTTCTGGGTTTGGAGTCAGAGGATCTAGATTCAAAGGGCATGTTCTGTGTTATTTATCTTCAATTGATCCGTCTACTCAGTCCGTAGTTATTTGCATGTTCTCAAACATGTTTGCCTGTCTTTTACCTTTCTATGTAGCTCAGCTTTTCTCCCACAGTGCATAGTAGGCACTTCAATGCTTTTATTGACTGACTGACTGTAAATTACAGGCTGTGTGGCCTTGGGCAAGTAATTTCTTGCCTAAGAAGCCTGAAGTCACTCTTTGAACCTAAATTTCCTAATTTGTCACATGAGATTGGTGTAGATTAGTGGCTCTCAAAATGTGGTCCAGGGTCCCTCGTGTCCTAGAGACCTTTTCAGGGGGTTTTCAAAGTTCAAACTGTTTTCATAATAATACAGAGATTTTAAATTTCTAATACTGTAAATATGTATACCCATACATTAAAATTTTAAGAATGTAAAGGCCACTTTGGGGCCGAAAAGTTTGAGAACCACTGTAAGTAGGTGATGGAAGCATTGTGGAATGAACCGTTCGCGTGGAGTCATTTACCCAAGGGTCTCTAAACCTCAGCTTGCTGGGGTGTGACCAAATGGCTTCTGAGGTGCCTTCCAGCTTGAAATCGGTCATCCTCTTGGGGGAGTTGAGCACCCCAGCATAGGGACACTCAGATGTTAGGGGGAAATTGAAGATTAGAATGAGCACCATCTACGTGGAAAATCCTTGACCCAGGAGTTGGAGGGGCATGAGCTTTCCCAGGTAAAAGGTGCTTCTGTGTTTTAAGCAAAAGGGGGAAATGAACCCTGGTGAGCTGAGGAGATTTGGCTTTAGATTAGATTGCATTAGATTGTAAGCTCCTTGAGGGCAGGGGCTGTTTTTTGCCCCTCTTTGTATCCCCAGTGCTTAGCATAGGGCCTGGCACACTAGCTATGTAACAGATGTTTGACTGATGGACTGATTTGTGCCCTGGCTTACTGTACCTTGCTCCATGACATTAAGCAAATTATTGAATTCTTTGAGATTTTGTTTCTTTTTCTAGAAAATAGAGTTGATCAGATGAACTGATTGATCTTTAAGAATCTTAGCAATCTGGGGATGTTTCTCTGTGATCTTTGCCTCTTCTGGCCAGGGTGGCTAATGCATAAGTGAGTACTGAGTAAGGGGGAGTCTGGACTTCTTGGAAAATATCGGTGGACAAACAGGGGCCTCTGAGCATATCTTCTCCCTACCCTACCTTCTGCCCAGCAAATTTACTTTTCTTCCTGACTCTGACACATTATTTACAAAAATAGAATAAGAAATCTGGAGATCTAAGCATTAAATTGTGCCACTGACTCATTATGTGGCCTGAGGCAGGCCATTCCATTTCCTTAACTGTAAAATGGGAAGAATATTAATTATCTCCTTCTCCCACTTACCTCATGAGACAGCATGGGTTGGCTGTGCGCTTCTTAGATTATTATAATTATTTATTATATAATTAATTAATTAATTTTTGGTAATGGTGGTGGTAGGATGTAATTGAGATCAAAGAGAGGAAATCAGATTCTCTGATCGGCCAGTTTGCCCACCATAATCCTAGTCAGACAAGAGAAAAGGCATGGAGGTGGGAATTGATTCTTGTATTGCAAACAGGGTTAAGTGACTTGCCCAGGGTCATACAACTAGTAAGTATCTGAGGCTGGATTTGAACTCACGTCTTCTAGGACTGCTTGCTCTAACCACCTGGCCACCTAGCTGCCATAATGATAATTATTTTTATTGTTAATAATAATTAGTGCTAATGGCAAAGATTTATATACTGCTTTAAGGTTTACAAGGTGTTTTACAAATGTTATCCTGTCCTCTGGGAGGTAAGTGCTGTTATTATCCCCAGTTTAGACATGAGGAAACTGAGTCGGAGAGCGGTGAAGTGCACTGTCCCAGGGTCACACAGCTGGTTGGTGCCTGAGGCTGGGTTTGAGCTCTGGTCTTCCTGACTCCAGTGCCCTGGGCAGCTGGATAAGACAGACTCTCTGTAAGTTACAGTTCACTTGCTGCCCAGTCCATTAGCCGGCAGGCTTTAGTAAGTGCTCCCTGTGTGCCAGGAGCTATGCTGAGTTCTGGTGCTGGAAACAAAATGCAGAACCAGTCGCTGATCTCAAGGAGCTTCCTCCGTGTTAGGGGGAGGATTTATGCACGTACAAGATCCTGGTGTTCTATTGGCTTCAGGTGGGGAGAGAGAGAGAGAGAGAGAGAGAGAGAGAGAGAGAGAGAGAGAGAGAGAGAGAGAGAGAGAGACAGAGAGTGTCTGTGTGTCTGTGTGTCTGTGTGTGTGTCTGTGTGTGTGTCTGTGTGTGTGTCTGTGTCTGTGTCTGTGTCTGTGTCTGTGTGTGTGTCTGTGTCTGTGTCTGTCTGTGTGTGTGTGTGTTAGAGAGGGCAGGGGAGCTCCCCACCTGCATGAAATCATTGGTCAGGACCAAAACTTAGTTCCTAGGCCTTTATGGAGCTGAAAGGCGTGGTGTGATCATAGATCTTAGGTCTCTAGGGGGCGCCATAGTGCACAGAGTGCTGGGCCTGGAGTCAGGAAGCCCTGAGTTCAAATCTCACCTCAGTTTGTGCAACGAGGCCAATAATAGCCTCACCCTCTGAGGGTTGTGGTGAAGATCAGGTAAGATAACGTTTGTAAAACGCTTCGTGCAGTGCCTAGTATATCGTTAACCCTATGTAAATGTTAGCAATTATTGTTATTAGCAGCTGGCTGGCTGTAAGTTTTCTGATCCTCATTTTCCCTACTGGAGAAATGGGTATAATATTAGCCCCTCCCTCCCAGAGTTGTGGGGATCAATTAGATGGTATTTGTCAAGTGCTTTGCAACCTTAAAACTTTATGGTTTTAATACTTGTCATGATGCCGGGAGACTGGGGGAGACCTCAGATGTCCTCAAGATAAATCCACTCATTTTACAGAAGAGAAAACTGAGGGAGGCCCACAGAGGTTAGGTGACTTGACCAGGGTCATACTGATAGTTAAGGCTTATCCAGATGTAAAGCCGGTGTTTTTGTTTTTGTTTTTTAACCAGGCAAAAGAATGTGGAGGTGTCTCCAAGTCACCAGGAAAACAGTCTCAGTCACTGCCTCTGGTATGAGGAAAATACTCCCCTGGCTGTGTCTTGAGGAGCCGTTAAGTGAATTAGAGCCCTTAGGGAGACCCAGCCTCCAGGGATCCTGGGATCACAGATTTAGGGCCACAGGAAGCTTTAGGGCCCATTTAGTTGGACCCCCATCCTTTTACAGGGGAATTTTTTTTCTTTGTTGTGACTGAAAGGCTGCTGGTTATAGTGATGACAACACACCTTTCCAACAGCCTATCAGGGCTCGTGAAACCTTTGGAGATGCCTCTAAGATTCCCATCCTCACTTAGGGAGCAAGGTCCTGGGGGCTGGGGGAGGGGGCATTTATCCCCTCAGTTTTGTTTTCCATACTTCAGATTTTATCCTATCCAAAAAGGGAAAAGGGAAAAAAAATGAATTTTCTGACGTGACCGACCTGGAATAGATAGAGAATGAATTGGCATCATGGTACTTTGACCCTGTTGTCAGAGGACCTGGGTTCAGATCCCACCTCTGACCTTTGTGATCCTGGGTAAATCCCTTTACCTCTCTGGGCCTCAGTTTTCCCATCTGCAAAATGAGAGGGCAGGATCTCCGAGGTCCCTTGTAGCTCCAGAGCTCTGCTCTGGTCATAGCCAGTAAGAGTTCAGCTACAGACCACCTGCCCTCCGAAGGTTTATTCCCATTTTATAGAGAAGACTGAGGCTCTGGGAAGTTAGATGACAGCTAGTGTCAGAGGCAGGATCAGAAGCCAGCTCTTTCTTGGTCCCCAGGGCCTGGCACATAGTAGGTGCTCTTTTGTTTTCATACAAATGTGGCCCATACAAGCCCAGGAGCGTTGGCAGAATGGTCCTCAGCATCTGGCCAGTCCTGGGGCAGGCTCATGACTCCCCTCTTCAAGCTGGAGGAATGTTGGGCTTGATGCTGACCCAGTAGTGTTCTTTGGCTCCCTGCCGTTGGCCTCCCCCTGGATCTTGACTTCTCCCTCAGTTCCCCTGCTTGGTGAGTAGCTGGCCTGGTTTCGAATTCTGTGGCCCTGTGGTTTCTGTGGGAACACAGCGACTTGCTAAAAATAACGGCTCACCGAGGAGTAGAAGTCACGTAGGGAGGATTGGGGCACAGTCTGTTTTGAATTGTGGGCCCTCCGAGATCCAGCTTCCTTCTGAGCCAAGCTAGAAAACTATGTCTCAAAATCTCCCTTACCCTTCTTTAAAAAAAAAAAATCCAATTTAACAATCATTGTTCAATTGTTTCAGTCATGTCCAACTTTCCCTGACCCCATTTGGGTTTTCTTGGCACAGATCCTGGAGTGGTTTGCTATTTCCTTCTCCAGCTCATTTTACAGATGAGGAAACTGAGGCAAACAGGGTGAAGTGACTTGGCCAGGGTCACACAGCTAGTAAGTGTCTGAGGCCAGATTTGAATTCAGGTCTTCCTGATACCATGCTGCCCAACAAGTATGTATAATCAAGCAAAACGCATTCTTGCATGGTCCACGTCCATAAGTGTACGTGTCTTCTGCCTCGTGGGTCCATTACCTCTCCGGAGGTGTGTCACATGCTTCATCCTCCTCTGGTTCTCTGAAATCATGGTTGATCACTGCATTGGCATCTTTAGCTTTTTTTTTGAGATTGGCCATCCCTGTCTTGTCCGCACTGCTCATGGCCTTGTTCCCATCAGTAATGGGCATGGGAGCTTTAACCTGCTCCGTATTTCCGAACTGCACCAGTTCACCCCTCTGAGGTAGCCCCGTGACCCCCCTGTTTCTGAGGGCTCACCACATTGGATCAGCTTAATGAGGACACCCGGTCCTCTCCAGTCCATCTGTGGCTCTGAACTCCCAAGCTCTAGTGATCTACCAGCCTCTGCCTCATCAGCAGCAGGGACGACAGGTGTGTGCCACCACACTTCCCCCTGGCTCCCCTCCCCCTCCCCCCCGTCGGTCAGTCAGCAGACATTTCCATAAAGAGTTAATGAATAAGACACCCTACGAGGTAGGTGATTCAAATATTTAGTTCCCATTTTACGGATGAAGAAGCTGAGTCTCAGGGAGCTGGGGGCGCAGAGCTAGTGTGTGGCCAAAGAGGGATTTGAACCCAGATCTCCTGACTCTAAGGCCTGACCTCTTCTCTAGTATTGCTGTTTTTCCTCTCCTGAGGGAGAGTGAAGGGAAGCCCAGGATGGTGGGGTGCAGCCCAGCAGCTTCCCTGGGGGTCCCCTGATGCCTTGGGAGTGGTAGTTCTCCCTCCCAGGCCTGCCTGGATGTGGAGATGATTTGGGTCTTTCTGGTCCCACAGTGACCTCCTGACCAGGCCTGTCATGGGCCCTCAGCTGGCCTCATCACCCCCTTTAATGTTTTAACTGGGACAATAAAAGATTTCATGGGCTTGTAGATTTAGGGACCTTATTGGCCATCGATGGAGATCTCAGAGATGAGGCTGCCAACACCCAGAGAGGGCAGGGGAGTTTCTCGGCATAACACAGGTACCATATGACAGGCCTGGACTATGAACCAGGGCCTGGAGAATTAGAGAGGACATAAATTGTCTTCAAATCAATCAATTAGTTAACACTTATTAAGTACCTACTGTATACCAGACACTGTGCTAAGCCCTGGGGATACAAAAGGAGGCCGGGGACAGCCCCTGCCCTCAAGGAGATAACATTCATGGAAACACAGATATACAAGCAGAGTATATGTAGAATAAATAGGAAATGATTAAGCAAGGGAAGCCTTGAATGAAGAGGGGCCAAGGAAGACTTCCTGGAGGAGGTGGGATTTGGTTGGGACTTCTGGAAGCCAGGGAGGTGAGTGGTTGGAGCAGAGGAGGGAGAGCATTCCAGGCATGGGGGCTAGCCAGAGAGAATGCCCAGAGCCGAGAGATGGAGGGGCTTGTTTGTGGAAGAGCCAGGATGCCAGTGTCCCTGGATGGAAGAGTACATGGTAGGGAGTGAGGAGTCAGGAGACTGGAAAGGTAGGAGGGGCCAGGTCATGAAGGGCTTTGGATGAGGAACAGAGGATTCGTATTTGATCCTGGAGGCAACAGGGAACAACTAATGTTGTTGAGTTGTCAGACCTGTTTTTTAGGAAAATCCCTTTAGGGGCTGAATGGAGGATGGATTGGAATGGGGGGAGACCCGGGGCAGGCAGACCCCCCAGCAACTGTTGTGATAATGCAGGCATGAGGTGATGAGTGTCTGCACCAGGGTGGGGGCAGCATTATAGGAGATGTGAAGTCAACAGGCCTTGGCAGCAGCTCGAATATGAGGAAGGGGGGAGGAATCCAGGAAGACTCCTGCGTTGGGAGCCTGGGGGACTGCCCTCTACAGTAACAGGGAAGGTGGCAGTGGTATTGGGGTGGGGGGTTAGGAGAAAAAGATAAGGAATTCTGTTTTGGACATATGGAGTTTCAGATGTCTACTGAATGTCCTGTTCAAGGTATTTGGAAGGCGGTTGGAGACGCGAGATTGGAGGTCAGCAGAGAGATTGGGGTGGGATGGGTAGATTTGGAAATGATCAGCATTAAGATGATTAATCCACAGGAGCTGATGAGATCACCAAGTGAAGTTGTAGAGCGGGAGAAGAGAAGAGGGGCCAGGATAGGCTCCTGTGGTGAGAGGAGGCCCCAGCTGAAGACCCAGGAGAGGTCAGAGAGTTAGGAGGAGAACCAGGAGAGCCAGTGTCCTGCAAACCTAGAGAGAAGTGATTATCCAGGAGGACAGAGTGACCAGCAGCACCCGAGGCTGCAGAGAGGTCAAGGAGAGTGAGGCTTGAGAAATGACCACTGGACTTGGCCTCTAAGAGATCATTAGTAACTTTGGAGAGAGTCATTTGGAGAGAGTGGAATGATAAGGTCGGAAGCCAGAACATAGAGAGGAGAAGGAGAGGAAGGAGCATGAAGGCACCCATTGTATACGGCCTTTTTAATGAGTTTAACTACAAAGGCCAGAAGGGATGCAGGGTGGTTAGTTATTGAAGGTAGGAGGGTCAAGGGAAGGTTTTTCCAGGATAGGGGAGATGAGGGCATGTTTGTAGGCAGCAGGGAGGGAGCCAGTAGAGACTGAGAAGGGCCTATTTATATATTCTGGCCTTTAATATATGATATATATATTTTAATATGCAACATATTATATTTATATATTGAATAGCCCTTTTGTCAATGGCCTATTTTGGGTTGGGCATAATGGATATTAAGACAGGACAAACAAAATATTCCCTGCCCCTGGGGAGCTCAAATTTGATTGGGGAATATAAATTATACGCAGATCAGTGAAAGGAAGACAATCGGGATCCATAGTGAAAATTAATTACTAGGGATGGAGGCCGACTTGCCACAGAAGGTGCCCTGGGAAGGCCTGAATTGAGCCTTGAAGGAGGCCAGGGGTTCTGAGTGACAGAGATGAGGAAGGAGTGTGGATTCCAGGCATGGGGCACAGCTGGTGCAAAGACGAGGAGGTGGGAGATGGAACCCCAAGTTTGAAAAACAGTCAGTTTGCCTGGAACATAGAATGTGTGATGGGAAATAAATCTAGAAATAAATAAATCTAGAGCCGAATTGTGAAGGGTGTGAGGAATTTGGCTTCAAGTACGGTCTTTTGACACCGGCTCTGTGACCTCGTTATTCAGTTGTTCACTTGTGTTTGACTCTTTGGGATTCCCACGGACCATACTGTCCAATGTGGTTTTCTTGACAGAGATACCGGAGTGGTTTGCCATTTCCTTCTCCAGCTCATTTTACAGATGAGGAAACTGAGGCAAACAGGGTAAAGTGACTTGTCCAGGGTTATGCTACTAGTAAGTGTCTGAGGCAGGATCTGAACTCAGATCTTCTTGACTCTAAGATCAGTGCTGTATCCACTGAGCCATCTAGCTGTGTGACTTAAAGTAGGTCAAACCATCTCTCTGAGCTCAGTTTCATCCACTGTAGCATGGAGTCAATGTCCTCAAGGCCCCTTCCAGCTCTAAATCCTTTAATCCAAACTGAACAGTTCAGATTGTATCTCAGGAGCAATAGGGAGCCTTCTTGAACTGGAGGGTGCTGTGGTCAGACCTATATTTTAGGGTGATTACTTCATCAGCTATGAGGAATATGGGTTGGAGAAGAGAGAGAATGAGGGCCTGGAGGTAGGGAGGCCAATTTGGAGGCCATTGCGTTGGTCTAGGAGAAAGGTACAGAAAGCTTAGACCAGAGATTGGGACGCATATGAGTGGGGCAAAGGAAAAGATTGTGAGATAAGAGGTGGACTTGGCTGTGGGATGAGGGGCTGTGCCTGCAGTCACCCGGGCTCACCAGCTCAGAGCAGCCTTCATCTCTCCCTTCTTCCTCACTCTGTTAGCCACAGAGTGGAGAAACAGGAGAAGTAATTTCCTAAAAGCCAAGGAGGAAGGAGAGAGTGTCTAGAAGGAAGGGCTGGTGCAAAAAGGGAGGAGAGACAGAGACAGAGAGAGAGAGAGAGAGAGAGAGAGAGGGAGGGAGGGCAAGAGACACAGAGAGAGACAGAGAAAGGGGATGATCGCTGGTGAGGGGCTGTGCCATCAAATAAAGTATGGTTTTGTTGTTTTTGTAGTTTGAGGATGGGAGGACCTGGGTGTGCTTATAGACTGCCAGTAGCTAAGGAGAGATGTTAAGAGGCAGAAGAGCAGGAGACAGTCTTGCCTAGGAATTGGGAGGGCCAGGGATCAAGGACATAAGTAGAGGGCTAGCCTTGGCCAGGGCATGGGCCACTTCTGAAACAGAAGAAGATGCCTCAGGTTCTGACTGGTAGAATAAGTGAGAGGAGGGGGCTCAGGACAGCTTCTCCTTTTTAGGCCAGTAAGTGGCCAGGTTGTCTCTGATGGGGCAGAGAGGGAAAGCCCATGCCTTGAGCTATTCCCCACCCCCAGCCCCTGCTCTTCTCTCTCCAGTATTTTCCTCTGTTACTTTTTGGGGTTTCTCATCCCATCCCTGAGGACCCTTCAGTTTCTAAGCCTTCGGAAGAGACCCAATCTAATCTCCTTCCTTTGTGGTTTCACCTTTTCTTCCCCATCTCAGTTGTGGGTAAGGTCAGCTGGAGCAAAGAGTCTTGTTGGATTTGAAGGCCAAAGGGCCTTGATTCAGATATCCTGGCTTTGTTGCTGTGTGACCTTGGGCTAATCGCTCCCCTCTGGGCTTCTTTTTCTGTCATGATCTGTCAAATGTGGGGCAGGAGTTTGGATTCTGACCACTCTTTTGGGGCTAAGTCTCTGACCCTAGTCTACTTGCTTTAAAATTTTTTTCCGTGTCTTTTGTTTCTTATCACCTACATTTTTCTTTCCATATCCCCTTCCCTTTCCCCACTTCCAGAGAACCTTCCCTCATAACAAAGAACAGGGGATAGGAAATGCTCTGGGGAGACTCCTGGGTGAGGAAGCTTTCTTCCAATGCTGGACAACCCCTTCTTGCTGAGAGAACTGAGAGTGTGAGGTTCTCCCAGATAATGTGTGCCAAGGGTTCCTGGCTGGCTGCTTTTTGTCTTTGCCACACTGTCTTTCATATAACAAGGAATCAAAAAGAGGAAAAAAACCCAGTTCCGCAAAAGTCTGTAATTCATCGGCCAGGTCTGACTATATGCCGAGTAAGCGCCCTCCTCTGCAGAGCAGGGATCCTTCTTCTTTAATGAAGGACTCAGGAGGGCTGGGGATTGCTTCTTCTCTTCCTTGAGTGTGGTTCAAGCTTCTGGTGCTCAGCCCTCTCTGTACATGGATGTCTGCCTCCAGGGCTTCATGCTCATGACTAGGGCCACACGTTTGAAAGGTTCCTGAAACCCAGCTAGGGTTTCTGCCAATGGGGAAGGAGTCATAGGAATCCTAGTCAGGACTGAATGTACCTCGGTGGCCATCGAGTCTGACCTCCTCATTTTAGAGGCAAAAACAGACTTATCCAAAGTCATACAGATAATAAGTTGTTAGAGGCAGGATTTGAATCCAAGACCTCTTAACTCCAGAACCCAGTGTTCTATCCACTGTACCACATTTGTCTCCTCTTCAGGAGTTCTTCGGACCTTTTAAGAGGCCAACCTGGAGGAGATGATGAGTCCTGTCAAGTGCTTGGGTCTGATATCCCCTTCTCCATTCCTAGAGCCTAGTTCTGTTGGCAAGGGTTTGGCAATCATGGTGGGACATGGCTAAAGATGCCCAGGTCTTATCAATGTCCAGGTTTCAACAACAGTCCTTGGATCCATCCCTTTCTTCCTACCTCACTGCCACCACCCTAGTCTAGGCTTTTGTTACCATCCAATTAGACTGATTTTTAAAATGAAAAGATTTTTTAAAATTAGATCATCGTAGCAACCTTTTCCCAGTTCTCTGCACCTCTGCTGTATGCCACCTCCAATCTACCCGTCATGTGCCCTCTTGCCAGAGTAGTCTAATTCAGTTCCTATGAGTCCTCTCCTCCAAAATCTTCAGTGGGTCCCTCTTTCCTCTAAAGTAAAATTCAGATTCTTTTGCTTGTCATTCGAAGTCTTCTGTAACCTTTTGTCACCCTGCCGGTCCAACCTTTTCTTCTAACCCAGAAGTGTTGGGCCCTGGCAGCATCTGAAACACCCTGGGCAGGTCACTTGTATTAACAAAAAAAAAGAAAAAAGATAAAAAAAGACCTTAGGCAGCCTTCCCAGATCTACCTGGTTGGGAACCACTTTCTCTCTCCATGCCTCCCATGATTCTTTGTTCTCTCTGATGTTTGCTGTGGAATGTTGTATATTAGAGTTATCTGCATTGTGCTATATCTGTCTACTTGATTATAGGTGTCTTGAGGGCAGGGGTTTTCTTGTTCCTCAGACAGAACACTCCATCCATCCCTAGCTCTGGGCATTCTCTCTGGCCTGGGATGCCCTCGCTCCTCATCTCTGCCTGTATATAGCCTTCTCTAGCTTCCTTCAGGTCCCACCACCAAAAGAAGCCTTTCCTGATCCCCCTTCTCTCCATAGTTACCGTCAGTTCATCCCACACCTATCTCTGGTCTGTACCTAGATCAGTGGTTCTCAACCTTCCTAATGCCATGACCCTTTAAGTTCCTCATGTTATGGTGATCCTCAATCATAAAATTATTTTCGTTGCTACTTCATAACTGTAATTTTGCTGCTGTTATGAATCGTAATGTAAGTATCTGATATGCAGGATGTATTTTCATTGTTACAAATTGAACCCACAGGTTGAGAACCACTGTTCTGGTTGTTTGTATGTTAGCCCTTCCCCTCCCACTGAACTGTGAGCTCCTTGAGAGCAGGTAGGTACTTCATAAATGCTTGCTGACCGACTGCCACAGTTCTAAGAGCTAGTGGTGAGGTGGGTGAGCATCCTAGGGATGAAGGACAAGGTCCTGAAGGGGAAAGAAGGCCAGGTTCCAGGAGTTGGAAGGAGGCTGGTGTTGCTAGAACAGTTGGGTGTGGAGGCAAGTGAGGAGAAATCAGCTCGTAAAGGCAGACTGGAACCAGATCGTGAAGGGGGTTTAGATACCAACTGGAGGAGGTTACATTTTTTTTCCAATTTATTTAATTTAGTTTTCAGCATTCACTTCCACAAGATTTTGAGTTCCAAATTTTCTCCCCCCCTTTTCTCCCCTCCCCGCATTCTGCTTATTCCTTCCCATAATCTGCCCTTCCTTCTATCACCCTTCTTATCCCCGTTTCCTTCTGTTTTCCTGTAGAGTAAGCTAGATTTCTATACCCCATTGCCTGTTGCATGAAAAAACAATTTTTAACGTTTGTTTTTTAAAACTTTGAGTTCCAAATTCTCTTCCTTCCTCCCTCCCCACCCACCCTTATTGGGAGGACAAGCAATTTGATATAGGTTGTACATGTGTAGTCATGCAAAACACTTCCATACTAACTATATTTCCCTCCATTCTATCCTGCCCCCTGTTTATTCTATTCTCTCTTTTGATCCTATCCTTCCTCAAAAATGTTTGCTTCTGATTACCCCCTCCTCCAGTCTTCCCTCCCTTCTATTACCCTTTTTCTCCCTTATCTTCTTCCCCCCTACTTTCCTGTAAGGTAAGATAGATTTTCATACCCAATTTAGTATGTATGTTATTTCTTCCTTAAGCCAAATCCAATGAGAGTAAAGTCTATTCATTCGCTCTCACCTCCCCCATTTTCGTCTCCACTGTAAAAGCTTTTTTTTTTTGTCTCTTTTAGGTGAGATAATTTATCCCATTCTACTTCTCCCTTTCTCTCTCCCTGTACATTCCTCTCTCGCCCCTTAATTTTATTTTTTAGGTATCATCCCGTGATATTCAACTCACCCTGTGCTCTCTGTCTATATATATTCCTTCCAACTACCCTAATAATAAGAAAGGTCTCATGAGTTACAAATACCGTCTTTCCACGTAGGAATGTAAACAGTTCAACTTTAATAAATCTCTTATGATTTCTCTTTCCTGTTTACTTTTTCATGCTTGTCTTGAGTTTTGTATTTGAAAGTCAATTTTTCCATTTAGCTTCGTCTTCTCAAGAATGCACTAAATTCCTCTACGTCATTGAATATCAATTTTCCCCCTCGCTGATTACACTCAGTTTTGCTGGGTAGGTGATTCTTGGTTTTAATCCTAGCTGCTTTGCCCTCTGGAATATCATGTTCCAAGCCTTTCGATCCGGATGGTGTTTCCACAATACTTGAATTGTTTCTTTCTGGCTGCTTGCAATATTTTCTGCTTGACCTGGGAACTCTGGACTTTGACTACAATATTCCTAGGAGTTTTCCTTTTGGGATCTCTTTCAGGAAGTGATCTGTGGATTCTTTCAATTTCTATTTTACCCTCTGGTTCTAGAGTAGCAGGGTAATTTTCCTTGATAATTTCTTGAAAAATGATCTCTAGGCTCTTTTTTTGATCATGTCTTTTGGGTAGTTCAGTAATTTTTAAATGATCTCTCTTGGATCTATTTTTCAAATCAGTTGTTTTTCCAATGAGATATTTCACATTGTCTTCTATTTTTTTCATTCTTTTGGTTGTGTTCTATAATTTCTTTTTCTTTTTCTTTTTTTTGCTTTTTGGAGGGCAATTGGGGTTAAGTGACTTGCCCAAAGTCACATGGCAATTAGTGTGTCAAGTGTCTGAGGCCAGATTTGAACTCAGGTCCTCCTGACTCCAGGGCCAGTGCTTTTAGAATTTCTTGATTTCTCATAGAATCATCAGCTTTCATTTACTCCTTTCTAATTTTTACAGAATTATTTTTTTCAATGAGCTTTTGGACCTCCTTTTCCATTTGGCTGATTCTGCTTCTTAAGGCATTCTTCTCCTTATTGGCTTTTGGACCTCTTTTGCCATTTGGTCTAGTCTATTTTTTTTTTTAATTAATTTTTGTTTATTTTTAGTTTACATCATTGATTCCCACAAAATTTTGAGTTACAAATTTTCTCCCTGTCTTTCCCCTACCCACTGCCCCAAAACAGCGATCCCACTGTATACCCCCTCCCCCAATCTGCTATCTCCTATGTCCTCCCCCATCACCCCTCTCACTTTCTGGTAGAGCAAGATGGATCTCCCTATCCCAGTGCCTGTACATCTTATTTCCCAGTTGCATGTAAATAATAATAATAATAATAAAAAATGTATATGTATATATATATATATATAGTCTATTTTTTAAGGTATAATTTTCTTCAGTATTTTTTTGTGTCTCCTTTAGCAGGCTATTGATTTATTTTTCATGGTTTTCTTGCATCACTCTCATTTCTCTTCCCAGTTTTTCCTCTACTTTTCTTACTTGATTTTCAAAATCCTTTTTGAGCTTTGTAGTGGCTTGAGATCAATTCATATATTTCTTGGAGGCTTTGAATGTAGGAATTTCACTTTATTGTCTTCTTAGTGAATGTTTTAATCTTCCTTATCACCAAAGTAAGATTCTAGTTGGATTTTTTCCTACTGCTTGATCATTTTCCAAGCCAGTTGACTTCTTAGCTCTTTGTTAAGGTAGGAATCTGCTTCCAGTGTGGAGGGTACACTGTCCCAAGCTTCAGGGGTTTTCCGATACTTCTAGGCACCTGTAAGTTTTCAGTTCTTCTAAAGTGGTATGATCAAAGGAGAGGTGTTTACTCCTCTGCTGGCCTGTTCTCTGGTCAGTGAGTGACCACAAGCACTCTTTTCTGTCCTGGAACTGTGAGAAGGGTTACCTCTCTACTGCTGCCACAAGCTCCATCATGCCAGTGCTCGCTCTTCCTCATCCCAAGATGGCCACCCAGAACTGCCAGCCAGATCCAGGTATGGGCAAAGCAACAGAGTCCTGCCTCACTGCCAGCAAAGAGACCCCTGTAATCTCCTGACCAGTTAGTTGTTTGATCCCCTTTACTGTCTGTGGGCCGAGAGCTCTGGAAGCTGCCACTGCCATTGCTGCTGTTGCCCCTGCCACTGCCCGGGGCTCTCTGTGTTTCTCTCTTACCCAGGTCCAGTCGACCTTTCCCACTGACCTTCTAATTTGTCTTTGGCATTTATGGGTTGAGAAGTATGGAAAGTGCCACAGTTGCCAGTGATTCAGTCCCCTGAGATCTGCTCTAGGTTTGTTAGGGGGCCCAGTCTTTGCCAGCCTGGCCCACGCAGGACTGTGCTTCTCTCTCAGCCTGGCACAACAGATCTTTCTCATCAACCATCCAGGGCTGGAGATTTGTTTCACTCTCTTTTTTTGTGGGTTCTGCTTATACTAGAATTTGTTTAGAGTCATTTTTTACAAGTATTTGAAGGAGTTTTGGGGAGAGCTCAAGCAAGTCCCTGCTTTTACTCCACCATCTTGGCTCCACCCCACAGAGGTTGCATTTTTTGGAAAGGCAATAGTGAGCCATTGATGCTTCTTGAGGGAGTTGTCATTTTTTTAAGTGCTTAGTCCTTTCAAAGGCCTGGTTTCTGGGCTGGATCTGGGAGCTGCCCTTTTTTGGAATGTGTGCTTAAACCTAACAACCTAATTGGGAGGCTTCAGGAGGTTGTGAGTTCCAAGAGAGGCTGAATAACTAGTCAGCTAACAAGGATGCTTACTATGAATCAGGCACTGCTAAGCCAGGGATACAGAGGAAACTGGAAACATTGTCTGGCCCCTGCAGGGAGGTCCATCCTAATGGGAGGGACAGCAGGACATAACTACATACAGGGTGTAGAAGATAGGATGGCCAGAGAGAATGTCCAGGGCCGAGAGACGGTGTGTACTGTTTGAGGACCAGCTGGAAGGCCCTGTGTTGGGGAGAAAAGAACCATAACTCAAAATTTTGTAGAAATGAATGTTGAAAACTAAAAATAAATAAATTAATTTTTAAAAAGTAAAAATAAATAAATTGAAAGGGAAGGCCCTGTGTCCTTAGATCAGAGCATGCACAGAGCAGAGTAGTAACAAGAGGGAAGAGCAAGGAAGGGCAGTAAAGTCCAAGGAGAGTTACTGTAGGTTGGATCATGGTGATACCAGGAGCCACCTAAACTCGGAGATAGGCTACACTGTCAACACATTGTTGGAGGAGTAGGTTGCATTTAATGAACTTTTGGTCTCTTTGGGTGAGACAAGTTCTGTTCTCAAGTAAACATGATTCAGGCTAGATAGAAGAGGAGGGAGCAGGATGCACCACTCTAAGAGCCTTTGGGGCCAGGAACCCATCTGGGAGGATCCATGAAAGATGTGGTGGTGACTTGGGTGCTAATTTTTGATCCATCAGCAAGCATTTAGTAAGCACCAACTGTTTGCCAAACTCTAGGCTAGGAGCCGGGGCTACGAGGAAAAATGGAATAGAAAAAAGAGTTACCTTCAAGGAGTTCACATTCCATCAGGGAAAATGAGACGGGTACACCTGTAAGTGTATGCAAAATAACCGTAGCTAGCATTTCTAGAACACTTTTAGTAAATTATATTATTATATTCTATTATAATACATTTATTATTATTACATCCTATTATATATTTATCACAGATTATATCCTATTATTATATTTATCATATAATATATTAATATAATCATATCATATCATATTGGTATATATCTATCATATAAATATGTTGTGTTACCTATTTATTATATAATATATTAATAATATTATTCATTGCATTATCTTGCATCTTTATTATGCATTATATCGTACTGCATGTTGTTATATCACATATTACATTGCATTATTATATATTCATATATTATATTACATTACTGTATGTCTGTTATATGTTACATTATATTATAGATTTATTCTATTCACCTATGATATATTTATTACATGTGATATTATGTTATTCCATTTTTATTATATATTTCTATCTAAATGCTTAACATGTATTAGCTCAGTTTGATCTTTATAATACCCTGGGGGATGGGTTTAAAGATTTTAAAGATGAGGAAACTGAGAGAGGCCCAGAGTTTACATGGCTGGCCCAGGGTTGTCGAGCTCAGTAAACGTGTAAGGCAGAAGAACAGTGCTGTACCATTGAGGTGCCTGGAGGAGGTCGGGATGGGGGGGGGTCATCTGGAAGGCCCTTTGCTTTGAGGGTTGCTTGCGCTGAGCTTTGGGCCAAGGTGAGGAAGGAGTGTGTTGCCGGCCTGGGAGCAGGGAGTTGAAATGTCCTTTTTTAGAAGGAGCTGGCCAAATTCTGGCTCTGGCTGCTCCTAGTCCATAATTGGGCCAATCCTCTCCAGGGAGGGATGGGTGCTGAAGGGGAGGGGCACTGTAAGATGAGAGAGAGGCCTGGCTGGAGGTGTTTAATTTAGCTAGGAGAGCTGTACTCCACCCTGCCTCCCACCCCTTTTCTTTCCTGGTGGATAGAAGGAGGTTTCCACCACTTCTTTCTGAAAGGCTCACTTTGCCTTCTCTTTCCTCCAGATGAATGCTCAGGGCTAAGGTATGTGTATCTCAGGTGAGCTGGGAAGGAGAAAGCTAGCTGGTTGACGAGCCCCTCTGATGAGGGCAGGCAGCAGCTGGGGACAAATGGTTTTGCCCCAGGATGCTGTTGTCAGGAGCAGAGGGTGCTGATGGGGCATCCCTGGGAAGGAAAGCAGGGCTGTCCCTTCTCCTGGCTCCCTGGGCTCTATCCCAGGTTCTTTTGGTGACCTTGGGCCTCTGCCCATCAGAGATAAGTCGACTTGTCATTGTTGCACTTAATGTCCCTGCCTGTGGTTGGGCAGGAAATGGGTCTGGCCACAGGGTTAGCTTACCCCATGTGAGTCAGCTTATCAGCAGATCCTGGGAATTCCTGCATTTCCAAGAATAGCACCATCCTGGTCTGACCCACGGGATCAGGATCTGCTGCCTCATCAGCTTACACGAAGGGTCCCTTCCCCAGCCTTTTAGAGTTCCTTATGGGGTTGGAAAAAGGGGTTGTTGTTGTCTTTGTGACTTGGTAGAGATACTCGAGTGGTTTGCCATTTCCTTCGCCAGCTCATTTTACAGATGGGGAAACTGAGGCAAACAGGGCTAAGTGACTTGCCCAGAGTCACCTAGCTAGGAAGTGTCTGAGGCTAGATTTGAACTCAGTAAGATGAGTGTTCCTGACTTCTGGCTGGTGCTCTTATCTATTGCCCTGTAAAAGGGGAGGATACACCATAAAGGGTGTTCCTTCTTTTGGGAGTTGGTGGAAAGAACCCTAGATTTAGAGACCAAAGACCTGAGTTCAAATTCTGGCTCTATCACTTACTACTTGTGTGACCTTGGGAGTCACTTAACTACTATGTGCCTGTGTCTTCATCTGTAAAAAATAAGGAGGCTGGCCTAGATGGCCTCTGAGGCCCCTTCTAGCTCCAAATCTGATCCTCCAGGTCACAAAGAGATAATGTAGGGGAGGAGAGGAATGGGCTGCCTGGGGGCGGGGCAGGTTGGTAGGTTTTCCTGCAAAATGGGGTGAATCTATCAGCCACGTTTTGCCTTTCTTGCTCTCCCCAGGGCTTAGCCTAATGCCTTGTCCATAGTAAGAGTTTAACAGACCCTTTGCAAAGCGTTAGGCCAGATGGGCATGGAAACAGTTGTCTTCACGCTTCAAGGATCCTCCAGTCTGTCCCCCTGGGCTGTCCCTTCCAATGTAGATGGCACCCTCTCTAGAACTTAGCTAGGGGTCTTCAAGAGTTATGGTCCTTGTTGACTTGACTTGGCCAACCCCAAATCTCATGCTGTGTCCAGCAGACTGGCTGAGCCACTCCCACATTTTACAGACCCTGGAGACTCTTTTTTCTCCTTTTCTTTCCCCTCCTAGGTTCCTAGTCAACATGAAGCTGAATGAGCGCAGCCTGGCTTTCTACGCCACCTGCGACTCGCCGGCGGACAACACGGGATTCCTGTACAAAAAGGGTGAGCGCCACACGGCTTACCACAGACGTTGGTTTGTGCTCAAGGGGAACATGCTCTTCTACTTTGAGGACCGAGACAGCCGTGAGCCCGTGGGCGTCATCATCTTGGAGGGCTGCACGGTGGAGCTGTGTGAGGCCACCGAGGAGTTCGCCTTTGCCATCCGCTTTGCGGGCGCCCGCTCACGCACGTACATCCTGGCGGCTGACAGCCAGCCGGCCATGGAGGCCTGGGTCAAGGCCCTGTCTCGCGCCAGCTTTGACTACATGCGGCTGGTAGTGCGTGAGCTGGAGCAGCAGCTGGAGCAGATGCGGTCGGGGGGCAGGCGAAGGACTGAGCCCATAGTCCCCCCACGGCGGGAACGCTCGCTTCCCTCGAGCAGCCCCAAGGAGAATGGCTGTGCCGTGTGGAGTCAGGAGTCACCCAGCCTGCCCAACGGGACCCTCCCCAGGATGAGCCATGAGGGGGCCCCTAGGCCTCCCCCGCTTCCACCCCGTCGGAAGCCCTCCCTGGGCAACAGCCCCATCCCCCTGATGGTCCCTGAGACTCCTTTTACCCCATGTACCACCACCTTCTCCCAACTTCATGACTGGTTTGGCCAGGAGATTCTGGCCCTGAGGCGTGAATGGCTGGAGAGCCGAGGCCAGCTGTGACCCAGCTGGTGGAAAACTGGAGGACATGGGGCTGGAAAACATTAGCTTGGCCGGACCCATGGACCTTACAGGGGAAAAAAATCTCCTCTGCTGGAAAGTCCCTGACCTGAGGCTCCCAGGGAAGGTCCGTCTGTGAGGCCTCGGCTCATGGTCACGGATGGAAACATCCCTTTTTCCCTTCTGACTCACACTTGGTCCATTGACTGCTGATCCTGGCACTGGGCAGCGGGCATCTGAGTCCAGGCAGGAGCCTGCAGGACTGGCCCTGTTGGGGCAGGAGGGATGTCCGGGTCAGTTACCCAGCCCAGACCCTGCCTGACCCTTTGGTTCAGAGTGAAGGAGGGTCGGGCTTTGTCCGTGGCTTGTAGCTGACTCCAGAGCTGGGCTGGCATTGGGCCTGGAGCCTCTTCTGAAGCCTCTCCTGGGCAGCCTTCTTCTAGAGTAGGGGAAGCAGGGAGGGAGGCCGTGTGCCTGGGACCGCCCTCAAACGGTACAGTGTCTTTGTCTGTGTCTCTGCGTGTGTGTATGTGTGTGTCCTCACCATTATCGAGTGCGTCATTGTTTACAAAGCATCTTTCTTTCTCCTCAACACTCCCCAAGGGGCTGGGTTTACTACACCCATCCTCCAGTATGTCAGGAATCTGGGATGTCCTTGGTGGGTGCTCCTTCTCCCACACAGATAGCAACTTGCCCCTGCTCCTCAGGTCACTGGAGGAGTTGCTGTGACCCCCCCCACCCAAGCAGGCCACCTCCCATCCTCTCCCAACGTGAAAATAGTTCTGTCCCTGGGCTCCTCCCTCAGCCCATTTTACTGATGTGAGAGGAGAAGTGATCAGAATTAGAAGTCCAAGCTCTTCATTTTACGTGTGGCTGGGCCACAGTCCTTGTTAGCTAATGTTTCAGTGAGGCCTTAACGCTGCTGAGCACTTACCTCCATTATCATTTGATCCTCACTACAACCCTGTGAGGTGGGTGCTATCGTTTGACCCATTTTACAGATAAGGAAACTGAGGCCTGAAGCAGGGGCATGGCAGGTGTCCGAGGTGGGCTTTGCAGCCAGACCCCACCCTCTTACTCTGTCGTGCTCCTGGCCCCAGGTCATAAGTAGCAAAGACAGGATCATGATTCCTGCTCTCCTGACTTCCAGGTCATTCTGTGCCCGTTTCTTTTAAGCTGTTTTTTTTTTTCAGATCTAAGGGCAGTGAGGGGACGCAGTGGGTGTCTGGGGATGTCCTGGCAGCCTGAGCTGGGCTGTAACAATGTGGGGTTCCTGGGGAGGGGGAACCCTGGTCCCTGACTCAAGAGCACAATTCTTTCAACCATTCAAAGGATTTCTATTTCTTCAGCCCTCCCTGGAGAAACCATCAGTGGTCTAAGCCAGAAAGATCTGAATTCAAATCCTGACACACCAAGTCACTTAACTTTCTCAGTGCCTTCAGGTAATCCTCTGACTTCCAGAGCTGGAGGGCATTTCTGAACTGGGAGTTCCCCATATTGACCAAGTCATGGGTCCTGACCCTGTCATCCGCCACAAAAACCCTGGTGATCCCGTCTCCTCTTCCAATCCTCCGAAAGAATGCCAGGCAGAGCCCTGAGCTCTTAGAACTGCCCAGAACCTCAGTCACCATCTGGCCCAGGCCAGCCCCCCGCATTTGCCGCAGGACGATGCTAGGGTCCCATCCTAAGCCTCCTGCCTCCAAATCCAGACCTCGCCTCACCCACATCCTGCTGCCAATCAGACTTCTCAGTAATTAACAGGTGCCTACTTTGTGCCCACCATTGGCCTTGGTTTGGGGGCTACAGGCGTGGGACAATTCCTGACCTCTGGGAGTTTGCTCTTTGCCTGGGGCTAATTTATGTCTAAGACACTCTCCAGCTGGACAGTTTCAGGAGTGTAATTCAAAATTGTCCTTGGGAGGCATCATGGCTAGGGGGATGGGAGAGCCAGGAAGCTCTAGGGGACTGGGACCTGGGACAATTTTCTAAGACTTAGGAGTTGCAGTGGTGGAAGGATAGCCTTCATCAGTGAAATTTCAGATCTAGTCCAAAAAAAATAATTCAAGATTTAGGACTGTGTCACGAGTAGACACTGGCTTCCTGGGCTGGACCCAGAAGCTACCCTTTCTTGGAATGCATACTTGGAAGTGGTCAGTTCTCTACCACTGGCGGACTTGGAAGAAAGGTTGGACCATCATTTGTTGGGTACGTCTTTGGAGGATTCTTGGTCTGGTACATAAGCAGGTGGCTTTGGGCCCTTCCAGCTCCTCTGTGAGTTCCAGCCATTGTTCCCAGAGCCATGGAGTTCAGGGGTGGGGGTGCTTTCTTGGTAGCTTGTCATTGGATGAGCAGGAAGAGACCTTAGAGGCCATCACCTTCAACCTCCTCATATTACAGAAGAGGAAACTGAGAAGTGACTTTCCCAGGATCACGTGGCTAAGTGTCTGAGGTAGGATTTGAACTCAGGATTTCCTGACTCCAAGTCCAGACCTCTATGCATTGTGATACCTAGCTTGACACTTCATTTAAGAGGTGCTAAGCGTGACAACCTCCCTGACCGGGATTTGGGGGTAAGGTCGCATAAGGTGCTGGATGCTGCCTCCTCCCATGACTTGTTTCTAGTTCTTAGCATGTGGCATGTTTCTTGTGTGGGTAAGTGTATTGGTAGGGTGGGTCTCCTATTGGGACAGGGAGAGAGAGGCCATGTGGCAAAAGAAGAGGGACCTGTTTGTCCCCATTCCAGGCTTGCCTGCAGAGGCTTCAAGGCCAAGTTTCTGCCTAGCTCTCTGCCATCTCACTGCTGGCCCAGTGGGTACTGGAGTGGGGCTTGGGTTAATTTTTTTAAAGAACTTAGGGCTTTCCCAGGTACTTTGCGATTTGTGGGATGTTTTCCCTCTCTGGTCCATGGATGGTGGTTGACTTAAGGAATGTTGGGGCTGGATCTTAGAGAAACCATTCCTGGGGGTGGGGCATCCACTAGGTAGAAGTAGAGTGACTAAAAGCCTCCCTCCACCCCCAATTCCTCTTTCCTCTCTCCCACAGGTCCCTGCCAGGCCTGGAACAGTGGGAGGGAGAGCAGGGCAGGTTGAGTTAGGGGTTACCTTCTCACCCCTCAAACTGCCTAAAGTAACCACAGCTTGCTTTTCAGGCAGGTCAGATATGAACCCCCATTTTACAGATAAGTTACTGAGGCCAGAGAATGACTTGCCATACCCATGCTCTGGATCTGGAGACCTGGGTTTGAATCCTGTTGTTGGTGCTCTTTAACTGTGTGAGCTTGGATAAGATTGGGAACTTCACGTTTCCTTATTTGAAAATTAGGGGGTGGAGATAGCTTGCCCCTTAAGTCCCATCCTGCTCTGGACTGGACTTAGGATTCCAGACAGGTATTAGAGGGGAGGCCACTACCTGGGGTACCTTTGTTTCCTTTGCTACAAAATGAAGGAGTTCAACCCGTGGTCCCTTTGTAGTGTGGGTGAGAAAGGTGGGGTCCATCTGGTCTGAGCTCTGAGTTCCAGGCGGGCAGCTTAGAAACCTGAACAGGCCCCAAGCCCACCCCAACATTGCCAGCCTCCTTTTGGAGCCCTGGGCTATGGCAGAGGGTTTCCAAGCTTTTTACCCAGTTGAGTATAGGGACAGTAGCTGGGTGTCTTGGTGGGGAGAACCAGCCTCCAAGCCAGGAAGATCTGGGTTCAAGTCCTATCTCTGACATGCACCTTCATATTACTTGTATTATATATTACTTCCGCTGGTCAGATTATCAAACCTGCCAGTCCTAGTCTAGACAACTCTCTGGAGCTAAGTAGCTCAGGAGGTGCTACCATGCATTGGGAGAGGGTTTCCTCACCCAGGAGTTCCCTGTACAGGTTCAATTCTCATCCCTATCCCTTGACTAGAGAGAAGGCTCATGGCAAGTCTGAAGCACTCGGCCCTGGGGGTGGGGGATTGGGAGCTGGTGTGGGGCGGGGGTCCCAGCCTTGCCCACTGAGAGACCCAGCCCAGGGCCTTCTTCAGAAAAGCACAAAACAGGAAGTGCCTTCTGGGAACCTGGAGGGGGAACCTGAGAAGGCTGGGAATTCCTGAGGGCTAAAATAAAATGGCTTTTGTGAAGAAACATGAGTTTGTATCTTCTTTCTCTCTAAGCTGTCCTTTTTTGCTTCTGGGAAAAGTTAATTGCTTAAATCTCATTTGTAGGAACTTGGGAGTGGATCCACCTGACAGAAAATAAACCCCTTCAGTCAATTCAGTAAACATTTATAAAGCTCCTACTATGTGCCAGGCTTTGTGCTGAGCTGTGGGGATACAAAAAGAGGCAAAAGACTGTTCCTGCCCTCAAGGAGCTTACAATTTAATGGGAGAGACAAGCTGCAAACAGATGATACAAAGCAAGTTACACAGAAGGAAATAAAGGAAAAGCCAAGAGGGGGTAGGTGAGGCTCCCTGTAGTCAGAGCAGCATTTATTAAACACCTGCTGTGTGCTGGACACTGTTGGGCATCAAAGACAAGAGGAAAGAGGCCTTGCCCCCCAGGAGTTTGCAGCCCATTAGGGAAGACCACAGTACATAGGTTTTGTAGACATAATACACAAGCATGCTCCTGGATGGTATATCTTGTGTGAGGCTCTTGATTTATTTTCTTTTTATCTCCTTAGCAGGGCAGCTGGGTGGTGCAGTGCACAGAGCACTGGGCCTGGAGTCAGGAAGACCTGGGGTCAATCCTGGCCTCAGACACTTACCTGCTGGGTGACCCTGGGCAAGTCACCTGTCCCCGTCATCTATAAAATGGGTTGGAGAAGAAAATGGCAAACCACTCCAGTATCTCTGCCAAGAAAACCCCAAATGGGACCGTGAAGAATCTGACACTACTGGACAATTCACAATTATCTTATTAGCCTGGCAGCTCCCTGAGGGCAGGAACTCTCTTTTGCCTTTCTTAGCTGAGGCAACTCGGTGTCACAGGGACAGAATATGGGGCTTGGAGTCGGTAAGACCTCAATTCAAATCTGTTCTCTGACACTAACTGCGTGACCCTGGGCAAGTCACCTACTCCTGTCTGCCTCAGTTTCCTCCACAGTAAAATGGGGACAACAGCACCTACTTCATAGAGTTTTTGTGAGGATCAAATAATTTTAATATTTGTATAGCTCAATTGCTCGGCACACAGCAGGTGCTCTATAAATGCTCGTTTCTTCCCCACCCTTTGTATTCCCAGTAATTAGCAATAGTGCCCTGCATCTAGTAGGTGCTTACTAAATACATGTGGATTGGTTGATATGTATTAGTATGCCCTGTCATAATGCCCGGCTGGTACATAGAAGACACTTAAATGTTTTTTGATCAGCTCCTTGAGAATAGTGACTTTTTTCCCTGTTTGTTTCCTACCATAAAACCTGGCATACAGTAAGTGCTTAATAAATGCTTAGCGAGTAATTGATTGAAGAAAGGGGTAAACTTTGAAGCTGAATGCCTTGAAGGCCACAGCTGCTCCTTAACCCTGGTTCAAACATGTATCAAGTGCCTACTTTGTGCAGCCCTGCCCTGTGGGCTAAGCCCTGTCTCAGATCAGATGGAAAGGGAGTCCCCATTTCTCTAGGAACTTCCTCCTGGAGAATACAATTTGTGCATAGATATATAACCCTAATGATTAGAGTGGGAAAAGGTGGGAAGGGAAGTTACTAGGGATACAAGAGGCAGAGGTGAGGGAGTGAGTGCATTCTAAGCATGGGGTTGGGGCAAGGGCATGGAGGCTGGAGATGAGTTTGGGGAAAAGCAAGTAAGCCAGTAAAGAACAAAATATAAAGGAATGGATGAGTGAAAAAGTGTATGTTAAGCTTCTAGGCTCTGAAGATACAAAAATAAAAGTTTCTGTCCTCTAGGACCTTGCATTCTAATGGGAGACAGCGCAGGAAGGAAGGGAGTTTTGGCCAGGGCAGTCATGAGGGTGGTGAGTGGAGAAGCCACTCACACTCCAGTCTGAACTGGTCAGCCCTAGGGTGGAGTTCTAAAATGGAGCCCCCCATTAACTGGTAGAGGGGGTAGAGGCTGGAGACCTGGCATGCCAGTCTCTGGAGGGTTGGTCCTGAGCCTGCCTTTATAGGAGGGGAGTAGGATGAGCTGACTGAGACGCGAAACTTGGGCTGGCTCACGGTACTCAGCCGTGGGCATCCCCTGGCAGCAGGGATGTTGTTCGTGGGGAAGGCATTGAGAGAGGGCAGCCAGGGTGGCAAAGAGTCTGGAGATGGTGCCGTGTGAATGTTGTTCAGAGGAATTGAGGAAGAGGAGAGATCTTCAGATACCTGGAGGACTGTCGCGGCCTCTCACCTGGATTATCGAAACAGCCTCCTCCGCGGCGTCTGCGTCTTGACTTTCTTCCCAAAATGTTTTCCTTAAAGCACATTTTTGGCCATGTCAGACCATGCTCCTACTTAATGTACTCCAGAGGCTCCCAGTTCATTTGTGTGTGTATGTGTATGTCTATACACACACATGTATAAAATTCCCCCATTACAACAATTTTTATTATTATATTTTTAAATTTTATTATTTTGTGTATTATTTTATTATTTTATAAATTATTAAAAAACAATTTTTTAAACATTTTTTTAAAGTTTCAAGTTCGAAATTCTATCCCTTCCTCCGTCCCTTTCCTCCCCGCTCCCTAAGATGGTAGGCAACCCTTAAGGACCTTTTTGTTTGGTATTTAAGCCACCTTGGCTCCTGCCTTTTCAATGCATTATGGTCTGGTCAGACTGTCCTAATGTTCCTCACGCACAACTCTCCAGCATTTGCCTTGTGCCTCTGTATAGGCCACCTCCACCTCTCAGAATCCATGGCTGTTCTACCTTCTGCCTTCCCTTTCCTCTGACCCAGCTAATAAGGGTTTCCCTTGTAATTATTTCATCTGGACTTCTATTCCTCTCCATCTGACCAAGGCCTTTGATACTGTCAGTCATGATGATGAGGTACAGGCTCTGGGAACCCCCTTGAACTCTGAATCTTCCCATTTGATGATGCATTTGCCTGAGGCCATAAGCCTTTCATCGTGGCTGGGCCCAAACCTCTGTTACTAGCCTAGCCCTCCTTAGTCCAGCTATCCCTCACCCTTGATCCTCTCAAACCCTCCATTGTCTCATCTCCAGGTAGCCACCTGCTACTTCCCACCTTAATTTCTTCCCATCTTAATCACTGGAGTCTGACCTCATTTGACTCCTCCTAAAGACCCTCCCCAAACTCCTCCTCTAGACCACCGCTAGATTCCTCCCACAACCTTTCTGTATATAAGACCCAATCTTGCCTCCATGTGGTGTGAGAATGCCATAGAATGACCTAGCACAGACTTACTCTGGGTCAGATGATTCTGGCCTGCTTGCCCAACAAGCATCACAGATACCAAGGCTTCTTAAGAGTCTCCCCATTATGGTGAACTTTTAATAAACTTTGTTTTTCTTTGGCTGAAAGAAAACTTGAGTCAAATTCATTTGGCAGGACCTGGCATGTTGGTATTTTGGAGTCTTGAGCACTCCTGACCTCATCATTGAAGGCTTGTGCAAAATCAGGTTGCCCAAGAGAAGTTCATCAGCATTGTGCATCAATTTCACGATGGCGTGCTTGCTTGGCTTCTGGATAACGGATGATACTCTAGCATTATCCTAGTCACCAATGGGATGAAGCAGGGCCATGTGCTTGCTCCCATGTTTTTTAGCATGATGTTTTCAGCAAAGTTGTCAGATGCCTTCAATGAGGACAAACGTGACATCAAAGTTAGCTATCACACTGATGGTAAATTGTTTAACTAGAAAAGACTACAAGCCAAGACTAAAGTGGAGGGAGAGTTGGAACATGACTTTTTGTTTACAGGTGACTGTGCTCTCAATGCAGCCTCCGAGGCTGAGATGCAACAGAATGTAGATCGTTTTTCTACTGTTTGTGCTAATTTGACATATCAGTTAACACCAAGACAACACAGGTTCTCCACCAGCCAGCCCCATAGCAGCTGTAAGTGGAACCATCGCTTACAGCAAATGGAGAAGTTTTAAATACTATAGGTGAATTCACTTACCTTGGCAGTATACTTTCCAGGGATGTACATAGAGACGATGAGCTTGATGCATGCATTGCCAAAACTAGCTCAGTGTTTGAGAGGCTGAAGGAGAGTGTGGAAGAAAAGAGGTATTAGGTTACCTACCAAACTGAAGGTCTACAGAGCTGTTGTGCTGACCTCATTGTTGTTGCTTGTAAAACCTGGACAGTCTACCAGTACCATGCCAGGAAACTGAATTACTTCCATTTGAATAATCTTAGGAAGATTCTGAAGATCACCTGGCAGAATAAGGTATCAGACACTGAGGTCCCTTCTCAAGCTAAACTGCCAAGCATTCAAACTCTACTGCAGAGAGTACAACTTCGATGGGCCTGTCACTTTGTTAGAATGCCAAACGTACGTTTGCCTAAAAGACCTTTTTATAGAGAACTCACATCAGGGAAGTGCTCACATGGTAGTCAGAAGAGGCGATATAAGGACACTCTTGAGGTCTCTATGAAGAACTTTGGAATCAGTTGTGAGATATAGGAGACACTGGCATAGGACCACCCAGCATGGCGGGCCCTCATCAGAGAAGGTGCTGTGATCTATGATTGAAGGAGAGTTGAAGTAATTCAAAAGAAATGTGAGATGCACAAATTTAGAGAACCCAGACCAAATGTTCACACGGACTATTTGTGCCCAACATCTTGTAGAGCTTTCTGAGCTCATATTGGTCTGATCAGCCACAGCTGGACACACTGTGTCTTGATCCCAACATAGTGATGTTGAACATGGAGTACAATACCTGCTCGCGACGCCCGCTAAACCAATTGTAAGCTCCTTGAGGGCAGAGTTTATCTCACTTTTGTTTTTGCATCCCTGATGCCTAGTGCGGTGCCTGGCACAATGGTAGACCTAAGCTATCCAAGAAGGGGACACAATGACTTTGTTACAATCTTGTTAAACCTAATATAATAAGCCTCAGCAGTTGGTTGAGTAAGGGTTGGGGAAAGGAAACAACTGAATAAACCAAACCACCCCATTCCATTTAAAGGAAATGTCAGGATGCTAAGCCTCAAACACATACAGACCACTCAGCCCCGTGCCATTGTGAGAACACATTTCGACTCTTCACTGGATGTGAGCAAGGCCTAGGCACTACCTTGAACTGACCAAAGGTATTTCTGTTGGGTATGCCCAGAATGCGGTGAAAGTACTTGGTCCCACCCTGAAGAGCTCATTGTGGCAGGGGGTAGTTCAGAACCTAGTGCAGAGGAGATTTGGAGGGCTGGGCAGTAGAAAGGAAGGAGCTGGAATATCAAGAACTGATCCAGAAAGAATCAGCTGTGAAAATGAAGAGAGAGGGAGATAGTGATAGCTGGGCTATGAAGGGAGAAGAGTGATCACAGAGGGACATGGTACCTCCCTACGTGATCTCAGAGAAGACCTGGGCTTGGTACAGTTGTACCTGCCTCCTTAAATACTGGGGAAAGTTGGAAGAAAAGTGGGAAGGAGAGATAGGCACCCTAGTGTCCTTCTATTTGTGTGTATATACGTACATACATACATATATATATATATATATAATATATATGCATATATGTATATGTATATATTTATTCTGTTGCTTCTTTACCCAAATATTTCCAGTAACCTGAATTTTCTCTCAACTACAAAGAAGCCAAGTGCTTTATCATTATTATTGATTCATTTCAGTCATGTTTTGTTCTCCATCCTAAACCCCATTTTGGGTTTTCTTGGCAAAGACACTGGAGTGGTTTTTCATTTCCTTCTCCAGCTCATTTTACAGATGAGGAAACTGAGGCAAACAGGGTGAAGTGACTTGCCCAGGGTCACACAGCTAGCAGGTGTTGAGGGTGGATTTGAATCCGGGTCATCCTGACTCTAGGCCTAGAGCTTTATCTACTGTGGCAATACTAAACTTGTTTCTATTTCTACTTATTTCCTCCCTTTGTTACATTTCCTCCATTTAAAGGATTGTACATTTCTTAAGCTTTTTTTTTTTGCAGGGGGGAGGGTAGGGCAATTGGTGTTAAGTGACTTGCCCAAGGTCACATGGCTAGTAAGTGATAAGTGTCTGAGGCTGGATTTGAACTCAGATCCTCTTGACTTCAGGGCCGGTGCTCTTCACTGTGCCACCTAGCCGCCCCAGGACTGTATATTTCTTAAGGAGTCGTAGTTAGAACTAGAAGTGACCTCAGGGACCATTTACTACAATCCCTTCTTTTTTCAGATGAAGAAACTGAGGCCAAGAGGGATAAAGGGACTTGCTTAAGGTTATAAAGGGAGTAAACAGAAGGGGCAAGATTTGAACCCAGCTCTTTCAACTCCCGAGCTGGTGGGCTCTTACTTTACCACATTGAAAAGATGCAGTCACATCACATATTAACTTGGGGGGAGATGGCAACTGTCCATGATGTTAGAGGAGAGCTGTTTCCATGGCATTAGTCTCAGGGCCTGAGAAACTAGCCGACAGTCATTAAAAATAAATTCTGCATCCCCTTCCCCGTGCATCTTGTAGCAGACAAATAAGCTTAAATTCCTAGCGAACATATAGATTTATTAATTTATCAGACATAAAGCCCCAAGCACAGCCGCGGAAGCTACAAACGGCTATACTGTCTGGATCTATGTAAGGTCATATTTCTCATTAAGGAAACCAAAGGACGAAAAATGAAACACTAGGCCAGTTAATCCCCCTCTAAGATGGGAAGTGGGAGTCAATGCTACTTATAGCCCAAGAGGTGTATTTAATCCAGAGACAACAAATTGAATTGTGACCCAACTTCTCTTCCCATTTCTCTTAGCGGTCTGAACTCCAGCAAGTCTCCTTCCTTTCCAGGTTTTTCTTGTAGGGAAAATGGGGAGGTGGGCAGCAATAAATGTTTATAGAGTGAGAGGAGTGGTGTTGATAAAGAATAAACCCTTTGGTGGAGAGGTGAGCACTGGAGAAACTAGAATGGATCTTTTTTTTCCTTCCCTTAAGAGGCCATGTAAGATAGAGGAATTGGATTCAAGGACTTGGGTTCAAATCCTTGACTTTGTCACTTGTGTGATAGTGGGCAAGTCACATCCTTTAAAAATTTTAAAGTTCTTCCTCTGAAAAAAACAAGGGGATTGGACTAACTGACCCCTGAAATTGCTCCTAGATGTGACACTAATCTTCTAGGTTCTAAGACCCACCCTCGCTCTGATATTCCTTATTCTAACATTCTAGCTCTGACATTCTTCTAACATTCTATACTTGAAGGTGTCTCTCAGCTCTGATATCCCAACTCTAAATTCTAATAGTCTTTATCCTAAAGCCCATCCTGCCCCTGACATTCCATATCCTAACAGGCTCCCAAGATTCTCATGCTGCTGATGCTTTCCTGGGAATCCAGAGGGCTCTACTGGAGGAGGTTTATGCAGGAGCAAAGAGGGGTTAGGAAAAGATGGGACCAGGCAGAAGTGGGCTGTCACTCCCCTGCCTTTACCAGGCAGGGCAAGGCCTCTCTCCTCCCTCAGGAAGGTTTCTTAGGCCTGAGAATTGGAACCATCCCTGGGACACGTACTCCTTGATTTATCGTTATTAATTATTATCTGGATTAATTATAATTATCATGCTTCATAGCATTATAAATAACCAGCCTTAATTATTAATTATTGTTGGTATAGTATAATTATAATTAATTATTAATATTACTGTCATCAATATTGTTAATACTATTCATTAATAAATCATATTATTTGTTAGTCATTGTGCATTTATTAAGTGTCTGCCATGTGCCAGGCACTGTGCTGAGTTCTGGGGCTAAAAAGACAAAATCAGGATTAGAGATTCAGAGCTGGGAGGGCCCTTAGAGGCCAGTTAGTCTAATTATATTAGCTAGCCTTTAAACAGTGCTTTATAAGCTTGCAGAGCACTTTACACATATTTGATCCTCACAATATCCCTGGGAGGTAGATGCTTTTACTATTCTTGTTTTTACAGATGAGGAAACTGAGTCAGATAGAGATGAAGTGACTTGGCCAGGGTCATACGGCTTATAAGTACCTGAGATCTTCCTGAGTCCAGGTCTAGTACTCTATCCACTGGCTGCCTCATTCTAATCCCTTCATTCTACCAACAAAAAACTGAGACTCTGGCAGATTAAGTCCCTAGCTAGTAAGCAGAGCCTATTCAAAACCAAACTGCTTGTCCTCCAGCCGTCATCAAGCAACGGGCTCATCTTCCTACCTTTCCAGTTCCCCTTTACGGATTGTCTTCCCTTTTTAGAATGCAAGCTCCCCAAGAGCAGGGCTGATGTCCTGATTACTTATGTTTTTATCCCCAGTGCTTATCACAGTACCTGGGAATAGGCAGTATCCAACGAATACTTTGTATTTATTCATTCATTCCAAATATAGCACCTTTTCTACTGAGTTCAAATCTAGCCTCTGACATTATGAGTTGTATGGCCCTGGGCAAGTCACTTAACCTTCTTTGCCTAAGTTTCCCCATCTGTAAAATAAGCTGGAGAAGGAAATGGCAAACCACTCCGGGATCTTTGCCTAGAAAACCCCAAATGGAGTCGCAAAGAGTTGATCATGATTGAAGAAGCACTACTGATACGCCTATTGGTTAGGAGTATTTTTCAAAATCTACCCTTCAGCTTATCTGGCCCACTCAGAACTTGGTCTTGGCTTGGATCTGGGGTTTGCTTCTTGAGGTTTCCGTTTGAGTTTTCTTTTCTTTTTTTGCTTTTTGGAGGGGAGAGGGCAAGGCAATTGGGGTTAATTGACTTGCCCAAGGTCACACGGCTAGTAAGTATGTCAAGTGTCTGAGGCTAGATTTGAACTCGGGTCCTCCTGACTCCAGGGCCAGTGCTCTATTTACTGCACCACCTAGCTGCCCTCTGTTTGATTTTTCTACGAAACCTCGTGAGAAGCAGGCATTTAGGGTGGCTAGGTGGTGTGTGACTTGTGCAAGGGTGTGACCTTGGGCAAGTCACTTAACCCCAATTGCCCTGCCTTTCTCTCAGCAAAAAAAAAAAAAGAAGCATCCATTCTTGGGAGGAAGTGGGAAGAGATGGAATAGGTGGGATTTATCACAAATTTAATATGGACAGGACATGGAGAATTGATTTTTTTTTTTGGCTTCAAAATGTTTGCATTTGTAAAAATTCATAGGAGAAAAAGTAAGAAAGTGTACTTTTTTCTCTCAACTTTTCTCCATGCCGGTGAACGCTATACCCTAAGGAGCCTGACCTTGGAGGTAGAATTATTTTGTTTATAATTGCCTTCTCGTAGACTTGCTCTGTTTTGCCTTAGAAAGCAGAACCAATAACAGTGAGGAGAATTTGCTAGGTGACTGATTTGGTACAGATGTCTGGAACAACTCCTTGACACTCAGAATTGTCCCTAGTAGAATGGGCTGCCTTGGGAGAAAGCCAATACTCTGTCATCAGAGGTATTCAAGCAGAGGCTGGACCCCGAGTTTTGGGGGATATTGTTTGCCTTAAGTAGGGGTGGACTGGAGCCAGCTCTAACTACTTTTGAGAGCTGATTGTTAAATTTTTACTGCGAGCATTTATTTGCACCAAAGAAATCTCTACACATCAGGGCTTGTTTTTTTTTTTTTTTGATTGCTTAGGCTTTAAGAAAGTGTTAACAACACAGATTAAACCTAAATGTGTGTATGTAATTTTTTTCCTGGAGAGTTGGATTGTTAAATATTTAGCAGCATACTCCTGTCGAGAGGGGATTCTTTCTGAGACTGAGGTCTTTCCCAACTCTGAAGAATTTGTGATTTCTCCTATCTTGACTCTAAATGTATTCCTTTGGATGTAATAAGGAGGGCCCCAGCTTCAAGAAGATATTTGACCCCATTCTCATCCGTTAGTTCCTATCCCTACCTCTCCCTCTGTCTCCAGCTCAGATACTTTGCTACTCTGGCCTTTTAAATATGGTTTACGGGGTGTCTAGGTGGCACAGTGGATAGAACACCAGCCCTGGAGTCAGGAGGACCCGAGTTCAAATCAGGCCTCAGATGCTTGACCATTAATAGCTCTGAGTAACTTGGGCAAGTTATTCAAACACCATTGCTTTACTCCTCCCCCCCCCGAAAAAAAAGATATAGTTTACTCCTGTCTGCATTCAAGTGAGGGGTGTGTGTGTGTGTGTGTGTGTGTGTGTGTGTGTGTGTGTGTGATAATGGAAGCAGAATGGGTCATGGAAAGAATGCTGGACTTGTGATAGGAAGGTTGGAGTCTAGCTAGGTGCATACTTGTACTATCAGTTACCACAGAGTCTGAGGCTAGGGGATCTCTTAAGCTTGGGAGTTCTGAGCTGCAGTGGGCCAGGCCCACTGGAATCCCATTTGTTTGGCATCAATATTGTGAAGTCCTGGAAACAGGGCCATCAAGTTGCCTAAGGGGAGGTGAACTGGTCCACATCAGAAACTGAAGTCAATGGTAAGATCAGGCCCATGAACAAAATCTGCATTTCTAACTTGAGTGAGATAGGAGATCTAATGTTAAAAAAAAAAAGGGGGTCCAGTGATACTATCAACATGAGGAAAACTCCTTGTGTGAAGATTCCTTCCACCAATACTCCTTGTGTGGAGATTCCGTCCACCAATACAGACTAGCAGCTTGTTAATAACCTCTAGTCCCAGAGCAGGAGTTCCTAGTCTCAAATCTGTGAGTTCATTATATTGAAAAATATTTTGATAAGTATTTCAATATAATTAATAGTCATGTATTTTATTCAGTCAAAAACATTATTTGGAAAAAGAGTCCATAGGCTTCATCAGACAGGCAAAGAGGGCACATTGCAGAAAAGAGAGAATGACCTTGAGGGGTCTTTGAAGCCCTAGCTGCACAGCTCCCTAACCCTAACCCATGTTTTCTCAGTTAAAAGTCAGCCTCTAGCTGTCTCATACTTTCTATGAGTCATTAATATTATTGTAATGCTATGCTATAATGTAATATGACTCAGTGTTCTAATAGAACCCAAATGGTTTATTATGAAAAGACCAATGGCTCATTCATAGGCAGGATGGCATAGAGGAAGGAGAGCCAAGTTTGGGAACATGGAGTCACAGGACCAAAGCCCAAATAGCAGCCTTGTCACTTATTAAAAGGCTGTGTGACCTTGGGCAAGTCATGATTCCTTATAATGTAGAAAGAGGGGATTGGGCTAGATGGCCTTTGAAGTCCTATCCAGTTTAGACTTATAATTCTATGACTTTCACCCTACCTGTGTGACTTTGATGAGATTAGGTCATAAGAAGGAACTGGGATGCTTAGCATGGACAAGGGAAGACAGGGGGAACATGATAGCTGACTTCAAGTATCTGAAGAGGATGAATGTGGAAGAGGGATCCAACTTATTCTCTTAGACCACAGGGACAGACAGAACTCAGAGCAGTGCGTGGAAGTCCCAAAGTGACAGATTTATCCCTAGCAATTCAAGCTAGCTCCAAATAGAATGGAAGGTTGTGGGTTTTCTTCCACTGGAATATTCAAGCAAAGGCTGGGTGACCACTTGTAAGGTAGGATCCTTCCAGGTGTATGTTGGACTCAATGGCCACTGATGTCCTTCCAAATGCTGAAATTCGATGGGGAAAAGATGTGAATGTCTCATCTTTTTCATCTGTAAAATGGGATTTGGGGGAGTTGGACCAGAACTCTAAGGATTCTTTTAGCTCAAAATCTTATGATCTTATTTTTCAAAAGTTGGAGGCAAGAATAAACAAGGTGTTGTTGTTGTTCATCCTTTGTGTTCTAAGGGGACCAGTGACATCATGAGGTGATGTCTTGACCTGTGCTAGTTGCATTTGGAGGGAAAGAATGAGCAGACAAATGCTTTAGGATTATCTATGATGGGGGCTGAGCCAATATTTCAAACCAAAGATATCCTTCAGAACTCTGCTCAAATTCCAGTCTTGGACTTCCCATCTCTGGTAAACCTCTCTCCCTTAAGGATACAGCTTAGCTCAGTGAAGCACTCATAATTTCCTTTCCTATTTACTCTTTGCCAGTATTTGTCATATTGTTGAGATCATGCCACATGAGGACTGGAGGAAGGAGTCTATTTATAGGACTAGACACTTCATAAGGAACCATTAGAAAGACCACAAATCTGTAGTTACACATCATAGACCATCTACTCTGAGCCCCTCCTTTTACAGAGGAAGAAACTGAGGTCCAAAAAGATTAACCAACTTGACCAAGGTCATAACTATCTATGACATGGCAGAGAAGTCCTAGAGAGTTGCCTGAGAGAGAGAGAAGTTAAGATCAGGGTCACAGAGTAAGTACCAGAGTCAAGATCGAAATATATGTCTTCCTGCTTCCCAGTCCAGTATTCTGTCTACTCCCTCATTCTGCCTCTGTTCTACACATGCCAAATATCATGTGTCCTTGTGGATGTTGATATTTATTTCAAAAAGCTTTTACTGCTTTTAATGAACAACTACCTAATATGGAGATATTTTAATTAATTAATAAAAATAAATAAAATTTATAAAATTATTTATTTATATATAAATAATATAATAAAATTATTTTATTATAATAAAGTTATTCTTTTATAATAAAATTACCATTTATTTATTATAAAATAATAAAATAATAATTTTAATATTATAATAAAGTTATTTATTATAAAATAAAAAATTAATAAAAATAAGCATTAATTTTAATTTAATTGTTTTAAATTAATAAGCACCTACTATTAAGCACCTACTATGTGCCAGGCACTGCACTAAGCACTTTGCGAATATTATCTCATTTGTTCCTTACAACAAACCTGGGAGGTGGATTGTTATCCCTATTTTACAGTTGAGGAAATGGAGGTGAAAGGAGGTTAAGTGACTTGCCCAGAGTCACACAGTTAGCAAGTGTCTGAAGCTAGACTGGAATTGATGTCTTCCTGACTCCAGATTCAGTGCTCTATTTGCTGTGCAACCTAGCTGCCTCTAAATAATTGAACATTAACATAATGTCCTTCCTGCACAAATAGGTAAGATATCTTCTGAGCATCTATTGACTTTTTGTCTGGGTCAGGTTGTGGGGTCATCCTGTGACATAAGAGAGAAGATAATTGGTTCAGGAATTGAAGATGATATATTTTACTCATCATAGAGTGTCAAAGGTAGGAGGGGTTTTAGAACAGGGAATGCCAGGGCTGGGAGGGGCCTTAATGATGCATCTTGCTCCCTCATTGGCAGGAACTTCTGCCAAACTGGCTAACTCATCCCAGCCTCACTTCGTCTTGGGGGTACAGGGATCCCGAAAATATCCACTTACCACCATTCAGGCCACCATGGATCCCTGTTGTCGTGATTTCCTGCCTCTCAGGTCAAGAGTTTGGTTACTAGGGCTGCTGTTCCCCTGGTCCCATCTCCCAGCCAAAAGAGAAGTGCACACTCAAGCATTATTATACAATTCTGTATTTTTAGTGGCTTGTTTACAGAACTTGTTTGTTTTTAAAATTTTTAACAAAGTTTGTCAATCTCTCATAGAAACTTTTTTTTTCCGTACAGTACATGAGCCCAACGAATGGTGTTCACAGGTCCACTAGCTTTGAGTACAACAGGATTTCCATGTTTGAAGACTATACTAAGTGCTTATTCCAATCCCGTTCCACTAAAGCTAAGGCTAGCACTCTATGAAGAGTAGTTTTCATGTATGCCTAGACCTCAGTTCAGCGTTGGTTTCGACAGTAAAAATAGGTCCATTTCCATGGTTCGCTTGGTTCTGACGGGGCTATGGTTGTGAAACGAAGGTGGTCTCTCTATTCCAGGTTCATTCCTTTTTAAAATTGGTCACTGTTAACTACTGCCAGAATATAAAAATACCTTCATTTGGATAAAAATGTATACAGTGGAAAACTCTTCGATGCATAGCCTGGGTGTGTGGAAAGGTTAAGTTTTCCCCATCAGGGTTCACCTGGGCCATTTGGTACGGAGGTTCCGCTTGGATGACCAAGGGGCCCATGGCCAGACATGTTAGAATTGCATTCTCTGGAACAACCTCAAATCTTCTTGCATCCTCCCTGTGGCTTCCTGGTGCTTCAACAGAGTTGTTTCATACCCTCCCTCCTCAAACTCTCTAAGCCCCTCATCAGTCATATCTATCTCTCTTGAAGGCAATCAACTTTCCCTGCCTCTGGCTGTCCTGACTTAACTTTGGATTCGACCAATGGATCGGACAGTCTTTTAACGGAGAGGTCAAAAAAAAGTGAAAAAGCAAATGTCAGTTCCACATGCCACCCACATGGGGGAAAACCCCAAAGAAACCCACAAAGCTTGCCACAGCTGAGAAGTTGGACACCACTCAAGTGGAGATGTTGACTTTGAATCTGATGGTCTTCAAGAGCAAGTACATTGGAAGGATCTGGGGAAGGTTCTGTTGAGAGCAATTGTTTATTTGCCCCTCCCCAATGATGCTTGTGGTCTGAGACTCTGGCCTCTGAGATGGGAATCTCATCAAGTCATGAAGGAAGGGACCGATCCCATTCTAAATTCCACGTTCCCCAGATCCGGCTCTCTAGACTTACAGTATTTGAGTTTTGAATGCTGTCCAGCTACCTCAAAATAAGATAGAAGGTGTGAAGGGGAACTGGAGGTTTTCAAATTATTTTTTTCAGTCTATCCCCAGGGCTAGAAGGATGATGAATTCTGTGGCATTCTCAAAAGATGAGGAAGGAGAGGATGATGATGTTTATCTCATCCCAGGGAAGGGTAGAATATGGCGGCATCTTACCCTGCGGTATGCCTCAACTCTCTTCGGGGAAAATCTCCCAAGGTGTCATAACTGGGATTCCATATTTGTGGAAAAGACCTGCCTAGGCCAAGGATTTCTCAATATCTCTGGGTTGTCTCCCTACTCCCCGCCACCCTCCCCCCTGGGCTGGGCTCCAGCCTTCTTTCCAATCCCTTCGCCCCTTACCCACCTGCACTCACACACAGGTCACTTTGGGGATTGGGAAATGTTTTGTCCATGGACGGTGCTTGGCTTCTGTGGATTGCAGGTTTCTAACTAGAGGAAGTGTAAGGAATTTTTTAATGTACCATGCTACATCTCGCTCAGGAAGGACTACCGCCGACATTTCTACAACATATACAACGGCACATGACATTCGGTGTTACAAGGGGTTTCAAAAAACATACCACCAGAACGAAATATATACTTGATGGCATAAAAGTTTTGTATTTAGAGTCTTTTGGGACTTTTTTTTTTCCTTTTTTTTTCAACAGTCTTGGAAAGGGCAGTAGTAATGCACTGTCTCACAGACAAATGTGGGGGGAAAAACCCGCGCTTCAGAAGTTACTCCATTTGGTCAGTCTCATAGTGCTTTGTGATGGCTTTGAACAAATGTCTTCTTTAATCTCATCCAGTGGCAAACTACAAGACTTCAGAAACCGTCTGTCTTCGGACAACTGCTACATCGTCCTGACTTATAGCTCTCTTGAATATCAAAGCAGCTTAAACCATTAATAAATTCGAAAGGATCCTTTATTAAAATAGCTAAAAGAGGTCTATAAATATTTTCTTTTTTTTTTCTTTCTAAAAGAGTTCTGAGTTTTCCCAGCGAAGATGGAACGGGGCCAAGCCCACCACCGCTTGCAGGGATGTTGGTCAGGGCTGAAGAGAAGGCCTGACCCTGAAACTTCCCACCCATCCCCTCAAAATTTCATGGAATTAAAAAAAAAAACTCCCACAAATCACAGTCCACAGATAGAGTCTGATAGTTCTGCTTTGATCCCCTCCCCCATCTCATCTCCCTCAGACAGAGGGCCTTGCTGCCTGAAGGAGGGTGGGGAGTGGGCTCTGAGTTTCAGAATTCCCACTCCATGGCCTCCTCGCGGTTGGCAGCCCTCTCTAACCGGTGGATGATGTTGTTCAGGTTGGCCATCTTCTCGTGCCGCCGTTGGGTGCTGGGGTTCGGCTTGACGCCTGGGTGCAAGGTCCCTGCTGTCTCTGCAGAGGGGCTGGAACTCGGCACTTTGGCAAGGGTGGCGCCGGGTGGGGAGGGAGAGATGGGGGCTGAGGAGGAGGGCACAGGAGATACAGACATCATAAGGCCTGGAGAGGAGGCGGCCGAGGGTGAGTTCAGGGACACCTCCAGGCTACAGCGGGAGGACTCAGAGGTGGATTTAAAGCTGATGGGGTCAGGGTGCAGCCTTTCCCCATCCTCAATCTCTTGGGGCAGCTGGAGGAGGGGGCAGTCTGGGGTGGTGGGGGCCTGGTGCATGTTGCTACCATGTAGGAGGGACCCTGAGGTCCTCTTCTGAACTTCTTCTGTACCTGTAGGCTCGGGCAGCTCTTCTTTGAGGCTTGGGCCTTGGGTCTGGCTCATTTCTGCCTCCTCTGAGTCCTGAAGCCCCAAGCCCTCCTCTTCTTCCTCACCCTCCTCCTGCTCTTGCTTGATCACGATCAAGGTCTTACCCTGGGCAGGGAGAGGGGCAAAGCTGTCGCTTGTGCCCTGGAGCTCTAGCTCCTTCACTACAGGTTTCTGGTCTTCGGCCTCTGAGTCTGGGCTCAGTGGGGTGGGGCCCTGGTGGGAGTTGCTGGCTGGTGGGAAGCTGGGGCAGCTGCTCTGGTCCAGGTCAGTGTCATTGTCTTGAGAGCCTTCCACCAGCATCTCTCGGCGCATCCTGGACCTGTGGCAGAAACAGAAAGTCAGCAGGTGGTGAGGGCGTGAGAGTGGGGGCTGTTAGCCCCAAAGTCCCAGAGTGCCCTAGGGAATGTCATGACCATAGTAATCCAGTATATGATAAACCCCAAAATCCAAGCTTTTGGAACAAAAACTCATTATTTGATAAAACTTCTGGGAAAACTGGAAAACAGTATGTCAGAAACTAGGTATAGACCAGCATCTCGCACTGTACACCAAGATAAGGTCAAAATGGGTACGTTATGTACACACAAAGGCTGATACCTTAAGCAAATTAAAAGAGCATGGAATAGTTTATCTGTGTGATTTATGGATAAGGGAAGAATTTAGGACCAAAGAAGATATGGAGAGCATTATAAAATATAAAACAGACAACTTCGATTGTATAAAATTAAAATGTTTTTGCACAAACGAAACCAATACAAACCAAAACCATAAGGAAAGCAGAAAACTGGGAAAAAATTTTGCAACAAATATCTCTGAGAAAGGTCACATTTCTCAAATATATAAAGAACTGAGTCAAATTTATAAAAATACAAATCACTCCCCCATTGATAAATGGTCTAAGGATTTGAACAGGCAGTTTTCAGACAAAGAAATCAAAGTTATCTATAGTCATGAAAAAAAATGCTCTAAATCACGATTGATTAGAGAAATGTAAATTAAAATAACTCTGAGGTACCATGTCATACCTATCAGATTGGCTAATGTGACAAAAAAAGAAAATTTTAGATGTCGGAGGGGATGTGGGAAAACTGGAACACTAACGCACTGTTGGTGGAGTTGTGAACTGATCCAATCATTCTGGAGAGCGATTTGGAACTATGCCCAAAGGGCTATACAACTGTGCATACCCTTTGAGCCAGCAATACCATTATGCCATTGCTAAGTCTATTTCCTAAAGACATCCAAAAAAAAAAAAGGAAAGAGAATCTACTTGTATAAAAATATTTATAGCAGCTCCTTTTTGGTGGCTAAGAATTGGAAATAGAAAGGATGCCCATAAATTGGGGAATGGCTAAACAAGCTGTAGTATATGATTGTAATGGAAATATTATTGTGCTCTACGAAACGACAAGTAGGATACTTTCAGAAAAACCTGGAAAGACTTACATGAACTGATGCAAAGTGAAGTGTGCAGAACCAGGAGAACACTGTACACAGTGTAACAGCAATATTGTTCAGTGAAGAATTGTGAATGATTTAGCTATTCTCAGCAATACAATGATCCAAGAAAATCTCAAAGGACTAATGACGAAGCACACTATCTGCCTCCAAAGAAAGAACTGATACTGTTTGAATAGAGACTGAAGCAGGATATTTTTCACTTTCTTTCATTTTTTTCTTTTATTTGAGTCTTCTTGTACAAAATGACTAATATAGAAATATTATACATAACTGCACACACATAACCTACATCTGATTGCTTACCATCTCAGGGGTGGGGGAAGGGAAAGGATGGAGGGACAGAATTTGGAACTCAAAACGTTAAGTAAAAATGTTTAAAAAATAGGGAATATCCGAGGTAGAGTGGCTTTAGAAGAGAAGATGTCAAAGTGGAAGAGGTTTTAGAGCAAAAAAGGTCAGATCAGGGAGAGATCTTATGGGGATGGGGAACCTCTAGGTCCTCAAGTGCAGCCCTTTGACTGAATCCAAACTTCACAGAACATGTGGCCTCAAGGATGCAGGTTCCTCACCCCTGCAGCTTAGAATATAGTATGTGAGAACAGAAAATGATCTCAGCCTTCTCATTTTATAAGACAGTAAACTCAGGTTCAGAGATGAGGGGACTTGACCAAGGTCACTGTGAATGAATGGCAGATTCTGGTCTGGGCCCCAATCTCTTGACTCCCAGTTCAGGGCTCTCTTCACTGCTCCCAAACACCATTATAAACTGTCCCCAAACGGACTGAGTGATTGAAACCAGCAGCCCAGAGCAGGAGGCCATGAGCCAGGCCCGGCCTTTTTCCGCTGCCTAGATCCCTGGGGGATGGGGTACTTGCAGCCAAGTTTTCACCTGGGATCTGCTCCCCCTTCCTCCTGCTCCCATCCAGTTGGGATTTGTTCAAGGGCTGCAAAGTCTTTTCACATCATTAGGAAGGAAAATCTGCTCCTTTTAGGAAAAAGAAAAACCAAAGACCATAGACAAGGGAGTGGAGAGAAGGCTGGTTTGGCGTCAGGAAGACGTGGGCCCAAATCCTGCAGGGACACTTAATAGGGTGTGTGTGACCTGAGGCAGGTCACTCAGGGCCCTCCTAATGAGAGGGCTGGACTAGGGGGTCTCTAAGCCTCCTTCCAGCCCATACCACTGCTGGGCAGATAATTAAGAAGTGGCTGTAATAGTGGGAGTGACCCAGAAGCTTTCCTTCTGGTGCTTTGGAGTCTTTGGGGGCTCTTTCCTTAACACTGTCTTTGTTTTCTGAGTCAGAAGGACTTGGGATGGGGAGAGAGGGTGGCTTGGGTGAAAAGTTTCTGAAATGACTCGGGGCAGGGAGAGGGGCTTGGCTGTCCAAGACCCCCAACCTATAATCTAAGCCTCTTCATTGCACAAGAAGATCCAGGTATTAACCACTGGGCCACCAAACTAGGCACCAAAAAGTGATCTCAATTGGATGGATGTGATTTCTCAACTAGAGAGCCTGTGCCACCTTCCATGACTCCCGACCCTCACCCCTGTTATTGTTTGTGGGAGAAAAACCCAACCAACCAGAAAACCAAACCCAAAGTGCTAGGCTCAATGATGGAAGAAAAGGAAGCTAGTCCTAATCCCCCAGTTGACTCCCTCTACCCCATCCCTTCTTCTATCTCATGACCTCAATTGTGCCCTCCTCCTCCTCCCCTTTCACCTAGCTGCTCCCATTCAATCCTTCATTCTTTCCCATGTATCTGTTCCCCCAACCTAGACTCACCAACTCCCTCTAGCTCATCCATCCCTCACGGCCTGCCCATGGCCATCCCAACTTCTTCCATCTTCCTGATCAGATGCTACCTGCTTTCTCTATATTATCAATCCATTCCCCAACCTAGCCTCACTGACCCCTTCTACCCCACTCCTCCCTCATGCCCTGACCACAACTCCTCCAATCCCTCCATCCTCCTGACCCCAGCTGCTCCTATTTATCTGTCCAGACATCCTCCCCCTACCCACTCTCTCTTCATCAGATCCATCCATTTCTTCATTCCCTGACCTATTTTCTCCATCCCATTGACCCCACTGACCTCCCCCTTCCTCTCCTCACCCTACCCATCCCTCCATCCACTTGACTTAAATTACCCATGTATTTACTCCATCCCATTTATCCTTCCCTCTTGGGATTCAAACTGCTGCCCTTCTTCCATCTCCTGATCTCAGTTACCCTCACTTTTCCCACCTTATTCCTCTATGCATCTGGCCCAGAAACCCCCACTCCCTCTGCTCTGTCCATTCCTCTCTCCTCCTGACCACATCTGTCCTCACTTTTCCCATATGTAACTCTCCTGGGGCTCCTGCAAAGATCAAAGAAGATAAAATCTGTAAAACACTTAATGCAGTACCTGACTCATAACAGGTGCTTAATAAACTTTTTTTTTTGGAAGGGAGAAGGAAAGACAATTGCGGTTAAGTGACTTGCCCAAGGTCACACAGCTAGATAAGTGGCAAATGTCTCAGGGCAGTTTTGAACTCAGTTCCAGGGCCAGTGCTCAATTCACTAGCTATCCCCCTTAATAAACTTTTTTAGGCTAGGATAGATGAACAGTGGATAGAGGGCTGGGCCTGGAAATAATCAGACCTGGATTCGAATATGCCTCAGACACTATTTATTAATACCCAGTTGCCCTCACCCTGCCCATCTATTCCCTCTCCCACCCCTGCCCTGATCCCAGATGCCTTCACTCTGATTGTAACATTTATCCCTGGGGTTCCCCCCCCTTAACCTTATACCATCCATCCCGCAATCTTCCTGATCCTAGTCACTCCTACTCTTTCCAATCCATAAATCCCTCCCTCCCTGATCTCAGCCACCTTTATTCTCACCATCCTATAACTGTTGTCCCTCCCCAGATCCCTGTCTCCCTAGCTGCTCCACCCTCTTCACTGCTGGGGTCCCCAAATTACCTATAATTGTGGAACCAGTTGATGACAGTGTTGGTTTTGAGGTTAAGCTGGAAAGAGAGCAGCTCAATGGTCTGTTGGGATGGGTAGGGCTCCAGCTGGTAGGCCTTCTTCAGGGCCTCCTTCTCTTCTGGGGCGAGGACCACCCTGGGTTTCTTAATCTGCAGGAGGCTCAGGTCCTGGGGCTGAAGCCCGGGGCTGGGGCACTCAGAGCGAGTGACAGGGGATTCACTGTCAGAGCCGGTGCTGATGAGCCCGTAGCGCCGTTTCAGGTAGGCTGAGGGAGAAGCCCAGGCCAGGCATGTCCATCACATACCCGTCCTGATCCCCTGGAGCTAATTCTACCTCCAGGGATTCAGGAATGTTAACAAAAATCACAAGATGGTTTCTTCTCACCCCCCTCCCCCACCTCCCCTTTAGTATGTAAGCTCTCTGAGAGCAAGGACTTTTGTTTTTGTCTGTGTATCACCAGTGCCTAGCATCCAGGAGGCACTTAATAAAGACTTGATTGGTTTTGGGGACTGGACCCATGATGTCACTGATGAGGGGAGCTGTCAATATGGAAACTCCCCCTAGCACGACCTGTGTTGTAATTTACAGGCTGAAGGAGCTGCCTGGAGCCCAGAGAAGTTAAGTGACTGATTCGAGCTGCATAGCTAGGGCAGGTCAGAGCCAGGGCCTGGACTTGGGCCTTCTAGATTCAGAGGCCAGCTTTCTGCCTACTCTCTCACTCTGCCTCTCTTAGATGTGATTATTACTACGGATACTGTTTCTTGAATAGAATCAAGACTCCCCCTCAAGAGGAGAAGGAGAGCAGACAGATTTCACTTGGGAAAATGGGCAACACCCTTAATGACCTCAAGCTACTCCCCAAAACAAGAGTCATCCATCTTTTTTAAAATAAAATTTTCACAGTTAGACTGTGAGTCATGGGATACTAAGGTCTCTGAAGTCATTGTGAGTCTCCCAAAGGGCAATGGAGGTACTCATGGTGGGCATGAGGAGATGGCAGCAGATCTCTGTCTATCTATCCATCTGTCTATCCATCATCAATCTATCTCTATCTATCCATCCAAGCCTTTCTCCAATCATCTACCTGTCTTTGCATTGATCTATCATCAATGTATCTCTCCATAATCATCTATCTCCCTATCTTTCCATCTATCCATTATCAATGTATCTATCTCTCTATAAACTCATCTATTATCTGTCATTCTATCCATCATCAGTCAGTGAATCTATCCATCTTTCTCTATCCAGTTATCTATCTATCCATCTGCCTATCTACATATCCATCATCAATGTATCTGTAGCTATCCACCCATTCCTCTCTATCCTATCATCTACCTATATTTCTATCTATCTATCATTAATCAATGTATCTATCTCTATCCAATCATCTACCTATCTCTCTCTCTCCATCATCAATCAATGTATCTGTCTCTTTATCTAATCATCTATCTTTCATCAATCAATGTATCTACCCATTTCTCTATCAAATTATCCATCCATCCATCCATCCATCCATCCATCCATCCATCCATCTCTCATTCTCTGTCTCTCCCAGACAAGACGTGATTATATCTGTATTTTATCTCCTTGTGAGCAAACTCCCTCTACCAACGTAGATCAGTAGCTGCTCTTCACCTTATCCCCTTAGAGAGCTGTTTGGGCCACTGAGCAAGTTCTGTGACTTGCACACACAGGATGAGTTACAGGCAAGACTAGAAAGTATGCCTTTCCATGCCCCACGACTGGCTCTCTATTCACTGCACCACTCTACTTTTCCGAAGGTTATCATCAGGAGGAGAAACACCTGGAGAAGGAAATGTCATGAAGGGAAGCATCATGAAGTATAAGAAAGGTACAGTGCATGTGGAACACCCTTTAGAATGAGAAAAGGCTTAGAGCAGGGTCTCGTAACCTGGTATCCCCTAGATTTCAGGAGGTCTGTCAACTTGGATGGCAAATAAAATTACATCTCTATTTTCTGTTAACTCTAACTGACTTTCCATCTCCATCTATTAAAAATGAAGGCAAAAAGCTATTCTTCTGAGAAGGGGCATGTGGGCTTCAGTGGACTGCCAGAGGGGTTCATGACATAAAGAAGGGGAGGAAACCCTGGCCTGGGGGATGACCTCCAATGTGTCAGGTGGGAAGATTGGTAGGAAGATGGGGACAAGCACCATACTAGGTGGGAAGGTCTGGATGGGTTGTGAGCTGTATTGGTGTATGGAGTGCAGGGAGTGGCCCCATTGCTACTATCACATTTACAGAAATAATAATAATAATAATGATAGTGCTGAGAAGCAGCTTGGCATAATGAACATCAAGTTATCCCCTGAGTCAGGAAGGCAGGTTCTAGTCTCATTTCTGACCCATGCTGGAGGTGTATTCCTGATCAAATCACTTAACTTCTTAGCGCCCTCAGGCACCTCTCCAGACTGTAAATTGCAGAGCAAATACCAACCTGCACTGATGGAAGGAGTTTGTTGCTTGGTAGTTCCCTATGCCAGTGGAATCCTAAGTCTAGTACATTCTGCTTTCACCTCTGACACTCCTCCTCCTGTGCCCTGCAGGTACTTTGGGTTGTATGTATAGAACTAGAAAGGATCATGGTGGTCATTTTTTCCAAATTGCTTCGTTTTACAAGGGGAGAAGCTGAGGGCTGGTGAGTTAGAATGATTTCCCCAGGGTCACACTGGAAGTATGTGGGAGAGTAGTGATTTGAACTCAAGTCCTGCTCTGGGGAGTAAGGAAGGTGTATGTGAAACAGAGAACAATATGGCTTAGTTTCATATTCTCATTATTGACACCAGTTATTATTATTGTCAGAACCTAGGCCTACCGACTTGATTTGATTCTCAGAGGGAAAGTGAAGCCCAGAGAACATAACATCAGCTCCAGGATCTTTCCCTTCCGTTCTACCGCCTGAGCCTCACCTTTCTTTTCCATCTTCTTCATGTCCCGGAGCTTCTCCACATTGTGGGGGTCATTCAGCCAGAGCTGCATTCGCACGAAGGGCTCTCTCCCCTTCAGGCTAAGCTTGTGCCACGGTTTGGGGCGGGACAGGAGGTCTGACACGGAGCCTTGTGTCAATCCTAGGATGCTCTCCCCAAAGAGCCGCTGACCTAGGGGTGGGAAGGGAGGACTCCATCAGGGGTCTAGAAATCCCCTGGCAGGGGATATACATATATATATATATAGGCAGGTCTGGTCCAATATAAGCAGGGGATATATATATATATATATACATATATATATATGTATGTATATTGGCAGGTCTGGTCCAATATAAGCTCATCTCCAGGGACTACTCTACTGGGCAGAGAGGAGGCTAATGAGTATTAATTTAATGATGACTTTTTGTAAGTAAATAAATAAATGAACAAGTGACATCTTTTTTTTCTTTTTGGAGGGGAATGCAGGGTCATTGGGGTTAAGTGACTTGCCGAAGGTGAGCGACATCTTCACCTCGCTAAGGTTTGCAAAGCCCTCCCTTTCTAAACCTCACTCTCCTGCGGGTCAGGCAGTGTAGGTTACTGATCCAGGCTCACACAGCTCAGACGGAATCAGGATCAGAGCCCAGGGATCTCACAGTCACAGAACAGCTCTTCCCTCCTCTGCTCTTTGCTGCTTCTACCTTTCAGCTAATGAGGGTCAGAGCTGGGACTCAGTCAATCAATCAACAGGCACTTATTAAATGTCCTGGGTGCCCCTGTTTTCTAGACTCCAAGTCCATAAAGGTCTGAATGCCTTCTCAGTGCCCCAGTCCCGGTCGGGGCTGCCCTGGGTCGGACAGCATCGCCCAAGAGCAATGGGTTTGGAGTCAGAGGGACTGGGCTCTGATTCAGCTCCTGCCATTTATGCTCTGTGTGACCTTGGGCCAGTCACTGCTTTGGGCCTCAGATCCCTTACTGTCGAAGGCTGAACCATAGGGGGTCTGAGGTTCCTTTTGCTACAGAGCTATGATTCTATATGTCAAGGCAAAAAGCATAAAGTGCTTACTACGTTTCAGGCACTATGCTGTGTGCTGGGAACGCACACACCCACACACCTACAATGCACACACATGCAACACACACACCTACAATGCACACACATGCAACACACACAGTCACACCTACAATGCACACACATGCAACACACATACACACCTACAATGCACACACATGCAACACACATATACACACATATGCAATACAGCACATACAATACATGCATATAGGCACGTATATACACACAATGTATACATACACAATACACATAAATATAGGCACACAATATACAAATACACAACTGTTTAGTTATTTTTTTAGTCATGTCTCACTCTCCATGATCCCATTTTTACAGATGAGGAAACTGGGGTCAACAGGGTCAAGTGACTTGCCCAGGGTCACACAGCTAGGAAGTGTCTGTGGCTACATTTGAATTCAGGTCTTCCTGACTCCTGATCCAGTGCCCTGTCCACTGTGCCACCTCACTGCCCTAAATACACAACACACACATAATACATATACCTGCAAGCGCGCACACACACACACACACACACACCACACATAAGGCAATGTAATAAACAGGTATAATACATATACACAAGACATAGTACATATATACACATGTTTTATACACACACAATCTACACGTTTTATACACACACACATACACAACCTACACATGTCACATATATGTACACACAAACACCCACAATACACACCCACAATACATACAGGCACACACATAACATATACACACATAACATACACATGCATGCAACACCCAAGGCATATATTTACTCACAGATGCAATACATAAACACAACACACACACATAGACACACAACAGACACACAACACATATATAATTACATATAGGCGCACAATGCATATGCAAAACACACATATACAATACACAATTCATACATATAACACACACAATGTACAAACACAGCCACACAAACGTATACTCATGCACAGCAATTCCCTCATCACACAATACACAATGTACACACCATATACATGTATACTACACAATACATGTATATACATGCAATAAACACACACATAATATACATATATAGGCACATAATAATTTGCATCATATATACATAAAAGCACACACATATAATAATACACACTCTATAGACACACACATATATACATAATGCACTAATTACAATGATACGCACATCACACACATGTTCCACATAGACACAGGTATGCACATACATACTGTTATACACACACACACACACAATTCCACATGTCACTTAAGACCTCCGGTCCCCAGTTTCCTTATCTGTAAAATGAAAGGGCTTCATAGGATGTGGTCTCAGGCCTCTGTGGCTCTGAGTTCGGGAGGTGAGGGCCTAGTACCCATAGGGATGCCTCCCCAAGAACAGGAGAGGGCCCCGGCTGGAGGCGGCCGTCTGCCATCTGGTCAGGGGGCTCCAGAGCCCCGGGGTCAAGTTCAGGCTGTCCCCTCCTCTCCATACCTAGGTTATTGTCCGTCAGCACCTCCTTGACCTTCTTGGTGATGGAGTAGGTGTCCAGTTCGGGGGACATGGCCACAATCTCCTGAATCCCTCCGGGGGCCTGATGGTTGGTGTACATCTTCCCACTCAGAGAGGAGCTGGAGCGACCTTCGGGCTGCTGATTTTCCTTGCTGCTTTCCAGGGTCAGGCTTAGGGGCTCCTGGGAGCTCTTCTCGGGCTCCCCTGGGCTGGGTGGGGGGGATGGTGTGGACCGTGCTTCTCCTGGACTCACTGTTGGAAGGCCCAGGGACATGACAAGAGGGAGAGGTGGGGAGAAACAGAGAAGAAAACGCATGAACCAAGCATTTACTAAGTGTTTGCAATGTGCCAGGCGCTGTGCCCAATGCTAAACATACAAGCAGCAAAGTCAGCCAGCCCTTGCTATCAAGGAGCTCATGGTCTAATGGGGGAGACGACACACAGGGAAGGAAAGCAGATGGAAAAGCCTCATGGTCCTTAAGGTGAGCTGAAGAAAGGAAGGGAGAGGGGAGGGGGGGGAGAGAGAGAGAGAGAGACAGAGAGAGAGACAGAGAGAGAGACAGAGAGAGAGACAGAGAGACAGGGAGAGAGAGAGGGGGGGGAGAGAGAGAGAGAGAGAGAGAGAGAGAAACAGAGACAGAGTTGGACAGAGACAAACAGAAAGAGACAGAATGAGGAGAGAGAGCAGAGGGCCTAGGATAGAGCACTGGCAAGTCCTCTCAGTTAGGAGGTGTCATGTGGATGGCGATCCAGCAGGGACACTGGGAAGGAAGAGAACCAGGAGAGAGCATTTTCATGAAAACCGAGAGTGGTCAGCAATGTCAGATGCAGCACACAGCAGGAGAAAAGGCCCAGTGAGTTTGGCAATTACAGGAGCAGTTTTGTTGGTGTGATGAGGTCAGGAGCCCCACTGCAAAGGGCTGAGGATGGCTTTTTCAGATAGGAGCTGCTTAACAAATGCTTCCTGTTTGATTAGTTGCTCCAATAACATCACTTCACTGAAGCCTTCAAGGTGAGGGAGGCCCTATGGCTATTATTCCCATTTTACAGATGAGAGACCAGAGGCTCAGATGATTTTCCCATGGTCACACACCCTGTAGGTGTCTGAGGTGGGATTCTAAAACAGGTTGCTCTGCCTTCCAGTCCCGAAATCCATCTGATATGACACATTGCCTCTTGTTTATTAAATTCCCATTTTTTCCCTTGGATGGAAGACAGAAAGTGGTGTGACCCAGAATCAAGGGAGTTGTGTGACCCTGGGTAAGTTATTTCCCTTCCTCTGGGGCTCAGTTTCCCCATCTATAGATGGTGTCAGGGGTCCTTTCCAGCTCTAGAGCTATGAACACAGGCCCCTCAGGCCCATCAGTAAGGAGGACTTTGGTTTCAGACACAAAGACAAACCTGCAAAGCTGACCCTTGGAACCCCTTTGCCCAGAGCTTGCTGATATCATTTGGGTCCTGTGGCGTCCACTTCCCAAAGGAAGCCCAAAGGAAGCCCAAAGGAAGCTTCTTGTCTGTGCTGTCTCTAACAGAGCCTTGAAAAAGGTGAGGGTGGGGAGTAGGTGGGGGTGCTCAGTGCCTGGGCAGGACCCTCTCAGGGCTGTTGACTTATAGGATTGTAGATACAGGGATGGAAAGGAACTTGGAAGCCACCTAGTCTGACTCTCTCATTTTACAGATGAGGAAACTGAGGCACAGTGGGGTTAATGGCTTGGCTAATGTCCAACACTATGACCACAGGATCAGAGTTCTAGAACTGACAGTGACCTCAGAGCTCATCTGGTTGAGCCCCATCATTTTATTATTTTTTATCTTTTAAACATTTTTAAATCAATTGACAAATATTTATTAAACATCTACCATATGCCAGGTACCAGGCATCTATCCAAATACACAAGGCTTGCCCTCAAGGAGTTGGCATCCTACCAGGGCACTACAGGGTATCCAAAGTAAAGAAACTGGAAGCTACAGACATGCAAAGTTGCCTGGGGGTGGGGTACTCAGACCCGGTGGGATGTGGAAAGGCCTCTTGAAGGAGATGTGACATGAGCTAAGCTTGGGAACTAGGGATATTCCAGGAGTGGCAACCCTTCTTAACTTACAGTTGAGGAAACAGGCTCAGAGAGGTTAAGTCATATGTCCAAGGTGATGCAGGTAGGATGTGTTGGAGATGACATTTGAACTCACCCCCTTTGACTCTTTAAGTCAGCTCTCTTCCAACAGATTGTCACCAATGAGAAATTTTTTTGGGGGGTTGCTTCCCCTGAACTCTCCAGAGGCCTTGGGGCTGTGGGCTGAGAAGTGCCAAAGTCTCCCCACCAAAAAACAGAAACCAAGAACCAAAAAGGCAGCTTTTTCAAACTAATTCCCCCAGAGAGGAGAGCGTGACAGCCACAGAGGAGAAAGAAAACCAGATAATTAACATAAAAAGACCAGTGTGATTTCCATATTCCAGGCAGAATGCCAGCCATGTCTGATGAGCTGACTTTCAGGACCATTTTTGACAAAACGTTGGAGGGATCTGGAGGACAGCCTTATCTTGTAGAACATACTAATTAAAGGACCAGCAAGTAAGTCGAAAGTGTCAGCACAGTGTGCTGGGGAAGATGTATGGGACAGGCTGGGAAGAGATGGCAGGAGATGCCTCCTTGGATTAACTGGGAGATGCTGTGGGTTGAATAAAACCTGAGGGGAAGAGGAGAAAGGAAAGAGGGTGGGGGAGGAGGAGAAGGAGAAATAGAAAAGAAAGTGAGTGAGAGACAGAGGAGGAAGGACAGAGAGAGAGCTCAGGCTTGAGGGATGGAAAAACAGGAGACAGTGAGACAGTGACACAGAGGAGGAGAGAGAGGCTGGGCTTGGGGGATGGAGAAAAGGGAGAGAAGGTAAAAACGTGAGAGAAAGAAGAGACAGAGAGAAAGACAGAGAAAGAGGTGGGGGAGAGAGAGAAAGAGGGGGAGAGAGAGAAAGAGGGGGAGGGAGAGAGAAAGAGAGAGAGAGAGAGAGAGGAGAGACAAAGAGAAATTCAGGTAAAGAAATGGTGGGGGAGAGGCTAAGAAAGGAAAAGAGAATGAGATTGAAAAGAAGACAGAGACAGAAACAAAGATAAGAAGGGGGAGGGAGAGCAGAGAGAGAGAAGAGAGGAAAGGAGAGGGACAGGGACAGACAGACAGAGACAGAGAGACAGAAAGAGAGACAGAGAACCAAAGAGAGAGAGACAGTGAGAAGAGGGGGAGAGAGAACAGAGAGAAAGGAGAGAGAGAGACAGAGAGAGAGAGAGAGAGAGAGAGAGAGAGAGAGAGAGAGAGAGAATATAAGAAGAGAAGGGGGGACAGACAGACTGAGTGAGACTGAGAGAGATTTTCTCTTCTGTTTAAGAATTCCAAGAAGACAAATACAGAAGTGTCTGGAATATTTATTATGCACAATGTGGGCATTTCTAATGAGGCGAGTTAATTAAAATAAGAGATGTGACAAAGGGTTCCTTGGCAAGTGGAAGGAGCTGGATGCTTAGTTAATAGTCCTTCTCCTCCCCCACATCCGGCACAGGGTACCCCCTGCAGCTCAGCCTTTCCATTTCCATGGACACTGGCCCCTCTGGGGAGGCCTGCTAGGTGCCGTGGATATGGCCTGAGAAAGGGCAGATCCAGAGGATGAGGTGAGAGAGGGGAGTCCTAGGATGGATCAGGGAGGAACAGAGGGGATCGCCACTCTATCTGGGGAAGGGTGGGATAGGATAGTCTCAGAGGGGATATCAAGTGGAGCAATCCTGAAATATTAGCAACAGGTGACAAATGTGCAGAAGATTCTCTGGGATCCAATCACAAGCCTGGAATGGACCGTGGAGTCCTGTGCCCTCATCCCTCTGCCTTGAGGCTAACCCACCCTGGTCAGCTGCAGATTTATCTATTTTCTTTTCAAAGCCTTCAAGGAAGGAGAAATCCGGCTGCCCCAGGGAGCTCTGGGACAGACAGCTGTGAATTGCTCTTTAAGGCAAAGTCCCTTCTGCTGAGCTGCACATCTGGAATGCAGCCAAACACTCCAGGGCCTGGGCATGCAGCTGCATGCGTTTGATGCCAGTTTTGGGCATTGTCTGGAACTCACTTGGTCCCTGAAGGCTTCCTGAGCACTTTGATATAGGTTCTTCTGGGTGGGAGACATCTGTTTGCTAACAGAATATCAAGGTCAAGAGAATCCAGAACCCAATTCTCTGAGGCAACAGCTTGTGTGACAACCTGTGTGAACTTGGGCAAATCCTACCCCCACTCCCTGCTCTAGTGGCCTCAGTTTCCACATCTGTAAAATGAGGGGAATCAAACCAGAATGCCTCTAAGGTACCTTCCAGCTAGGTGATGCAGTGCATACAGTGCTGGACTTGGGAGTCAGAAAGACCAGCTTCAGACACTTATTAGCTGTGTGACTCTGGACAAGTCACTTACCCTCTGTCTGCCTCATTTTCCTCTGTAAAATCCTGATACCACCACCACCTACCTCTCAGGATTGTTGAGAATAAAAAAATGAGATGACAGTTGTAAAGTGTCTTGCAATCCTTAAAGTGCTAAGTAAATGCTATTGTTCTTATTTCCATAATCCCATGAATCCTGGTTTCCTCATGTTCTCTTGAATCCCCAACTACTTTTCAGGTACACTTCTGACATCCACTCATAACCCTCTCCCTTGTACATGTGAAATTGATTTCTTAAACTGCGATATAAGACTTGACATTTATCATCCTTAAATTTCATCGGAGATTCAGCCCAAAGTTCCATCCTGTCTATGTCTTTTTGAATCACAATTCATTCAGTACATTAACTTTCCTGCGTAGTCTGTGTCATCTTCAAAGTTCCTGAGCGTACCAATCTATACCTTTATCCAAGGCATTGGTACTTGTGTCTCGGGATCATCTATGGGGAGTGTGTGTGTGTGTGTGTGTGTGTGTGTATGTTTGTATGGTCTACACCTGTGATTTTGGTCAGTGTGGGAAAATCCAGGCTTAAAAACTCCATCCAGGGATATAGATCGGTCTTTTCCTTTCTCCATGTCCTTAACATTTCCCCACCCTAAGAATGCCTTTTCTATCTCTCCAAACCTTACCCATCTTTTCAGTCCCTCATCTCTCTGAAGCCTTCCAGGACTACTTGGCCACAGCAATAACAGTAATAATATCTCTCATTTCTATAATGCTTTAAGGCTGACATCGCTCTTTTAACAACTATGGGAAGCAGGATGAGAATATTATTATCCCCATTTCACAGATGAGGAAACTGGGGCTCAGAAAAATCATAGGATTCTAATTTGGAGATGGATGGGACTTACCCTTTAAGTAATCAATGGGCCTAGCTCTTTCATTTTATGGATTAACAATCAGAAGCACACAGAGAATGGACTTCTCTAGGGGTCACATGGCTTACAAATGTCAGAGCTTGGATCTGAATCCCTTGATCTGAAAGCTTTTTGAATTCCAGGACATTGCCTTCCTATTCTGAACTCCAAGAACACTTATCGGTACTCCTCCTCCTACTTCATGCACTGCTTTGTGGCATTTCTCATACTCTTGTATTTATTTCAAGGTTAACATGGGGTTAACTATGTGTCCATGGTTCAGTTAGTCATTATTTTCAGTCATTTCAATTTTGTCCCACTCCTCCAGACCCCGTTTGGGGTTTCCTTGGAAGAGATGCTAAAGTAGTTTGTTATTTTCTTCTTCAGCTCATTTTAAAGATGAGGAAACTGATGCAAAAAGGGTTAAGTGACTTGCCCAGGGTCACACAGCTAGTAAATGCCTGAGGCTGGAATTGAACTCTTGAAGATGAGGCTTCCTGTCTCTAGGCTGGGTGCTCTATGCACTATGGCACCACCTAGTGGCCCCACCTAATTATCATCAGTCCTAAATTCCAGCCTATCAAGACTTTTTGGACCCAAATCTCATCCAGTGCATTGGCTTTCCTGACCAGCTTTGTGTCCTATGCACATCTGATAAGTATAACATCCATGCTTTTGTTCAGGTTATTGGGATTTGTGTCTAGGCGTTATCTCCCTTTTCCTTTTTTTAGTCTAGACCTGTGATTTTATCAGTGTGGAGAATTCCAGATGTGGAAACTCCTTCCAGTGAGGAGGGTGTCAGCAACTTCTCTGTAGTCCATAGGATTAGAGAGCTGGAGGTGGAAAGATAGACACTGACAAGTTAAATGACTTACCCAGGGTCACTCAGAACTTCTTGGCTTCAAAGTCAGTCTCTATCCACTATTCTACACTTATCTCCTCTATCAGACTATCTATGTATGCTCCTTGAGGGCAGGAACCAAGGCTTATACTCTGTGATATCACCCACTAGAACTAAGAGTAAAGGTGGCACACCTGGGGAAATTAGGTGGCTTAGTGGATAGAGTGCCAAGCCTAGAGTCAGGAAGACCTGAGTTCAAATCCAGCCTCAGACACTTACTAGCTGTGTGACCCTGGGCAAGTCACTTAGCCTTGTTTGCCTCAGTTTCCTCATCTGTCAAATGAACTGGAGAAAGAAATGGCAAGCCACTCTGGTGTCTTTCCCAGGAAAACCCCAAATGGGGTCACCGAGAGTCAAACACAACTGAAAATGCCCAAAGTGGCACAATGGACAGAGCACTGGTGACCAGAGCCTTGAATTCATGCCATGTGGGGTCTGCTTCAAGAAAATGGGGTAGAGATGATCGAGGGGGAGCATGCTAATTGGGGACCAGAATCTGAGGGACTGTCACACAGAAGAGAGGTCCGGCTTGTTCTGCTTGTCCTCTGAGAGGACAGAACTAGGAACAATGCACTAGTCAAAGCTGCCAAGAAGGCAGATTTTGGCTCCATGTAAGAGAGAACAGGAGGACGGATCAGAGGAGCTGTCCACCTAGGAAGATTCTGCAAGTCTTTCCCTCGGACTTCCTGTAGAGGGCAGTGTGGTGCAACAAAAGGACAGCCCAGTCACTAGGAAGACCAAGGTTGAGTGGTGTAAGCGCTCCCTGTCTAGGTCTGTTTCCTCCTCGGTAAAATAAGGCGGGCTGGACTAGATGGCCAAGAGCAGCTCTTAGCCTTTTGAGAATCATGGGCCCCTTTGGCAGTCTGGTGAAAATAACAGACCCTTCCTCAGAATCACTTTTTATTATTATTTTTTTTAAAAAGCAGAGACCTTTTCTTCCCCCAGTCCCAAATTCTTTCCCTTCCCTCCACCTTTCTACTACCCAGTGAGAAGGTCAAAAACCCTCACACCTAACAAATACATATAGTCATGCAAAACACATGTTGGCACAGTCATGTTGGAATAATGTTTTTAAATGCAGAAAATAAAACACATAGGATTCCAAGGGTACCCAACTATATTGAAACACACGATCAGAATATTACAAAACAGAAGACAAAGAAGTTTCCGGACTCCAGGCAAAACCTGTAAGGTCTGAAATCAAAGTCTAGGCTCCTCCGAGCATCAGTAAAATGAGAAGTTTGGACCAGAAGGTTTTGCAGTTCCTTTTCAGCTCTTTCATTGGGATTCTTTGTCTGTTTCTCTCCCATTGGTCAGTTGGTTGTCCCCACCTCTGCTCGATTTTTTTTTCTGGACATTTTGTCTCATCCAGGCAACTAGGTAGCCCAGTGGACAGAGTGCTTGGTTTGGAGTCAAGAAGACCCGAGTTCAGATCCCGCTTTAGATATTTACTAGTGCGAGATTGATCAAGACATTTTATCCATAAAATGGTGATAATAGCATCAACCCCTCGGGGATGTTGTGAGGACTGAGTGGCAGAACACATGGAAAGTGTTGAGCAAAGTTTAAAGTACTACGTGCTGGCTATGATTATTATTTGGACTATCACAGAATCATGAAATTTCAGAGTTGGAAGAGACTGCAGGGGCCATTTAGTGCAATCCATGACTCAACTAGGGGCAGCTGGGTGGTGCTGAAGTGGATAGAGCACTGGTCCTGGTGTCAGGAGGACCTGAGTTCAAATCCAGCCTGTTGTGTGACCCTGGGCAAGTCACTTAAACCTGTTTGCCTCAGTTTCCTCATCTGTAAGATGAGCTGGAGAAGGAAATGGCAAACTATTCCAGTCTCTTTGCTAAGAAAATCCCAAATGGGTTCATGAAGAGTCAGACATGATTGAAATGATTGAACAACAATCCCTACAAGTGGGCATCCAAATTCTGCTTGAAGATACTCCCCTCCCTCTCCCTAGAAAAGGGGAACTCAATACCTGACAAGGCAGCCCTCTCCATTTAAAAATCGACTTAGATTTACCACTGAGCTCCCGACAATGTCTAGCCTAAATTCCTGACCGCCAAGTTCCATCTCTTCTTCCTTTATTCATAACCCATTTTCAGAGATCACTATCTGTGGTCTCTGAGATGAGAGGGAATAGAAAGGACACTGGCTCAGGATTTAGATGACCTGGGTTCAAATCCTGCCCCAATCTTGTTTATTACTACCTCTATGTGATCTTAATCAGGTTACTGGGCCTTGGCTTCCCCATCTGTAAAATGAGAGTGTTAGACTAGATGCCTTCTGAGGTCCCTTCTGGCTCTAGAGTTATGAGCCTATGAAGTAGTAGGTCTGAGGCTCTGGGCCAGGACCCAAGCTCTCTCCTGCCTGGTTCCCACTATCCTTTGGGACTTACCCTGGGTGGGGTTGGGCTGTTGGCTGATGCCCTGGCCCAGCTGATCTGTGAGCCAGAGTTGCATTCGGATAAATGGTTCACGCCCCTTCTGTGTCAACTTGCTCCATGGCTTGGGTCGGGAGAGCATGTCACTCACACTGCCTTGAGACAAGCCCAGCACCTGGGGGGATGAGGAGGAGGGATAGTCAGCAGTGTCAGGGTGATCAGGGTCCCCCATCTCCCTTTCTTGGCTCATCCTGGGCCATTCTTAGGCCCACTGGAGGGGACTTCTGGGCTTTCTCTGGAGCTGCTTTGGGAGAAGGTCCTAGATGGAACAGCCCTCTAGGCTGGCCTAGGGAACCTGGTCCTTCTTGGTCTCTATGGGACCAGAGAACCCTGAGGGCATTATGCTTAGGCTCATCAGAGAGTCTGCGTTTCCCTTGCTCTTCAAGAATGCAAGCTTTTGTAGTTCCAGTGAACACACAGTAGGTGCTTTGTAAATATATTTTGAATGAATATATAAATGTAGTAACTCTCCAGTAAAACGTACACTTCTTGAGGGCAGGGACTGTCTTACCTTTGTCTTCTTGTCCTCAGTGCCTGGCAGAGAGGCTAACACATAGCAGAACATATAGTAGGTACTTAATAAATGTCTGTGGGTGGATTGATAGACAAATGGGCATGTTTTCTCCCCCTACAGAATATAAGTTCCTTGAGGGCAGGGACTATCTCACCTTGTCTTTTTGTTCCCAGTGCCTAGGAGAGTGCTTGGCTCAGAGTAAGGAAGCCAACAAACACTTGTTGAACTGACTTTGGCCAGCTCTCAGGGCTTGGGGTGCTGGAAGAAGGAGATCCATACCTCCACCCACCAGAAATCCTTGGCACTCCCTCCAAGCTCCATTCAGATCCAAACTTTTCCTGCCAGGACCCTCTGGACTTCTGCAGACAAGCCAACGGCCCATGGTGAATCTAGGCAGAAACTGAAAGCCTTGGCAGCCCTGGCCCTTTAAAGGGGCATCCTTTCAGAGGGGACTCCCTAGCACCATGACCTTACTGGAGAGTGGCATATGGGAGAACATGTCATAGGCCCTCCTTTCTGGGTTGTTTTCTCCTGTTGGAGAGTGTACGCTCCTGGAGGGAGAACACTCACTCTTCTACTTCTATACTTGGTGGTGATTATATGTCAGTACTTGGCACATAGTGAGTGATTTTCTTTCATATTCTATTTCATTCCCTTGCCCACCATGGAGCCTGATGTGGTAGCCCTTACCTTCTCTCCAAAGATCCTTTGGCAGATGCCATTCTTGGCCAGCTTCTCCTTGACCTGTCGGGTGAGTTCCAAAGTGTCCACCTCTCGGTACATGTACATTTCATACTGCTCTGGCGTAAGGGGAGGCACAGTGGGCTTCAGGGTCCGGGGCACATAAGCCGGGTAATAGGTCAGCCGTCCACTGCCTGGTGGCTCAGAGCCGGCCCCCTCCAACTTCATCTCGCCCACCTTGGGCAGCTCATCCTCCCCATTGGTGGCTGCCAAGGCCTCTTCCTCATTCACCAAGGCCTCCCCAGGCTCTCCCCGGGCCCAGGGCCTCCCATTAGCTTGGCTGGAGTAGCTGGAAGAGGAGGAGGAGAGAGAGGGCGAGACAGATGTGTAGGGCCGGCTGAGGACGCTGCGTTCTGAGGCCCAGTGCTGGTCAAAGTAAGAGCCAGCGTCACCAATCTCAGACTTGACCTTACGGATGATGCTTTGGACAAAGGCAGCAGGGGACAGAACAGTGAGGGGGGTCTGCGTGGCGCTGCTGCTGGTCACCCCCAGCCCTGTCGGCCCATCCTCTTGTTTGATGTAGGCCTGGACGATATTCTGGCTTACAGCAGCTAGTGTAGGACGCTCGGTGGGTGAGGGGGGCACTGAGCGCCCCCCACCGCTGCGGCTGGAGGACTCCATCTCCAGCAGGGCCTGTTGCTGGGCCTGCATCTCTCGCCTTGCTTGCTCCAAGATGCTCTTAATGGCGTCTTCTGAGGTGCTGGTGTTAGTGCCATTGGGGACGCTGAGGGGGATGGAGGGGTTCTTGGCCTCGCCTGTAGAGGGTGTGAGAGAAGGGGAAGACAGGGCCCATGGAGGTTGAGAAGGAGGACTGCCCTCTTGGTCACTCTCCTCCCTGGGCTCTGGTTCAGCCCAGGGGGCCAATACAGTAATTTCTTGATTATTCACCTTATGGATTATCCACTAGGTGAATTGTCAGGGACCTACTTTTAATTCCAGGCTGAGATAGGGAGGTCACAGCCCTGCAAAGTGGGGACGGAGACCTGAGGTCTAGCCTCAAGGTTACTAATGACTAGCTATGTAGCCGGGCAAACTACTGCCCTCCTCTGGATTTTAGACTCTCCACCTCTTAATGAGGGGGGCCCTGACTCCAAACCTGGGGCTCCTTGTTCTACAAGGAACACCGGCTGCACCCCACAGCCAGCATTACCTTCTTGTAAGTTTTGAAGTCAATGTTGAGTCTCTCTTTATCCCATCACATCTAGCCTAATGTCTGGGTACAAAGGGTCTGACCAGCATAGAGCAGAAGCTCCTTGAGGGCAGGCACCGTTTCATACTTGTCTTTTTAACTCCAGTTCTGAGCATAGGGTTTGGCAGTGGAGTAGGACTGGAGCTAGGATTTCATTGATATAACCCAGCTGTATCAAACTCAAAGAGAAACAGATCCCTTGCAGGCACCTTAGAAAACCACAAACTAACATTATCTATGTTGTACTGTATTTTTAGAAAATCATTTTGTCATTACTAACCTCCCCAGCTTCCTTTAAGTCCCATCTAAAACCCCACCTTCTATAGGAAGTCTTAATTCTTTCTGCTAATTATTCCCTCATTTATTCTGCCTTTAGCTTGTTTTGCATATATTTGTTTGAATGTTGTCTCCCCCATTAGACTCTAAGTTCCTTGAGGGCAAAGACTGTCTTTTGCCTCTTTTTGTATCTCCAGGGCTTAGCACAGTGCCTGGTATACAGTAGGTGCTTAATAAATGTTCACTGATTGATCTTTTTATTTTGTCTATAGCTTGCTTTGCATATATTTGTCTGCATATTATCTTCCCATGAGATTATGTAAGCTCCCTGAGGGCAGGGTCTTTTGCCTCTTTTTGTATCTCCAGGGCTTAGCACAGTGCCTGGTATACAGTAGGCGCTTAATAAATGTTTGTTGACTGGCTGAGTTATTTTTATTTGGTTCAGGATCTTTTAGTTCAACATCTGACTCTTCTCATATAGAAAACTGTCAGTGAGGAAATTACTTTTACCAGTGGCAGACCAGTCTCTGCTGTGAAACTTAGTTCCAAAGACTTGCCTGGAACACAGAGAAGGTAGGTTACTTGCCCAGGGTCACACAGCTAGTATGTGGAGGAGTCAGGATCTGAACCAGGACTTCCTGACATGGAAGCTAGCTCTCAACTCTTTCTTTCTCTCAACAATATAAATGTCTACTTGGCTGAGTGATATTTTACTTTCAGGATGTTCATTAACTGACTAGCTGAAGAACGGTCCAATGCCAGGGAGGAGGATGGTGTAGACTGGAGAAAAAAAGGCTGGATTTAAGAGTCAAAGGACCAGGGTTTGGATCCTGCCTCTGTTGGGCCAAGTATGTATCATACTTCTCCGTGCTTGTTTTCTGCCCTAACAAATAAGGACTGGACTAGATGGTTTCTAGGGTCCCTTTCAGCTTTTATACCCCCATGAAAGCCCTGAGGGGCTCCCTGAGGCTGTCTGGTTTCCAACCCAAAGACCAAAGTGTGTCTTTTCCCAAAGTCCAGGACCTGACATCCAAGATGGTGGAAGAACAGCCCCATCAAAGATTTTGAAGTACTAGCTATTCACAGTGCAGCTGGCATCCACCAGGGGGCAGCAGATGCCGCCAAACTAAATGGATCCACCTGAAAGCTCAGGCTTTTGGGATTCCATGGAGTTCAACCCTTTCATTGGACAGGGGAGAAAGTGAGGCCACAGTGAAATGACACTAGAGGTCACACGGTAGCTAAGGCAGGATTTGCATTCAGGTCAGGGTTATGCCTGGTGATTTCTGAATCTCCAGGTAGCCCTTCAAGGTGGGCTTTCAGGGAAGGTCCCCTGACCCTAGAATTCCTGGCCCACCTAACTCCTTGGGGTCCAAAACATTTCCCCAGAAGGCTCAGCATTCTCTTAGTCTCTCAGGTTTGGACCCTCGGAGTCATCTTCCCCTTTGGCCAGCCTCTGCCCACCTCCCTGTCCCATCAGTTCCCACGTGCCCCAGCTGTATCTCCACGGGATCCTAACCTTTGTTTCCAACCCACTGCAGAGGCTACTACCAGCCGGCCTCATTGCCCTCTGGCTCCCCCTTTTCCACCCCATTCTTCACACCTCAATGATTTTCTGCAGAAATAGGACTGATCAGTCACTACCCCGGTCAAACACCTCCAGTGACTCCCTACTGCCTAGCCA
>CM053580.1:564993719-565011416 GCA_028627135.1 Pseudochirops cupreus | reverse complement strand
ACTACTACCACTACTACCACTACTACCACTACTACTACTACTACCACTACTACCACTACTACCACTACTACCACTACTACTACTACCACTACTACCACTACTACCACTACTACCACCACCACCACCACTGTTACAGAAGGGCCAGCACTTAGTGTGGCGCCTGGCACATAGCAAGTGCTATATGTTAATTGTTGTTGTTTTTATTACTACTACCTCCCGGGGTTGTTACAGGATCACATGAGATAATAACTATAAAGTGATTAGCACAGTGCTTGGCACATAGTAACCACCGTATAAATGTTAGCTATTATTACCATCCCCATATTACAGATGAGGAAAATAAGACTGAAAGTTAAATGACTTGCACAGGGTGGCAGACTGATCTGTATCTAAGGTAGGATTTGAACTCAGGTCTTTCTGACCCCAGGTCCCACACTCTATCCACTGTGCCACCTCGCTCCTTTCTATAAAGGAGGAAGTTGGTACCTGGAGACAAGAGAGTGTCTTGCCCGGGGTCACCTGCTGGTCCCTGCCAGAGCCCAGTGGAGAACTCAGGTTTCCCCATCCCTGCTCCTGTCCTTCCTTTTCCTGTGGGCAGTATCTCTACCGTGGGAATGCTCCCACAGGTGTGGGCTGACCTTCCCTTTGAAGTCTCTGAAATTTCAGGCTTCTAGGCTTCCTGACTGTCCTCTTGTGGGACCTGTTGGGCACATGTGTCCCCTGGCTGAGTCCTGTAGAATGCAGGTCCTGTCAGCATCTTCCCCGCCCCGGACACAACTGGTGGGACTCGGTAACCTTGAAAGCCTTTGGGTCTCACATATCACCCAGTGATAGGAGTTGTTATTCCAGAACAAGAGTCAACAGAATAGAATGGAGATGGGGAGGGGGGAGCTTAGGTGGGGCCTTTCTTACCTATTACTGCCAAAAGTGGTCATGAGGTTATTTTTAACCCTAGGCGGGAAGTATTTATTGTTTCAGAGCTGGATGCAGAGGGAGGGGCAGCAGTGGGGATCCCACTTGTCAGATAGAAGGAGGACTTCTTGGCCACCTCCACCATGGTGAGTGGGGACTGGGTCTGACTGGGAGGAAGGTCAAGAGAAGGGGTCCCCTTGCTCAATGGGCCCCTTCCTCAAATAAGAGTCTCTCTATTATAGGGGAAACAGGATTGACAATTTACAGCTAGGAGGTCCCCTGACCTTAATTCAGCTACTCCCCACTCCCTCATTGTACAGATGAGGAAGCTGGGGAAACACAGGACTGGGTATTCTAACCTGGGCTCCATAACTTGTTTTCTTTTACAATTTTGACAACTATATTTCAATATAACTGGTTTCCTTTGTAACCCTATGTACTTTATTGTATGTGCTCTAAGAAGGGGTCCATAGACTTCTCAGACCACCAAAGCAGTACAGGACACAAAAATGACTATGAACCTTATCTTGGATCAAAGATCTCAAGCTGGAAGTGGTCTCAGAGGTCACATAGTCCAATCTCTCCATTTCATAGATAGGAAAACCAAATTCCAGACAGGACATAGGATCACAGATCTGTGAGCTTGAAGGGACCTCAGAAGCCAGTTGCAGGAGACTGAGGCCCGAGAAAAGTGAAGGAGCTTGCACAAAGTGTCCTAGGTTGGGATAGTCAGAGGTGGAATCTGAAGCAAATCCTCAGATCTCTCTGAGGCCAAAAGCCAGGGCTACTTCCACTGTGCCACCTGGTCTCCCCCACTCCCTACCCCAACCCCCACCACTCCCAGACTACTTTTTTTAAAGCCCTGGGTCCATCTAGTTCAACTGTCATTTTACAGATAGGGAAACTGAGGCTCAGAAAGGTGACTTGTCCAAAGGTCACACAGTTAGTAAGGAGTAGAGACTGACCCCCAGAACGGCACACCTCCAAGTCCACGGTCTTTCCATTTGGACACAGTTTACAGCACTCAGGCTACACAAGGTTCGATTCATCACTTCTCATGATGGAACCCCAGTCAATACACTGATGGGCCACAAAGAATGCAGGCTCTCAGGGAATAGAAGAAGAAAAACCGAATGAAAAAGAGCTAGGTTTTTTTATGGGTTGTCGACTGACCTCTCTCGAAATCAATAACTCCTAAGGCTTGCAAAATGGGATTGAGTGCTTTTAAGGATCAAATTGTAATTCTTTTTCCTTGTTTGGGCACCTAGAGGAAAATATATACATACATACATACATACATACATACATACATACATACATACATATATATATACACACACACACATATACATATATACACATACATACATAAAACATGTATATATGCATATACATGTATTTATATATAAAATCATATTTAGTAGAAATATATACTATATTTATATAAAATTTTAATATAATTATAAATACATATATGTATGAATACATACATGAGGAGGTGCATATACACACATATGTATGTACATATATACATAGATATTCCTTTTGAAGGGTAAATTTAAAGTCTTTCTCTTGGCCCTTTTTATAATCTTCTTCCAAAGTAGGCAGCACCAGACCATGCAAATTTGTGTCCCAGAGCTGTTCATCAGTGGGATGAATTTGGTAGTAGCAAATTCTGCAGTCTACTCTAGGAAAAATTGGCTGGACTTGGAGCTGGAAAGAACCTTAGGGGTCATCTAGGGTGCCTCGCCCTTACCACCACTCCCATCCCTGCACTTTACAAAGGAGGAGACAAAGAGTTTTGCCTGAGGTCACACAAGTTTTCAATGTTAGGGCTTGGATTGAAACCCCAGTTTCTTTCATCAGTCCTGCCCCTAATTCAGAGGCTCAGAGATTTGGCAATGGAAGTCCCACCAGAGGTCACTGAGTCCCCCTGTCTCTGTACCAAAGAGAGAACTGAGACCCAGAGAAGGGACTTGCCCAAGGCCATACAACTAGTAAATGTCAAAGCCAGGTCTTCCTGCCTCCATCCCCCTCTCTATTGACACCATGAATTTGTTTATTTGCCTGAACTGGGGTTCCTTGGCTATTTGGATCCAAGGAAGGAGGTGGTGAGGGAGAGAGAGAGAAAGAGAGACAGAGATAGAGACAAAGACAGAGAGAGGAAGGGAGGGAGGGAGGGAGAGAGATACAGAGACACAGAAAGGGAGACAGACAGAGACAGAGAGAGACAGGGAGAGTGGGAAAAGAGACAGAGAGATAGGGAGATGGAGAAGGGGGAGAGACACACAGAGACAGACAGAGACAGGGGAGGGGAGAGAGAGGGAGAGAGAGACAAGGGAGGGGAGAGAGAAGGAGAGATAGAGAGAGAGGGAGATGGAGAGGAAGAGGGGGAGGGGATAGGGGAGAAACAGAGAGAGAGAGATTGAGAGAGAACTGGGATTTCCACTCTGAAAACTCCTTTCATCTCACTGTTTTTTCCAGTTTCAAGAACCTGATTGTTTCCCAATCAATGCTCCTTTGATCGTTGACTTACCCATTTGTCAAATGGTTCAGTAGAAGCAGCCACTGGCCTTCTCCAGGGCAAAGTCACACACACACACACACACACACACACACACACACACACACACACACACACACACACATACACACACACACGCATTCCAAAAAGACAGATGATTATATTCACAACAGTAAGAAACAGAATTCAAACCCATGTCTCTCTCCAGCATTGCCATTATCTGCTGCTGATTAACACAGCCCTCTGCTCTTCTTCATTTCTGGATTAATTTGTCTGGCTCTTTCCTTCCAGCTTGACTCTCAACCTTGGCTTCTCCTTGTCTGTAGCAGACATAGCCTGCCCTCTCTCCCTCCACACAGACATTAGAATGTTAAGTCCAGGGTAATCTGGAGCTTTGTTCCTGTATTTCATGTGCCCAACACAGTTCTTCGCACCCAGTAGGTTCTTAATAAATATTTTTGCTATTAAATTGAATCATGCAGAAGCAGCAAAATGAGTTAACTCTGCTTAACGTCTAAAGCAGTGGTTCTCAACCTTCCTAATGGTGCGACCCTTTAATACAGTTCCTGACCCCCAACCATAAAATCATTTTCATTGCTACTTCATAACTGTAATTTTGCTACTGTTAATGAATTGTAATATAAATATCTAATGTGCAGGATGTATTTTCATTGTTACAAATTGAACATAACCCACAGGTTGAGAACCACTGGGGGAACAGCTAACCTATCTGGAAAGGATTTAAGGATAAAGAGTTAGCCAGTCAGTCAGTCAATTAACAACAAACATATATTAAGCTCTTACTATATGCCAGGCACTAGTCATTGAGGAGAATCTATGCAATTGTGCATTTCTGTAATTGTTGTTGTTCAATTGTTTCAATTGTGACCCCTTTGGAGGTTTTCTTGGCAAAGATCATGGAGTGGTTTGCCATTTCCTTCTCCAGCTCATTTTACAGATGAGGAAACTGAGGCAGACAGGGTTAAGTGACTTTCCCAGAGTCACACAGCTAGTAAATGTCAGACTGGACTTCAGGCCTGGTGCTCTATCCCTTGTACCACCTTGCTGCACTAGTTCTGTCATTTCAGCTCATAATTTCTCATATTTGCGTAGTATATTAACTTTAACAAAGGCCTCTCACATCTATGATCTCATTCTATCTTCGCAACATTCATCTCTGCTCTCTACTCACTGTGTGACCTTGAACTTCACCTCTCTCGGTCTCTCATAAAATGAGAAGGTTGGACTAGAGTCTCACTAACTCTCCTTCCAGTCATAAATCTTGTGATGCCTTTGAGAATAAGAAGGGCAGGAAATATTCTTGTTTTTCAAATGAGAGATTCATGCAGAGAGAGGGTCAGGCCTCACCCAAGGTCATTCACTTGCTCAGTGGCAGAGCCGGAACGAGATCTCACTTTCCTGGATTCCAGCCCACTGCTTTTTTCTAATCTTGGCCATCCTTTTCCCAGGCACCCAAGAAAGCAAAGAAGAGAGCAGAGGGCGCTAACTCCAATGTCTTCTCCATGTTTGAGCAGACCCAGATCCAAGAATTCAAGGAGGTAAGTTCTCTTAGTTGAAATGAATGCCCTAAGTCTTTCCACAGGGCTATGTGGAATTCCTAGAAGCATCAGTGAACATTTCGGTCACGTGGATTTAAACCCTTCACTAACTGATTCAAATCTATCTTTCGCTGCTGATGACATATTACTCCCTTTCATCGATATTCCCCGTATGTGACGTTGCATCCCCCTCATCGCCCACCTCTGTACCTTAGCACAAGTTTGGAAAGTCTCCCACCTCATTTCTGTCTCTTAGAACCCCTAGATTCCTTCAAAGTTCCCTCAGCGGTTAGCAATTCTCTCTCCCTCTAAAAGAAAAATATTTTGTATTCATTTGTATCGATCTGGTTTATATGCTGTTTCTTTTCAATTGACCCTCCAGTAGAATATAAAATGCTCAAAGGCAGAAACTATTTCTGGCTCTATCCCCAGCCCCAGCGCAGTTGTAGGGAAATCTTGGTGGGGAAACCCCCTCTATCAATATGATAAATCTCTACTCTTACCTTTGGGACCATACTTTGGGTCCTAAAGCCAGTATGATGGGGCTTAAGCCCAGGCCTTCCTGATTTCAAGATCAGCTTCCTAATCATTACTCCACAAAAGAAAAAGAAAAAAAAATCAGCAAAACAAAGCAACACATTGGGAAAAACTTAACATTATATGCCGTGTTCTTTAGCCACAGGAGTAGCCGTGTCTCATCGCTTCCTCTGGAGTCAAGCTTGGTCTTTATAATCGTATAGCATTCTGTTTTCAGTTGCTGTGTTATTCTCCTTTACATTCACGCTGTTGGGGTCGTGGTGTGTATTATCTTATTGGCTCTGTTTACTTTGCTTTGCATCAGTCCATATGAATCTTCCCGTGCTTCTCTGAACTCATCCGTTTCAGCTCATCACTATCTCATTGCATTTATGTACCACAATTTGTTTAGCCTGGATATCTACTTTGTTTCCGTTTTTTTGCTACCACAAAAGGTGCTGCTATAAATATTTTGGTATAAATGAAGCCATTTTTTTAATCATTGAATTTCTTGTCACCTGGATATCTTAAACTCCATCCTTGTCAAAGGCAGGTTCTTTTGGAGAGGTATGTCCTGGCTAAACTGCAGAAAGAATGTAACCTTCTACATGCACTTCTCCCTCACTGCTTCAAGCTCTAGAGTGGGGAATCAACTCTTCAGGATGCTGTGGGACGGTATTGGCAGAAGGAACAAGGAATTTGGGGAGGGGGTTTCACAAAGAAGAACTAAAAATACTACCACAGATCCTCTCTTGATATACCCTTTGGTTCTTGATGCATTTAATTACACTAAATCTTCCTCAGCTTCCCTTAGGCTTCTGACTGACCACCTCTGTTCTCTACCCTGCTTCAACAGGCATTTACCATCATGGACCAGAACCGGGATGGCTTCATTGACAAAGCAGATCTAAGGGATACATTTGCTGCCCTTGGTAGGTCTTTAATTTCTACTTTCTTTAGGTGGATAAGTACCAGGCATGATAGGGTGGTGATAAAGAAAAATTACTTTTATTCTAAAGTTTTATTGAGGATAACATTTGCTTTTATATCCTGGCATAGAACTATCTCTTGTTGCAAAGAAAAATGATTAAGCAGGAGGAACTTTGGCTGACAGGATATGCAACATTCTACTATACCCATAACCCACTTCTCACCCCCATCTATTGAGAGATGGAAAAAGAATTTCCCTGTGGTGGGAGGGAGGGAACAAGAGTAAAGCTTGTGTCTCTTTTGAATTTGATGATCCATAATAATAAAGCATTTCACATAGGCAATATGTTGGGTCATGGAAATAGTATCAAAAGGAACTCTTGAACCTGGTCTTTCCTGAGATAGGGTTTTTGGTTGGTTTTTTTTTTTTTTGCCTATTGTATGATATTCACATCTAAGTGGTACCATAGTGGATAAAGCACTGGGCTTGGAATCAGGAAGACTCATCTTCATGAGTTCAGTTTTAGCCTCTGACATTTACTAGCTGTGTGACTCTGGGCAAGTCACTTCACCCTGTTTGCCTCAGTTTCCTCATGTGTCAAATGAGCCAGAGAAGGAAATGGCAAACCACTCCAGTATCTCTGCCAAGAAAACCCCAAACAGGGTCACAAAGAGTCAGACATGACTTAAAACTGATTAAATAACAAATGACATTCACTCTGTGACTTTATCTCCTCTGAACTCCAGTCTCACTAGTCTATAAATTGGGCATAATAATGTGACTGGATATAATTTAAAACTTTATGATGAATAGAACTGTGCCAAGGTGAAAGGTGCCAACATGGTAAATAATGATCTGCCCATCACCAGGGTCCTCCAGAAGAAGAGGGGGCCCTATCATCATAGACTCAGAGCTTAGAGGGACCTTAGAGCTGTTCACTGAGTTCTACCCCTTTCTTTTCATAAATTAGTTACCTGAGGCCAGAAAAGTAAAGTGATTGATCCAAGGTCACCCAGTCATTAATTAGCAGAGTCAAGATTTGACCCTATGTCCTCTGAGTCATATCTTGAGCACTTTCCACAGGGCTACAACGCCTGTCATTTGAGATGGAGGTATTGTAAGAGGGGGCTCCTGTTCAGGAAGGAGTTTAACCACACAATCTCAGAAGTCCCTTATTATCCCTGAGATTCTGCAAGTCTGGGGCTAGAGTGTCTCTGTTCTGAGTAAGACTTTATGAGTCTTCCCTCTAATGTTTTCATTTTCATCAGAATCTTAAGGAGATAAGCTCCAGAGACTGAGAAGCACAGGATTCTAAGATGTTTAAACAAGTAGGGACTTTAGAACATAGATTATCCAGGCGAGGAGGAGCCTTAGAACAGGGGACATCAGGGCTGGGAGAAGACTTAGAACAAGGAATGTCAAAACTGAGAGGGCCTTTAGAATACAGAATATCAGGGCTAAGAGAAGCCTTTGAACAGAGAATGTCTGGGGGGTGCATGGGTGGAGCAGTGAATAGAGCACTGGCCCTGGAGTCGGGAGGACCTGAGTTCAAATCTGACCTCAGACACAACACAAAAACTAGCTGTCTGACCTTGGGCAAGTCACTTAACCCCTATTGCTCTACCTTCTCCCTCCAAAAAGCAAAAAAAAAAAAAGAGAGAAAAGAAAAGAAAAAAAGAACAGAGAATGTCAGAGCTAAGAGAGGTCTTAGAACAAGGAATGTCAGAACTGAGAAGACTTTTAGAACAGGAAATTTCAGGGCTAAGGGAGGCCTTAGAACAGGGAATGTCAGGGATGGGAGGGCCCTTAGAACAGGGGATGTCAGAGCTAAGAGGAGTTAGAACAGGGAAATGTCAGAGCTAGGAGGAGCCTTAGAACAAGGGATGTCAGAGCTAAGAAAGCCTTAGAAGAAGAAATGTCAGAATTAGGAGTCCTCAGAACATAGAATGTCAGATCTCAGAGAAACCTTAGAACATAGGCTATCAGAGCTGGAAGGCCCTTAGACCATATAATACCAAAGCTGGGAGGGGACCAGAGAGTCTCTTATCCCTCATTTCATGGAGAGAAAGCTGAGATCCAGAGAGGTAAAGGGGTCTTGCCCATGGTCATAGTCTGGACAGAGACAGACATGGGGGCCAGGTTTGGTGACTCTGGTCCAGCCCTCTGGCCTCTCTGGGCTACTGCATCCTCCCACTTCTTCCCTGTTATGGGTCCCACTGTTTGGTTTGCATCCCAGGTCGTGTGAATGTGAAAAATGAAGAAATCGATGAAATGATAAAGGAGGCTCCAGGACCCATCAACTTCACTGTCTTCCTGACCATGTTTGGGGAAAAGCTCAAGGGTGAGTAGCCTCAGCATCAGGAAGGGACGGGCCTGCAGCACCCATGGGTGTGTCTGAGAGATGATGCCTGTGCAGACTGTGTGGGGATGAAGAGCAATTGCCCGGGGACTGGGAAGCTGGCAGTGTGTGTGCCAATCAGAAGACAGATGTCAGGACACCGAGATATCACTGAAAAACTCTGATATTCCCAGCAAGAATTGATCTTTAGGCTTTACTTCATGTCCCCAGGCAGTTTTCCCTTTAAAATCAGCAAGTGAAGCATTCCCAGGGGAGGCCCTTGGGTACAGAGAGCCTGCTTTGTTTCAAATCTTTGCACAAATTGGAAACTGGAGACTGGTGCCTGGGGAAAATACCATGAAATGGGCCCAGACCAAGTAACTCAAAAGGTGCCTTGAAATCAGCTTTTGTTAAAAAAAAAATAATAATAAGTTCATTTGGGGGTGAAGAGAAAACTTGGAGAGCTTTGGAACATAAGGAGTTCTGAGATGGAGGCTGGAACACCAGATATTTCTGAGGAAGTCACTACTGAGAATGCCGAAAGATAAGGCCAGGCCTGAAAAACTCACCTAGAGTGTGGTAGCTGGTGAGAGGAGGAGGGAGGAAAAAGGAGAAAGGAGCAGAGGAAGTATGTTGCTCCTGTTTTAACTAATTATTCTTGCTAACTAGGTGCTAGGCCTAGTGGTTTTCATGGGTTGTAGAGGTTATGTGCTGCTGGGACCCTCTAACTTTCAACCTATGTAAGCCCTGGTCACCCTGTCCTAGATATGACTCTATCTTTGCAGACCCTCTTCCATATAAGGTAGCTTGTGACCTGCACACCCCCCAGCAACTCCTGCTCTTAGGGATACTATTTATTGTTTCTCAGGGATATCTGCTGGAGTAGATGTACTTCACACTTATTCATGATCCATGGGGCTCTCTGCCTTCCATTGCAGGTGCTGACCCAGAAGAAACTATTCTCAATGCATTCAAAGTGTTTGATCCAGAAGGCAAAGGGGTGCTGAAGTCTGACTAGTAAGTGGGAAATAAATTCTGATTTTTCCCAACTAAAAAAAAAAGTATTCCAACCTTAGTAACCATCCACCAACATAATGATCCAAATACATCGACAAGAATCTTTTCAAACTTAAATACAAAAACTGCAAACTTCCATTTTAAATAGTTCAAAAAAAAGTGTATATGATCAAAATTCATGCTTAAAGCTTTCCTTTGCTGACTCATCTTGGCGTGAAGATGACCATAGTTAGCAAAGATTTTGCTATCTGAGCTCAAGCACAGCCATGTCCTACATATCTTGAAAGATATCCATCCCAGGGATGGATTATTGGTCTATTGTCCAAAGACCATTGTAACTAAATCTGGAGGGTTTCATCACTAAATTTTTAGCTATAGTCTTAACTCAGTTATAGATGAATTGTAATATCAGAGGGAAGAGTGATGAATTTGGAATCACAGGATTTGAATCTGAAGTGCCAGGACTAAGCTGAAGTATATGGATTAGATTAGGCATTAAAATGTGGGCTTTTGTCTGTCATATGACACTCCTTCAGGTAATCCCAGTCTCCCTAGTTTATAAAATGGGCATAGGAACATGGGTATAATGAAAAAATTCCTACTAAATAGAACTGTCCTAAGGTGAAAAGGGCTATTCATTTCTTTTCTTTCTTTCTTTTGCTTTTTGGAGGGCAATTGAGGTTAAGCGACTTGCCCAAAGTCACACAGCTAGTGTGTCAAGTGTCCGAGGCTGGATTTGAACTCAGGTTCTCCTGACTCCAGGGCTGGTGCTCTATTCACTGCTCCACCTCGCCACCCTGGCCATTCATTTCTAGATCTGTCTGTGGCTCATACCTTGTATGACCTTGGGAAAGGTCTCTGCCCTTCAGTGTCCTCCTTTGTAGTATGAGGAGGTCTGACTGATTGGCCCTCAAATCTCCTTCTAAGCTCTAAATGTATAGACCTATGAACCTTCAATATTCACTGAAACGAAAATTCACACTGACAAAAATCCTTAAGATTTTGAGCTACATAAACCAGAGATTAAAATTCTCCTATTTATTTCCATGCCTACCTTCAGAACATTTTTCCTTCTGAATCTGTGTTGCTGTATTGTGTAAGTGGTGGCCAACTAGTACTTCATTTTTTCTGCTTTCTCTCCCTAAGGGATAGGGACAGTCTTATAACCTTCCCAGGCTTTGTCTATCTCCTGTGGGTGTAATGAGATGAGGAGTGAGGTTTAGGATATGGTCTTTAGTCGCTACCCTCTCTTCCTTTTTTTCTCAATGAAGATTTAATCTGTCATACCTTGTTACAACAATTAGCTCATTTTTTTATTCTAGTAGCAGTATAATGGCCCCTCACATCAACAGTCTGCTGTTTTACGTGTTTACAGTAGACAAAAAGTTAGTAGCATAATGGTAATAGCTTAGAGCCCCCAGTTAGGGAAAAATTCCTAACATTCAGGTCAAGGTTTGGCTCTCTACTCTAATTTCAATTTACATTTATCTTTAGGCAAACTCCAGTAAGTAGATGATGCAGTGAATAGAGTACCAGGCCTGGAGTTATGAAGACTCATCTGCCCAAGTTCAAATCTGGCTTCAGACACTAGCTGTGTGACCCTGGGCAGCTGACTTAACCCTGTGCCTCAGTGTCTTCATCTGTAAAATGAGTTGGAGAAGGAAATAGCAATCACTCCAGCATTTTACCAAGAAAACCCTAAATGAGGTCACAAAGAATTAGACATGACTGAAATGACTGAACAACAACAAAAATTCTAACTAACCCCCTAGGTCTCTTTATGCTTGAAAGGAAAATGAGGATGCAAGAAATATTTAGATAAAAGAAATAAGCGAATATATTACAGAGTTTGTTATGGACAAGCATGGGGAGGGGAACTTGGAGGGAAACACATCCTCTTTCAACTTCCTTCAGTCCTCAAAAAGGTGAGTACAATTGGAAACTTCAGCCCAAATCTTCTGCTCTTAGATGTCTGTCAGGGGCTATTGGGGTCCTCCTTTTCCCTTTCTCCTTGCTCCCAATTCTTCCCTTCTTAGCCCAATAAGTCTTGGCCAGAGATGCTTCCCCCAGCTACTGCAGCTGCTCAGTTTTTGAAGTCCCCAGTCAAGGGGAGACCCTTGTCTTGCCTACTCTGTCTCTCTTTATGAATTTTTAGGCATGACTCAAGTCCGTATTATGCTTCAAAGACCATGGTAGCCCTAAATAGTTCTCAGAGCTGAGAGGAGAAAGCCTCTCAACTATGAGTCCCAGAATCCCAGGATGTCAGCTCTCAAATCTCTATTATATGAGTATTTTCCATTGATGATGATGATGTTGTTAGTATATTGCTGATTGGGTTTTTTTCTTTATGCCTCATGTGCCCAGCCCCCACCCCACCATGGTTCTTTGTAGTTTTCATATTCCTTTGGCAAAGTAACATCTCATTCCATTCATGGAGGCAGTTTAGCCTAGTGAATACAGAGACTGGCCTCTGAGTCAGAAAGACCTGGGTTCACATCTAGCTTTATATAATGACCAAGTGACCTCAGCACATCCCTTTCAATGCCATACACAATTCTCTAAGGCTATAAGTTATAGATGATTTGTTGATCTTCAATGGTGGAAGGAATTAAAAATCCATATTCCACAATTTTTTCAATCATTCCCCAAATCCCTTTGGTGGGTTCTTCCTAACTTCTTGCCTCTGGAATCACAAGGTTGTTTTTCTCTCTTCACAGTATCCGGGAAATGCTCACCACCCAAGCAGAGAGATTTTCTAAAGAGGAGGTAAGATTTATGCTCATCAAACTCTCAAGTCCCTAAACTTGGCTCCCTCACTGGAGGGGACAACAAGACCCACAACCTCACTATGCCCAACAGGCATCAACATGAGCTCCTCGTAGGCAGGTGCTAGATTTGTTTTTGGCCTTATATCTCAGGTATCTAACCCTGATCCTGGTTATATAATAGGTGCTTAATAAATGCTGATTAGATTTGAAATGAATAGTCATGAAATCTTTGGAGGTGGAGCTCAGAAAACCTGAGTTCAAATCCCGCCTCAGACACTTAACTATCCGTACCATCTTGAGCAAATCATATTATCTACCTCAGTTTCCTCCTCCATAAAACGGATATAATAACAATTATTGTACTCACTTCACAGCATTGTTGTGAGATAATGTAGATAGTTATATAAATTTCAATTATTTTCATTAATTATCAAAACTCTCCCTATAACACAGGTAGCCTTCAGCTATTCACTCTGTCTTGCAGGGATAGAAAAATAGATTCAGAACAGCCTTCTGAGGCCTGCCAAAAACTGTCACTTTCCTGTTGGACCGACATTAGCATTGATATGCTCAATGATCTTCATTTTTACAAAAAAATAGCACTCAGTCTCCCAGGACAGTCTAGAAAGCACTATACCTTACGTATTGATTAGCTGGGTTTCTGCCGTCCTCTTCGCTAAGAACTCAAGCGATGATAAAGAACAGTCGTGAGTTCCATTCTTCTCCGTGCTTGCTGTGATTGAACACAAACTACATTATCGTTTGTTACTTAATCTCCTATTTCTCAGCCTTTCCAAAACAGGATTCCTTTTGATATCTATCTGAAGTCCACAGACATTTTCCATGCCTCCTAGGTTCGTAGTCATAGGCTCATAGATTCACAGTTGGAAGGTAACTCAGGGGCCAAGCAGCTCAACCCTTTTATTTTACAGATGGGGAAACTGAGGAGTCACTAATAAGCATTAGATTTGAATTCAGGTTCTTGGACTTTAGAGCCATGGTCTTTCCACTGGACTACAGTGATTTAAATTCAATTCAATATAGATTTATTAAGCATTTGATATGTCGCAGGAAGCACGCAGGGGCTGATACAGAGACAAGATGAAAAGTAGTCCCTGCCCTCAAGGAGATTACATTCTAGTGGGGGGATAGACTATGAAAACAGGTAAGTAAATAGAGGATAATCTAAGGCAAGAGATAACATCAGCACCTACAAAAATGTGAAAAGATCGGGAAAATTCTTCACAGACTGTAGAAATTGAATTGAATTGGAGGGAAGAATTCTAGGAGGTGGGAGGAAGGAGACATGCGATCCAGGGGGGCAGTGCATGTGTTCAAGGAACAGCCAATAGGCTAGTTTGCTGGAAAATCAGCTCTGAATATAGAGAATGAGTCTAGAGTCCCATCCTCTTTATGTTTCCCAGCTAGGTCTCCTCATGACATCTCCAACTCCCTCCTCTTTCCTGCTTCTGTCCTTTATGAAGCAGTTGCTGGATCTTTGTGCTGGTCAGCAATGGAATGTCAAGAAACCATAGCCAAAGTCTCAGGTTCAGTCCTTACAATCTGTGTGTCAATCTCAGTCTGTCATGAGTTTACTGACAGCATACAAACTGATTTTATGGACAGACTTCACTCATATGAGAAGAGTCCTATGATGTGCTGGTAAATTTTTAACAAACAACTCTCTGGGGGGAAAATGTATGCACACATTTTTAAGTTTAGTATGCATTAGTAACATTTTTCCATCACTTCCTAAAGTCTAGACAACCAACAAACCAATAAATCAATCCCTGAGTTATAGCATTTGCTGATTTCTAAGGTTTTTCAGACTGAAAAGTTAATAGTGGGCTCTTACAAGATGGTAACAGCTGGCTCCAGCTCCACCCTGGGTGTACTTCCCTTCACTGCCATCCTGAGACCTCACTTTGACTTGATTTTGACTGTGCATCTTAAGGGCTAAAACTGAGGCAGCTACTTCTTGGTAGACAACCAACCAATTCAAAAGGACCTGCAGCTGTTAAGGGCTGTGCAGTTTTACACTCTAGTAGACATAGGGGGCTCTCACCAGCATCCTTCTCATTGGGTAAGCAGATCTCAGGTACCTTTGTGTACACTAATCACAAATAGGTCAAAGAAGGCTAAACATAGAGGCAGGGATGATATTCATGGTTCAATCAATCAACCAGCCCTTTTGCACCAGGTGTTACTCTAGGTTGAGGATACAGAGTCAAAAATTAAACCACCTCTGCCCTCAAAGAGCTTACATTCTATTAGTAGAAACAATAGGTACATATATGTGTGTGTGTGTGTGTTGTGTGTGTGTGTGTGTATATACACACACACACACATATATATACATACACACATATATAAATATATATATAGATATATAAACACAAGGTAATTTTGGGATAAGAAGTAGGCATACACTAGATCTCACCTTGAATGAAAGCTAGAAATTCCAATAGGTGGAGGTAAGCAAGTTCTCCTAGTCTGTACAAAAGTTTGGAGACAGGAGATGCAATGCTATATATGAGCAACAGAAAGCAAACTAGTTTAACTGAAACATAGAATGAGTGAAGGAGGGTAATGTGCGGTAATCTTGGAAAAGTAAGCTGTGGCCACATTAAGAAGAGCTTTAAAAGTCAAAGAAAGTTGTACTTCATTCTGGAGGCAGTAGGGATCATCTTGGTTTCATGGGGTATCTATCAGTTGCTTTTCCTTTCCTTAAGGGTCTGATTTAACTGACCTTCCTCAGTCATGGCCCCCATCTCTTCAGGATCTCTCACCATTGTGTTTTGATGTGTTTGGTTACAGATTGACCAGATGTTTGCTGCCTTCCCTCCAGATGTGACTGGAAACCTAGATTACAAGAATCTTGTGCATATCATTACACACGGAGAAGAAAAAGATTAGGGATGGGGGGTTTTTCTCCTGTTCCTTCATCCCTTCTGTGGCTATTGAGTGCCCCACCCACCCACTTGCTCTGATCCTCAGTATGTAGCCCGCATCCCTAACCTTACTCCCATTTAGTAGCTCTGCCCCTGCCTTGCTCCCATCATTCTGTAACATCCTCCCAGTCCCTCCGCCCTCCCCTGCCCCCTCCATATCCCACCCTTGCTTTTGGACCCTGACTAGGTTTCCTTTTACAAAATGAGATATAAATATGTCTCAATAAATTGAAGGTATTTCTTTGACTGTTATAACCCCTTTCTACCAGACAGCATCTTCAATGCTTTTCTCAATAAGATATTGAAAAGAGCTGTTTGTTTTCTGTTTTATGGTTCTTTCCATTTACATTGTTGTCATCATCATTACTTTTTTCTGGTTCTGCTTATTTTGCTCAGTATCTTTTCATATAAGTCTTCCCATGATTGTCTATATTCATCATAGTCACCATTTCTCAAAGAGCAATGATATTTGAGTACCACCACTTCTTTAGCCATTCCCCAACTGATGGGCACCTATACTGTCTCCAGTCCTTTGATATCAAAGAAAGTGCTGCTATGAGCATCTTAGCATACACAGTCCTTTCTGTTATTAACATCCTTGAGGTCTGTGAAGGGGATGCCTTTTTTAAAATTAAATTGGTTTATTTACTTTTAGTTTACAACATTCAGTTCCATAATCCCTCGAGTTTCAGATTTTCTCCCTCTCCCTCTCCCTCCCTTCCCATCATGGCGGCATGCACTCAGGTATAGGATCTACAAATATCTTCCCATTAATCATTAGTCAGGTTGTAAAGAAGGATGGTAACTGATGGAATGATCAGTGGGAAAGAGGAAACAAAACAAAACAAGAAAAAGAAACAGAGCAAGTAGTTTGTTTCAATCTGCATTCAGATTCCACATCTCTTTCTCTGGCTGTGGATACCTCTTTCAATTATGAGTCTTTTGGAATTGTCTTATAACCTTATATTGCTGAGAGGAGCCCAGTCTATTGAAGTTAGTCATCACACATACATTGTGTCTGTGATTGGGTACAAATTTCTTCTGGTTCTGCTCTTCTCTCTCAGCATCAGTTTATATAAGTCTCTCCAGGTTATTATGAAGTCTGTCTGCTCCTCATTTCTTATAGCACAGGAGTATTCCATTACATTCATATACCACAACTGTTTGGCCATTCCCCAATTGATGGGCATCTCCTTGTTTTCCAATTTTTTGCCACCACAAAAAGAGCCATTATAAATACTTTTGTACATACAGGTCCTCTTCAAGGGGATGCCTTTTAAATGGGCCATTCCACAGTCAGTTTTGTTGTTGTTTCAACCTTTCAGTTTTTTTGGCAAAGATCCTGGAGTGGTTTGCCATTTCCTTCTCCAGCTCATTTTACAGATAAGGAAACTGAGGCAAACATGACTTGCTCAGGGTCACAGAGCTAATAAGTGTCTGAGACCAGATTCGAACTCAGGTCTTCCTGACTCCAGGTCCAAAGCTCTAATTCACTGTACCACCTAGCTGCCCTAGTCATATAGAGATGGCTCATTAATCCAAATTAATTTAATTGAAGCAATTTAATATTGGCACACAAAACAGAAGTTGTAGACTCACTTAGTAGCTACTAATGAATGTCCCCAACTAGTTGGAAGACTAGAATAAACATAAAAACAACTGACATATAGCACTTGAAGGTTTATAAAGCATTTCACTTATATTAATAAAATAATAGTTGGTGTCTACATAGTGTATTAAGGTTTGCAAAGGGTTTTACCTTATTATTAATAATAATAATAGCTCACATTTAGATAGTGAGGAGGAAGAGGAAGAAGAGGTTGTAAAGCACTTTACTTATATTATTAGCAATAGATTTTTAATAATTATACAGTAATAGTGACAAAGTGACTAGACAGCCAACTTCATAGTCATGAAGGCCAAGTACAAGTTCACTCTGACACATAAGAGCTGGTAATCCTGGGAAGATAAGTTAATTCCTCAGTGCTTCAGGTTACACATCCCTGAGCAAGGGATGAGCTTCATGTTAGGAGGAGTTTCCTTTGTTTCCCTGCAGCAATGAAATTGGAGGAGGAAGGGGAGGAGGAGGAGAAGGAAGAGGAGGACGAAGAAGAGAAAAAGAGGAGGAGGAGGAAGAGAAGAAAAGAAGAAGACAAAAAGAAGTAAGAGGAGGAGGAGGAG
>CM053580.1:564981301-564993219 GCA_028627135.1 Pseudochirops cupreus | reverse complement strand
GTAGTAGTGGTAGTAGTAGTGGTAGTAGTAGTAGTAGTGGTAGTAGCAGTAGTGACAACTAACATTTCTATAGTGCCTATGTGCCAGGAACTATACTAAGTAATAACTTAGTTATTATATTATATAATGTATCATATATTATGTAATAAATATATTAATTAATATATTATATTATAAATAACTATAATATCTAAAGTATACACCATTTCTATAGTGCCTACTATGTGCCAGGCACTGTGCTAAATGCTTTACAACTATTATCTCATGTGAGTCACATAACGATCCAGAGAAGAAGGTGCTATCATTAATCTCGTTTTACAGATGAGGAAACTGAGGCAAATAGCACTTATTTCACAAAGTTGTTATGAGGCTCAAACAAGATAAAGTCTATGAAGGGATCTGCAAACACCAATGCATTATATAAATGCTATTATTATTATATAATCATATCATATAATAATTAGTTACACATTATAATTATATTATTTCATGTAATTATAATATAATATAGCATATGTGTAATTATATATTATATATAATTATTCTATAATAGAATTTAAATAGGGCTTTAGCAAAGCGCTTTATAGATGGTATCTCATGTTATCTTCACAACAACCCTGTGAGGAAGGTATTATGATTTATTCCCAATCTACTGAGAAGGAAATTTAGGCAGTCAGAGGTTAAATGACTTGACCAGGGCCACATGACTAGTGTCTGGGGCCTGATTTGAACTTGTGTGTCCCTGGTTCTAAGGTCCAATGATCTAGCTACTGTACCATATAGCTCTATCTATCTATCTATCTTTCCCATTGCCCCTAGAGACACAGAAAGAGACGTAGATGATAGATAGATGGATGAATGGATAGATGGATAGATGTATGTATGTATGTATGGATGGATGGATGGATGGATAGATCTCATGTCCTGTCCTTCACCTTTATTTGTATCCCTAGCACTTAGTACATTGACTGGCACATAGTATATAGAGATAGATAGACGGATAGATGATAGATCGATGGATGGATGGATGGATGGATGAATAGATAGGTAGATAGATGATAGATAGATGGATGGATGGATAGATGGATAGATATGTGTATGTATGTATGTATGGATGGATGGATGTATGGATGGATGGATAGATGGATGGATGGATAGATAGATAGATGATAGATAGATAGGTAGGTAGATAGATAGACAGACAGATGAGATAACTGGAGGTAACCTTAGAGTTTTCATTTTACGGATGCAAAAACCAAGGCCCAGACAAATGAAATAATTTTCCCCAGGCCACAGAATGGTAATCAATCAATTGATGAATCAACAAGAAGCAGGTATTTATCACCTGCTATATTCCAGACGGGCAGCCGGGGGCACGAGGGAGAGCGCGCCGGGCCTGCAGTCTGGAAGCCTCCGTTTTTGGCGGCCTTCCTTTGGGCCTGGACCATTTTCTCTCTCTTTATTTCTACCTTATGCTTCCCGGGCTCCCTTCAAGTCCCAGCTAAAATTCCTCCCTCCATGGTGGTTCCTGCCCTCCTCCAAATATCTCCAAACGAGGTTGTTTTGTTGTCTCTCCCATTAGACCTTGAGCTCCCTGAGATCACTCCCTGTCTTTTGCCTTTCTTAGCATCCCTAGCACTTAATACAGTGCCCAGAACACATTAGGCACTTAATAAATGTTTACTGACTGATACGAGGTATCCTTGCTCCTTATAAGGACCTTACATTCTAGTACCACTACAAGCAGGAGGCAGTGTGGTACCATGGGATGGTCACTGGCTCTAGCATCAGAGGGCCCTGGGTTCAAATCTTACCTCTGACACTTAGTACTTTATGACGTTTGATAATCCACTTCCCCAGGGAGTTGGCCCAGACCTCTGGAGTCTTTCAGCTGAAATCTGTGATCCTAAATGCATCTCGTCGAGATACCCTCTTATAGGAAGTGATGACAAGGGATGGAAAGATCAAAATGAGAGGAAGCTTGGTTTTCCAGTCTGGATCCATCAGATACTGGGGTGGTTTGCCATTTCCTTCCCCAGCTCATTTTTCAGAGATGGCAGCTGAATCCAAGTTTTCCTAACTGAGGTCAGATCTTCACTCATTACACCAGTCAAATGGGCTGATGTTTGTAAAGTACTTAGCAAAGAGCCTGACACAGAGTAGTTGCTTAACGCATGTGTTCCCCTTCTCCCTACACTGTTCACCCCTTAAGGGGAGAGAAGTTAGCCAAGGAAGTCTGCCTCAGGTTAGTCTCTGGCAGTGAATTTTTCATCATGATGAAATTTCAACTCACTTGGCCTACTCCAATAGAGCTGTCAACACTTTCAACTGGTAAACTGGAGGTTTCTTGAGGATAGGGCCTGCCTTCACCTTGTCTCCATACCCCTAGCACTGTGCTTGACTCACTTTTATTAACCACTTGCTGGACTGAATTGAGCTGAGCTGGAGACTTGTGCACACACATCATGATAGACATCTGCAGGGCCTTGGAAAAGAAAGGACAAATACTTCTGAGAGGGCGAGAGAGAGTGTGTATATCCCACAAGGAGATTTTTTTTGCCCCAAACTCTCTGACATTCCTAGAATTATAGCTTCCTGAGCTAATGAGCACACCATGGATTTTCTTTAAAACCTCTCTGTGTGTAGTCATTAACTGTAAATGACCAAGTGAAAAGGTTGTTCCCTCCACAGAAGATCTGCAGGATGAAGGACTATGGCACCATGTGGTCCCCACGCTCCTGGCCATCCTGATGTCACATACTCATCTTGGGTTAGGCTAAGCAGGCCTGGGCTGAGGAGCAGCAGATTGGGGGGGGGGGGAGTCTCTGATCCTAACTTGGAGACTAACTTTATAGTATGTTACTTTCCCTCCCCAGGCCTCAGTTTCTTTAACTATAAAATGGTAGATTTGGATGAAACGGACTCGAAGGCACTTCCCTAGCTTGGACATTCCATATTCTAAATTGTCTCCCAGCGTTGGCATTCTATGTTCTAAGCCCTGTCTTTCAACCCTGACATTCCCTGTTCTAAGGCCCCTCCCAATTCTGACGTTCCATGTTCTAAGCTCCCTCCCAGCTCTGACATTCTTTGTTCCAAGGAGCCTCCCAGTTCTGACATCCCCTGTTCTAAACTCCCTCCCAAATTTGATATTTCCTGTTCTAAGACCCTTCCCAGACCTGACATTCTATTGTTCTAAGTTCTCTCCTTTCCGACATCCCCTGTTATATGGCCTCTCCCAACTCTGACATTCCCTGCTCTAAGCTCCCTCTCAGCTCTGACATTCTGTTTCACTGTCCCTCACATTCTATAATGTTATTTAGTGAATTATGAAAAATATAAATCTCTACAGACCCTTCTGTTGGCTGTGCTTGGGATCTTCCCTTTTCTGCAGGACTGGGGGTCCTGGAACCAACCCTCTGGTATTTGTAAACTCTGTATATAGGCAACATTTGGCCCACTATTTTTGTGGCTCAGAGGTTGGTGATTACAGAGAGGCCAGAATCCTGCCACCCAGACTCATCCTAGAGCTGAACGGGCAAGTAGCAGCCAGGCTACAAAATTCTGGGTTGGGGCAGATGGGTTTTCACTGTCAGTGGGAAAAGATCTCAGGAAAAAAAAAATAATCAGAAGCCTGAGAGAGACAAAGAAGGGCATAAAATTCTGCCAATTTCTGTTTATTTTGGACCTTGGGCTATATGGGGCGTTCACCTCTGGTGTAAGGGCTTGCCAAGCCCTTTTCAGGGCTGCTTGTCCATCTTGGGTGTTCACCTTTACCCAACTCTCACCGGTGGCTCCAAGAAGCTGTAGCATAGGCAGGGGCCATAACCTGGTTAAACTGCCTTGGCAGATGGGCTAAGCCAAGTTGAGGGTAATGGACAGGCCTCAAATATGTCACCATATTGGGGGGGTGTCTACCCCAAGCATGTGAAGACTTCCCCTGGTGGAATGGGCAGATGAGAATGGCTTGTTCCAATGGCTATGAAGGTGGCAGAAGCAGGAGTTGTGGAGCACTTAAAGTTTGGTCCAACACTGAAGACACCAACACATCACTACCTCCTGGCCATCCCCAGCCATCTTGACTTTCATCTTGCCATTGGTGACTCAGGATGAGAGAGGAAGGTTGATGGCTTTGCACAACTCTGCCTCACTTAAACCCATTTCATGCCCAAGTGATGCCATTGATCCTCTTTGAAAACAAACAACAATCATTTTGGACTTTAATGTTCTCAATGTAAAACCAGAAGGGATCTTAAAGCTGTCATGCCCAATCATCTTATTTTACAGATGTGGAAACTGAGGCTCAAGGAGGGTGGGTGATCTATCCAAAGTCTGCCTTCATCAGATACAAGGAAAAAGTCTCAATATCCCCAGTAAAGGTGTCCATCAATGTCCCAAAGCCTGGAATCAGCAGGAGAAAAGGGCAAAGTTTCAATGGATACACCTTGCTCCCAGCAGGACATGGCCAGCACAGGGAGCCTGTGGCTTCAAGGCCAGTACCTGTCCTTACTCCTTCAATTTTCAAATTACTCACACTGGCCTCCTCCATGACACTCTAGGGGACACCATCCTCTGCTGCTCATTTATACAGACTTTTGGGGAACGTAGTAGTTTCCAAAAGAAAACAGCATTGTCCCCTGGGCACTTCCAACGGACTCAGTCACATCCCTTAATACAAAATCTTAACACACAACCTCTGCTTCCATGACAACCAGTGAGTGAGAATCTCCCAGTTCTATTAAAAAGTTGTTCCCAACATATGGACTCCCACTTTATGTCTCACTCACTCCTCAGAGTCCAGCCCCTCTGGGGCCAAAGTACAATGAGGGGCAGGAGGGGCGGGGGGGGGGTCCCCTCCTCTGTTTCCTCCTGGGTTCAGATGTGTGTCAATTTCAGAAGAAATTGGCGTCATTAGCTGTCTTGTTTCATTGACTCCTGAGAGAAAATGGGATTGTAGAGACAGAGCTGCCTCCTGCTGCCAGAGCCCACCACCCATCCCAGAGATACTGACGTGATTTGGACCCACCGGGAGAGATCTGGCGTCCCCACTAGAAGCCTTAAATGGACAATACCCATCCTTTTTGTGGCCTTACCTGTGGAACAAAAAGGTGCATCATTTTGTCTGTCTTCTTTCCTTCAAAGACACTCCCTCCATAAAGAATTCCCTCTGCCCCACCCAATGTTCTCTCCCTCATGAAATTTTCTTGGGTACTGAGTCTCTATCTCTCTTTTCATTCATTTGTATTTCACGTTGTTCATTTGTTTATCACTTAAATAGGACCTCATCCTCACAAACAACTGTTTATTATTATACCCATTTTACAGATGAGGAAACTGAGGCAGGCAGAGGTTGAAGTTAAACCCAGGGTCTCTCAGCTAGTAAATGTCTGAGGTCAGATTTGAACTTGTGTCATCCTGACCATAGGTCCAATGCCCTTTACCCACTGTGCCATCTAACTGGTTCTCGTTACAGCTTCATCACACAGCAAATACCCACTTAATTTTTTTCCTGGAATAAAGAATGGGGAAACTGAGGCTGAGCAAGAAGGAATGTAAATGTCCTGCTGGAAGAGTCCCAGAGCTGGAAGATGCCTCAGAGACACTCTAGCCCAAGCCCCTCATTTATAGATGAGGAAACTGAGTCACAGGGAGTTGCCTTGCCCAAGGTCACTCAGCTAACAGATAACAAATAGTAGGGGACGTGGGTCCCCTGATTCCTGATACCCGGCTCTTTCCCAACACAACATGTGGCTTTTTGGTTTTTTTCCATCCTCTTGGTTCCCCATTAGATACAGCTGCTGCCTGACTCCAACCCCTCTAATTCCCTGGAGGAGTCTGGGGAGGGCACAGGGGAGCCTGGCTGGAGAGCAGACAGACCCAGAAAGGCTGTAATAGCCCACTGGTGGCTTTTTTCTGCCTTCGTATTTTTAGACCTTGGGCTCCTGCCTAGAGGTCTGAGCATAGCTGACAATGGAGCCCAAACAATCCTTTGGGCTTAATGATGCCCTGCAGTAACCCTGCCTGTGCCTTCATAGTGATTTCAGCTGTCCATGGGGCACGCCCTGAGTTGGGGAGGGTAGCATTTCTCCTCCCGCCGCATCCCAGTTTGGAGCAACAGCTGCTGGCTGCTCCCCATCTCACCCTGCCCCCTACCTTGTCTGGCCCTCTGGCCTCCCAACGAAAACGACATCGTTTCAGCTGAATCAGCTCGTCAAGTGGTGTGGTCTGGAAGCTATATAAAGGCCCCAGTTGGGGCTTGTTAATCATTTGACATGGGGGCCCAGGGTGAAGGACTTTTCAACACTCTGTCATCAGGTACATGAGGGCTTCAGGGACAGGGGCCCCAGCAGAGATAAGGCAGCCAGGGAGGCTGGCCCTGGAGCCCAAGGTGATGAGAGAGCCATGGAGCTGGAAGAGACCATTTTACAGGTGAGGAAACTGAGGCCCAGAGAGGTCCTAGGACCTTCACATTTAAAAAAAGAAAGACCCTAAGAGATCATATGGTCCAAAACCCTGATAACTCTTCTTTCCACCATTTTACAGGTAAAGAAACTGAGAGCCAGAGAAGTCCTAGGGCCAGCAGACATTTAGAAGTGGAAGGAACTTCAGATATTATACGGTCCAACACCCTTCTGGTCATGTTCCATCCAACATTTTACAGAAGAAGAAGAAACCAAGGCCCAGGGAGGTAGTGTTTGGCATCTTCCATTATTTTACAGATAAGGAAACTGAGGCAAACTGGATTAAGTGACTTGCCCAAGGTCACACAGCTCCTCCATTTTACCGATGAGGCACCTAAGCATCAGAGAATGGAAGAGATTTGTCCAAGGTCATGCAGATGACTGTTTACTGAATTATCTGCAGATAAGGCTCTGCCTAGGCCATCACTGTCCTGCAGGCTCATAAGAGACCAAAGGGATCATGTAGTCCAACCTCCTCATTTCACAGGAGAAGAAACTGAGACCCAGAAGGGGAAGTGATTTGCCTAAGAGCACCCAAGTATATCAGCCAGGATTTGAATTCAGATCTGATTTGTTCTCCAATGTTCTTTCCCTATGTCCCACATCTAGTAAGGGACAAAGGGCCTAGTTCCTGACGTCCACCATGATTTTAGCTGTCTAAATGCTTTTTTTCCATCCACCTGCTTTCACCCGTGTGGTTCTGAGCCTTAGACAGGGTAAGGTCAGCCCTTCTCCAGAATCCCCTACCTCCTGTCTTCACAAACACTATCGTCAAATGTGGGAGAGGTGGTTCATCTTCCATTCACTCATTCACCCACTTGCTTCACTCATAAATGCCTCCTGTGAATCCAGTACCGTGCTAAGCCCTGAGGATAAAGCAGCATGGGAAGTGGCTCAATGACCATTCTTTGTAAGTGTTTTAGAGGGGATTCTTGTTCAACTATGGGCTGGACCATGAGATTACAAATTTAGAACTCTCAGAGGTCATCCAACCCTCTCATTTTATGGATGAAGGGACTGAGCCTCAGGAGGGGAAGTGATGTGTTCAAGGTCATATATGTGGTTAACTTCAGAGGTAACGTTTGAACCCACGTCCTCTGACGCAGAAAGAATGAATACGATTTCCACAGTGCCATTAAGCATTTTACAAACCTTATCTCCTCTGGTCATCCGTCCATCCTTGTGAGGTAGACATTATCATCTTCCCTGTTTTATGGATGAGGGAACCAAGTCTCAGGGAGGTCCGAGCGCCCTGCTGTGTGATCCTGTGTGTGAAGCTCTTTGTATACCTCAAAGCACAATAAATGCCGGCTGCTATGATTTTTGTTGTCACTGTTGTGCACCTTTAGACCTGCTTTACGGAGCTTGTAAGCTATCACTATTATCATACAATATTATATACTAAGTGCAGAAGAGAGTACAAAGTCTTATGTGAGGTCTAAGAGAGAAGGGGGATCAAGGAGGGCACAAATTACAATGGAACGGAGCCAGTGGGAAACTGAGTCCAAAGCTCAATTCTTCTTCTTCCTACCCACGTGGATTTCAACAGTTCCTCTAACCTCTCTTGGTGTCTTTCCTCATCACCTCAGGGAGGGGCTCTCCTACAAGAGGAGCTCAGGCCACACATACAGGGTGTCCCTAAAGTCTGGACACATAGACAATCTCATGAAGTATGCCTATTTTCAAGAAGTGAAAGAAATGCAATTTTAATCTCATTTTATTTAATTAGTATAAATGAGATTTCATAGGAAGACGTAGGAGACACATAGGAAATCTCATTAATTAATTAAATTAATCTCATTAATATGGAAATGGTTCCCAATAGCTAATAAAAATTTTTATTTCATATGAAATTATCATGGTTAAAATTTATGCTAATTAAACAAAATATTGTGGAAAATTTCATTCCTTCATTTCTTGAAAATATGTGTAGTTAATGAGATTTGCTATGTGTCCAGACTTTAGAGACACCCTGTAGACCCAGATTCATCCTGATTCCAGAGGGGATTCAGGCTTCCTCTCTATGAATCCTTGTTCACCATCCTGGAGTGACTCTGGAGAAACCTTTCAAATGGAGCTTAGCTATGGTTCATGTCTGAGATCTCCCCAAAATGTGGGTAACAGAGTCCCTTCTAGGAAATTTGCTCAGTGTACAATACCCATTGATCAGCAAACATTTCTTAAGCATTGATTATGTACCAAGTATTATGCTAAACTCTGTAGAGAAGAGAAAAGGAAAGAGAAAACCTAAGCCCTGCCCTCAAAAAGCTTACATTCTAAAGAGGGAGACAGCAGTATGTAAGTAGGTACCCAGGGATCTATTGATGGCTATAACCTTAAAGGGAATGACACTAGCTCCTGAGGTACCAGGGAAAGACCTCCTGCAGAAGGTAATGTTGGCATGGACTCTTGAAGATCGCCAGAGACAGGTACGCGGTACTTGGTATGAGTATCAGATACCGGACAGCAGGTAATTGCCTCCATTCCAGAAATGACTTAAGACGCAAGACTCACAACCTTGCATTAACAAATTGTTGTTGTTGTTGCTCAATTGTTTCAATCTAATTCTTTGTGATCCTATTTAAGGTTTTCTTGGCAGAAACAACTGCTTTGCCATTTCCTTCTCTAGATCATTTTACAGATAAGGAAACTGAGGCAAAGGGGGCTAAGTGACTTGCCTAGTTGCACACAGCTAGGAAGTGTCTGAGGCTGGATTTGAACTCAGGCCTTTCTAACTCCAGGTCTGGTGCTCTATCCACTGTACCATCAAATTTGTTAATTTGCAGTAACAAATACCAAAACATAAAATAGTTCAAATAGTTCATTCTATTTTCCCCAAAGATAAAGAAACTTTGTGAGACTGTGGAATAGATATTTCACTTTCCCAGCCCTCATGTGCTCTTACGGTCCAAAGCTCTGGCCAGCCAGGGCAGGAGTCTCATTGGGCCTTCAGTTACAGGCTGATCTTGATGGTGGTAGTCACCCACTTCTCTGAGAATCATGTTGGTGCAGAAATTTTCTCCAGCTGGGCAGCTGGCACCAGACTCAGGACCTCAGGAACTAGACCCTTGAGTTTACTTCTATGAGGGTTCGAAATATTTACTTCTTAGAATTATTGGTTGGAAGGAAATTAAGTCAGAAAAAGCCTGTAGGGGTTCAACACCTAGACCAGCACGTGTTACTCAAACAGTCTGCCATAGTCACTAGAGTTGAAAGGGAGAGAAACCTCCTCCTGTCCCTGGAAGTCAAAGAGGGATAAATTGCTGGAAAAGTCCCAAAGTGATGGTGCTCGGAGAGGCAGAAATCTGCCTGCTTGGTCTTTTTAAAGACCACCTAAGAGGTAGTTCCTTTTAACTCCATCAACCAATTATCTTTGATGCAACAGCCCCAGTTACAATGAGTACATATTTCCCATGTTAACCCATCATGCACGTCCAGCTCCATCGGAGATACTTCTTTCAAAAAATAATCAATTCTGAACTTAAAAAACACCAAACAATATGAACATTTCCCAAATACGAAACAGAACAGGAAAAGAGGATTGTGTATGAAATTGGGAATCTCTCTGTATATCCTTTGTTCTTTCTTTTATTTAGATAATAAACTCAACATGTAACTTTCAAAGCTGTCCTGATTATTTGTGTTCTATTCTGTTCTCTCCTGTGCTTTAAAAAAATATTTCCATGACTCCCTTTCCTTCCTTTTTTTTTTTTTGGTGCTTCTATCCCTAGACACCTTCTTCCTCCCATCCCATGCCCAACTGAAAAAAAAACACAACAAAACAATTATACCAAAAATGCAAAACAAATTCCCATATTGACTGTGTCTGAAAAAGCATGTCTCGTTCTGCCGTGCCCTTTTTCTGACAAAGGCCCATATCTGGTCATTTCATCAGGTGGATTGGGCTAGGAGACTGAATTGATCGGATGTTCCCTACTGGTAAAGTGGGGGAGATTTTACTTCTAAGATTCTTTTTAGTTCTATATACCACAAACTGGAGTTCCTATCAGCCTGGCTTTACAAGTGGGCTAAGAATTCAGCACCAGAGAGAAGGATCACAGAAAGCACAGTGTTTGTTTGAAGGGCAAAGAGTCGGCAGGTTTGCTGAGGGTTCACAGAGGAATTATATATAGCTCCAAGCCCTGCTTCTCCCCTCCTCTCTTTTCATCTATCCCCTATGAAATACTAGATGGTCACAACAGTCCCATGGATACGAGTGAGCCAGGAGATTTTCCAAAAGTGCGTGGTGAAACCAAATCTCGCTTTGGAGTTCAAGGTCGCACTCAATATCCCTTCCTGCTAAGAGTTAGATGGACCTAAATGGATAAAGAAACTCTGAGTATTTCAGCTCTCGGTGACCACTTTTGACTTATTCACTTTTGGCTAGTCTTGGGCCCTGCTGAGCTTCCAGCAACTCTAGAATGGTTTCTGAGACTTTGCTGGAGGGCCAGGAGGGCTAAGGCACCTTAGGACTCAACCCCAAACCTGGGGCCATGACAGGAGAGTCTCATCCTTCTGAGAAAAGTCCAACGGGCAAAACCCAGCTGGCCGGGCTCATCAGAGCACCTTCAGACAAGAGTACCAGAGGGTGTGAGATTCAAGGGGGCCAATAAGGGGGGTGCTAAGGCTTCAGCTGTTCTGGCCAAAGACCAGAGATTCAAATAGATAAGCAGTAAGAAAAATAAGAGGTGGACAAAGCCAGGGTAGGAGGCAAAAGAGTTACTGGGATAAAGTTACTCAGGGCAGAGAGACTTGGGTAACTCAAAGCTGATGCCCAGACAGTCCTGCTGGAGTGCCTGAGGATGAGTCTCAAAGGTGCCTGTTGTCACAAAATAGAAAGAAAATGAGTAAATGGCCCTTCCAGTGTCGGACGGAAAGGTGAGAAAAGTGCTGAATTTGGAGACAGAATCACAGGACCTTAGACTGAAGGCTGGGAAGGGACCTTAGGAGCCATCGAGTCCGACTTCTTCATTTTACATAAGAGGAAACTGAGGCCGAGGGAAATGAAACGTTTTACACAGAATCAGATAGTGGCAGAGTAAGGATTTGAACCCGGAGCTTTTGTCCCCAGAGCCAGGAGTCCCTGTACCTGTAACAGAGGGTTCCGTTCTGTCAGCTCCCTTTGTTTGAGTTACCAAATCTCTTCTTTGCCTGAGGATATATTTATTCTCCCTCCCACCCTCTCATCTAACTCATCTCTCTTGTCTATTTAAAGCAGGGTCCTCTGACTCCAAATAGGCTTCATTCCACTCCACCTGCTGCCTCCGTCCGGCGAGTGCCTGGTCCTGCACCTGCTAACCTCCAGGGGAATCCCAGGTCCTCCATCAGGTTTGGCCAAATCCAAGAATGGGAAAGTACCTCTGAAGTCAGCGAGGGTCATCTGCTGACCGAGATTCCCTCTGCTCCAGCCCTGACCAGCAGGGATTCAGGGTCTGCTTGAAGTAGGGATGGCCAGACATT
>CM053580.1:564959377-564981201 GCA_028627135.1 Pseudochirops cupreus | reverse complement strand
TCCCTCTCTCTTTTTCTCTCTCTCCCCCCTCTCTCTCTTCTCTCTCTTTTTTTTTTTGCTTTTTTTTGGAGGGCAATTGGGGTTAAGTGACTTGCCCAAAGTCACATGGCTAGTAAGTGTGTCAAGTGTCTGAGGCTGGATTTGAACTCAGGTCCTCCTGACTCCAGGGCCAGTGCTCTATTCACTGCACCACCTAGCTGCCCCTTCTCTCTCTCTCTCTGTCTCTGTCTCTCTGTCTCTCTGTCTGTCTCTGTCTCTGTCTCTCTGTCTCTGTCTCTCTCTCTCTCCCCTCTCTCTCTCTCCCCTCTTTCTCTCTCTCCCCTCTTTCTCTCTCTCCCTTATCTCTCTCCCCTATCTCTCTCCCCTCTCTCTCTCTCCCTCTCTCCCCCTCCTCTCTCTCTCTTTCTCTCTGTCTCTCTGTCTCTCTCTGTCTCTCTGTCTCTCTGTCTGTCTGTCTCTCTCTCTTTCTGTCTGTCTCTCTCTGTCTCTCTTTCTCTCTGTCTCTCTGTCTCTGTCTCTGTCTCTCTGGCTCTCTTTCTCTCTCCTCTCTCTCTGTCTCTCTCTGTCTCTGTCTCTCTCTCTGTCTCTCTCTCTCTCTCCTCTCTCTCTGTCTCTCTCTGTCTCTGTCTCTCTGTCTGTCTCTGTCTCTGTCTCTCTGTCTCTCTCTCTCTCCTCTCTCTCTCTCCCCCTCCTCCCTCTCTCCTATCCTCTCTGTGGTCTCCTCTGTTCTCTGTTTCTCTCCTCTCAGCTTGTCTGTCTCAGTCTCTGTCCCCATATCCCTCCCTTCCTATGTCTCTCTCTGTCTCCTTCTCCCCTCTCCCTCCTTCCTTCCCTCCCCTTCTTTACTCTTCTCTTCCTCCCCTTCCTCCCTCTCTCTCTCTCTCCCTCTCTTTCCCCCTTTCTTTCCTACCACAAAGGCAGCCGTTGTACAGTATCCCCCTCCCAGACTACACAAAGAACAGGTGGAAACACCCCCCCCCACACACACCCCAATTAACCTCTCTCCCCTTTTCCAAACCTCCACTTCTGTTTTTGAGACCCAAGAAGAGGGCTGAGGGCTCCTCTCTGAAATCCCCGCATTGGCCACAAGGGGCAGTGCTATTTCAGCCTTAATATTTTGGTCCCTTCTGGCAGGGAAAGACAGGGAGCAGACACAATCTGGACACTCAGGTAGGGAGTTCGTTTTTTTTTCCCTCCCCACCTGTTCCTCGCCCCTTATGCCAACCTGCTCTTGATGAGATGGGAAAAAAGTTGTGATTCTAGGTTGGAGATTTAACTCCTTGTATTTCTATCTCTTAAGGAAGCAGGGTGGTTATCATGGAAAGCCTACTGGACCAGGTTCAAATACTGTCTCTGGACTGTACCTCCTGTGTGACCCTGGGCAGGTCACTTAACCTCTCTGGACTTTGGTTTCCTTATCATAAAATGAACCATCTGGGTAGCATAGATGAGCCTGGAAACAGGAAGACCTGAGTTCAAATTCTGCCCTGGCCACTTCCCAACTGTGTGACCCTTGACAAGTCACTTAACCTCTGCCTGCCTCAGTTTCTTCAACTGTAAAGTGGGGATAATAATAGTACCTCCCTCTCAGAGCTGTTCTGAGGATCAAATGAGATCTTTGTAAACCTTAAAGTATTAGATAAAAGCTAGTTATTATTCAAAGTCCCATCCTCCCTTTCCAGTCTTTTCATACATCACTCCCCAACACATAATCTTTTGTCTAGTGGCACTGGCTTCCTGGTTGGTCACACAGGTACCAAGGAGCAGAAACTGGATTTGAACTCACTTCTTCTGAGTTCAAATCTAGCCCTCTTTCCTCTGCTGCCTTTCATTTGGAGTCAAAGAACAAGGTTTGAATCTCAATTATTGTATTGCCTACCTATGTAACTGTGGGAAAGTCACATGACTCTGTGCCTCAGTTGCCTCTTTTGAAACATGAAGGGGGTTGGACTAGATGACTTCCAAGGACCCTTTGAGTTTTTCACTTGTGAAAGCAAGTGCCCACTTACACTGTGCCCTGCTGCTTCTCACAGTGCCCTATATTTTCAGGCAGGGGCCAGTTCCTGAAGGCTTTGATCTGACCTTGAAGCTGTCCTGAGGATGCATTTATTTTAAGGCTAAAAAATGCCCAGGGACCAGAATGTCAGTTCTGCCCCCTCTGTGGGGTCCTGAGCTTCTCTCTTAGAAGGGCTTTTTCCTTCTTGGGGTGAAAAATATCTGTTTTGCTTAAATGACAGGATTGGACTAGCAGACATTAAGAGGTAGGGTAGTGAAGGGAGAGAGGAAGCCAGGTGGCGCCATAGTGCATAGAGTGCTGAGCTCATCACCTGAGTTCAGACCTGACTTCAGACTTGTGTTAACTGTGTGAACTTGGGCAAGTCACTTCATCTTGTTTGCCTCAGTGTTTTCATCTGTGAAATGAGCTGGAGGAGGAAATGGCAAACCACTCCAGTATCTTTGCCAAGAAAATCCTGAATGGGGTCATGATGGCTGAACAACATTAACAAAAAGTGAAAGGAGATTGCCGAATTTGTAATCAAAGGAGTTGACTTCGAATTCCAGCCCTGCTCCATACTAGGTGAGCTGGCACATAGGAAGAGTCATTTAGGTAAGGTAAGGCAGTAAGGAGGTAGGGTGATTAGGTAGAGGCCCTTCCACTTGAGAAATTCTGTGAAATGTAGACATCCATAGGCTCGTAGGACCATAGACCCAGAAAAGGAAGGACCCTGGAAAGTAACCCAGCCCTACAAAGGATGAAACTAAGGCCCTGGAGTCATCCAGAGCTAGAGTAAGATTTGAACCCAGATCCTTGGACTCCGATGTCAGTGCTCTACACATAATGCCAGGCTGTTGGGGGGAAAGGAGAGAATCATCCTACAAGTGTGTGACATGAACCAAACTGGGAGGGCACTGGATTTGGCTGCTGTGACACATGGCTTTTGGCATCGGATTCCCAGAGTTCCTGGAGCAGGCTGTCTCTGGGGACCCCCAGAGGAGACATCACAGATGCTTTTAACAAATTCACAAGGGCTATTGAGATGTGAAATGACTATTCTCTGTGTGACCTTGCCGGAGTCGCTTGACCCCTTTGTGAAGAACACAGTATTAATGAAAAGAATGAAGATTTGAAGTGAGATCTGGACTGGAATTTTGACGTTTCTACTCACAGGGTTCTGATTGACCTTAAAACCTTGGGTGGCACAGTGGGTAGAGCACCTGGCCTGAAGTCAGACAGACTCATCTCCCAGAGCTCAAATCTGGCCTCAGACACTCACTAGCTGTGTGACCTTGGGCAAGTCACTTCACCCTGTGGTCCCCAGCTTCCCCATCTGTAAAATCAGCTGGAGAAGGACATGGCAAAGCACTCCAGTATCTTTGCCAAGAGAACCAGTCATAAGGAGTCAGACGCAACTTAACATGAATGACAAGTAATAATAATAGCCAGCGTTTGTGTAGCAGTCACTAGATGCTGGTATGATCTCCTTGGATCCTCACAACACTCCTGGGAGGATGGTGCTATTATGATCCCCGTTTTACAGATGAGGAAACTGAGGCAAACAGGGGTTAAGTGACTTGCCCAGGGTCACACAGCTAGTAAGTGTTTGAGGTCACATTTGAACTCAGCTCTTCCTGACACCAGGCCCACCGCTCTCTCTGCTGCCCCATCAAGTTTATTTTCTGAGCCTCAGAGCCTGGTCTGTCCATTTGAATTGGAACTGTGCTTCTTAAGCTGGGTTTCACTTGGGGGACTGTGGACAGATTTCAAAGGTTCTGTGACATTTTCAATAGCATTTTGATTTTTCCATTAATTATTTGTTTCTTTTGTAAGCTGCCCTATGTGTTTATTTTGTTCTTTTGAAAATGGGATTCTGAGGCCGCTAGGTGGTGCAGTGAATAGAGCACCGGCGCTGGAGGTCAGGAGGACCTGAGTTCAAATTTGACCTCAGACACTTGATACTTACTAGCTGTATGACCCTGGGCAAGTCATTTAATTCTGATTGCCGAAAGAAAGAAAGAAAGAAAGAAAGAAAGAAAGAAAGGAAGGAAGGAAGGAAGGAAGGAAGGAAGGAAGGAAATAAGATTCCAAGAAGGTGTCCATAGGTTTCACCAGACTACCCAAGGTTTCCAGAACACACACACAAAAGATAAGGACCTCTGGACTAAATGATCTCTGAGCTACCTTTAGCGCTAAAGCACCACCTCTGAAAGCAGAGGACCTGAATTTGAATCCTGCCTCTAATCGTTGCTAGCTACATGACCTTGAGCCACTGTGCCTCAGTTTCCTCATTTGTAAAATGAGGGGCCTCTATATGGCCTCTAAAGTCCCTTATAGATCTGGAGCTAGATGAATTTTAAGGCTTCTTCCAATTCTAAAATCCTGTGCTTTTAGAAATATTAGTTACATGTATGCATTGATGGCATGCCTGTGTCCCTTCAAGCAAAATCTGGGCCATCACTTTTGGGGGACTCCTGATTTGGGCAGGGGTGACACTAGGTCAGTGGGTCCCGTTCAGGGTTCTCAGACCCCTTGGGGGTTCATGATGATGGCTCCAGGGGCTCATGATAAAAACTCTCAAATGTCTCCTTAATCAATAAATAATCATAAAGAATATTATGGGTGGTATTTTAAGTAACCTTGAGGGAGTATATTAAAAAAAATTATTATTAAATGGGGATCAAGAAACAAAAAACATTAGGAGCCACTGGACTCTATCATAGGGTTAGTGATAGAGAAAGCTCAGAGATCATCTAGTCCAACCTAAGGAAATCGAGAATCAGGGGGGTCAAGTGACTTATTCTAGGTCACACTGTCAATAAAGGTCAGAACAGGATTTGAATCCAGGTTCCCTGACTCCATACCTGGTCTCTATTGCTCTACACAACCTCTCCCCTTGACAGAAGGCTCTTCTAACCATGATATCCTAGATCTTGAGTTAGAAGAGCCCTTGGGGGTCACTGAGCCCACCTTCTCCCTGGGGATCACAAGGCTGGTAAGTGATGTAAGATCTGAACCCAAGTCTCCCTGATTCCAAGCCCAGAGCTCAGTCTATTACACCTCAAGGATTCACTGATTTTCCTGATTTTGACTTGTAGACACTCAGAGCTATTAAGTCCTCTCCAGCTTGGCTCTCACATTAGGGGACCCCAAGTCCACCCCAGTTACAAAAAGCCCCTCTAGGGCTGTGCCCCAGGGCAGAGGAATTACTGGACTGAGCAACCTGGGAATTTCGTGGGGCCATTGACTGCCTCTCTTCCCTTGGCAAGGGAGCCCAGCAGCCTTTTCCTCTCATCTCAGTGTTTGGAACACCCTCTGTTGGCGAAGCTTTTTAACTGCGTCCTTGCCATGAAAGCTGAGATGTGTGCAAAGCCAGACTGAGGTTGCAAGGAGTTGATTCTGCGAGATGCCATCTAACGAGGCTTTGAGCTAATTTGCCAAATTGGCTTCTCAGCCCAGGGAGGTGTTTGCAAAATTCCGACAGGGCGGGACTTTGGAGAATATGGGAGCCAGACTGGCAAAGGGGAAAGGAGAGAAAACTGGGATTCATCATTGGGAGCAGACTCGTTAGACACAAGGAGCTGTGTGGTATAGGTCGGTCCAGCATTCAAGGACCTGGGGTCAGGTCCTGGATTTTGGAGTTTATTTACTGTGTGACTTTGGGCAAATCACCAAATTTCTCTGGGTCTCCTCTGTACGATGAGGGGATTGGACTAACTGGTCTCAAAAGGTCCCTTCTACTTCTACATGAATGATCTATGATGTTAAGGTAAGAATTCAGTCTCTAGGAAGTCCCCAGATATAAGACTGGTTAACAAAAAGTTTCAGTTTTTCTCCCGGAGGTAAAAATAGGAACCAGAGTAGAAGTTATGGAGGTCAATTTATGCTTAATGTAAGTTAACAATAGTAATGATGATGGTGATGAATAATAGCTCAACAGACTACTTCCCAGGGTTATCAACTGAGATAATCCATGTGTAGCACCCCCTTTGAAGCTACCCTCCCCTCAGGTTGTAATTTTTGTCCCCTTGGGCACAATTATTCATGGTCCAAGGTGGTCCTGGGCATAATTATTCAAGGTTTAAGGTATTCTGTATCCTATCTAAGATTCTTTTTCATGAGCCCCTGCCGGTGGGTTTTCTTTGTTTCTAGTCAGCCAGAGGATAAGATTAGCTCAAAACAAAGGCATTTGCTGAAATGAAGTAGAACAGTTGTGACCAAACAGCTCCCTCTTAAACCCGGGGTGCACACTCCCTCAAGAGTGGACACACAGAGTTCACAAGTGGAAAGTCACACACTTGAAATAAATATATGTCTTAGGAAACTTAGAACTCTGCTGCTGCAGGTTCCTCCCCACTCCAATGTCTTCTTCTGATGTCCTCATCTTGCTCCTAATGAAGTGAAGCCTTGCTACTTGGAAGAATCACTTGGCTGGGTCCCCTTTGGTCTGTTCTTGGGTTGGGTTTGCAGTTAAAATGGTTGACTATTGTCATTGTCAACTTTGGGCTCAGCTGAAATATTGGTCCAGGGTACTATGAACTTTGAGAAACAACCAGAACTCACATTCTATGATTTAGTAATACCCTTCTTGGTTGTGTTCTCTCAGAGATTCTACTCTCAGGCCTCATTTTTCCTGATCTCAGGCATGAGGTTCCTGTCCTTCTTGCTAACTAATTGACTCCACACTGTGTGCCTCTGGGACAAGAAACTGTTGCCAATAATGTTCCCATAGTTTTAATTATTATCTCTATGCAGATTTATGTTTGTTGTCATTTCAGTCATGTCCAACTCTTCATGACTCCATCTGAAGTTTTATTGGCAAAGATACTGGGGAGGAGGGGGCAGCTGGGTGCTGCAGTGAATACAGAACCAGCCCTGGAGTCAGGAAGACCTGAGTTCAAATCTGGCCTCATACACTTAACACTTACTACCTGTGTGACCTTGGGAAAGTCACTTAACCTCAATTTCCCTGCCTTCCCCTGTCCAAAAAAAAAAAAGACAGAAAAAAAGATACTGGAGTGGTTTGCCATTTCCTTCTCTAGCTCACTTTACAGATGAGGAAACTGAGGCAAACAGGGTGAAGTGATCTGCCCAGGGTCACACAGCTAGTAAGTGTCTGAGGCTAGATTTGAACTCAGGTCCTCCTGACTTTGGGCTGGTGCTCTATCTACTGAGCCATCATATCCAGCTCTAATCTCTCCTGAGTCTGTCCTTCACCACATTTTGGATGTTTTGAAATAAATATCCATAGACAGTTGAAATTCATTATCTTTTCCCCAAATTTACACATAATAAATACTTGTTGACCAACTTGGGGAGTATGGGGAGAAAAGTCCCTTCCTTTGCTTGCTGCTTTCTGATAGATGTGCTCCCAAGATGTTCAGAATCCTAGTCACCTACTGCAATGGAAGATTCAGGTAACGCTCCATTCTGGAATCTCCAAGACCAGAGCAATAGAACATAGATTCTGGAAGGTCCAGCCTGCTACCAAAGGCTTTGAGCATGTGTCCAGGGATGGAGAGTGTGTCTAGACACTCTTAACAAGGAGTATGTTCAGAGAGGTTCGCCTCCAATGTCACTTCAGGGTAATGAGTGCTGGACCCCAGTGATTCTCAAAGACCGTCTTCCAGGTCACAGAAGACTTGCAATCCTCTTTGTTTTAGAAGAAGGACCCACAAGGAGGGAATCACAGGTGCTTAAATATAACAAATGTGCCAGGTACTGTATTAAGTGCTAAGAACACACACACAAAAAAAGGCAAAAGACAGTGCCTGCCCTCGAGGAGCTTACAACCTAATGGGGAAAAAAACTAGTTCCTTTCCCCTTTCACTTTCCCTTTCCTTTCCCATTTCCTTTCCCTTCTCTCTGTCCATACAGGATATCATACCCTTACCTGTAGGTGCTCCGCCCAAAGGAATGTAAATTTTGATGGACTGTGTAGGTCCCTGGGGAAGACAAATGCTCACCAGTCAGAGAAAGTCTCTTTTAACTATCCAGAAGCTTGACTATGGGTCTTGTGTGTGTGTGTGTGTTTTTCTTTTCTCTTTTTAAATAATATTTTCCCCCAGTTACACGTAAAGACAAATTTTAACATTCACTAAAAAAAAATTTTTGAGTTCCAAATTTTCTCTCCATTCTTCACCTCCTCCTTCCTTGAGACAGTAAGCAATTTGTTATGGGTTATACATGTTCAGTCATGCAAAACATATTACCATATTAGCCATATTGTGAAAGAAGACACAGACCCAAAGGAAATAAAACACACAAAAAATACAGAAAGTGAAAAATAGTATGCTTCAATCTGCATCCAGACTCCTTCAGTTCTTTCTCTGGAGGTGGATAGTATCACAAGTCCTTTGGAATTGTCTACTTGTAGTGCTGAGAATAACTAAATCATTCACACTTGATCATTGTATGTTATTGCTGCTACTGGGTACAATGTTTTCTTGGTTCTGCTCAGTGCACTTTGCATCAGTTCCGGTAAGTCTCCATGTTTTTTTTTCTGAAATCCACCTGCTCATCATTTCTTATAGCACAGTAATATTCCACTGCAATCATATACAACTTGTTCATCCATTTCCCAATTGATGGGCATGTGGTTTGTTTTCAATGCTGAATAAAACTCATCTTCCGTTGATGCCGTGTTAGCCTGAGTCCTTGCTTGGGAAATGAGAAATTTTGTCCATTTTCACATTTTCTTTTTTTTGAGGAGGGATGGGGGGTGGAGATTTAAATCCAAGCCAAATTCTAATGTTCACAGGAAAAACTTACGAACTTGGTTGCGAATCTTTTGCTTACTCTTTCACCCGAGGTTGAATAAAGCCTGTTCTATATTTGATGTCTTGTTAGCCTGAGTGCTTTCTTCATCATCCTCTGTCTTGTAGCATATGGGGCACTGGAAATGGAGTAAGCAAAGCCTGGGTTTGAATCCCATCCTCAGGCACTTATTGTGCAGCCCAGGGCAAACCACATATCTTCCTAAAGCCTTAGTTTTCTCCTCTGTAAAATGGGGATCATAACAGCAAGTTGTTTGTTGTGAGGCTCAAATGAGATACACAGAAAATGAGTACATTTGGCCAATGTACTAGAAGCACTGGAAGCACTTTCCTGAAGCCCTAGAGCTGAGGACCTCCAGAGGTCACCTAGTGCCCTGCGCCATCACCTTGGTGACTTTGCTGATGAAGAATCTGAGGCCCACAGACACAGAGGCAGAAAGTGGCAGTGTGATTTCACAATTCAAACTGATTTGAATGAATGTCTTCTGATTTACAAATTTGATGGCCAATATCAGGAGTGGGGAACCGTGGCCTTGAGGCCACACATGACCCTCTAGGTCCTCAAGTGCAACCCTTTGACTGAATTGGATTCTCTTGGTCTATAGCAGTGGTTCTCAACTGTGGATCGCAACCCCTTTGGGGGTCGAAAGACCCTTTCACAGGGGTCACAGGGGTTGCCTAAGACTATTGGAAAACACATATTTCCAATGGTCTTAGGAAATGAGACATGGCTCCTCTATCTGTCTCCAGGCAGGTCTGCCCACATGCAGATATGCCCACATATGAGTATTAAAGGGTCACGACGTTAGGAAGGTTGAGAACCACTGGTCTATAGGAATGGAAACATGGGTGATTTTTCTCCTCTAAGGCCAGTTGGTTTCCAAAACTTTCCCTGGAAAACTCACATATCACAGAAAAGCAGTTACTTCTTGGCCAGAATGCTAGCTCCAGCCCCTTCCTTACCATCCCAGCCTCCAAAATACACTCCAGAACAAAGCAAACCAACTGCACTCCAAGATCTTAGTCAAATATCTCAAGGTTGCAAGGCTTCCTCCAGATGGACACTCTCTTCCTCCAGATGAACATAATGTAACCGCCATTTTAATTTAGTAGGGGCAGCTAGGTGGTGATGTGGATAGAGTACTGGCCCTGAAGTCAGGAGGACCTGAGTTCAAATATAGCCTCAGATACTTCCTAGCTGTGTGACCGTGGGTAAGTCACTTAACTCTGTTTGCCTCAATTTCCTCCTCTGTAAAAATGAGCTGGAGAAAGGAAATGGCAAACCACTCCAGTATTTTTGCCAAGAAAACCCCAAATGGGGACACAAAGAGTTGGATACAACTAATTGACAACATAATAATAGTAATAATTTAGAGAGTTTCTATGTCCAAACTTTTGGCCAGTCAGTCAATGAGCATTTAAGTAAGCACTTGTGTACCAGGTACTGTAGTGAACATCAGGGATACAAAGAAAGGCAAAAACAGGGCCTGCCCTCAAGAAGTTTTTGAACTCTATTTCTGACTTGACTTCTGCTTGAGTGGGTCAAAGAGACATACATTCAGAGGAGGTGGAAAGGTATTGCCCTGTCTGGGCCAGCCGGACTCAGGTGCCCCAGGGGCGCCAGAGTACCTACCATAGCCCCGCAGTTGCGCACGGCCTCCCCTAAGGCCCTGCGGGTGCTCTCAGTCGCCCCGATGACTCTTCGGAGTTAGAATTCCAGATATGGACAGAATAGTCCGACACACCTCAGTGGAATGGCCAAGCGTCTTTATTGTCTCACAAATCTCCTCTTGCTGCTGCCCCCAAGCCTTATTCACTTGCCCCTTTTATTCCCTTTCCGTCTGCCCCTTTGTCAGGTGTCCCGGCGACAGGGTCCTGATAGGTGGGGAGCGCTTCTCCATTGATGGTGCATACTCAATGCCCCCGTGTTTGACGTGCAATCATTAAAGGCAGAATGCACACCTGGATGCCTCTTACCCACCTCAGGTTTTCCCTGTCAGCAAGGACACACTGACTGAGGTCAGACATCTAGGTAGCTCTAAGGGGCCCTTACATTGCCCCATGGACCATTTTGTGATGGACTGCTCCAAACATCACCAGAATGGTCCTCAGACAGCCAATGTACATATAGCCAGCACCACCAATCCTCAAACCCTTCAGGAGAGAAGGCCTTGGTTCTGTTTGGTCCAAGGAGCCAATGGGCAGAATTTGGAGAGAGGAAGATTTGGGCTCAGGAAGAACGTGGGTCTTTTTGGTTTGGGGTTTTTTTTCAGTTTGTTTGCTTTTTCAAGGAAAGTTATTCAAGGAGAGAATGGGCTGGTGTGGAGGAGGGAACAGGTTCCCCAGAATCACAGAATTTCAGAGTTGGAATAAACCTTAGATGTCACCCAGAACCTTAGGGATCATAGAAATCATAGGAATGAAGATGAAATTGAATCTCAAAGAGGGGAGGTCATTTGTCCACAGTCACACAGTAAGTATCCCAGGCAGGGTCTGGTCTGAAGCAGCTGGGTGGTGCAGTAGATAGAGCACTGGTTCTGGAGTCAGGCAGACCTGAGTTCGAAACTAGCCTCAGACACTTGCTAGCTGTGAGATCCTGGGCTAGACTGTTTGCCTCCGTTTCCTCATCTGTAAAATGGGGAGTGTAATAGTAACCTACCTCCTAGGGTCAAATGAGGTAATATTTGTGAAACACTTAGCACAGTGCCCAGCTCATAGTAGGTGCTTAATAAATGTTTTGTTTCCTTCACTGGCACATGGTAAATGCTTACTTAATACTGTGTCTTGCCACAGGTTGACACAGACTTAGAGAGCCCAAGGTCACCTCCACACCAGATTTCCAAGGTGTCAGATTTGAACCTTGTGTATAACAGAAAGGCCAAGAGAAGTCATGGGCAGGGAAAATGGAACTAAACCTTGGTCACAGTCCTGCAGATAAAATCTGTCTCTTCATTATTTGGGCTTTCTGATCGAGCTGAAGTTGAGCCCAAGTGTAGGGGAAACAGTGAGGGACAGTGAATTTGGAGTCAAGTGTCCTGGGTTCAAATCTTGACTGCCATTGTCTATTTATATGACCCTGGGTCAGTCATGTAACTTCTCAGGGATGCCTATAAAAGGAGAAACAGCCTTTGGTTCTTATGCTATGATCCCGTGAGCTGAAGCATGTGTAAATAAGAACTAGAAGAAGTCAGGGGCCCTTTTAAAGGCCCTCATCTCTCTCAGCTGTTGGAATACCACCCCCCTTCCCCATGTGGCATTCTTTCATTTGAACCACATGCTAGAGAGGAATTACAGAGGCAGAGAAAAATTCAAGAGTGATCAAGGGCCAAGGAGAAAAGACAAGATTTCAGCTGAGATTTGAAAAGAGATGGAGAATCAGCCAGGCAGAGAGATCCTCAGATTTTCTTTCTTTTCTTTTTTTAAAATTTAATTAATTAAAGAGTCAAAGCAAAGTAGAGCAGAATTCTATGGAGGCCACAAGGCTTTGTTTCGGTTTTGTGGGTCATTTTTGTGTGTAGCTAAGCTTCACTAACCCAAAAGAATGGAAATTTCTCCTGCCCACCGCTTTGCCCAGTCTGGTTCCCTTTTTGGCTGAAGGAGGCCACTTGGAAGACAGGGAGAGGGAGGGTAATATCTTTGGGGTGTCTCTGCCCAGGCTTCACCAGAGAAATTCTAGGAACAGAAGAGCAGAGGAGCCAATGTTCCCTCTCATTTAATCAAGGTCAGGCTTCTGTTCATCCTAAAAAGTTCAGCACATTAATTGGACCCCAGTGCAATTATCTTAATTTACATCATTAGGTAAAAATCTATAGCTGTCAGGCGGTGATGCCCAGAAACTGCATGGAGATTGCCATGGGTGCCACCACCTCTGTTTCCCTCCTGCTCCAACTCTCCTGAAATTCTGAATCAGAGCAGCCCTGGGGAGTGTGGGAGAGCCAGGACAGGTAAAGCCCTGGGATATGTACAGGAGAATAGGGATTGTGTGAACCTGGGCAGGTGAGACTTTGTAGCATTTGTAAGTCTTTATTCTCAGAGCAGGTAGGGGGCATGTTAGTGCACACATCTCCTTGAGTTCAAATCTGAACTCAGATGCTTCTAGCTGTGTGACCCTGGGCAAGTCACCTCACCCTGTTTGCCTCAGTTTCCTCATCCATAAAATGAGCTGGAGAAGGAAATGCAAACTGCTCCAGTATCTTTGTCAAGAAAACCCCAAATGGGGTCATGGAGAGTCAGACAGGACTGAAAAATGATGTATCAGCAAGAAAAAGACCTCTGGATCAGAGGATGGGCACTAGTCTGAATCCTGACTTTGACATTTAAACAGGGCAGCTATATAGTATATAATGAGTGGAGAGAGAGCGGAACTTGGAGTCAGGAAGACGAATTGGAAACCTATCTCAGATCAACCCGGGGGCAATTCTGCTTCAGTTTCCTCCTCTGGAAAATGGAAATAATAATAGCACCCGTGTCTCAAGGTTGTTGTGAGGATCCAATGAGATAATATGTGTAAAACGCTTTGCAAACCTTAAAGCATTCTACAAATACTGATTACTATTATCATCATTATTTTTATTAATAGCAGAGAATAATTTCTTCTCCCTAGGCTTTTGCTTCCTCATCTATCAAATAACAAAGAGCTTCACTAATAACTTTGAAAGACTGTTGTGAGGGACACAGGAGCGTAAGGCACTTTTTAAGCTTTAAGGAGCAACAGAAATATCAACAATCATTATTTTTAATTCATTAGGATCATGGGAACATGGATATGGAGGTGGGAGAGATCTTACAGGTCATTGGACCCAATTCTTTCATTTTTACAGATGGGAAAACTGAGGCCTGAGGAGGTCAAGTGACTTGCCTAAGGTCACACAGGTAGTAAATGGTAGAAGAAGGATTCAAATTAGGTAGCTAACTCTAAACTCAATCTTCTGGAGAAAAGAGTGTGGAGAGCAAGCCTTGGAATCGGGAAGACCTGGGATCATGTCCTGTCTCTGATATATGAGGGCAAGTCACCACTTCTCAGGATTCTAAGAACTCTTTAAGACCAAGTATTGCAGGTAAATTGTCAATAAGCATTGGTGGAGGGTGTTTCCATGCTGGGAACTCCCTGTACTGATGAAATCATGGGTGTGAGCCCCAAAGGAATGAACAATCTTCATCACCAAGCACTTAATCACTCCTTTGGCCAAGATTTACCCTCCATACAGCAAGTTCGTGCAACACTCCCTGGGTCAGAAGGAGGCAGGTATTTCCACCTCCCTTTTAACAGCTAAAAACTGACCCGCTCCACCAGAGGCCAAGGCAGTAATAGCATTCAGGAACTTCAGCTTGAACCACTGCTCTGACTCTCACCCCTGCATAGGTCATGGTCCTCAGTTTTCTCATCTGTAAAATGATGAGGTTGGACTTGCCGGCCTCTGGGTCCCCTTTAATTCTCCTCCCATGAATCTCTGAAACTATGATCTTCCTCTTCTATTTATGATAGCCCCCTTTGGTCCTGACTTGACCACTTCCTAGCTGGGTGACCTTGGGCAGGTCACTTCCCAGTCAGAGTGAGCCTCAGTTTTCCAATGAGTAAAGAGAGGAGTAGTGCACTGTGATCTGTAAGGTCTCCAGCTATGGTTGGGTCTCAGCTGGTGGAGCACTGAGAAGGGAGGACGTGGCTCTATTTCTAGGGGCCTGTCCTTTCTTTGTTCCTTTCTGCTCTGTGAATGCTCAAGGATGTCTCACTGGGCTTTGGTGAGTGGTGATGACAGGGGAGGCAGGATCCTGGATTCTCTCTCTCTGCCTCTTGTGGGGAGCAGGGTTCTCTGCGTGTGATGACAGAGGTCAAGAGGCATTGGGAGCCCCAGGCGAGGAGGTTTTCCAGGACTGAGAGGATGAGATTAACAGTTTCACTCCTGGGTTCCTGCCTGGTCTCCTCATGCTTTTTTTTCTCGTGCTTTAGTTTCCCTATTTGCCACTGATTGATTGATTGATTCGTTCATTCATTCAAGAATTATTTACGAAATGGTCCTAAATCACCACCCGCCTGCTAGACATCTCCACCTGGATTTCCCAGAGGCATCTCAAACTCATATGTCCAAACCAACTCATTAGATCTTCCTGCCTCCAACCCCCACCCCCAACTTCCTTATTACAACAATAATGATAGCTAGCATTTATCTGGGGCTTTGGGGCAGCTGGATGGCTCAATGTGGATAGCTGAGTGCTGGGCCGGGGAGTCAGGAAGACCCGAATTCAAATCCAGCCTCAGACACTTTACTAGCTGTGTGACCCTGGGCAAGTCACTTAACCTCTGCTTGCCTTCATCCACTGGAGAAGGAAATGGCAAAAAAAAAAAAAACAAACAAAAAAAACCAAACCCAAAACAATCCACTCTAATATCTTTGCCAAGAAAACTACATGGTCCACAGGGTCATGAGGAGTCAGACATGACTGAACAACAAATGTGATCCTTTAAAAATACTAGCTCATTTTATCGTCATGACCACAACCCTGGGAAGCAAGTACTGCTGCCACTGCTGGCTAAAATTTAGATGGTGCCTACTGTGTGCCAGGCACTGTGCTAAGCACTTTGCAGTTACTATCTTGTTTGATCCTCACACACAACTCTAGGAGGTAGGTGCTATGACTATCCATATTATACAGTTGGGGAAACTGAGACAGGCACAGGTTAAGTGACTTGCTCAGGGTCACTCAGCTAATTAGAAAGTGGAATTTGAACTGAGTGTTGGAAAAAACAAGGGATTTTTAAGTATCATAGATGAGGAGGGAGGACACTGGGGGCATAGGGGACAACCAGTACAAATGAAGGGAGACTGGAGATGGGGGGGGGGCAAGGGAAATGGTTAGGATTAGAACTCACACCCCGAGGCTCCAAAGTGAGAACTCTCTCCCCTGCCTCTTAGGGTGTTGCCTGAGAGCTAAAACAATAAAGTGAGTTGCTCACTTTCACTTAGCAAAGGTGTCATAGGCTGCTTTTAAAGCCAGAGTTTTTCTCACTAGTCTATGTCTGAGATAAGTCCTAAGGCATTGCCTGAGGCCCAGAGCTGTTTACTGACTTGTATATATTCACATAACTAGCAAATTGAAAAGCTGAGATTCGAACCCAGGTCCTAAGACTTCAGAGACCTTATCCTTTCCACTACTCCAAAAGGCTTCCCGGCCAATTGCCTGAGGCATGCAGAGGTCCCCGGACTTCCCCAGGGTCACCCAGCAGGTGCGTTTCAAAGAGCTCCTGCTCCAGCTACAAGGCCAGCCCTTTCTCCTCTTTGTCTGTAGCTGCCTCTTTGGAAGGTTCCCCAGTAATGCCCCACCTACCCCCATCTTAAAGGCGAGCTCTGGAAGCTCAGGGAATGCCAGCTCCCATCTCTCCTTCTCACTTCAGAACCACGGGCAGTGACTATGATAGCAGTCACTTCTGGGCTTGGATCACACGTGTGCTATATGATGGATTGGGAGACATTGACAGGATGGATCAGATACTAAAAACATATGACTGCATATGGAAGGCCATGGTGTGGGATAAAAATCCTGGATGGCTTCAGGCTGCAGATGGCTATGTATAATTCTCCGGTAATTTGTAAGACTATACATCTGCTACGTTGCTCATTTTTCAGTTGTCAGACAGACATAATCCTGAGGATCTTATTTTATGACACAGATTTGCCAAAAGGAATGGGGAGAGGGAATTAGTGCTTGGAGACAGAGCCACTGCCAGGAAAACTCAAAAATAATCTGGGGTGGGAGTCCAGTGTTGGCAGTCACCTCAAAGGAGACACCAGGAGGCAAGCAGAGGGCCTGCTGGTCAACCTGGCCAAGCCTATGGCATGAAGCTCAAAAGAAAGCGCCTGAAGAGGAAGAATAGGATAAGCAAGTTTCTTTGGAAAGAAAGGCCATCTCAAGGATGGTACTTTGGAAAGGGCCCTAGATTTGGGGTCTGAAAGTTGGGGTTCAAATCCTAGCTTTAGTACTTATTGTCTGTGGAATTTTTGGCAAATCATCTTTCTGAGACTGAGTGTTCTCCTTTGCCAGAGGAGGGGTTTGGACCAGGTAATTTCAAAGGTTTTTTTCTTTATTGCTAAATCTTATAACTCATTCTATGATGTGCCACCCCTTCTGGGAAGCCTTCTCTAATTACTCTATGCAATGTCACAGAATTCCAAAGTTGGAAAACATTCCTCGGAGGCTCTATAACCCAACCTATACTTGACCATCCATCTGCCCACCCCACCAAGGAGTTTCTCAGTACAATCTAAGGTTGTTTAGAACTAGGACTATTTCATTTTTCCATTCCTGGTACTTAACATTGTACCTGACACATATCAATGAATCAATCAATCAATCAGTCAGTCAGTCAATGACAAAGCATTTACTGAGGGTTTACTATGTGCCAAGCACTGTGTTAAAGCACTGGGAATACAAATTAAAAAATCTATTGGTGTATTTTGTAGTTGTTCAGTCATGTCCAACTCTTTGTGACCCCATTTGGCGTTTTCTTGGCAAACATACTGGAGTGTTTTGCCATTTCCTTCTCAAGTTCATTTTATGGATGAGGAAACTGAGGCAAACAGGGTTCAGTGACTCACCCAGCTGATATTGATTATCAATTATCAATAATTGTCACAGTTAGTAAATGTCTGAGGCCAAATTTGAACTCATAAAGATTAATCTTCATGATTCCAAGCCCAGTGCTCTATCCAAAGCATCATGTAGACAGTCCCTTCCCTCAAGGAGCTCACATTCCAATTAGAGGAGAAAACATATGCAAGAAAATGCAATTACATGGCCAATGGAAAAATCCCCAAATCCTAAGGTTTCATCACCAGGGGCAAATGGCAAATCATAGGGCTCCTCTAACTCTGCTAAACTCCTAATTTTATGGACTGCTTTTCCACCTCTACCATAACAGTCTTCTCACATGAGAGACACCTCTACTCCTGTGACCTCTTCTTCCTCCACTGATGAGTTCCTCCATTGGAGGGACCAATCAAGCCTGCCAAGCTCACCTCTAACCTGGCTTAGTGCCTGATTGTCATAGGTACTTTTGTGCATGGATACTTTCTTTCCCCACTGCTGTTTTGGGTACCTTTTGTATGTTGTCTTCCCCCATTAGAATGTAAGCTCCTTGAAGATAGGCACTGGCTCTCTTTTTGCTTCTCTGTGTATTCCTGATATCTAGAATCATCTATCTATGTACCTATCTGTCTGTCTATCATCTACCTATGTATCTATCATCCATCCATCTATCTATCTATCTATCTATCTATCTATCTATCTATCTATCTATTTATCTATCCATCTATCTAATCATTCACCCATCCATCCATCCATTCATCTACTCAATTATCTATCTGTCTATCTGTCTGTCTATCTATTCTACCTACCTATCTCTCTATTCTGACATGAATAGAGAGTGCCCTTTTGTTCTAGGAATGAGTAATCACATCTAGATCTAAGATCTTATGATATCAATAATAATAATACTTGCTAGCATTGATATAGCACATATTTTTAATATGATAGTGTAAGGGTCTGCAGGGCATGGAGTCATGTTGAGGTCATGGACCATGTTCTGATATGCCTGGACCATACTTCATGCACACCCACAGTAGGTGCTTAATACATGCTTTTTAGATTGAATTTCTTTTTGGGGGGCAGGGGGACTTCTACAAGAGATAGTTTAGGGAGAAGGGAGAAGAGCTTGAGTTAAATAAGATGGCAATTGTGAAGGTGGTTTGGAGGAGTTTGTGTTTATGAAACAGACTAGAGGGAGAATGGGAATAGAGAGGAGGAAGAGAAATGCAGAGCATTGTGGGAGACACTGGATAACAATTTAAAATAACAATGTCCAGGTCCCCATTCTACCTCTGGCTTCTGTGAGAGGAAGCTGAAGGAAGAGCAGGATCACGGAGGATCCAGGGGGTACCAGGAAGAATTAAAGAGTTAGGGGCTCAAGGAGAAAGCAAGGGAAATGTATAAAAATTGACAAGACAAGCTAAGCAAACAGTATATTATGCATAGTGGGAAAACCAATTGTTGTTAATTCCTTCATTTTTCAAAGAGGACCAATGACATCATGGGATGATGTCTTGACTTATGTGTGAATTGGATTTAAGTGAGGCAGAATTATGCGAAGTCCTCAACCTCAGAACAACCTCTGTTCCAGAATCATTGAAGTTCAGTAGCAGGACAAAAGTCAGGATGACTGGCGATGGCCTGGGATGCAGTGGATGACCTTGGTGTCTTTGACGTCTGACCAAGTTCTATGGGGCCTCCTTCAGCGATAAAAGGTTAGTGAAGGGATGTTTGGTGGAGCCAAAGGATGACCTATTTTTCATATCCATTCCAGTACAGCAGCTAGATTATTCAGTGGGTAAAGTGTTGGACCTGGAGTCAAGAATATCCAAGTTCAAATCCAGCTTCACACACTTCCCAACTGTGTGACCCTGGGTAGGTAATTTCATTTGTCTGCCTCAGTTTCCTCAGCTGTACAATGGGAATAATGATAACACCTACCTCTTAGGATTGCTTTAAGAATCAAATGGGATATTTGCAAAGCACCTTGCAAACCTTAAAATGCTATATAAATTCTTGCAATTGTTATTATTGATATCATAAGGGCATAGATCTAAATGTAATTACTTGTTCCTAAAGCAAGGACACTCGCATAAGACTCTCCAGGAACTAAAAGGTGGAAATGTAATGGAGAATATCCGGGAAGATTAATGGAGGGAGAAACAGAAGCAATTTTGTCGAGTATACCACAGACCACCTTCACAGAAAGAGGAACTAGATGAAGAATTTGGGAAACAGATCATAAGCCTGTCACAGAGACATGAGACAGTAGTGATGGGGGGCTTCATTTTATCCAGACATCTGCTGGGCGTTCTCTCTCTTCCAAAAACAGAACAGCAGATAATGTCTTGATTTGTCTTAGTGATGTTTTTATCCTTCAAAAGTTGTAGGAACCAGCAAGGGGGAGATTCTATACTGAAGCTGATTTTTGTGAATACAGAGGAATGAGTTGCTGGGGGTGGAAATGATGATAATTTGGGAAGAAATGACTACTCCCTCCTACCACCGTGATAGAGGAGAGGAAAGTTGAGTACATTCTGACATGCATCCTAAATTTGGGGCAAACAGATTTCAAAGCTTTCAGAGAAAGACTAGGTCATGTCCCAGGGACCTAAATTCTTGGGGGAAATGTCAGCTTGTGAGAGGTGGGATATGCTCAAGAATGATTCTGGAGGCATAATTCCAATGAAGAGGAGAAACAACAGTTGGCTATACAATGAACTCCTCTACCTACTTGGATTAGAAATGGATGTGCTATGATCCAAGACAATTTGAAAGGACTCATGATGAAAAATGCTATCCACTCCACAGGAAGAACTGATGGAGCCTGAATGCAGATCGAAGCAGACTATTTTTCACTTTCTTTATTTTTTGTGGGTTTTTTTTGTCTGTATCTTCTTTTGCAATGTGACTAATATGGAAATACGTTTTGCTTGATTGCACATGTATAACCTATATCAAATTGGTTGCCATCTCAGAGAGGGGGAAAAGGAGGGAGGGAGAGAATTTGAAACTCAATTTAAAAAAAGGAATGTTAAAACTGTTTTTTACATGTAATTGGGGAAAAATATATATTTTTTAAACTGAATGTATTCCTAATAACAAGAGCTAGCATTTATATAGCACTTTGAAGTTTGCAAAATGCTTTACTTACATTTTCTTATTTGATCCCAACAACAGAAGAAGGAAGCAAGGTCTGGTAACAGAAGATGAATAGATGAGGGTGGTATGGCCAGGAGTACTAAAGCTGAGAGTGAGTTAGGTTGGCGAGGGAGGCTAAGGGCAACACATGGATCTGGAGTTTTTTCCTCTATTTCGGGGAAAAGAGAAAGACCAAAGGAAGGGGAGATGCTCACTGCTTGGGGTGGACTAAGTGATACTAACCTAGCTGCTTGAGGATTATTTTGTTTCTGGTTTCTCGACAAAGGAGAATGACATTTGCCTGGGAGTAACAGAGCACAAATGGCTAACAGAATTGATATACAAGATAAGTCAAGATATAGTAAGACAGCACCCACTTGCCTTTGGTGAATTCAAGTCCCCTAGCTCAGACAAATGAATTACATTATCCGGCATTGAAATAAGTTGCAGATATGATGGCTAAGTCATTGTCAGGCAAGTCAACAAGCATTTATTAAGTACCTATTATATGTGCTAAAATAGGGCAGTTAGGTGTCTCCATGGAGAGAGAGCACTGGGCTTGGAGTCAGGATGACCTGAATTCAAAACCAGCCTCAGACACTAGCTGTGTGACCTTGGACAAATCACTTAACCTCATTTGACTCAGTTTCCTCATCTGTAAAATGAGCTGGAAAAGGAAATGGCAAACCACTCCAGCATCTCTGCCAAGAAAACCCCAAATGTGGTCACAGAGAGTCAGACTTGACTGAAAAATGCAACAAAAAATGTGCTAAATACAAAGAAGGGAAAAAAATTGCTGCATCAAAGGAGCTTGAGGTCTAATAAGGGAGGTGACATACAAACAGCTATGCACACACATGACATGTAGAAGATAACTCGGACACCGTCTCCAAGGGAAGGTACGAACATTAAGGAGCCTGGAAAAGGCTTCTTGTCGAAGATGGAATTTTAGCTCAGCCTTGAAGGAAGCTGTCAGTGGTATTTGAAAGACTGCGAAGAATGGGAGGGATAAGGCAGGGACTGAAAAAGGACAAATTCATGATTTTTTTTTAAAGAAAGAACACAAAGTCTGTAAACTATGGGCCAGGGAGTTTTCCTTCAATTCTTGGGGAAATTCTAGAATGGCTCATCGAAGGGACAGTAGATAGAAAAAGCCGTTATTCCAAGGAGTATGGCTTCAACCGAGGCTGTGCAGGAACTAACTTTTTTTTTTTAAAGAACGATAGCAGGTATTGCTTCAGTCTCCATTTAAACTTAGTCTTTCTAGATCTTTCTCTGAATGTAGATATTTCCTTCCATCCTGAGACTTGTAGAGTTGTCTAATAACTGCA
>CM053580.1:564937374-564959277 GCA_028627135.1 Pseudochirops cupreus | reverse complement strand
ACATTCATATACCACAACTTGTTCAGCCTTTCCCCAATTGATGGGCATCCCCTATATTTCCAGTTTTTTGCCACCACAAAGAGAGCTGCAATAAATATTTTTGCACATATGGGTCCTTTTCCCACTTCTGTAATCTCTTTGGGATACAACCCCAGAAGTGGTATTACTGGGTCAAAGGGCATGCACTTATTTATAGCCCTTTGGGCGTAGCTCCAGATTGCTCTCCAGAGGAACTAACTCTTAACTGAAGAGCTGATTGCTAAATTTTTGGTGTGAGCATTTGTATTTTGAATTTGGAAACCACTACAAATCAGGGCTTGATTTATTGTTGGTTAGTTGACTCAAGAAAGCGATGAGAAAAAAATTAATAATGTGTATTAAACCTAAAAGAGTGTCTTGTGGTATATTTGAGGCCATTGCGGAGGGGGGAAAGTGATTTGTTAAACATTTACCACCACACCTCTGACTTTAACACATTCACTCGCCATTTTGCCTCCTACCCCAACTTGGAAGAGCATCTCTGGGCCAGATGTCCAGAGTCCGTGCCTCTCTTCTTGGGGGAGTTCCTCTCCTCCCCGTTAGAACTTTGCACTAGGCCTAAACTATCTTTGCTGGGTGGATGGGTGAATGAGTGCAATGCCCCCTTCCCCACTATATCAAGTTGGCTCCAGGCCATACTTCTTCAGCCCTACCATCTCCCACTAGCCCTCTCCTCTACCTCCCAATTCCCACCTTTTGCTTTGGAAGCTAGGACCACATCAAGATCTGCAATCCCAGGAAATCAGATCTTCCATTGATTTTAGCAAGGGTGTGGAAATCAATTGCCCTGTGGTTCCATCCACCATTCCTGTGATTCTCTAGATGAAAATTCTCTTTCCTAGCTACCACTCCCCTCTGTGTTATATCTCTCCATTGGGATGTAAGCTCCTTGAGGGCAAAGTTTCTCTTTCTTTTGTGTGTAATTTTTGTTTGTATCCCTAGCACCTAGCCCAGAACCCAGCATATAACAGATGCTTGGTAGGTCTTCTCAGGACTTAGTCCAATCAATAAACAATTAATTATTAGGTGCCAATAGGCACCTAGGGACAGCTAGGTAGTACAGTGTATGAGTGCTGGGCCTAGAGTCAGGAAAATTCATCTTCCTGAGTTCAAATCTGGCCTTAAACACTTACTAGCTATGTGATCCTGGGCAAGTCACTTAATCCTGTTTGCCTCAGTTTCCTCATCTGTGAAATGAGCTGGAGAGGAAATGACAAACCACTCCAGTATCTCTGCTAAGAAATCACCAAATAGGGCCATGAAGAGTCAGACAGGACTGAAATGAATAAACAACCATCACTAGGCACCAGATACTGTGTTAAGCCTGCAAATTCAAACAGAAAACTATGCCTGTCCCCAAGGGAGCTCCTGTCTAATACAGGAGTCATCATATAAATTAAAAGGCACAAGATAAATAGAGGGGAAATCAAGGGTTCTTAGCCTTGGGGGGAGGGTCCTGGACCCCTTGAATAGTCTGTTGAAGCCTAGGGGAACTCTTCTCAGAATCACGTGTTTTAAAAGCATAAAATACATAAGATTACCAATGGAAGGAAAAGAATTATATTGAAATACTTTGATCAATATTTTTTAAAAGTTAACAGACCCTAGGTTAAGAACTCCTTCTCCCATTATATTCCTCTCTCACCCTTTGATTTTATTTTTTAGATATCATCACTTCTTATTCAACTCATCCTGTGCCCTCTGTCTATGTATACATGTGCACACATGTACAAACACTCACATATGTATTTATACACACATATACTCTCCTATATATACATATGTGTGTATGTATACATATATATATTCCCTTCAACTATCCTCATGCTCAGAAAAGTCTCATGAGTTAAAATGATCATTTTTCCATGTAGGAATGTAAATAGTTCAACTTTAATAAGTTCCTTATGATTTCTTTTTCCTATTTACCTTCTCAATGCTTCTCTTGCTTCTTGTATTTGAAAGTCAAATTTTCTGTTCAGCTCTGGTTTTTTTCATCAAGAATACCTGAAAGTCTTCTATTTCATTGAATGACCATATTTCCCCGGAAGCATTATACTCAGTTTTGCTGGGTAGGGGATTCTTGGTTTTAATCCTAGCTCCTTTGACCTCTGGAATATCATATTCCGAGCCCTGTGATCCCTTAATGTGGAATCTGCTAGATCTTGTGTTATTCTGATTGTGTTTCCACAATACTCAAATTGTTTCTTCCTGACAGCTTGTAATATTTTCTCCTCAACCTGGGAATCCTGGAATCTGGCTAAGATATTCCTAGGAGTTTTCTTTTGGGGATCTTTTCCAAGAGGTGATCAGTGAATTCTTTCAATTTCTATTTTGCTCTCTGGTTCTAGAATATCAGGGCAGTTTTCCTTGAGAATTTCTTGAAAGATGATTTCTAGGCTCTTTTTTCGATCATGGCTTTCAGATAGTCCAACAATTTAAAAATTATCTCTCCTGGATCCGTTTTCCAGGTCGGTGGTGTTTCCAATGAGATATTTCTCCTTACTTTCTATTTTTTCATTTGTTTGGATCTGTTTTATAGTCTCTTGATTTCTCATAAAGTCATTAGTTTTCATTTGCTCCAATCTAATTTTGAAGGAATTATTCTCTTCCCCAAGACCACGATCCAGATCCAAGCCAGTCAAAGCAAGAGTGATTATCCTCTGAATAGTTACTTGTTACCTCTGTGATCTGCAGGTGAGTAGCTCTGGAAGCAGCTACATGGCAGCAGCTGCAGCTGCTGCACCTCCACCACCTCTCACCCCAGGGGCAGGGACCAGACTGAACTCTTCTGTCACCCAGTTCCAACAAAGTTCCCTATTGACCTTTTACTTTCTCTTTGGTGTTTATGGGTTGAGAAGTCTGGAAACCACCAGAGCTGCTGGTGATTCATTCTCCTGAAGTCTGCTCCAGCTGGTCTGTTCCACTGGTCAGGGCTGCCCCAGGTTTGGGCCCCTGTGGCTCATGCTGGACTGTGCTTGACTCCCAGCTTGGTGCAATAGACCCTTTCTATCAACCTGCTAGGCTGCCTTCAGCAGGAGATTTGTTTCTCTCTGTCACTTTATGGGTTCTGTAGCTCTAAAATTTGTTTAGAGTCATATTTTACAGGTATTGGAGGTGGTTGATATGGGAGCTTAAGCAAGTTCCTGCTTTTACTCCACCATCTTGGCTCCATCCCAGATACCACAATTTGTTCAGCCATTTCAGTAATTACTGGGCATCCCCTCAATTTCCAATTCTTTGCCTCCATAAAAAAGAGTTCTATAAAAGTTTTTTTCATTTTGTAAAAAAGTTCCTTGGAATACAGACTTAGTGGTGGTATTGCTGGGTCAAAGGATATGCATTTCATAGCTCTTTTGACATAGTTGCAAATTTTGAGCTAATCCTTGAGAGAAGCCAAGGAAGTAAAAGGGACAGTAATGTAATCAGTCTAAACAACGAAGGTTGGGTTTGACTGAACAACAAAACATGCCAGGCACTGTGCTAAATGCTTTACTGTCATGCCAACCTTGTGAGGTAGATGCTATTATTCTCCCTATTTTAGCATTGGGGGAATTGAGACAGGTAGGAATGAGATGCCTTTCCCAGGTCACACAACCACATGTTTGAGGATGGATTGAATTCAGGTCTTCCTGATCCTCAAGCCCATTGAGCTATCTACTCACCTAGCAAAGAGTTGGAGTGTTGTATGTGAAGGACAGCAAATAGACCATTATGGCTCCCAGGGTGGGGAAACCCATTGCCTAGACTTGGAGTCATGGTATCATGTGCCAAGTGCCATGAAGGCTTAGGGCAAAGTGGGGTAAGCATTTGTTAGACAGAGCCCTCAGCGTGACTATCCCTTCTCCTGTTCATGGAGTCACAGGGTTTAGACCTGCAAGGAACCTTTGAGACAATAGGATCCAACCCCTCTATTATACAGATGGGGGACTGCGACTCAGAGAGGGGAATTAAAGTCCCACAGAGTGAAGCCTTTAGTTTTGTTTGATCACCATTTTGCGATGCCTTTATGTTTTATGTTTCACAAGGAGAAAAAAAATCAAAGCTCTTTTCTACTTCATTTCCCATTTTAGTGACCAGTAGTCATGTTAATAAAAACTTGCATTCGCATATGAATGAATGAATGAAAAATCAACCAACAAGCATTTATTAAGGACTTATTATGTACAAAGCTCCATTCTAAACACTGGGGATACAAATGTAAGGTATGGCCCCTTTTTTATGTGGACATTTCATTTATTAAAGGGGCAGGAGCAAAAAAAAAAAGATTTTGTGAGAAATAGAGAACAGCAGCTTGCAGTGGAACAAATAGTTCTGAGAGAATCATGAGCAACAATCAGTTTCTAAGATAAAAATGCTTGAGGAGAGACACATAAAGTTCTGAGAGGACCAGGGGGAAAATATGTTCTTATGAGGCAAAAAGGTATTGACTGATGGCCATAGTGTATTGCTATAGTGTATTGTTTTCTAGAACCAAACTTACTTACATAGAACTATTTTTACCAGCTGGAAGATTTTTTTTTTTGCTGGGAAATTCTGAACTGAAGAACTGTTTTGGGACTATGGGACTATTGCTGCTATTTGTGTTATAGCTGATAGAAATGTGGATTTGGGTGTTTCTCAATCTAAGTTAGAGCTGGATCACTGTGCATTATTTGAGGCATTAAAAGTTAGATCAGAAACCAGATAAAATGATCAGAAGGCACTTGAGAAGACACAGAGAAGCTGATGAAGGAAGCTACCTATAGAAGGAGAAATATCAGACAGAACACGGAATCCAGGATACCCCAGTTCCCCATCAAAGGCAAACAGGTTCCAATACAAAATACAAAAAGAACTTCTCAAAATATTTTTATGTAATTGGGTCTTTTTTGTTTGTTTTTAATCTCTTTGGAGAATAGGTCAAGAGGTCACACACAGTTTAATAACTTTGGGAAACTTTTAAAATTCCAGATTTCTTTCCAGAATGACTGAATCAGTTCACAGCTCCAACAACAGTGCATTAATGTACCTATTTTCCCAGAGCCTCCCCAGCACTGGTCATTTTCCTCTCTGGTCAACTTTACCAATCTGATGGGTATACCATGGGACCTCAAAGTTGCCTTAATTTGCATTTTATTGATTGTTAAAAATTTGTAGCTTTTTAAAATATGGTTATTGATAGCTTGGATTTATTCCTTAGAAAACTACCTGTTCATATCCACTGATTTTTTAATCTCTTGTAAAATGGTTCTTATTTTTATCAATACAGATCAGTTCCTTATATATCTTGAAAATAAGAACTTTATCAGAGAAATTTGCTGCAAAGAGCTCCCCACTCCATTAATGGTCTCTATAGCTGCATTGACTTTGTTTCTGCAAAAAAACTTGTTAATTATATGTAATCAAAATAGTCCATTTTATCCTCAGTGATCCTCTCTATCCCCTACATGATGACGAATTCTCTTCACTCTCCACAGAATTTAATAATAGATAATTTATTTCTTACTTTCCTAATTTGTCTACAATGTACCTTTTATATCCAAGTTGTGTATCCATTTGGAGTTTATCTTGGTCTATGGTGTGATGTATTAGTCTAATGCTAATCCTAATTTTTGCCACTGCTGTTCAGTTTCTCCAGGAGTTTCCAAACCATGATCCCTACTCAATAGCCATCCTTCTTATCCTCCTCATCCCTCACCCTGTGGAACCATGGACCTTGCCTCTGGGATCCTAAACTCTGAAAAGTGATCTCTTATCTTGACCAGAACACATTTAAAAATGATACTGTAGCAAGCTTCCTCCTCTAATCCTCCCTCTCTTTCCAGGCCCCTTTCTATGTTGTCTGTTTTCCTATTGGATATATTTCTGGAGGTCAGAGACTATCTTACTTGCTTGTGTTTGTATCTGTGCAATGGCTGGTTCACAGTACTAAGCGCCCATTCTTTCATTCATTCATTCATTCCCTCATTCATTCATTCATTCATTCATTCATCCATCCATCCATTCAGCCAGTATGTAGATGCCTTGGTTCTGTCCTCTACTCCAAGGCTGTTCAGTAATGCAGAAGAACAGTGCTTTTTAGGATGGGATTGGGGAAGAATGTGGTCTTACTCAGGTGTATCAATCTGCTTTTCCATTTCTGATGTCTTAGCAGGAGGATGCTCAAGACTTACTATCAAGTTCTGGTTGAACATAACTTGGGGCTAGAAGTTGCCAAGGAGCAAAGTTTCAAGACAGGCAGGGGTCCAGGGATTCAGGGCCTGGGGATGCCAGACTGGAGGAGGGTTTGTGACTAGAGCAGAAGTCTGCTTCACATGAGCTTCATGGATCCTTTCAAAGAGACCCGCAAAGCAGAGATTGGTCATACTAGCCTAACCACGACATGGTTCAGTAGATAGAGAACTGACCATGAAACCTTGGAAGGCCTGGCCTCCAGGTCCTCTTCTGATACATTATGACTAGGGTGACCCTCTCCATGTTCCAGATAACTCTCTAAAATGGTAATCTGCGGAGAAAGTGCTCACTTGTATTGGTGGATGGAGTGTCTTCACATAGGAGTTCCCCATACAAATGAAATCATGGATCCAGTCTCTATTCTAGCATAGTACCTGTACATGGTAGGCACTCACTTAATAAAGTTATTGATGGGTTGATTTCCTTGGTATGCTTAGCACCTGGCCCATAATATTTGCTTAATAAATAATAATTTACATTTATATAATGCTTTAGGGCTGTTAGAAGATTCAGCGGATAGAGTGCCAGGCCTAGAGTCAGGAAGACCTCATACACTTACTAGCTGCATAACCCTGGGCAAGTCATTTAACCTTGCTTGCCTCAGTTTTCTCATCCGTAAAATGAACTGGAGAAGGAAATGGCAAAACGGCTTCAGTGTCTCTGCTGAGAAAATCCTAAATGGCATCACAGAGTTGGATGTGACTGAAAACCAACTGACTTTCTTTTTTCCTTCAACCAATGTTTGTTGACTTCTGACTGACTAGAGCTTAAAACACATTAAGACCTTTGCGACACTGTATATAAACTTATACACACACATCCCATATACATAGATATGTGTATGTATATATGTACACATATACATATGCCCTCATACTAAGTATGTTTGTATGTAGATGGTCAGGCACTGTGTAGACGTTGAGGATACAAAGACAAAACCCAAACAAAATGGCCCCAACCCTCAATGACCTTAATTTATTGTCTCTCAGAAGAATGGGAATGGCAAGTGATCCAAGGAGCAATGGGAAGGTGGATGGTGGGACCACCAGGCTGAAGTGTACTACCATTAGCTGATGTGTGCACAGCAAGGGGGGTGGGGATGGAGGTCAGAGCATTCATTGGCTTTGGAGTCAAGACTTGGGTTTGAATCCCAGCTCCAGTGTTTACTACCTAGTCACCTCACTTTTCTGGGACTCAGTTTTCTCCTCTGTGGGATCAGAGATCAGATCCAAAAAAAGGAAAGAAAAGAAAAGAAAATACAGGCTTTACCATCTGGATTTCAGCAAGAAAGAAACAAAAACCTGGGGAAATTGAGGGACTTTCCCAGGGTCATACAGTCAATAAGTGACTAAAGACCAGAATGGCGCCTAGGTCTTCCAGACTCATCCAATGCTCTATCCTTCTGCTTCCCCCCTCCTTCCTCCCCCCCCCCCACTTTCTGTAGCTTCCTTCTCTGCCCCCCTCACCCCCAGCGGCTGGTGTCTTCCATTTGAGATGACTTTTGTCTACTCTTGTCGCAGCTCTACAACAGCAGCAAATTGCTGTACACTCAGTCATTAACTTCTCCAGGATCAGGGCCAACTTTGCCTTTCTCTGTATCCCCAGTACTTAGCACATTTCGAGGGCACACAGTAAGCATTTAATAAATGCTCATGGCTGATTAGGCCACACCCTCTCTCTGCTAGTGTGATCTGGGTCTTCCCTCTCCAGGTCTGGTTCCTCCTCTACCTAATAAGGGGGTTGGGTCTTTTCCTCTCCTTTCTAGACTCGGTGTGCATCCCGATGAGCCTGGCGCCCAGTGGGGGCTCTTTCTTCACAAGGCCCTACCCCGCCCTCTTTCTGGACTGGGGAGGGGTGGGGGAATGAGAGATGAATCCAGACCGCACAGTGCGATGGGAGGGGAACGGAATGAATGTTATCGCACCGGAACAGGGCCTCCCTGCCCAGGCTCGGTTGCAGGGACCACGTTTCACTCAAGAAGAATGTACCGAATTGAAAAGATCTCGGGTTAATCAAATCCTATTTTGCTCTGTTTTTATCAAACTCAAGAGGGGCCGGCCTATTAATTAGAAAGGCTTTTTCATGTAAAACACAGGGCGCTTTGGAGATAAGAAGGGAAGAGACTTGATTCTCCTGGTCCCAGCGATGTTCCCGTTATTTCATTACAATGCGCTACATTCCCTCGCTGCAGCACCGCTAAGCCGGGCAAAGCGCTCCCCTTCCCACTTTCCTCCCCCACTTCTCCAAACACACACCCACGCAGAGAGGCCAACTAAGGGAGAGAGACACACACACAGAGATAGAGACAGAGAGAAACACATGGAGAGAGAGACAGAGACACAGAGATAGCCAGAGATTCAGAGATATAGACAGAAAGGCAGAGACAAAGTCACACACAGAGACAGAGAGACAAAGATACACATAGAGAGACACAAAGAGAGAGAGAGAGGGAGAAGGGGAGAGAGAGAGAGAGAGAGAGAGAGAGAGAGAGAGAGAGAGAGAGAGATTCCTTCTAGTTGAGATACACTGAAACCACTCCATTTCTCCATTTGGCAGTGCTTGTCAGGTAGTAGGTGCTTAACTGGTTGCCTTGAGACCCAGCTAAGTGTGGGAAACTCTGGTCCAGAGTTAAGGACAAGAGATGAACAGTCAAGTAATATGGCTATCCAGGGGATCCTTGTAATAATAACAGTAACTGACATTTGCGTGGCACTAAAATCTTGCAGAATGCTCAACAATCTCATTTGAAAAAGCCCCAGAGGAAGTTGTCTGGTGGGCTGGGTGCATCCCGTATTCAGGGTCTGTGAAAAGTCATAATCAGTCCATCAAACAGTTATCAATCAGCCAACAAGCATTTATTAATTGCCTACTGTGTTGCAGGTACTGGGCTCTGTGCTGGGGATACAAAGACAAGAATGTTACAGGTATACTCAGCATCATGCCACCTGCCCCAGGCAAGGTGCATCATTCCATATCACATTTTTCAAACTAGAAGGGATTTTGGAGGTCAGGCTAACCCCTTTAAAATTGAATTTTCTTTTTTCCCAACCACTTTATTTTACAGATGAGGAAACTGAACCTAGAGAAAGTAAATAACTTAGAAACAACTTAAGTTCATAGAATCTAAAGCTGAATGAGACCTCAGAGGCATCTATCCAACCTCTCATTTTACATATGAAGAAACTGAGGCCCACAAGGTGAAGTGACTTGCCCAAAGTCATAGAAGTAGTAAGCATTAGAGGCAAGATTTGAACTCAGATCCTTTGACTCCAGCGGTATTGCTCTTTCCACTGGATCACTTACATCCAGAGTCACAGAGTTAGTAAGTGTCCAGGAGCAGGATTTAAACTTTTGTCTTCTTAACTCCAACTCCAGCTTTGTTTACTATGCAGAACTGTAACCAGCAGTTCTGGTGTCTAGGGAAACCATTTTTTTTCCATGCCTAAAAAAAATGTGCCATTCCATACTCTGAGTCCTTCACCTCTCTATCAGAAGGTAGAGATCGTGGTACATCATAAGTCCTCTGGAATTGTGGTGGGTCTTTATGTCGATCGGAATCCCTAACTTTCAAAATGGACTTTTCCCTATTGTTGTCATTTTTTAGGTTATTCTCCGGTTCCTATTTATTTCCCTCTGTCTCAGTTTATATCAATCTTCCCAGGTTTTTCGGGAACCATTCACTTAATCATTTTTTACAGCACAATAGTTCATTTGGGAGTTTCTCTCAGGAGGTGATCAGTGGATCTTTTCTATTTCACTTTGCCCTATGGTTCTAGGAGATCTGGACAGTTTCCTATAAAGATTTCTTAAAGTAGGCTGTCTAGGCTCTTTTTTTTTTTGTCATGGCATTCAGATAGTCCAGTGACTTAATTTTTTTCTTCTTGATCTATTTTCAAGGTAAGTTGCTTTTGCTATGAGATACCTTACATTTTCTTCTATTTTTAAATTCAAAAGTCTTTGTGTTAGTATTTCTTCTTGTCTTTTGCAGTATTAGCTTCTATTTGGTCCATTTTAATTTTCACAGAGTGTGCTGCTTGAACAAAGTTTTGTACATCTTATGCCAAGTTGTTAATTCTCTTCCCATTTCTTCCTTCCAGAACTCTCATTTCTTTTTTTTTTTGAAAGAAATAAATTTTATTGGCATTCAATTTAATAGCTATTCAAAAACAAATGCTGAAATACCTCATCAAAAGGACTATTCTTGTTAAATGGACAAATGCAGAATAGGACTTAAAACTTTTTTTTAAATTAGGCTATTCAGTCTCAGAGAAATGAAGTTTCTCTTATGCTTAATTTTCTAGATAACTGAAGTTCACCATGTAAAGTATCAATTTTAAAAATTTAACCATTTTAGATAGAAGTCTTTTTCTAACTGAATCTCATATTTCCCCAACCTCTTAAACAGCGTAGACTTAACCCTTTCTTTGACTTAGGGTAATAATGATGGAAATAAATTATTATTGTACTGGGATTAAAGGAAGAATAGCAGCACAATCACTAAGGTTTACAGGATTATTTATCTTTAATTAAATGGTAATGTTCCCCCCCCCCCAGTCGTTGTGTGTGCTTTTTATATGATCTATGTTTCACTTTGTTGTCACTTCTTGCTGTTATCAATGTTCCTACCAAAAAGGACCCCCTTTATAAAACCAGGGTAATTAAAAGTGTGTCCCCAGATAAGTAAATGGGTTTTGAAAGAGAGTGTGAGGAGTATTCCAACGAATAAAAGGCATGAGCCTTATGGACCTTATGACGCCTGTTTTGGCTGTTCAAGATCTCTTTTTTCCCCTGCTTACTGCCAGGTTCTTGGTGATGTTCTGGATAGTTGAGGTTGTTGCATGGGCAGCCTCTGAATAAGTGAGTTATTATTGTACCCACATCAGCAAAACAATGTTACCAGGATATGGAAATATCCCCATTACATAGGAGTGGATACCATAATGGTATTCATTAAACTGATATTCTGTGTGCCCATAAAGTCTGTCAGAAGATGTTGGGCTAATAGCCACAGAGCTGGCTTCTCTGCTGGTTCCTCTTCCTTGGGAGCACTAGTAGGTGTAGGTTCACAAGCTGCTGCAGCTGGTGTTGGAGTGACAGATGTTGGTGTAGGGGTGGGAGCCAAGGTAGGGGAAGGAGCTAGGGCTTGAGCCACAGATGCTGCTGTAGATGAACTAACTGTAGTAGTGGTAGCAGGATTTGATTGTTGAGTTGTAGCTGGTGATAGTGTTGAAGTAGCTGCTGATATGAGTTTTGTCACCATAATCACCACAAAGCTCTTCTCATTAATTTTGTACTCTTTGAGAGCAGTATCATCATTAAGGACTTTGCCTGCATAAATTGATTTTTGCCTGCTACTGGAAAGGCATCCTTTCCCTTTTCAGATGCAGTCTTCTCTTTCAGTGCCTTAACCATCTCCTCAGGGTTGATGTCAATCTTGAAGGTCTGTTGCTGGAGGGTTTTCAGAATGATCTGCATGGTGTCACCACCGCCCCCCAGACGCCATGATTGCTATGGGTTTGGCCAGCCTCTCCATCCCACTGGGAGGGAGGTGGAGGTGGCTGGTGGAGTTGGTCACCTTTGCCTTGGAAGGTGGCCCCTCCCTTGGGCCCAGGAGGCCACCACTCCCCCTGTCATTTTCCCCAGTGTGATGGGTCATAATTGCCTTCTTCCCAAGGCATGGGGCCAGCCAGGAGTTTGTCCTCAGAAGCTGAAGGCTGGTCTGGGAGGCAGTGAACGAATCTGCTAGTTCATCAGGGCCTGGTCGCCACCATCATGACTCACTTCAACATTCCCCCCTCCCCCTCCTGAAGAAGTTGGGAAAGGGGTCCCAGAACACTTTTCCATTTTTCCCTTCTAGTGCTCTCATTTCATTGATTGAATTTTTTTTAGCTCTTGCTTTATTTTCTCTGAAAATCCTGGTTGAATCTTTGGTCAAGCTGCATTTTTCTCTGAGGCTTGGCTTGTAAATGTTTTAGAGTCACTCTCTTCTGGATTCCTGTCTTGAGCATCCCAGTCACCACATTAGCTTTTTATGATGAGATTCTTTTTTGATTTTCTCATTCTTCAAGCCTGAGCTCTATGAACTTCTGGAGAGAGGTTAGGGCTTGTCATGATGCTTTCTTGAGGTACTGAGTGCTGCATTATTCCAAGATCTCAAGGACAACTCAGAATGTGGACCTGTAAACTTTCAATGTTCCCAAAGTAGCCTGGGCAGGTAGATAGCTCAGTGGATAGAGCTCAGGACCTAGAATCAGGAAAAACTGAGTTCAAATCTGGCCTCAGACACCTACTAGCTGTGCAATTTTACCTCTGTTTGCCTCAGTTTACTCATCCATATAACGGGGATAAAAGTAGCATCTACCTCCAAGGGTTATTGTAAGGATCAGATGAGATAATAATTGTAAAGTGGTTAGGGTAGTGCCTGAGAAATAGTAAGGGCTACATAAATATTAGCTATTATTATTATTGATTATTATTATTAATTCAGAAAAAAGTTGGCTCATTGCCGGGCTGATCTAAGCTCCAATTCCTGACCTGGGTTTGAGTTTGAGTTACAGTAGATGCCCATTGGACTCAGTCACTACTGATAATCAGATGGTAAGCTCCACTGGTTCAGAGGGACAGAGTTGTAGGTTCTGTTTTGGTCATAGATTCCTGCCCTGGTTATTCTTCTTTGGGCTTAAGACTGGGCTAGAAGCTGGAAATGAGATACTACTTTGCTTCTGGGGTCTCAGTCACACTCCTATTACTTACTTGTGAGGGAATTGAAGGGATTAAGTGGTTGTGGGAATGGAGTGAACTGCACTGAGACAATCTTGTGACCCAAGTCTGGTTCTAACTCAGTTCCCTTTTTATTAAATTATGAGTCTAGTACAATTTCTGTCTTGCAAGAAAATGATGGGAATTGTGAGAAAACATTATTGTATTGTTTGAACCTAGCCCTATGGGACTAGGAGGCTGGACCACCTCTACCTGCCTCTTAGAGACCTTTAACTAAGAACCAGAAACACAGTCAGTTCAGGAGATTGATGAAAGGAGTTTTCTCACAATTATACATCTCATACAACCCATATGCTTTATCTGAAAACTGACCCTGTACTGATCCATCAGTTATTGCTTCCCTGTTCGTTTGATAGTTTGCAGACACTTGAGGGGAGTGGGACACCTCTTTTTTCTGATTTCAGAGAATTGATCCTGTTTGATCTCTCCCTCCCAACTTGAAAAGCCCCTAATCTTTCCTCCAATTAAAAATCAGATTACCTAATTTTGTATCCTGAATGATTGGTTTCTTTTAATTACTTGGTCTTATTTGATTGTTTTTAATGCATAAAAATCTGTCTCCCCCTGAATTCAAGATCCAGTGCCAAAGCTGAGGAAGGCAACTGGTCCTTATTTGTTATGCAATTGGCAAGAGTTGTTTAATAAACTGATCTGCTTAGAAGCTCAAACCTTGGTTTCCCCAGTCATTTCATCTTTCACCTGCCACACACTCTGTTTAGGCCTGCTCCCTACTTTGCAATGTCACCCCTAGGCACAGGTCTACCTTGGATCTGTGACCTAGAACTGAGTCGTAGGTGACAAAGTTACCAGCTGGCTCCTGTTCTTGTCAAGGTACCCCATATCTGAGAATCTGAGATAGCCACTTGCCCCTGTTCACAGCTTCTCCTTGGACACTGGCAGAATCCATCCCTAGTGTCCACAGATCTCTCAATATATCTCCTTATCCCTACCCAGACTAGAAAAATGACTCACTGTGACTTTTTGTTGGATTTCTACATCAAGATTTGGCCTGGTACATTTTCTTTTCTCTTTTTATTTTTTTTATTAAACTAAAACTAAAACATAATAAGAAAAGGAAACATTATAAACTTAAATATGAAAACTGAAATATAAAAGAAAAAACATGTCATGTACACAGCAGAACATAAGAGAAATATATTTCCATTTCAAGAAAGCCTATGTAATAAATACTACATGTTGTGTTGGGAGCTGTCCTTCTTTTCTCTGCGTCCTTGTAAATTTTCTTTTGTTCTCTGCTGTGCACTTTTTACTTTGTTCTTTTCTGTCCCTCCTTCCCCCCACAAAGGCTACAGTTAAGCTTGGGTATATTTATATAGAGATATAGATATATACATGCACATATATATATATACACATGCATACATATATAAACCTATACTTTCCCTAACAGATTCTACTCCTAATCTTTGTTTTTAAGTTTGTGTGCATCTCTTATTTCCTATACCTTCTGACTCCTCTACTTTACTTCTGTCTGCTACCTTTCTCTCCTATTACTTAACCTATCCCCCTCCAAAGATCCCTCCCCTATCCTCCCATTCCCATTAATCTAAGCACCCTTCTATACCCCCTTTAACCTATTCCCTCACACTTCCTTCTAAAGACCCCTCCCTTATCCTCTCCCCCCCTCCCTATCCCCCTGGTGCATTTTCTAGATCTGTTTGGAGAAGCTGATTTGGGGGGAGGGGATGGGCAGGGGAAGCTTGCTGGACTACTTCCTGCTACTCTTGTAAGTCAATTTTTTAAAAGACAAACTCAAACAAGTGCTTTAGAAAGTAATGAGTTCCATTCACTGGAAATGTCAAGCATGAGTTGAATGACTTGAATCAGACTCAGAGGTGGTTTGTCCAGTATGTTATAAAAGGGAATCCTTTTGAACCAATGGGTTGGACTAGAGGATGCTGACATCCCTCTTAATTCTAAAACTCTGTGAGTTTTGACTAAGGATGGGAGAACAGATTGGGAGATACAACCTTGTGCTACAAGAGACCCTGAGTCACTGTAAGATAACTCTCCAGGAAGGTATTGGTGAGGAGGCTTCAGGGGACATTGCAATAGGATAAGGCAAAGCTGGGAAGGTGTTTAACTGGGTTGAGGCCACTAGGGGATATAGGGAGTGAGGTGTAGAGGAACTATACAATGTGCTAGCATTCTATTTTAATTAGCCATTCTTGCTAACTAGCTGCAAAGCTCAGTTGTTTCTAAGTGCTGAAGGAATAGAAATGCCAGTGCCCTTTAGATTTCAGCACCCTGGGACAACACCCATGTTACCCCACCCTAGTTATGTCTCTGCTGTGATGCCATATTATGAGAAAGGGGGCATGGATGAGTTTCAATCTGCCCTGGGTAGATGGTGTGCCATACCTAGCAGCACAGGAATCCTTGGAAATATTGAAGAAGCATTTTTCAGGGGTAAGCTATTCATCTAGGCAATTGAGGCCACGGACCTAACTTTAACATCCATTGAAGCAAAAACCTCATTAGGAAGCAAGCTTGGCTGCAAAAATTATTTTTGGATCCTCTTCTCTTTGGGATTTTCTGGGCCACTATTCCTACCCATTACATACTACAACAGAAAAAAGTTAATATTTGGAACACAGCAGCAATATAAGCTTAAATTCTAAGTCTACAAGCAAAAAACAAAATTAGCTTAGTCTTTATTAATTGCAAAATAGTTACCATGTCAAAATGGATAGTAAATTTGCCTTTGGAGTCAGAGGGCCCTGGCTTCAAATCCTACCTCTAACAGCTGTGTGTGACCTTGGGTAAGTCACTTGCCATAAAGTGGAACTAGTGATGGGATTGGGGTCAGAGAAGGTGGGTTTAGATCCTGCCTCTTCCCTTTCATACCTCACAAGAGGGGCAGCTAGGTGGGCAGTGAATAGAGAACCAACCTTGGAGTCATGAGGACCTGAGTTCAAATCCAGCCTCAGACACTTAATACTTACTAGCTGTGTGACCTTGGGCAAGTCACTTGATATAAAGTGGGACTAGTGATGGAATTGGGGTCAGAGAAGGTGGGTTTAAATCCCACCTCTTCCCTTTCATACCTCACAAGAGGCACTTAGAGTCAGGGCCTCTGTTTCCCCGCTTATAAAAAGAGAAATTGGAATAAATAACCCCAGAGGTCCCTTGCAGCTCTAAATCTATGTTACAAGAGTCCCTAATCTGTATCTCTGGAGGTTCTTTTATTGGGGCAGCTAGCTGGCACCACAGTGCACAGAGCGCTGGGCTTGGAATCAGGAAGACTCATCTTCATGAGTTCAAATCTGGTCTCAGACACTTCTTGGCTGTGTGGCCCTGGGCAAGTCACTTAACCCTGTTTGCCTTAGTTTCCTCATCTGGAAAATATGCTGGAGAAGGAAATGGCAAACCTCTCCAGTGTCTCTGCCAAGAAAATCCCAAATGGGGTCACAGAGAGTTGAACACGACTGAAACAACTGAACAAGCAACATCAGAGAGTGTCCTCACTGGGAGTTACTCGGGACAGCTGGGTGGCGCAATAGTGCACAGAGCCCTGGGCCTGGAGTCAGAAAGACTCATCTCCCTAAGTTCAAATCCAGCCTCAGACACTTACTAGCTGTGTGACCCTAGGCAAGTCACTTAACCCGGTTTGCCTCAGTTTCCTCATCTGTAAAAATGAGCTGGAGAGGGAAATAGCAAAGCAGTATATTTGCCAAGAAAACCCCAAAATAAGGTCACAGAGAGTGGGACATAACTGAAAAATGACTGAATACTTTCATAGGACCATAGACTAAGAGCCAAAAAGGACCTGAACTGGACCAAAATCTGCTAAATAGGGATTAAAAGTTGGAAGGCATAGGGTTACAGGCAGCATGATGTAGCAGAAAGACCACTGAACTTGGGGATCTGACTCCCAGTTCTGCTATTATCTCTGTGATCTGGGAGAAACCACTTAATCTCTCTGGGACCCATTTTCTTTTTAGAGGTAATCAGAGTTAAGTGACTTGCCCAGGTTCGCACAGTCAGTAAGTGTCTGAGGTAGAATTTGAACTCAGATTCTCCTGCCTCCAGAGGTGGATTTCTAGCCACTGTGCCACCTAGCTTCCCTTGCCTCATTTTCCTCATCTGCAACATGAAAGAGTTGGAAGAGGCAGCATAGGGCACCAGACTTCAAGTCAGGATGAGCTATGTTTAAGTCCAGTCTAAGACATATACTAGCTATATGACTTTGGGTAGGTCCCTCAACCTCCATCTGCTCCCCTATCTTCACCTATTAAATGAAAGGTTTTCACTAGACCACCCCTAAGGTCCCTTCCAACCCTAGACCTATGGTCCTATGGCTAGGTCACCTGTAGGATGCCTTCTGATTCTAGACATTTCATTCCATCACAGGTAAGGGCTAATATTTCCATTTTTAAGATGAGGAAACTGAAGCTTGGAGAGATTCATTGACCTCTGAGGACCCTTCTAGTCCTAGAGGCATGTTCCTATGATCATCAAAGCACCACATACTAGAAACCAAACTGATATTCAATTCCCTTTACCCCTGGCCCAGGGCGGGCTGGAATATAGCACAGAGCTGAAATGGAAACTATGGAAATTCTACATTTTTTCTAGCACACACCCAATTCTTTCAGATTTAACAAACTGAGATATTATTAGCAATAGTGACTTGAGAAATTGCACCTCTGGAAAAAAAAAACCACACACGCACACACAATTTTTGACTTGACAGCATTCTGCAAAATTTGTGGTACACTTTTAAAAAAATTCGTTATGCTGACGTTAAGTATCAGCCAGGCTCCTTGGAGCTCAGCTGTGTATCGCGTCTTCTTTAAAAGTTACTGTGTGTTTACTCGACGCAGCACCCAATTTTCAGAACCCATACAAATGTGCCCTTAGCAGTCAAGCACTGAGTGTAAATCATTTTTTTCGACTTGCCCAATTTGCCTCCTTTTTGCATGCGTGATGATGCTCACGATCATGGTGATGGTGGTGGTGGAGGTGATGGTGAATGTGAGGATGATTCAGTTCAAACCAACAAACATTTATTAATTTATATATCACTTATTATTCGCCAGGCACTTTACTAAGCCCTGGGAACATGGAGCCAAAGATGAGGGCAGGGCAAGGGGAGGGACCTATACATATACAGGAATGCATCTATGTATATACGAAACAAATGTGTATATAAGGAATGTATGTGTGAGAAGGTCCTATAGGTCTGTGTGTATGTGAAGGCACTATATATGAATACATGACAATTTTATGTGTGCCTATTATATAAAGATGGCTTTATTATATAAAAATAGTCTATATGAAGATATTTATAAGGGCATATATTAAGATTATGTATAAGTCTATGTGAAGATTACATCTGTGTGAATATGGAAGCTATATATGTACGGGGAGAAGGGAGGGGAAGGGAAGGAAGAGGAGAGGAAGAAGAGAGTCAAGGGTCCTCTCCTCTCCCCTTACCTGAGGGTGTTTTGCCCAAAGGAAGGTAAATTTTGATGGCCTAAAGCTATCTAACTTGGGGTTTATGGGCTAGGTTCCTTTCTCAAAGATCAAGCCTTAAATCTGTGGAGCTCACAGACTGGAGCACAATAGATCCCTGCCCAAGCCCCACTTAATGGCTATTTTTGGGCCCTTCTGGCTCAGAGTGAATGTAAACAGTAACTGTTTCTCTGGTTTTTGGTCAGCTACCCTGAGGGTCTTCCCCTCCCAGTTTGATTTTTTTTTTTTGATTAAAGGGGCCACTCCTTAACTCACTTCTTAAAGAGGTGAATGGACGTTAACTCACTCAAAGTGAGAACCTGAAAAGGCCTTGGCCTAAAAAGGCTGGAGTCTGCCATTGCATCCAGGGTCATCTCCAGTCATCCTGATGAATATCTGGTCACTGGATCCAGATGGCTCTGGAGGAGAAAGTGAGGCTGGTGACCTTGCACAGCCCTGCCTCACTTAAATCCAAGTCAACTGCAAGTCATGTCATCATTTCCCTGACATCATGGTCCTATATATGTATGTATATATATGAGAGGGCATATGCATATATGAATATAGGATTGACTGAATGTATGATGTACATGTACATATATGTGAAGATTGTATCTGTGTGTATGGACATTGTATAATATAATAGGTATATTTTTGTTGCTCAATCATTTCCATTCACTCTTTGTGACCCCATTTGGGGTTTTCTTGCTAGAGATACTAGAGTGGTTTGATATTTTCTTTCCAGCTCATTTTATAGATGAGGAAACTGAGGCAAACAGGGTGAAGTGACTTGCCCAGGGTCACACAGCTAGTATGTGTCTGAGGCCAGATTTGAACTCAGGAAGGGATATGAGTCTTCCTGACTCCAGGCCCAACACTCTGTCTACTGCATCACCTAGCTACTTTTATGTATATTGGCATATGTATATATAAAGCATATTTATGCATGTGTGTGTGTGTGTGTGTATATATATATATGTATATGACGACATTTATATATATGGAGAGTGTTTTATATATATGTATATGAAGGCATATATGTGGAGAATGTGTATATACATATAAGGAATATGTGTATGCATAAATGTTGTATTATGCATATGTACATGAAGACATATATAAGAACATATATTAAGATTATATATGCATATGTTTAATGTATATATGTGTATATATATACATTATGTGATGTCCCAAAAGTCTTACTGCAGTTTTAAGCTTAAAATTCTACTGGGACTTTTGGGACACTGTGTATATAAAGTGTGTGTGTGTGTGTGTGTGTGTGTGTGTGTGTGTGTGTGTGTATTTGCAACAGTGGACCTAGTGCTCTGCTATGAGCACATAGACTTCCCAATAAATAGAAATGGATTGTCCCTGGTTTTATTAATGGGGGCACCAAGGGGTCTCTGGGAATAGAGCTGAGATTACAGGAAAAATGAACTTGAGAATGTGGTCTTTTTTTACACCTCTCGCCCTGCTTAGAATTACAAAGGATGTGAGGAATACCAGATGAGAGAACAAATAAGAACTAATATAAAATCAGAAGGAAAGAAAGGCAGCCTGGTCTAGAGGAGAGAATGGGGGGCAGGGAGTTAGGGAGTTCACTGACTCTGCCGACTCCTCCACCATCCCCAAGCAGCATTCTCACCCTGGAAGATGCCCTCTACCCTTGGGGTCTTGCCCTCTGATTGGTGGGCTCTTCCTGGATCCTCCATTTTGAGGAAGGGTCCAGGCCAGCCCCATGCTCACTCCTTCACTCTCCTCCTAGCTCCCTGGCCAACTCTGGGTGTCTCTTCCATGCCTTGATAATGTTCCCCCTTCCTCCTTTCCAACTCCCTTTCATGTCTTCCCCCATTGGAGGCAGGAACCATCATTCTTTCTTTCTGTTTGTGTTTTTATTCCCTGCACTTGGCATATCGCCTGGCACATAGTAAACACTTAATAAACGCTTGACACTAATCAGCTGTGTGACCTTGGGCACTTAACCTGTCTGAGCCAATCACTAAGACTCTAAGTTATGGGTGGGCTGAGATCTGCATCAGTGGGGCAAGTTCTAACGCCAGGAATATCTGTACTGACAAGATCACAGGTCCTGCTGTACTGACCTGAAGAGAAAAGCAGGCCAGGTCATTCAGTGATGCATCAAGGCCAGTCTTGGTGGTGGAAAGCAGTTGCTGATTGGACTTAGCAGCCAGGAGACAACCAGTCCATACTGCCTCTTTGAAGAGCTCAGTGGTGCAATGAGAGCAAGCACAATTCAGTTAGACTCAATGCCACCAAGGTGCATTAAATCTCCTACTACTGTAATTACAAAGGCAAGAGGCAGCCTGGTATCATGGGGAGAGGATTAGCCTCAGAATCAGGAATGGAGATCAGCATTCAAATTCTGCCTCTGACACGTACTAGCTGAGTGGTTCTGGGCAAATCTGGAGTCAGGGGGCCTGGGTTTGAACTCTGCTTAGGATGCTTATTGGGGCAGCTAGGTGGTGCAGTGGATAGAGTGTTAGGCTGGCAGTCAGATCCAACCTCAGACACTTACTAGCTATGTGACCCTGGACAAGTCACTTAACTATATTTGCCTTAGTTTCTTCATCTATAAAATAAGCTGGAGAAAGAGGTGGCAAACTGCCATGGGGCCACTTGATACCATCAACAAGTGTGATTGGAGATGTGAGATTAACCCAGCCAGGCGGGCAGTTCAGGATAGAACTCTGTTTATTGATACAATGAACAAAATTTTTATAGAGCAATGAGACAAAGAAGGTAACCATCAGTCACTACGTTTTCCATTACTGGTTTGTTTAGTTCCATGATGTCAGGCAGACGACATCAGGCAAACCTTGAAGGCTATCATATCCATTCTTCATCTACTATTCCTGTTTCACATGGGACGGGCTGTACACTCCCTTGTACGTAGTTCCCTTTGTGTCACTACTATCAGGGTGGATAAGAATTCAGTGCACTCTGTTCCCTGCATGTCACGGAGAGTGGTAAGCCAGCATCTGGTTGACCTGGGAGCAGCTGCATGGAGCTAGCCACTTCTATCTGCTTAACTAGAGTTGGCCCTCAACAGCAAATCACTCCAATATCTTTGCCAAGAAAACCCCAAATGAGGTCATGAAGAGTCCGACATGGTTGAAACAATTGACCACCACTACTAACAAAAACAAAAAATGATTCTTACTACTGGTGAGACCATAGTCAAGGCACTTAAATATCTTGGGCCCCATTTCCTAGTATCTAAAATGAGGGAAAGTGAACCAGAAGGACTTTAAGATCCATTCCCAGTTTAGACCTGTAATATCTCAGTGTCCTGGGCAACTCTTTAAAACTGTAAGTCACAGAGAAGGTGATGCCAACTTGCACTGAGTTTAATGAGAGAGAGAGGTGGCG
>CM053580.1:564921196-564936874 GCA_028627135.1 Pseudochirops cupreus | reverse complement strand
TGGTGGGCGGGGGAAAGACGGGGAGAAAATATGTAACTCAAAAAAATTTAATAAAATAAATTTAAAAAAAATAATCTTTCAAATGTTTTTAAATTATGTATTTTTAAATTCCTTTTTATTTTACTTTTAGTTTTATGGAATAAAACAAGCATTTCTATAACATGGTACAACAAAAAAGACGACTGCATGTGAAACTGCAAAACTATTATGCACAACTTGCTATTCTTTCAAATATACAAAAAATTTATGTAAATTTGTGTGTCTAATGATAGCCATCTCTAGGGCAGAGGGGAGAAATAAAGAAAAAAAATTTATATATATGTATATGCATATATATAATTTCATACATATTTCTATTTATCAATTGTTTCTCTGGAAACATAGCATCTTTCTTCATACGTTTTTCACAGTTCGTTTGCTTGTGTAACAAAATAAATTGTTCACTTGAGGTCATTCTTAAAACAAAAAAAAACAAAAAAAAATTAAAAATCTACATATTACCATCATCTATGTTTTATTATGTTTTTATTATTTTGTTAGATTACATCTAATCTATTAAACCAATTGAATTTAATCTGGTTTAGGTAGGACTGGGGCATATTGTGGACTGCATGTGGCCCCCAAGACCTCATGTTTGACAGCTCTGTCCTACAGGGAGGAGGGAATAGGGTTAGCTGAGCACCAGCCAAGAGGGATTTCGTTCCATAACCACACCCAGTGTTGTTTTCCTATATTCGTTGGTGAGAGTGATTTATAATCAGAACCCACTTGTCTCTGTCAGTTACACAGCCTTTACCTGCCCTAACAATCTGAATAAAGCCTTTATCAGGCTTATAACCTAAAATTGGGAGCTGTTAGTACTTTCCATAACAATTTCATCCTGCAACCTCCTGACGTATTTCAGAATTCTTTTCTGTCTCTTTAGATCTCCACGCCACCCCTTTTGCTTTTATCTTGAAGTCTGGGGTTTATTTGTTTTCGTTTTTGAGACTGAGTCTCCCTATCTCACTAAGGCTAGAAGTACAATGGCTATTCATGGGCCCCGTCCCAATACTGATTAGCATAGAAGCTTTAAACTGTTCTGTTATTTCTGACCTGTCAGTCAATTAATAAACATTTATCAAGTCTACCTACTAAGGGCAATGAGGTGGTGCAGTGGATAGAGCACCAAGCCTGGAGTCAGGAGTACCTGAGTTCAAATCTGGCTTCAGACACTTACTAGCTGTGTGACCCTGGGCAAGTCACTTAAACCCGTTTGCCTCAGTTTCCTCATCTGTCAAATGAACTGAAGAAGGAAATGGCAGACCACTACAGTATCTTTGCTAAGAAAACTCCAAATGGGGTTGCAAAGAGTCACACAACTGAAAAACAACTGAACACAATCCAAGCCCCTACTAAGTGCCATTGCTGGAAATACAAATAAGAAAAAGAAAGGTAGTCCCTGCCCTCAAGGAGCTTACAATCTAATGGGACAAGTTGTTCAGTCTTCTCAGTTCTGTCTGACTCTCACACTACTGGTTGGTTGTTGTCCTTTGCTCTCCAAGAGGACCAACATGACATCACTATGTTAGAGTCAAGCTACAGTGTGTCCCACAAGCTCAGAAGTCTCTACCACAAATAATTCATGTGAACATTTGGAGTGGATTACCTAAATTTGTGCATCTTGCGTTTATTTTGACCTACTTCAATTCTGCTTTGCTCAAGAGCTCAGCACTTTCTTTGGTGAGGGCATGCTATTCTGGGTAGTTCTGTGCCAATGTCTCCCATGTCACACAATAAGTTCCAAATTCACACTGCTACTAAATGTCTGAGGCCAAATTTGAACTTGGGTCTTCCTGCCTCCAGGCCTGGAGTTCTATCCACTGTGCCACCTAGCTTCCTAGAATGGGGGAAGACTACACACAAAAGAAAGAGATGGTTAGGGAAGGAGAAGGCACTCTGAGCTAGCTCAACCCTCCTTAGGCAGCCTGGTAGTCCTCTCTTCCCAATATTTTTGTGTCTTAGTTAATGCAGCCAGCCACCCTGTGAACTTTAACGCTACATCAGCCCAGAACTCCTAAACTCAAGCAATCCACCATCCTCAGCCTCCCCAGCAGGTAAGACTAAAGGCAGGTATCCCCATACTCAATTGGTCCATCTTTTAAAAAAAGAACACTTCTGGCCCTCAATATTCTAGAGCATGGGGACTTGTCCTAGGAACCTCTTGACCTTCTCTTTCAGGAGGAACCCCAGCTCACATTTTCAGCCAACATTGGAGTCATTCAACCCCCACAGAAGAATGCCTCTGCAGGTCACCACAACATTCTCCTTACTCTTGCTACTTTCTGGAAATGAAGTGATGCCCCAAATAGTCTTGAGGTTGTAGGATGCATTGAGAGGTGTAGAGTCCAAGTCTAGAGAGGGAAGAATCTAGTTGTACTCTGCTCTGGTCAGGTCACATCTAGAGTAGTAAGTTCAGCCTTTGCCACCATCCTTTAAAAAAAGACACTGGTAATTGGAAGATCGTCCAGAGGAAGGGGACCAGAGTGGTTAAGGTCCCAACAGTCATAACATACAAGAAGAAAACTATAGGTGTTTAGCCTAGGGAAGACTTAGGGGAGCATCACAGCTATCTAAATATTTAAAGAGCTATCATATGGACCAGTCTTGCTTTGCTTGGCCCCAGAAGGCAACGATGAATGGAAGTTACCAAGAGGCAAATTTTGGCTTGATGTGTCTAACAATTAGAGCCTCTCCAAAAGTTCATTGGGCGGATTTGAAAGGCAATGGGTGTCCACCCCCCTCCACCCCCACTGGAGGCCCTCAAACAGGTGAAAAGGACCACTTGTTGAATTTCTTGTTTCAGTTATGAATTATACTGGATGCCTTTGATGTCCTGCGATTCCGTATGGTCTGTGACCATAGCTTCCTCTTCCAGCTTTTAACCACCACTTCACACTGGGTCACTTTAAATAATCTTAATCTTTGTAATGGCATGATCTATGATTTCGTTGGTGTGGGGTGAGGAAATTGCCTTTGCTAATGCAGATCAACGAAAAAAGCCAGGGGCAAGACTGGATCCCAGGGCTTTCGGATGCTGAAATTGTCAAGGCCAACATCCAGACTCTGTTAATGGCATGAATGAATAATTGACTGCTTTCAGTCATTGTATTTATTTCTGCCACCAAAGTTTTGCTCATACTTTTTAGCATTCCACTCTGACAATGACAGGGTAAGAGAGTATGAAGCCCACCTCAGATAATCACTAGCTCTGTTTGGGAGGCTACAAGGAAAGTATGCGAGAGGAGAGGTATTAGACTACCTACCAAACTGAAGACCTACAGAGCCATTGTGCTGACCTCATTGTTGTGTGCCTGTGAAGCCTGGACAGTCTAACAGCACCACACCAGGAAACTGAATCGCTTTCATTTGGTGATGGTGGTGGTAGTGGTAGTAGTAGTAGTAGTAGTAAGTGTAGTAGTAGTAGTAGTAGTAGTAGTAGTAGTAGTAGTAGTAGTAGTAATTGTAGTAGTAGTAGTAGTATCCTAGCTTCCTTCCCAACATGACTTTAACCTGACCTCTTATAAGAAGCCTTTTCTTATCTCCCCCACCTCCAGCTTTTAGTCCTCTCTCCTTGAAATGACTATGTAATTCCTTGGCCATGTTCCTTTTATAACTCTCCAGTAGAATATAAGCACCTTGTGGGCAGTCACATTTTTGGCTTTGTATCTACAGTGCCTGGCATATTCTAAGTGCTTAACAAATCCTTATTGGATCTATTCTAATTAATAATGATAATAATAGCTAGCTCTTATATAGAGCTCTTGGGCTTGAAGGACACTTCATGAATATTATCTCATTTAATCCTTTCCAGGAAAGTAGATGCTATTATTATCCTTGTTTTATGAATGAGGAAATTTAGGCAGACAGAGGGGTTAAGTAACTAGCTGAGGGTCACACAAGTGGGAAGCGTCTGAAGCTGAATTTGAACTTTTGTTGTCCTGACTTCAGGCCTGGCACTCTATCCACTGTACCACCTAGTAGTGTTCTCAACCTAACTCCAAATTCAACAGTTATTCCACTGCAGCTACTACCATCTACTCAATGGATGACATAACCTGAATGTTTTATTTTTCAGGGCTTCTATTCTCCTCAGAGGGCTAGCATGAATTTAGTCCTTGCCAACCCTATCCCTAAAGTCAAAAATTCCATGATATCTTTGAGAAGGAGAGCTAGGAAAAGGCCATCTTGGATATCCTCTCTATCCAGGGGAAAGGCCATCTTGGATATCCTCTCTATCCAGGGGAAAGGCCATCTTGGATATCCTCTCTATCCAGGGGGAAGGCCATCTTGGACATTCTCTCTATCCAGGGGGAAGGCCATCTTGGATATCCTCTCTATCCAGGGGAAAGGCCATCTTGGACATTCTCTCTATCCAGGGGAAAGGCCATCTTGGACATTCTCTCTATCCAGGGGAAAGGCCATCTTGGATATCCTCTCTATCCACAGGAAAGGCCATCTTGTACATCCTCTCCACTTTGGACAACTAAAATCTTTCCCAACATCCTTTGTGGCAGCAGTGATGGATAGGAGAGCCAACAACAATGTCCTGTTGGTTTGTGGACGGAGGATACAGGTAATGGCATTTTCCAGAGAAAGGAGGGAAATGGTCACTTCATACTTGTAAGAAATTTGGATGAACAATGGATGAGCATATTAGATACCAACCTTAACAAAATCTGTTCTTGACGCTGTCCCTTTAAAAAGCCACACACGTCCTCATCCTCGGCTGAATAGAAGTGTTTTCCTTGTCTTGTAAGAAACATGACATTATAACTACATATTTATACTTCGCAATAAATGTCAAGGTCAGATTGAATCTGAGTATTCGTTGAATTCCCCCTGAGCATATTAAATCTGAAACATGAAAAAGTTGGGTGGTTTATCTCTTCTTCCTCAACACCACTCTATAGATTTCCTATGTCCAATTTGGGGGGTGTGGGGTGAGCGTGGATGGAATGGAAGGAAGGGTGGGAGGAAGTCATTCCCAACAGCCACCGTGACTTGGCATCAAAAGAGGGAGATAGCATTCTCAAAAAGGAAAATGTAGAGCATGGGGTCCTAGGAGGGGGAAAGAACCTCCAAGACCACCTAGTCTACCCTCCTTTTTTTACAGATGAAGTAACCAATGTCCAGTAGAGGGGGAGTGACTTAATCTGGGTTACACGGAATAAACAACAGAGCCAGAATTCATAGGATTATAGATTTAAAGCTAGAAAAGGCCGTCTAATTCAACTCTTTCATTTTACAGATGAGGAAACTGAGGCCCAGGAGGCAGAAGTTAACAAAAAGCTCACATTGACATGGTGCTTTGACAATTGGCAGAGAGCAGCTTATGAAATGAGCAATGCCTGTGTCGAGCCCCATTTCTCAGAGGAGGAAAACTCTAAAAGGGAAATCACTTGGGTAAGGTCATTCTTCAAGTAGGCAGTATCTGTCATGGAAAGAATGTTGAATTTGGTCTGTGCCTCAGTTTCCTCATCTGTGAAATGGGGGTATTGATACCAAATAATCACCAAAACCACCGGCCCTGTTGGTTACCCCCTCCTCCCCAAAATGCAGCCCTCTCTGCATTTTTGTGACGTTGGGATCTCTTGGCTTTCCTCCCTAGTTCTTTCCCCCCAGTCTCCTCTGCTCCATCACCATCCATTTCAATGGCCCCTAACTGTGACCGTCCCCCATGGCCCCTCCTGAGCCCTCTTCCTTGATTCTACCCTTTCCCTCGGTCATCTCACACACCTTTTATTTAACTATCAGTTCCCCATAATCTCTCTGTACCAGCCTTAGTCTCTCTCTCCTGAACTCCAGCCCTGAATTCCCAACACTTTCCAGCACCTTTCCCACTGGATGGATGTCTTGTGGGAATTTCAGACTCAATGCATTTCAAAACAGAATTCGTTATCTCTCCCTGCCCCAAATCCTTTTCTGAACTTTCTATCAGCAACACCATCTTTGGACATCATACTTGACTCTGCCCTTCCTCTCATCCCCCAGATCCAATCCGTTGGGAGGTCTAATTGGTTCTATCCCCACAACATCTCTCACATCCATTTCCTACTCTGAATCACACAACCACCACTCTGGCTTAGAGCCTCAACACCTCTTGCCCAAACTGTTGCCAGCTGCTGCTGTTCAGTCACTTCCAGCTCTCCATGACCCCATTTGGGGTTTTCTTGGCCCAGATACTGGAGTGGTTTGCCATTTCCTTCTCCAGCTCATTTTACAGATGAGGAAACTGAGGCAAACAAGGTGAAGTGACTTGCCCAGGGTCACCCACCTGATAAGTGTCTGAGGTTGGATTTGAATTCATGAAGATGAGTCTTCCTTATTCTAAGCTCAGTGCTCTATCCACTGTACCACCCAGCTGCTTTATTACTATATCCATGGCCTCCTAATTGGTCTTCCTGTCTCAAGTCTCTCCCCACTTGACTTCATCCTCCATAAGTTATCTTCTGAAAGCACAGGTCTAGGGCAGCTAGGTGGTGCAGTGAATAGAGCACCCGCCCTGGAGTCAGGAGAACTTGAGTCAAATCTGGCCTCAGACACTTAACACTTACTAGCTGTGTGACCTTGGGCAAGTCACTAAACCCCAATTGGGCTTTCCCCCTCCAAAAAGCAAAGGAAAAAAAAGCACAGGTCTGATTATGTTCCTCTCCTTTTCCCCCCTTCAGTCAGCAAGAGAGGTTCCTTATCACCACTAGAATCAAATATCAAATCCTTTGTTTGGCTTTAAAGCCATTCTCAGCCTGACCCCTTCCTACCTTTCCATCAAGCAACACTGGGCTCATGACTTCTTTACACTAGGCTGTGATGAATTAATTCCTCGAGAGCAGAGGCTGCTTTTTGCCTCTCTTTGTATCCATACTACTTAGCACAGTGCCGGGCATATAGTGAGTGCTTAATGAATGCTTATTGGCTGACAAGACACTCTCCTGACAGCACATTTTTCTTGGCTGTTCCCAAAGTGATTTCCCTAAAGTGGGGGTTTATGTCTCTGACTTGTTCAAAAAGCTCCCGGGTTCCTTATTACCTCTAAACTCAAACAAAAACACCTTTATCTGACTTTTAAAGCTCTTCACAATCAGGTTGTATCCTATTGTTCTAGACTTAACCAGTGTTAGCCTTCTCCCTGCTGCCAGACTGGCTTTCTTGTTCCTCATACACAAGGCTCTATCTCCCACCTCAGAGCCTTTGCATAGGACTGTCTCCAAACCTGAAATGCCTTTCCCTCTCCCTTTCCTCTTAAAGTCTCTATGATAGATCTCTTCTGATTCCCCAAGCTTCTGGTGCCAGTCTGATCATTTTGTATTTACCTGGTGTAAGGGTAGAGATTGACTGAGTCACCAACCACCCCCTTACCCAATTTAGCCTAAATACCTTTTCCAGGTGAGAACAAATCTTGATTGAATCTTTGTGTTTGAACCCTGGACTAGGGGTGAAGCATGCTTCCCTAGGTAGGACTCGGAAATCTATTTGGATTAGTCAGGGACTTGGATATGCCCCATGGGACTAATGTAAATAAAACCAGGAGTTTGGAACTGGGGATTCAAGTGAGTGACAAGGCAGGACGAGTACCTCCCTATTGCATGACTCCTGGTGTGGTGTGAGGCTTAAAGAAGACAATGGAGCCCAAAGTACTTTATAAGCCTCCAAGCAATAAATAAATGTCAGCTCTTACATTACTCCAGAGCGTGGCAGAAAGCCCAGGTCCTGTTTCCACAACACCTGCCGAGCCATGATCACCTTCGTCTTCACCCAATCTTGGGAGAGTTTGACTCTATCCGACAACACCATGTGTCCTCAAGACAAGGTCTTGTATGTTAGCCAGAAGCTCAAAAGAATTGAATAAACATGTCATGGAAACATGGAGTAGGGGGTAGTATGTTGGCCTCATCTCATTAGAGAAACCGGTCAAACAGGCAAGACATTGGGGTGGAAACGTGTCCAGAAAGGGGGCTCAGAAGTCATCCTGTAAGGAAGCAAGCATTTATTAAATGCTTTGTGTGTACCAGGAAGTATGGTGTATATGGCGAGATACACATTTTAAAAACCCACAATTTGTCCCTGTCTTCTGGGAGAGCACATTCTAGTGGGGGAGATGGAGAGATCACCAATCCTATCCCTTTTGTTTTCAGGTGAGGAAATAGGTTTAGAGAAGGGGAAGTGATGTGCCCAAGGTCCCAAGCGATAGTGAGGGGCAAAGGGCTCTCAGGCCATGTCCACTACTAGCTAGCTGTGTGAGTTTGGCTAAGTTATCTTTCCTCCCTAGGGGACTCTGCTGGTCTGTAAAAAATGAGGGAGCTGGACTCCAGAGGATTTATCTGGATCATCTCCAAAGCCCCTGACACCTCAGAAATTCTGAGTCCTAAACACTGGGCCTGGCAAAGAGCAAGTGATAAATAAATGCTTATTGACTACTGACTAAGGTTCCTCCCCATTCTGACATTCCCTGTTCTAAGGGCCCTCCCAGTCCTGATATTCCCTGTTCTAAGGGCCCTCCCAGCCCTGATATCCCCTGTTCTAAGGGCCCTCCCAGTTCTGACATTCCTTGTTCTAAGGCCCTCCCAGCTCTGACATTCCCTGTTCTAATGGCCCTCCCAGCTCTGACATTCCTTGTTCTAAGGCCCTCCCAGCTCTGACATTCCCTGTTCTAAGGGCCCTCTCAGCTCTGACATTCCCTGTTCTAAGGGCCCTCCCAGCCCTGACAGTCCCTGTTCTAATGGCCCTCCCAGCTCCGACATTCCCTGTTCTAAGGCACTCTAAGCTCTGACATTCCACGTTCTAAGGCTCTCTAAGATCTGACATTCCTGTTCTAAGGCCCTCTAATCTCTGACATTCCATGTTCTAAGGTCCTTCCAGTTCTGACATTCCCTGTTCTAAGGCCCTCTAAGCTCTGACATTCCCTGTTCTAAGGCCCTCTAATCCCTGACATTCCATGTTCTGAGGTCCCTCCAGTTCTAACATTCCCTGTTCTAAGGCGCTCTAAGCTCTAACATTCTCTCTTCTCAAATGTCTTTCAGGTCTGTCATTCTATGCTCGAAGGTCCTCCCCAGCTCTGACCCTCTCTGAGTCCACGAGGCCCAAATCTGCCCCCTCCTCTCAGAGATGCAGGTAACTCATTACTCCCCAGGAACACCCAGGCCTCCAGCTACCCAGAAGCCCCTTCTCCCTTGTCACTGCCATGAGAGTGTGTGTGGTTTATTTTCTTCTGCACACTAATGCAGATGAAATTAATTCAGTCCCACTGAATTCAGCAGCATGAGGTCTTCTCACATCATTACTGTCCAAGGGTATAAGTCAGTGATTTCCACAAGGCCGCTTGGATGCTAATTCTTACCCCAATATATAAAAACCAGGTGCTTCCAGGAACTGTAAATATGAGTCTACTTTAGGCTTTTAGAGAGACTGCTGAATTGAATAATCATAAAAGATATTTCTCCCATTGAGATTTATGCCTTTCTCCCCCAAGTTCCCAACAGATAAAAAACCCATATTTTACCAAAATGTATCTCCCATCCGTGATCCTGGAAAATCTCACTAACTGACTATATTTATTGGGAAATGATTCACATTAATTTCAGGCTTCATCCTAACATTATATTTATGACCAACGGTGCAAGCTGCGTGCTGGTGTTCTTGACTCATTCTTGGCATATATTCTCTGTTTCTGCAAATATACATTGTAAACACTGCCCAGAGAGAAAGAATCATAAAAACCAAAATAGGTTCTTTTTAGAAAATCAGTTAAATCCTAACCCAAGAAGATAGCCAATCTCTCTGATTGGGAACAGGAGGTCCCTGGGATTATCTCTGTTGGATGTTCCCTGTTCCAAGTTCTCTAGTTCCCTTCCTGCCCCCCACTTCACCTGAAGCTCTTGCCCAACATCTCAGGGAGGACTGGAAGATATGCGATGAGGGGCGTAACATTTCAGGTGGAGAAAAAAATCTCGATGGATGGTTCCTATAAGAGACACATCTGCCCAAAGTACAGATGAAGAAACTACCCACCACATAAAGGAAAGGACCCTGAACCACAGAGGGTCAGAGTCGGAAGTCAGAAGACATCTAGCCCAGTCCTTATCTGAAACTCCCCTCTCCTCCTGACAATTGGTCCATCCCTTGAAAGACTCCAGAATGGAGAATTTGTTATGTCCAAAGGCACTGCTGAACACTCTGATTGTTAGGAAGCTTTTTCTTCCATCCAGCTTAACTGGAAAGTGCGTTCACTGGGTCTAAAACCCAAGGACCTGGGTTCAGACTCTACCTCTGAAACTTAGTACTTCTGTGCCCCTTGGGCAAGTCCCACTTCCCTGGTCCACAGTCTCTTCATCTGTAAAATGGAGATTTTGGATTAAATGACCTCTCTGGACTTTTCCAGCTCTCCATCAGCTTTTTTCCTATTTCTGCTTCCTGTTTCTAGTTCTCTTTTCTGGGGCCAAGGTGGGGCAAATCAGGTGACTTGTCTTCCAAGAGATTTCCCTTTGAATAATTTATCTCTTTTCTGAAACCATTTGTCTCTTTTTCCCTTAGGGATTCTCTTCTCCAGCCATAACCTTCCAGTTTCTGTCAGTCTTTTCTTAACCTCAGAGGAGTGGATTTAAGAAAACTCCAATCTTAGGTAAATCTTCATCCTTCCTTCCTATTGGGAGCTAGTGACCTGTCCCCTTTTCAGATCTCACAGAGTGCCATGCTTTATAACTCAGTGTAGAATCTGTGTATTATCAAATAATGACCAAAGATGACTCCCAGTCCTGTCGCCATTGATGATATACAAAGCACTTTTCTCACAATGACTGTGCAATGTGAGCAATGAAAATTATCATCCCCATTTTATGGTTGGAGAAACTGAGTCTCAGCCAGATGAAACAATTTGCCCAGGGATGATACTCAGCTGGGAATTGTTTGAGCCAGGATAGGAACCCAAGTCTCCCAACAAAAACTAGCACTTTCTACATTTTATTTCATCTTATCCAACTACTAGACTCTCGACCCCAGGGACTTTATTTAGCTGTTGTGTGCACCCCTGGACTACCCTCCACTTTCCATCTCTTGCTCAGGAAGCAAGAATCAAACAATGCCATCACTGGCACTTGGAAAGGACAGGACAGCCTTCTGCCTTATGAGTGAATGCCTGATCCTGGTGAATGCCCCCGAGCAAAGATCCCTGACCTGGCCACTGCTCCCTGATAGGTACTCTATCTTCCCTAACAGAATGGAAGCTATTCTTTGTGTCTATCCCCAGGATTTATCTTCACGTCCTGGCACATAAAGGCTTGTTGATTAAATTCTGCTCTTTCCCCCAATTCTCCACCCCACAGTACTCTACATAAAATGGTTGTTCAAAGAATCAAACAATCAACATTTATTAAGCACCTACTGTGTGCCAGGGACCTTGCTAAACTGGGGCAAAGGACAAGTCCCTGCCTTCAAGGTGCTTACAGTCTATTGGGAACAATGGAGATTTGTTGAATGGAATGGAATTATAAACCCAAGGACTTCTGAAACTTGCTCCAGCTAAATATAACCTGGGGAGGAGAGGTGACGGGCAGGGGGAAGGCACACTCCACCCATCCGTGCTGCTCCACAAATGGCCACTGTTAGTGGTTTTTATTGTCCACTCCCCTCCCCTAAAAAAAAAAAGCTGGGGTGGTGAGGAAAAATAAAACTTGTTTCTCATCTGTCAGAGGGAAAGTTCCTGCCCAGGCCCTGCAAACAGTCGCCTTAAAAAATGTCAGGAATATTTTTAACCCAGAGAGTTGGTGCATATGTGCAGTGGATGGGAGAAAACAGGAACTTTAAAACACAACAAACTCTTTGAAGGACAGAAGACTGTGGTCTTGAGCAGGGTTCTAGGGAACAGGGAACATCAGAGCTGGGAGGGGCCTCAGAACAGAGAATGTCAGAGCTAGTATGGGCCTCAGAACAGGGGATATCAGGGCTGGGATGGGCCTTAGAACAGGGAATGTCAGGACTGGGAGAGGCCTGAGAACAGGGGATGTCAGGGCTGGGAAGGGTCTTTAACAATCATCTTGTCCAAGTCCTCCTTTTATAGAATAGGAAGCGAAAACTCAGACAGGGGGACACGATTTGCACAATCATGTAGTAGGAGGAGGGTCAGCATTTGAACTCGTGCTCTCCAATCAAACAAGAAGAACAAAGACTATTCCCATCAGTTTTATGAGGCTCCTACATAAATGCCTCACCCTGTGTCGCTACGTTCACCTGACTGGCTGGGCAGCAGGGTGGGAAGCTACAGCCACACCAACTTTGAAAGCAACTACTGTGGTCCCTCCCTGACTGCTGCAGATGGCCGCCTCTACTTCCCAGCTCCCCTGGCTTCCTTCAAGACTCAATTCCAATCCCATCTTCTTCAGGCCTTTCCCAACCTCCTCCTGCTGCGAGCACCTTCCCTTTTGAGATGACCTTCCATCTTCTCTCCCTAGGTCTGGTGAATGTAACCAGTTTACACAGATGTCCCTCCCATTAGATTATATTCCCTCCAAGGGCAGGAACCGCCTTGGCCTTTTTCTGTACTCCTAGTGCTTAACACATTGCCCGGCACATAATAGGCACTCTGCAGTAGGCTTGTTGACTGATACATGCATGATGATAAAAATCCTTTGTAGGAAGAACTAGGCAGTGCAGCAGAAATGAATTCCCAAAGTGGGAAAGGCAGGCTCAGATTTAGAGGGGGTGCTCCAGGAGAAGTTGAGAAGGAGATTTGTCATAATCACATCCTCCTTTTCCATAGTACTTAAATGTTTTTTAAAGAGCATTTTCCTTGCCATAACTCTGTATGGTAGGTAGTATATGGTTTTTTCCACTTAATGGTATTTTCTCCCCAATTACATGTAAAGAAAATTTTCAACATTCATTTTTATAAGATTTTGAGTTACAAATTTTCCTCCCTCCTTCCCCATGACAGCAAGCGATCTGATATAGGCTTTACATATGCAATCATATTAAACATATTTCCACATTAGTCATGTTGTGAAAGAAGGATCAAAACAAAAGGGAAAACCATAAGAAATAAAAAGAAAAAATAGTCTGCTTCGCTCTGCATTCAGACTCCATAGTTCTTTCTCTGCATATAGACAGCATTTTCCATCATGAGTCTTTTGAAATTGTCCTGAATCATTGTTTTGCTGAGAAGAACTGAGTCTTAATCATGGCACAATGCTGCTGCTACCATCTACAGTGTTTTCCTGGTTTGGCTCCCTTCACTCAGCATCAGTTCATGTAAGTCTTTCCAGGTTTTTCTGAAGTCCCCCCTGCTCATCATTTCTTATAGCACAATAGTATTCCATTACATTCATGTACCATGACTTGTTCATCCATTCCCCAATTCATGGGCAGCTCTTCAATTCCCAATTCTTGGCCACCACGAAAAGAGCTGCTATAAATATTTTTGTACATGTGGGTCCTTTCCCCTTTTTTATTATCTCTTTGGGATGCAGATCTAGAAGTGGTATTGCTGGATCAAAGGATATGCACAGTTTTATAGTCTTTTGGGCATAGTTCCAAATTGCTTTTCAGAATGGTTGGGTCAGTTTACAATTCCACCCACAATGCATTAGTGTTCCAATTTTCATACATCTCCAAGATTCCTTTTCTGTCATATTAGCCAATCTGATAGGTATGAGGTGGTGCCTCAGAATTGTGTTAATTTGCATTTCTCTAATCAATAGTGATTTAGAGCATTTTTTTAATATGGCTTTATATCGCTTTAATTTCTTCATCTGAAAATTGCCTGTTCATATCCTTTGACCATTTATCAATTGGGGAATGATTTGTATTCTTTTAAATTTGACTCAGTTCTCTATATATTTGAGAAAGGAGGCCTTTATAAGAGACATTGACTATAAAAAATTGTTTCCCAGTTTTCTGCTTTCCTTCTAATCTTAGTTACATTGGTTTTGTTTGTGCAAAACTTTTTAATTTAATGCAATCAAAATTATCCATTTTGCATTTAGTAATGTTCTCCATCTTTTATTGGGTCATAAATTCTTCCCTTCTCCATACATTTGACAGGTAAACTATTCATTGCTCTCCTAATTTGCTTATGGTATCACCCTTTATGTCTAAATCATGTACCCATTTTGACCTTATCTTGATATATGATGTGAGGTGTTGGTTGGTTTATGTCCAGTTTCTGCCATACTATTTTCCAGTTTTTCCAAAAGTTTTTTTTGTCATATAGTCCTTATTCAGGTAGTATGTGTTTTTATCATTTTTTAGATGAGGAAACCAAAGCTCAGTAAAGTGACAGCCTAGGTTACATAGTCAGTCAATGGCAGAGTGGGATCTGGATGTAGAGTTTCCTGACTCCAAGCACAGGACTATATCCACTACACTGTACTCATTGAGATGGAGAAGAGAAACTGGAGGTGGTGATGCTCATATCCTGCTGGCATTCACTCACCTGCAATATTTCTTACCAGGGAGACTGAGGGTGGTGGATCACTTGAGCTCAGGAGATCTGCACTGAGGTAAAAACAGGGTCAGGTGATCAGGTGTCCACACTGAGTCTGACACATGTATGGTGAGCCTCCTGGGAGGGGCTGCCAAAGGAAGAGAAACTAGCCCCTATTGGAAATGAAGCAGGTCCAAGTTCTCATTCTGAGAAGGAATGGAATTGGGCCTGTGATGGACTGTGTAACGCCATGCACCAGCAGATTCCCAAAAGAATGCTACTGTGAACAGCTTTTAAGGTTCCGATTACACAGTATAGTGAACACTCTGTTTATTCCATTACAAATCAAGGCAAACATTCACAATATATTACACTGTAATATTCACAACATTACATCTTATCACAGAAAATCACAATGTAGTGTTCATAACAGCTTCACATTAGAATGGCCACACAGTTTGCACTATAGTGGCCATAATCATTAGAACAAAACATTCAATCAATTCACAATACAGTAATCAATGCTCAATCATTCAATCAATTCACAATACAATAATCAATCTTCCACTCATGGGGCAACCATACATCAACTCAATCAGTCATTAAATACAATCATTAGAAAACCACACAAACCCTCCACCCCTCGGTGTCCAGCAAACCTCAATTTCATCCAAGGGGAGGCTTTTTCTTCATCTTGACTTGGAGTGGTCTCTCTGATTCCCTGGATCCACTTCCATGGTCCCAGCTCCTACCTGAATGCACCAAACAGTCACCTGCATTCAGAAGCAGACAGCTCCCAGGTCCTTGTCCAGTGCTCAGGGCAGTCCCTGGTACACACCGAAGTTCACAGAGTCTAGCACATCTCAAACCCTTTGCCACTTCTGTTGACTGGGAACTCAAGGATCAGCCAGGCCATGAACCAACAAAGGCTTATCCTGGTCATGCTTCTTCAGTCCTCCAGCAGTTCAGCTGGCCCTAGGACCCAGGAGAATCTCAACCTTTCAGGAGGCTTTCCAGGAAAGCCCTCTCAGCCTTCCAGTGGCCTTCACCAGATTCTGATCTCAACTCTCTCTCTCTCAACTCTCTCTCTCCTCTCTCTCTCTCTCTCTCTCTCTCTCTCTCTCTCGTCTCTCTCTCTCTCTCTCTCTGTCTCGTCTCTCTCTCATCTCTCTCTCGTCTCTCTCTCGTCTCTCTCTCTCGTCTCTCTCTCTCATCTCTCTCTCATC
>CM053580.1:564898891-564921096 GCA_028627135.1 Pseudochirops cupreus | reverse complement strand
GTCTGTCTGTCTCTCTGTCTCTCTGTCTCTCTCTCTCTCTCTCTCTCTCTCGTCTGTCTGTCTGTCTGTCTCTCTCTCCTGTCTCTCTCTCTTCTCTCTCTCACTCTCTCTCTCTCTCTCTCTCTCTCTCATCTGTCTGTCTCTCTGTCTGTCTGTCTGTCTCTCTCTCTCTTGTCTCTCTCTCCTCTCTCTCTCTCTCCTCTCTCTCTCTCTTTCTCTCTCATCTGTCTGTCTGTCTGTCTCTCTCTGTCTCTGTCTCTCATCTGTCTGTCTGTCTGTCTGTCTGTCTGTCTGTCTGTCTCTCTCTCTCTCTCTCTCTCTCTCAAAAACTCCAACTCACTTCTTCAGTCCAGCAGCCCAGTTCCCAGATGCTGGGACAATCCTGCTTCCTTCAATAGGAGCCAACAGGAGGAACATTCCAATTCTGTCTCTCTGTCTCTTCTTATATACACACTGGCCTCCTGTCTCAGCCAATCCCCTTCTTCCATGTCAACAGGGGAGTTCATGCCCTCTCAACAGGGGACAGAGTTCACACCTTCCATACTGAGCTCACACCTTCCATACTTAGCCCTAAGTTACTAAGGGCTAAGTATCTGCTAAATTGATTGCTGTTACAGAGTGGGACTTTGAGCCTGGGTGAGATAAGGAGACTCAGTCTCTATCCACTGTGTCTTTTTTTGGAGGCAATTGGGGTTAATTGACTTGCCCAAGGTCATATAGCTAGTAAGTGTCTGAGGCTGGATTTGAACTCAGGTCCTACTGACATTAGAGCCTTCACTCTATCTACTACACCACCTCACTGGCCTAAATCCCAATCTCAAATGAATGAATGAAAGAAAGCTCGATAGTTAGGAAAATAGATAGATGGAAAGGAAGGAAGGAAGAGAAAAGAGGGAGAGAAAAAGGAAGGAAGGGAGGGATGGAGAAAGGAAGAAAAGAAAGGAGGGAGAAAGGAAAGGAGGGAGGGAGGAAGGAAGGAAGGAAAGAAGGAGGGAAGGGAGGAAGAAAGGAAAAGAGGGAGAAAAGAAAGCAAAGGAGGGAAAAATGAAAGGAGGGAGGGGGAAGGAAAGAAGAAAGGAAGGAAGGGTAAAGTCAGAGGGGTCTGGATTCAGATCTCAATATTGTCTCTTATGTGTGACCTTGAGCAAGTCCTTTCCTTTTTTCAGTCTCAGTTTGCTCATCTGTAAAATGGGATCAGCATGTTCTCTAAGGACCCTTCCCCACTCTCAATCTAGGACCCTCTGACTTTGCCCTTTAAGGATTTCTTCTGGCTCTGAATCCATGACCTCCAAGAAATGATAAAAATACCAGACATCTATGTAGCACTTTAAGGTTTGCAAAACACCTTGCAGTCATCATCTCATTTGAGCCTGGTAAAAGTCCTGTGAGGCAAGGGCTTACAGATATTATTATCCCCATTGTACAGTTGAGAAAACAGCTTGGGAAAAATTCAGTGACTTGATCATAGTTCCAGATCTAGTAAGCAGAAGAGTCAGGATTCGAACCCAGGTCTAGGCAGCTGAGTGGCATCACAGAAGAAGTGCCAAAGTGAGGAAGGTCTGGGTTCAAATCCTGCCTCGGACACTTCCTAGCTGTGTGAGCCTGGGCAAGTGATTTAGTCTCTTTCAGTCTTAATGTCTTTATCTGGAAAACAGGGCTGATAATAATACTGTAGCATTTTCCTCCCTAAGCTGATAATGCATGCAAAGTGCTTTGAATGAATAAATTAATAAAGCATTTATCAAATGCTTACTGTATGCCAAGTACTGTGCTCAATGCTGGGGATACAAATGGAAAAGCCTGACAGTCCTGGCTTTCTAGGATCTTAGGTGCAGAGGTGGGAGGGACCTCAGAGACCCATTTTACAGATGAAGAAACTGAGGCCCAGAGAGGTTGTGACTTGTCCAAGATCAGCAGGCTAGCAAGCATCAAAGGCAGGATTTGAACTCAGGCCCCTTTGATCCCATCTTGTCTTATTCCCCCCAGGATACCATAGGCTGTTGAAGGCAATGATTGCTTCGTTCCCATCCTTAGGCACTTTTATCCTTCAGTGCCTTCAGTGATAGTGTCTGGCTATTGTTAGAACAAAACTTGCCGTGCAGTGAAAAGAGCCCGGATTCTAGAACTGAAGGCCCTGATTCAAATCCTGCCTCTTTGGCTGTGTGTCCTCAGGTAAGTTACTGCACCTCTCTGTTTTAGTTTGAGGACTTTGGTCTAGCAAGCTCCCTTGCAGCTCCACATTTATGACCCTCATTAAACGGGCATTTATTAAACACTGATTGTGTTCCGGGAGCTGTTCCAGGTGCTAAAAACCTCATCTTATACGAGGGAGCAGCTGAAACCCCGTGAATGAGATCACTTGCCTACAGGGTATCAGAGACAAGATTTGAACCCGCGTTCTCAGACGCCAGAGCAGGGCTCTATAGACTGTCTTTTGCCTTTCTTGGTATTCCCAGCCCTTAGTACAGTACCTGGTGCATAGTAGGCGCTTTATAAATGTCAGTTGACTGACTGAGTGACCCCAGCAAAGGGGAGGGTCGCTAGGGAGCGAGTGCCGAGCCCCGCCTGCCCTGCGCCCTCCTCTTCCCGTCACCTCTCAACACCTCCAGAGCCCTGGTAGCGGCTGCAAATTAACTGTTTACTTTTAGCCTCCACGTCTGTCATCAGGCCCATTGTCAATAAATTTGTGTCTGTTACGCAGACGCCTGCATCCCATATTAAACATCATTACGGCGCCATCCCAGAAGCAGGCGCAGCTGTCAGCGAGGGCCAGCACAGGAGTCGTCAGAGGAGACAGCAAAAGACCCAGATGCTACGGCTGGGGAAAAAAGAGACGTTTCCAGGGGTTAACATCTGGATTCCACAGCTGTCAAGAATGCCCTGTCTGGCCTCCAGGAACTGGATCCATTCACAGAGAACAAAGAACCAGGCTCCTCCTCGCTCCCCTTCCTCCCTTCCTAACTGAGGAAGAGCATGGCCAGAGCTTGAGAGGGGGTGCTTCTCGGCCTCCCCCCCCCCCCGCATGCCTTTCCTCATTCCTGCCCCTATCTTGTTCTCCCCAATCGACTACGAGCTTCTGGAGCACAGGGACTGTCTTCGGATCCCCAGGGGTTACTCAGCACAGTGCCTGGGATATATTCCCGTTCAGTCATTCCAGTCGAGGTGGACTCTCCGAGACCCCATTTAGGGTTCTCTTGGCAAAGATACTGGAGGGATTTCTTTCTCCAGTTCATTTGACAGATGAGGAAACTGAGGCAAATATGTATAATGAAACCAAACAAAAATCCCACATTGGCCATTTCCAAAAAAAAAGGTCTCCTTCCTTCTGTCCTCTGAGCTCCCTCTTCTCTGTCCATGCTTCATCCTGGGTTCTTTGAATTATGGTTGGTCAGTATTCTTAAGTTTCAGAATTGTTTGTCATTAGGATGGTGTTATATAAATTGCTTTTCTGATATCCCCTTATTTTTACAGGGAAGGAAACTGAGATCTAGGGAAAGAAAGTGACGTCCTGGGTCACACAAGGAAGCAGTGGGGTCAGGATTTGAACCTGGGTTCTCTGAGACCCCTTTCCCCATACACCACACTCTCTCCCTCCTTCCTTTCTTTGGTGTCAGTAGGCAGAGGTGATTTCAGGGAAAATTCCCCCATGATGAGAGCTGCCCAGTAGTGGAATGGGCTTCCTCCACCTCCCCACCTCTAATGGTCTTCAAGTAAAGGTTTGCATATCTATACTATTGTAGCATGATTTTCCTCTTCAGGTTGGCTTCAAATAGGAGACCCCAGAAGTCCCACCAGATCTGAGATCCTGAGACTCAGCTGAACCAGCTGTGGCCATGTCTGAGAGGCTGAAGGAAGAAAGGCCAGGATTTTATCTGGGATGCTATCTTAGTGCCCCAATCACATCGTTTGATCTTTCTGGGACTCCATTGACTGATCTGTAAAATGGGAACAAAAAAACTTGGACCCTCTACCTCACAGGGGCCACAAGAAAGCATCAGTAAAATGGACATCGTGAGTGTTGAATGTTCACACTAAGGCCTTTGAGCATCAGTCCAACTCCTGATGGAGACAATCCTCTGTCTCTACAGTCTTGCAATCCCCCAAAGACAGTCATTGCTGGGAAGTACCCCAGTACCCTGCCTACTCTCCACCTACCAATGTATCACATTGCCAAGCTCTGTGATTCTGGTGCTATTTAGGGAGGCTTAGGATCTGGGGCATCTGAGAGTCACAGGATCACTGATTCTGAGCTGAGACCTCAGAGGTCATCTGGTCCAGCAATTTAGAAAGGGGAAAACAGAAGCATCAGCAGTGGGATTTGAATCCAGGCCCTCTGACTGCATGCTCGGTATTCTTTTCACTGTATCACACTCCTAGCATGTCAGATCAGGGTCCCTTAGAGGTCATTTAGTGTGATAGAGGAGGAAAAAGCTGAGTCTCAGAGATAGAAATTGAATTGGCTGAGGTCACACAAGGAGTGAGTGGACCACCTGGAGTTAGAATTCAGGTCAGGCCCATTTTAAAAATGCCCCATAGTGCTCAGAGCATCAGTTCTGGAGTTCAGATCAGGCCTCGGACACTAGCTGTGTGACCCTGGGCAAGTCACTTAACCCTGTTGCCTCAGTTTCCTTATCTGTAAAATGAGCTGGAAGAGGAAATGGCAAAACCACTCTAGTATCTTTGCCAAGAAAACCCCAAATGGGGTCAACAAAGAGTCAAACATAACTGAAAAATGACTACACAACGACAAAAATCAGCTTTCATGGAGCCTAGCAATGTAGTAGTGGACATGTGGAGTGAGCATCGAACTAAGAACCAGGGCAGAGGAATCGAGCGGGGCTCTGGGATCCATCCACTCTGGCCTTATGACCTTGGATAAGTCTCTTCGTAGGCCCAAGGCTCAGCTTCCTTAAAGGGTCAAATCCTCGCTGACATCTGTAATGCTCCAGGCTTTGCAAAGCATTTGATTGCATAGGTTATTATCTCTGATCCTAGAAGGTCGGTTGTGCAAAATGGAATTTGAATCCGGGTCCCCTTCTACTTCCTCATTGCCTTTGTACCTCCAGAACGTAGCATATTGTAGAAACTTAACAAATGTCTGTTGGAAAGAGTCAAATAGATGTAGAGCTCAAAGAGGCCTGGGAAATCATCTAATCCAATCCCACCCATTTTACAGATGAGGAAACTAAAGGCCCAGGGTTGATCCAGGCATTTTATTTCACCAGGGTAGAGAGTTCCTGATATGGAACATACTATCAATGCAAAGCAGCAACTTATCTGTGACTTAAAGATCTGTGATCTCAAAGCATTACCTAGATCACCAAGAGTTCAAGGGACTGAACCAAGGCCACACAGTCAGTATTTCCATAGGAAAGACTTGAACCCAGTTCACACAAAGTAGTAAATAGTGGATTTGAACCTAGGTCTTTTGATTCCAAATCCACTGTGCTTTCTACTCTCTCATATTATCCTCTTAAAGTCAGGGAACCAAAATAAAGAGGCCACAGAGAACCTATGGAAATTTGGAAAGCCTAATCAATCACCTAGTCTGTCTACACAGTGGTCAATCGACCAATAAGCAAGTATTCAGAGAACACAAAGGCAAACAAACATTTATTCAACAACTGTGGGCCTGGAAGCTTCCAAGCTATGAGATTGTGGGCCAGTTCTTTAGCCAGGATTCCAGAGCTGAAAGGCCGCCTGCTCCTTGCTGTAGGGTACCCAGAAGCAAACATCTTTCCTCTGCTTGAAGATCTCTCAGGTCTATGCAAGGAAGCAAGCTTCCATCTCTGTTCCTGACCACCAGCTCTAAACTATGCCACCATGGTGGGCCAAAGAAAGTGCTTCATAAATGTTCTATCATCTACCTATCTGTCTATCTATCCATCAATCCATCCATCTATCTATCTGTCTATGTTTGTATCCATATCTATCTATCTCTATCTACCCATCTACCTACCTATTGACCACCTATCTATCTATATCTGTCTTCTGTCTACCCATTCACCTATCCACCCATTTATCTATTAATCCATCTCTGTCTATTTCTAGCCATTCATCTATCTGTCTATTTACCTATCTATATCTGTATCCATATCTATCTCTATCTATCCATCTACCTATCATCCATTTATCTCTCTGTCTCTATATATCTAGCTACATCTATCTGCCCATTCACCTATATCCATCCATCCATCCATCCATCCATCCATCCATCCATCCATCTATCCATCCATCCATCCATCTCTCTATATGCCTGTCTATCCATCTATCCATCCATCCATTCATGCATCTATCTATCCATCTATCTACCTCCCTCCCTTCCTGTCTGTCCATCCTTTTACTCACTTCTAAGGCAGTCCATTCTACATCTGGACAGCCTCTCTCATTGTTAGGAAGTTTGTTTTTCTGCCATCAAACCCAAATTGGCCTCCTTGTAATTTCCAGCCCTGGATCCTGGTTCCACCCCCTTGGGCTAAGCAGAACAAGGTTAATTTCCCCTCCACATTTATTCACCAGGAGCATCCTCGCCTTTGTGAAATCTTTGCTTCTGTCACCCAGTGGTAAGGACTTTAGGGTCATAGATTTAAAGCTGCAAAGGCCCTATGCCATCATCTAGTCTAACCTACTTATCATACAGAACAGGAAACTGAGGCCCAGAGAAGTGATTTCAAGTATTCAAAGACAGCTTTTATGTTCCCCCAAGTCAATCAGTCATCTAGGTTATATTAAGTGCTACTGTGCACTAGACACTGTGGTAAATGCTACGGATACAAAGAAAGGTCAAAGATAGTCCCTGCCCTCAAGGAGCTACAAGTCTAATGGGGGAAACAACATGCAGGCATGTGTGTAACTATATATAGGATAAATAGGAAATAATCAACAGAGGGAAGGCCCTGGAATTAAGAGGGATTGGAAAAGGCTTCCCATAGAAGGTGGAATTTTGGCTGGGACATGAAGGAAACCAGAGAAGCCAAGGGGCAGAGATGAGGAGGGAGAGCCTTCCAGGCATGGGACAGTCAGTGCAAATGCCCTGAGTCTTCTCTGGATTAACTGCTAGTTGTTCTCTAGTTGTTTCAACCAATCCCTGAATGACATTGACACTGTCCTCTGGAATTCTGTCCCCCCTCTCCCTTTTAGCCATGTCCTTTTTAAGCATTGGACACCGTACTCTAAATATAGTCTAATGAGGACAGAAGATAGTGGGACTCTCACCTCCTCTCTCCTGGAAACTACAACCCTCTTGATGAAGCTAAGGGAGGCATTAATTTCCATCCCATCCCCTCCATCCCATACCCCTGCCCCGATTCTCTTTGGACCTCCAAAAGGGCAATTTTGTGTATTTAGGGGGATGGAGGGAGGAGAGGAGCCTTGAGATCCAGCCAGGGGAAAGGATAGCCTGGACCTTGATTTCATTGGTTTAGGGTACTCCCAGAATGTGGTATGAGGAAATTCCCTCTACCAATACAGATTAGCACCTTCTCTGAAACTTTTACTGTATTGCCTAGAGCCCTGAGAAGTCATGTGACTTGCCCACAATCACCCATCCAGAACTCTTAGCAATGCCTTTGCTAAGTTTGGCCCCCAGAACCAAAGACAACAATCCCTCCTGTGGTCTGGCCATTCTGGACACTAGTCCGAGTTCAGCAGGAGCATTACCTCCCTAGGCAGCTAGATGGCGTAGTGGATAGAGCACTGAACCTGGAGTTAGGAAGAACTGTGTTCAAATTCAGCCTCAGTCACATAGATGTATGACCCTGAGCAAGTCACTTCATTGCTGTCTGCCTCAGTTTCCTCACCTGCAAAGTGGGGAAAATAACCACTTACTTCCCAGGGTTGTTGAAAGGATCAAATGTGACAACATTTGTAAAGCATTTTGCAAACATTTTTTGTTGTTATTGTTGCCTCATTTCACTCGGATCTGACTCTTCGTGACCCCATTTGGGATTTTCGTGGCAAGGATACCGGAATGGCTTGCCATTTCCTCTCCAGATCATTTTTACAGAATAGGAAACTGAGGTACCCAGGGTTAAGTGACTTGCCCAGGGTCACACAGCTAGTGTCTTAGGTCTTATGTGAACTCAGAGGTCTTTCTAACTCCAGGTGTCCTCTCTGACACCTAGATGCTCTATGTAAACCTTAAGGCACTACATAAATTAAAGCAATTATTAATTGTTCTGTATGCCAGAAGTGTCAAACATGTGATAGCCCAAAGCAGCTTAAAATATAATTGGGAAATATTTACCAAAATTAAAAGTACAGTAAAACATCAATAACACTACATTTAAAATTTTTAAGCTAAGTCAATAAATGGCAGCAGGCATCCTCATGTACAGATGAGTGGTATCCATTTATATTGGAGTCTGACCCCACCACTATGTGCTATTCTCCTCTTAACTCAGTCTAAGACGTTATCTGGTCCCTCGGCTATCAGATCACACAGTTAACTCTTACCAGTCTGACCAACAGCTGAGGACTCCTTTCACTGATTGTGGGTCATGCTCAAATCTTGCCTCCTTCCCTAGGTTCACTCAGGCAGCTCCATGGTGACATTTCACTCTTGGAAGTACGAGTCAGCACATGCATGTCCAAGCCCAGGTGTTATTGGAATTAACCTCTGTGCTCAGTGAGTAGCCTTGCCTGAAATGAGCAGGGCTCCTAGAACCCAAGTACATGAGGTTTGATTCAGGGGAAAACAAAACCAAAAAGAAAAAATCTGCCCACCACTCACTCCTTTGGAATACATTTTGCCCTAACCAATATTTTACACAATCAGATACATTTGACTAAACTAATACATATGTATGGAGACAAATATATTTCCATTCAAACTGATGTAAATTACCTTTGACCGACATATATTCCCAGAAATCAATGCATTTTAACACGAGGTAATATTTATGAAATTGAATTTTTTTATGGAAGCTAATACCATTGTATTCTATTTTATGAATTTTTATTAAACTAATGCATTTTAAATTAAACTGTTGTGTATTAAGTACAACAGACATAGGTACTTAAAGTCAAATAATATATGCCTGATGAAATCAATATGTCTCCAAAACCTAGGGTTTCCCTTTTAACTGAGGGACATACAAGAAACTAACGGTTGTGAGTTATCTCAAGGTACATCCATGTGAGTTGGTTTCTCTGCCTTTTAAAAATTGTTAAGCCCAGAAATACAGCATTCAAGACTAGAAAGACAGTGGTCCCACTCTTTTCTGCCCCGTCAGAATAATATTGTGCTTTAATGTGGTTGAATTGTAAGAGTTTTGTTAACCAATTGGAGTGTGTTCAGGGGAAGGAAATCAAGGTTGGGAAAGTATTGGAAGCTAACTGAGGATCAATTTGAAAGAGCTAAGCATCACAATACGTTGATACAGTGAAGGGCGGCAGATAAAGAGCTAGATCTGGAGTCAGGAATACCTGGATTTCATGCCTGCCGCTGAAGCATTCATTTATATAGCCAAGTCTCTTACCCACTCCACAGCCCAGGCAATTCTCTAAAGGCTGTAAATTGCAGAGTTGCTGGTGATCTGCATTAGTGAAGGGAGTTTCTATGCTGGGAGTTCCCTGCACTGATGAAGTCACAGGCATAGACCAAAAAACTCAAATTCCCAAATTGATATAGCGTTCAAAGGTTTTCTGAAGCATTGGGGCAAAGCCAGAGCACTGGCTCTGGAGTCAGAGGGTATGGATTCAAATCCTGACCCCTGTGCAATAACCATCCTGAGCCCCAGTTTCCTCATCATTACTGAGCAATAAAATAAGAGAGATAGTCTCTGAGTTTCCTTCCAGCTTCAGCTATATGATCTGATGAAGTAGGTAGTCAAAGTATTCTCATCCCTATTTTACAGATGAGGAAACTGAGGCTTAGAGAGTTGAAATGACTTGCCCATTGTCACATTGCTAAGAAGTATCAGAGCAGAGATTGGAACTCAGGTCTTTTGACATTTTGTCCAGCATTCTTTCCATGACATCATTTTACTTCTCTAACGTTGTTGAGTCTAAAGAAGGGATTGACTTAGGTATTTGATGATAAGGTGGAATTAAATTGGTTTGCATTGAAATAGATGGTCTCTGGCACTGAAATTTTGTGATTTGGGGATTCTTGATTCATTCTGCTTGGTCACAGAAGGCAGAGCAAGAACTAGAGTTGAAATGATAGGAAAGTAGGTTTTACTGGGGTCTTTCTACTATAAGCCTAATAATGGAATCTCTAGATCAAGGTATATGGACATTTTAGTCACTTTATTTGCATAATTCCAATTTACTTTTTAAAATGATTGTAGTGATTCATAGATCCACCAACAATGCATTAGTATGTACAAGTAGGTGGCTCTACTGTGCACAGAGCACCAGGTCTGGAGTCAGGAAGATTCATCTTCCTGATTAAAATCTGGCCTCAGACACTTACTAGCTGTGTGACCCTGGGCACTTGATCCTGTTTGCCTCAGTTTCCTCATCTGTAAAAATGAACTGGAGAAGGAAATGGCAAACTGCTCCAGTATCTTCGCCAAGAAAACCCCAAAGAAGAGTCAGACACAATTTAAAAAGAGTTAAAGAAGTACCTTTTTTACAGTGTCCAACACATAGTAAACACTTAATAAATGCTTATTCCCTTACTTATTTCCTTCCCCCCCCACCTCAATCCTATCAATGTTGACTTTTCCCATCTTTTATTATCTTTACCAGTTTGCAAGGTATAAGGTAAAACCTCATAGATGTTTTTACTTGTATTTCTATTATTACTATTTAATTATTCTGGAGTTCTCTTTCATATGGTTATTGACAATTGGTACTTCTTTTTAAAACTGTTCATATCTTGGTCCACTTATCTTTTGGGGAATGGCTTTTGAGCTTACATATTTTATCCGTTTATTGTTTATCTTGCATACCAAATTGGGAGCGGATTTTGACTCATTATAAGGAGGAAGGGACTTCCTATCATTTAAAGTGACCTAAAAATAAAATGTTCTGCCTTGATTGGTAGTGAGTTCCCCACCACTGGATTCCTTCACATAGAGATTGGATGACCCTTTATCAAGTATGAGGTTGAATTCACACTTCAGGTATGGACTGGACTAGAAGGCCTCTCAGGTTCCTTCTCAGTCTGTGATTCCATCATTGCTATTTTAAATTTTGACACAATTATCCTATCTTTATTTAATTTTCTTTTCCAAAGTTATCCCTTCCTCCTCATCTCCAGTAGAACAAAGAAGAAATCTTGATCATTATTAAAGAGATTCTGAGGACTCCTGTGGTTCTTTACACTTTCCAGTCAACAAGTACTTATTTAATATCTGTCATGTGCTGGGTCCTAGATCCTAGGTCCTAGACCCTAGGAGCTGGGAATATGGAGAAAAAAATGACACCATCTTTGCTCTCCAGAAGCTCACCTTTTCTTAGGAAAAGCACCACGTGCACAAATAAGGAGATACAAAATATATGCAATCAACACATTTGAAGGTAAATGTAAAGTAATTTGGGCGTATAGGGTTGGCACTACTATCTGGGGAATCAGGAAGAGCTGGAGAAGAGGTTGAATTAGTCTCTGAACCATGGATATAATTGGGTTCCATTATGCCAGACATCTAGATTGACTAGTTTTTTTAAATCAATAGGCCATTCTGGAGGGGTTTAGGCGTTATATGCACCCTCTATAGCAGGGGCTGACCATTTAGAAGGCTGCCAAAGTAGAATGTGGAGGAGTCTGTTAAATCAAAAGGAATGCAAGACAATGTGGTTTAATATAGTAACTCTCAATGTTTTTGAGTATGAAGCGATCCTATTTTCAATGTCCACAAAAATCATAGACTTTCCTCCATCTTGGTAGCTATTAATTGAGAAAAGACATGATGATAAAAAACTCTTATGATTTCAGTACTCTAAATTCCCAATGAAAGCATTGAGAGACCACTTCTCGAGGTAATGATAATAAACAACAATAAGAATTGGCATTTATATAACACTTTAAAGTTTGAAAAACTCTTTTTTATCATCTCACTTGACCCTCATGAAAATCATAGAATGTAGGTGCTGTTATAACACTCATTGTACAGTTGAGGAAATTGAGACAGACTGGGGTTAAGTGACTTGCCCAGGATTGCATAGGTAATAAGTGTCTGAGGTCAGATTTGAACTCAGGTCTTCCTGACTCTAGGCTCAGCACACTTTATACTGTGCCACCGGTTGCCTCTGGGGGAAATACAGACGCATACATGCATATACATACATGCACACATATATATTTACATATACATATATGTATTTATATCTCATTTTGTGCTATGAGTCTTTCATCTCTCTTTGCCAAGAGATGGATTACATGTTTTATCAGTCTTCTGGAATTGTGGTTGGTTATTATGTTGATCAGAGTCCCTAAGTGTTTCAAAGTTGCATTTCTTTATCATATTACTGTCACTGTAGAAATTGTTCCCCATGTTCTGTTGACTTCACTCCGCATCAGTTTATACAAGTCTTCCTAAGCTTCTCTAAAACCATCACTATCATCACTTCTTAGGAAACAACAGTTTATATTTATATACCATACAACCTTTCCCAATTTATGAGTACCCCTTCAGATTCCCATTCTTTGCCACCTCAAAAAAGAGTTGTAAATATTTTTAATTTTGCACATCCTTAGAGTTTGTTGTGCTTAGGAATAATCTCTGCTTTCATTTATCTTCCCTCTAATTCCTCTTTCTCCCTTTTCCCATTTCCTTCCTATTTCCTCATTGAGTGAAACATATTTCTGTACCCAACTCTGTTAGTGTGTGTGTATTCTTTCCTTTTCTGAACAGTTTAGACAAATGAGGTTCAAATATCAGACACTCCCTGTTCCTTTTCACCTTGCTATTATATATAGCTTCTACTTGCATGTTATATGGGATAATTTCTCTAAACTTCCTTTCCGTTCCTCCCAGCATATTTCTCTTCCCTTCCCTTTCCTCTTTTAAGATCATCAACACATACAGAGCCAGGACTTCTCTCTAATTAGATTCCTTCTATGACCGCTGATGATGATGGGGTTCACAGGGAACACATATCATCTCCCCATATTTGAATGTAAGCATTTTATCTTTGTTTAATGCTTTATCATTATTCATTTGTGTTTCCCTTTTTGTGCTTCTTTTGAACTTCAAAATTTCTACACAACTCATATCTTTTCATCAGGAATACTCAGAAGTCCTCTATTTCACTAAAGGTCTATTCCACACATTCCCCATCCCCCATATGTTTATGCTTGGTTTTTCTGGGTAAATTGTTCTTGGCTATAAGCCTTTACCATTTGACTTCTGGAACATCATATTCCAAACTCTCTGCTCCTTGTAGGTGGTGGCTGCTAAATCGTGTGTGATCCTAAATGAGGCTCCTTGGTATTCAAATGCTTTCTTTTTGGCTGCTTGCAGGATTCTCTGACCTGGAAGCTCTGGATTTTGTTTATAATGCTCCTGGAAGTTTGCATCTTGGGGTTTCTTACACGATATGACTGGGAGATTTTTGCTTTTCTTATTTTGCCCTCTGGTTCTGTGAGATCTGGGCAGTTTTCTTTGAGCATTTCTTGAAGTAAGACTTCAAGGCTCTGTTTTTGGTCATGGATTTTGGGTAGTCCTTTTTTTTCTCCTTGATCTTTTTTCCAGATCTGTTGTTTTTGCAATGAGATACCTTACATTTTCTTCTGCTTTTTTTTTCAGTCTTTTAGTTTTGTGCGAATGTTTCTTATCTCACTGAGTCATTCATTAGCTTCTATTTGATCTGTTCTTATTTTCAGGGAGTTTATTTCCTGTACCTTTTGTGACAAGTTGTTAATTCCCTTTCCAATTCTTTCTCCTATAGCTCTTATAGCTTTTCCAGTTTTTTCCTCTTACACTCTTATTTCATTTATAATTTTTTAAACACTTTTACTTCATCTCTTCCAGGAATTTTAGTTGAATTTGTGCCCAAGTTGTGTTTTTCTTTGAAGCTTTGTATTGTAATGTTAATGTGATATAAGATCTTCCCCACTATTTTAATAGACCTCATGTGGAGCTCATTAAGGGAAGCTCAATTAGGGGAAGCTTGTTTTTCAGGAAGGCCCACGCCTTTTGTTACTTTGTAATTAGGCAGTGAGTCATGAGGGTTGTGATGCCCTTTGACCCTGAAGAAGGGCATATATACTCTGAGGTTAGTATTTTGCTTTGGGGCTCACTCATTGGAAGAGTAATCCTATGATTTGGCCAGATGAAACTCTGGGTAGTCATTAAGGAGCCCCTCCCCACCCCTCAGCTTTGAAAAACCCAAATGTTGGTGCTTCTCTCTCTGATAACTATGTATGTTGGTCAGACAGTTGGATCTGTCTGTTGGTCAGTGCTAATTTCTCAGACATTTAGATGCACTGTCTGTTGGTTTTTATTTCTCTGCTTGTACTTTCTCTATTTTCTTTGTTTGGATTTTCTCTGAAATTCAGGGTGCTGATTTCCCCCCTGAACTAATGAATGTAATTAACAGAAGATTAGGGGTGGCTAGATGGTGCAGTGAATAGAGCACTGGCCCTGGAGTCAGGAGGACCTGAGTTCAAATCTGGCCTCAGACACTTAACACTTACTAGCTGTTTGACCTTGGGTGAGTCACTTAACCCCAACTGCCCTGCCCTCCCAAAAAGGCAAAAAAAAAAATCAAAAGAAGATTATTAATGCCTTTTTGAGCAGTCTTTCCTAGTAAAGCAGATAAAAGAAGCTGCACTAGTGGCCATCCTGGATATGCCAGTGTGTTTCCTCCTACATGCGTGTAGATGTTTTGGAGTCATTCTTTTTTTCCTCCTGAGTGTCTTGAGTGTCCTTATCATAACAGCTTTGATTGTTTTCCCATTCTCCCAAATTATGTTCTGACTTCAACTGGGCTGATTCTGTTGCTGTTTTCTTGGAGTATTTAGCATTATGTTATTTCAGGTTCTTAAGGTCAGCTCAGTCTGGGGACCTGCAAACTTCTAGTGCTTCCTAAGTAGTCTGATCCAGGGGAAAATCTGATTGCTGCCCCCCTATTCAGAACTCTTCAAATTCCTGACCTGGGATTAGGTTTGAACAATAACAAATTACTGCTAGACTCAGCCAGCTGGGAAGCTCTGCTCATTCAAAGGCACAGGATCTCAAGATTCACTCCCCTTTTTATTCCTCTTCAGGCTTCAAACTGGCATAGAAATTGGAAATGAGACCCATCTCTGTTTCTGAGGTCTACACCATACTGCTGCTGCTGAACTTGTTCCTTTCTCAATACATAGCCTAGAGTCTGTGACTGATCCCTGCCTTGCAACGTCCATCCTAGGCTCACATCTCTTCTGTGGATCTGTGATAGGGCACTGGGTAATGATGCCCCAAAGTTGCCACTTGACTCCTGTTGCTATACCTGCACATGGTTTTGATGCCCTGATATAGCACAAGGGTCCCCTCTTGCCTTGGTGCAGAGACACCCACCACATTGGAATGCATTTCTAACCAGATCCCATCCCTAGTAAATCCAGACTCCTTTATCTGTTTCCCTACACTGTCCAAGATTGGAAAAATGATTCACTGTGATTTTTTTTGGTGGGTCTTCCCATCAAGATTCAGTCTGGTTCATTTTCTAGATGTATTTAGAGGAGTGGGAGATAGGGGAAGCAATGTTCCCTGTTTGCCATCTTGGCTCCACCTTCTTTCCCTTCCCTCTGGTTATAGAATCACAGAATTTGGTGTCTGTAAGGGATCTTGAAGGATTATAGGATCATCATCATCATGTTTATATAGTGCTTTCTTTTTTTTTTTTTTACAAAAAGTATTTTTATTTTGACATCTAAATAAGTGTTGACTCCTCAGGACATGGCCTTTGGCATCTTTTCCAACTTATTCATTAGCTTGTTGCACCATGCCTTTCTCAGAAACATAGATGCCATCCAAAAATTTTCTGATATCCTTGTTTTTTGACTGTGGTGGTTTGTTGGATCAGGACAGCTGAGTTTGAAACAAGTTCAATATCATTTCCTTCAAGAATTAATTCATCTTTTTGGACTTCAGAAACAACACAAGCAACACCTGTTCTCATAAACACTCTTCGGATACATTTTTCACCCAAGAAATTTCTGATTTCAACAAGTGAGCCATTCTCTTGAATAACAACATTGATGGGGAAGTGAGAATACACAGACCTCATCTTGTAACAAAAACCCAGGGTAATGCCTTTGATCATGTTTTTGTACATGGCGCATGGTTTGTGCGCATGGTTGCAAGTTCTTTTCGATTTCCCCACCACTTGTCTACCTGGAGCCTTTTTTTCTTCATTCCAAGGAGACTGAGCTCAACATTAATATGGTTGAAATCACTGTGGAGGATTCCTCTGGGCCCCTTCACAATAACTGTCTGACCCTTAAGAGAGATGTCAACATTTTCTGGGATGTCGACAGTCTGGTTGCTTAGAATGGTCTTCATTCTGGTAGCAAATGGGCCACAGAGCTAGCGCTTTCAAGTTTATAAAGAACGTTATAAAAATTATCTCATTCTATCCTCACAAGAATCCTGGAAGGGATGTGTTATTATTATCTCCAACTTACAGATGAGGCAGACAAAATTTAAGTGACCCATCTGGGATCACCTATCTTGTAAGTGTCGGAAGCTGGATTTGAACTCTGGTTTTCCTCACTCCTCTACCAGCTGGCTCAGATTTGTAGATGTGGAGCAGAAAGGGACATAGGAAACAGTCTAGTCCAATCTCATCCTCCCTCTCCATTTTATAGATGAGGAAACTGAGGCCCAGAGAAATGAAAGACACATGCGCAAGGTCACATAGACCTTCCTTAGATTGTAAGCTCTTTGAGGGCAGGGGCTGTCTTTGCTTCTTTCTGTATCCCCAGCACTGAGCACAGTGCCTGGCACGTAGTGATTAATAAGTATTTATTAATGTTGATATCGGTTGACATAGGCAATGTGTGACAGAGACAAGATTTGAGACCACGTCCTCCAGCTCTGGAGCTAGCAGCTTCCTTGCCACTGGATCCTGCTGCCTCTCTGTTTCTCATTGGGTTCCATTCCCTGCCTTCAGAAAGATGAATGTTTCCTTTTCTCAAGGATAGTTCTAAAAACAGAGGCTTCTCCACATCTCCTTACCCACTGTTCTATCAGCATGGAAGTTGAATTCTTCTTTATGGCTGGCTAACTCTCTTCTTTTTGATTTAAGCCTGTTTCTTCCCATTGGTTTCCCTGTGGACCTTGAGAAATATAGGTCAGGGACATATCAGTGAAGCGTTTATAAAATCATGAAATTTTAGAGCTGGAATTAGCCTTAAGAGATCACCTAGCTCAACCCTTTCATCTGACAGAGAAGAAAACCAAGGGCCAGAGAGAGGTCCAGCTTTACCTTACTGTTAGCTCTAAGAAGGCAGGAATTAATTCTTGGCTGGTATTTGGTGCCAGGTTTTGCACAGAGTGATTAATAGATGTTTCTTGAGTGAATGAATGAACTAATGAATGAATGAAATAAGTGGCTTAGGTTTCCCCAATCCTAAAAAAAAGTCTCCTTCACCCTTTTGCACCATTTAGTTACTGTCCTATCTCTCTTTCCTTCCACTTTTCCACTAAACTGTGGGAATTTTTTTTCTTTATTAGATACCTCCACTCAGACATTGGCTAAGTCACTTAATCACTTAACTTCCGTTTCCTCACCTATATTTAATCATCATATGGCACTGATAGCCATTCTCTTAGCTTTATTTGACCAAAAGGGTCAAGGGCTGACCCTTTGTAACCACAATGGTAGTTACAATCTACCCCCAGTGAATGGAAGTCCTTTGCAGTGTCAAGCTCTCTGGTTCTAAAGAGAACCTCTTCCCTCTAGCCATTCTCTCCCTCTCCATTCACACCTTCTCACTAGTCTAACAGGTATGGTTATTATGGATATATCCAAGTCAAATAGCTCTGAGCCCCCATGATACTTGAATCCTGTATCCAGGATCCTCTTTGTCTAAAATGAATAAACAATACATCATAAGACATTTGAGAGTTCACATCCCTTGTCAGGGGTTCTTAACCTGGAACTTATTTTTAAACCATTTTGATAATCATATTTTAATATAATTAGTTTCCTTTATAATCTTATGTATTTTATTTTATACATTTCAATTCTGACAAAGCATCCATAGGCTTCACCAGAATGCCCAAGGGGACCACCACACAGAAAAAGTTAAGAGCTCCTCCTTAGACCTACACCATCTCAGTGTTGCAGTGGGTGAGGGCTGGGCCTAGAGTCAGGAAGATCTGAGTTCAAATCTGACTTCAGACACTTACTAACTATGTGACCCTGGGCAAGTCACTAATCCTCTGTCTCAGTTTCCCCATCTATAAAGTGGAGAAAATAATAGCACCTACTTCTCAGGGTTGTTGTGAGGATCAAATGAGATAATAACTGTAAAGTGGTTTGGCACATAATAGAGGCCATGTCAATGTCAATTTAAAAAAAATTATTGTTGTTTTGCCACCACCAGATTACTCTTTCTCATATAGACATCTTATTTATACAATCTACCATAATCTGCTGAGAAATCTTCATTGGTTTCTTATTGCTTACTAAGTCAAGGTCAAATTTCTGTGCCTGGCATTCAATGCCTTCTAAGATTTGGAACCACCCAAACATCTTGGCCTGCTCTCAAATTTCTCTCCTTCCCAAACTCTGCACTCAAGTTGAATGAGGCTGTTCTTTACCACCCCAACTCATCCTATGTTTTCCTGTCCCTGGGCCTTTGCTTGTACTGTTCTCTATGCCTGGAACATCCTTCTTCCCTCCCTTTGGCTGCTGAATTTCTGGACATGTGGCCCTCTAGATACTTAAGTATGGCCCTATTCAGTCAAAGGGCCTCACTTGAGGACCTAGAGGGCCACATGTGGCCTGAAGCCTGCAGGTTCTCCACTCTTGTCATCCATTCTTGTGGGAGGGGGGGAATCAGGGTTAAGTGACTTGCCCAAGGTCACACATCTTATACGTGTATGAGGTCCAATTTGAACTCAGATCCTCCTGACTCCAGGGCTGATGGTCCATCCTCTGCACCACCTAGCTGCTCTATCCATTCCTTAAAAGCAAAATGGAGCCTTCTTCGCCTCTTCCCCTGATTCTCTCTGCTTCCAGTCTTTCTTCTCCAATCCCACCTTCCATAAAGCCGCCTAAAGAAGTCTATAAGGCACACATCTGATCCCATCACTTCCCTGCTCAAAGAGTTTCCTCGGCTCCCCATTGCAAAACAAAATAAACTAAAGTGACAAACATTTATTAAGCACTTACTGTATGCTAGGCATTGTACTAAGCTGGGAGCATACAAACAGTAGCAAAAAGAAACACAGTCCTTGCCCTCAGGGAGATTACATTTCTAATGGAGGAAGACAACACACAAAAGTAGGGAAGAAGAAAGGTAGCCCACACTGGGATATAGTGGTCAAATCCAGAGAGTGAAGCCTGCCTGGTCTGGGCTCTTCCTCAAAATGTAGACTCTGAGAGGAACTCACCAATGAGAAAAAAGAACCAGCATGGCAGAGGGATGTTCCAGGGAGAGAGAGAGAGGACCCTAGACAGTGAGGAAAGTTCCGGGGTGAAATGGCAGTTGAGAGATAGAGGCAAAGTTTCAGAGGTAGCTAGAGCACTGGTCCTGGAGTCTTGAAGATCTGAGTTCAAATCTAGCCTCAGACCTTACTAGCTGAGTGATCCTGGGCAAGTCACTTAACCTCTGATGATCAAGATGATGTCGCCTCAGTTTCCTCACCTGTGAAATGGAAATCATAATGGCACTTAACCCTCAGGGTTGTGAGAATCAAAAGAGATATTTGTAAAACTTTGAGTACAGTTCCTGGTATACAGCAAACACTTAATAAATGTGTGTTCCTTCCCTTCCCTTTTCCCTTCTGTGAGTTTGCCTAAACTGTCCTCCAGTCATGGGCTTTCTCTTCATTTCCACCTTTTAAAATCTTCACACAAAACTCAGCTTGCAGGTCTAGAGTTGGAGGGGCTCTCAGGGAAGGATCATCATTTTACAGATGTGGAAACTGAGTTCCAGAACAGTTAAGAGATCATAGACATAGAACTGCAGGGGACCTTTGCTAAAGTCCCCTCATTTAATCCAATGCCTTCATTTTACAGCTGAGGAAATCAGGACTCAGAAAGAGTCATACAGGACTGAAGCAACTCTAGCAGAATTCGAACTCAGTTCCACTGGCTCCAAACCCAGGGCGCTGCTCCCTTCCAGTCCTGACATTCTGGGCTTCTTCAAAATGTAAAAACAATCTATATCTAATTCCGTCAGTGGGTTTTCACAAAAGCCAAGTCCACAGTGGAGCAACCGTAATGTTTTTTGATCACATCGCAAAGATATTTTAAAATACCATCCATATGTGTTTTAAATACAGTCAGATAGCTGTCGAAGCCAGCCGGCTTCACACGAGTTTGCCATTCTAAGTTTCTAGTCTCTTCTCCCTTCCAACTTTCAAAAAAATCACACCACAAAACCCAGATCAGCCAGAAAAGTTCCTAGCTCTGCATTTTAATGAGCACTGAGTCAGGACTTTATTCTCTGGCCTTTGAAGTATCTTTTCTGGGTCCCTTCCCCTTCAAGTCATAGAGAAGGAGGTGATAGAAGGCAATGTAATAGAAAGGGCTGAAGAACTGGCACTAGGAGACCTGGATTTTAGCTTTAGCTTTGCCCCTCAATAGCTTTGTGACCTTAGGCCAGTCACTTTCTTTTCTCTGAGTCTCAGTTTCCCTAGCTGAAAATGAAAGGGTGAGATTCAGTTGAGACTTTTTGGACTATATGCTATACAATGGGAAAAAGGGATTGTTCGATTTTAAAAAATGACAGGTCTGGGGAGGATTTTCCTTCTAAAATACTAAATATCCAGGCACATACTCATCAGATAGACTTTCAGTATGTGGTAGTTTGGCAGTGTGAGAACTGGTTTAATTTTTCTCTTAATTCTTCCCCCCCAATGTTTCCTTGGCCTCCCTTCTTCCTCCCAACCCCTCAGGGTTCTCAGACCAGCATCAAGGGTTCCATCAATGTACCTCAACACCCAGTGTCATCCTTGACAAAATGGATCAGGAAAGTGAAGATTAGAACATTTCTAAATGCTCTCTACCAGCTCGGATAGACTATGTTTTAAGGTCCCTTCCAGCTCTAACATTCTTTGTTCTAAGAACTCACCCAGTTCTGATATTTTGTGTTCTAAGGATCCTCTTTTAGCTCTAATGTGGACCAGAATTCCTGAGGGTTAACCCTGAGTTCATGCTTTCATACAAGGGATATGTGTTGTCGATGATATGAGTCTGTCTTTCAGCACAGACAAGAATGAATAAATATCACTAAAGTCGCCGCCACTCACACTTTATCAAGAATTTTATTCTTACCAGGAGGGGAACCAAGAGTTTTGGGGCCAGTTTCGGGGCCTCCTTAGAGAAATGGTACTGGGCTAGAATTAAATTTCTCTGCCCCCCTAAATGTTGTTAGCCTTGGGGACATAATTTTTAAGTTCAAATTGAGCACTTGGAAAAGGAGTACCTCAAACTATATAACCATGGTTTGACTCCATTCTCCATAAATGCTGGCCCCACAATGAACACATGTAGCAAATAGAAAACAAGCGCATTTATTGAAGCCAATAGCCAACAGAATTCATAGAAAGTATATCAGTGAGAATATGCCAAACAATGTAGAGAGTGAATGAACCCTCCCACTGGGAGTGAAATACTTTAACTCAACCAAGGGATTCCCAGATCTCATCCACAGGGAAATTCCCTCAAGCCTTTAGTGTGGCAAGCTAAGGACAGATATAATCAAGGTGCTGGCTCCTCTCCATATCTGCTTCTTCCCAGGGTCTTTCTGTCTCTTCAAGGAGAGAATCTGGAACTGCTATCTTCTCTCTTGAAGCTAAAAGCCAGAAAGAAATCCAGGATCTCTCTTTTCCCAATCTCTAACTCTTCATGCAGGCTAGGAACATTGTGTAGCCAGTCTCCATTAATAAGGAGAGTCCTATGCAAAAGTCCTTGGAGCCAAGTGTTACAGTTGTAGGCTAGAGCTTAGGGTGGTGTAATAGTAATCTGTTTAGCAGGATACTTAGCACTTAGTACTAAGTGCTAAGTGTGGAAGGGGCAAACCCTGTCCCACTGTTGAGAAGGCATGAACTCCCCTGTTGATGTGGAAGAAGGGGATTGGCTGAGGTGTGTAT
>CM053580.1:564802566-564898391 GCA_028627135.1 Pseudochirops cupreus | reverse complement strand
GAGTATTCTATTGTTTCTTGTTAATGATTGAGTTGCCCCATGAGTGGAAGTTTGAGTATTCTATTGTTTCTTGTTAATGATTGAGTTGCCCCATGAGTGGAAGTTTGAGTATTCTATTGTTCCTCGTTCTGAATGTTGTGGCCACTGTAGTGAAAACTGTGTGGCCATTTTCTGTGATAAGCCTTGTTCTGAATATTGTGGCCACTGTAGTGAAAACTGTGTGGCCCTTTTCTGTGATAAGATGTAATGTTGTGAATATTATAATGTTTTGAATGTTTGTCTTGATTTGTAATGGAATAAACAGAGTGTTCACTATATTTTGTAATCTGAACTCTAAAGGCTGTTCACAGTAGCATTCCTTTGGGAATCTGCTGGTGCATGGCATTACAGGTGGGAAGCCTGGAAGGGGGTTTGATCTAGTCAGGTTCTCTCTTCTCTTTGCTTTCCACCCCTGGCACTAAGCATCTATCCATCCCTCTCACTTGGAACCTGACTTTACATTGTCTAGCAGCAAACACCAGCTTGTTGCCTGAGCATCCATCCCTCTGCATTTGTTCCTTGTGATGAGCCTCATCTCTTTTCCTTCCCCCCTTTCCATTTTCTGCCCCTCAAGTCATCTTGGGATCTCAGGTTTTAGAGAACAAAAGGTCCAGGACGCCCTCTGGATCCTCCTTCTCCTCACCATCTGCATTGTCCTTACAGGTTCCACCCTCTCCCTTTTCCAGCTCTTTTATGTGGTCTCTTCCCTCATTAGGATGTAAGCTCACTGAGGGCAGGCAGGAATTGGATTACTTGCCTATATTTGCAATATCCTCACTTAGCATAATGCTGGCTCATGCAATTGTTGAGTCGTTTCAGTCATATCTGGCTCTTCATGACCCCATTTGAAGTTTTCTTGGCAGAGATACTGGAGTGGTTTGCCATTTCCTTCTCCAGCTCATTTTACAGATGAGGTAACTGAGGCAAACAGGGTTAAGTGACTTGTCCAGGGTCACACAGCTAATAAGTGTCTGAAGCCAGATTTGAATTTAGGAAGATGAGCCTTGCTGATTCTAAGCCCCAAGCTCTGTACACTATGATGCCGCCTAGCTCTCACACAGTAGTAATTAATGAATGCTTTACCTAAGAAACTATTCTATCTGACACTTATTTTACTGATGAGGAAATTGGGAATGAGAGAAATTAGATAATGTGCCCAAGGTCACACAGGAATAACAGCAACTTCCCCTGGGCCTCAGTTTCCCCATCTGTAAAATGAGAGGGCTGGATTAGCTGGCCTCTGAGGACCCTCCCAGTTCCTGTGTAGATAAATATAGGTACAAATTCAAGGGAACAACAGAGAGATTCAGGCATTTTTATCCTAGGAATAAAAATGAGCAGCTGAGGGCTGTGTGCCTGAGGGACAGGGGAAGGAGGAGGGAGCCAACCACCCAGGCCAGGTTCAGCTGCAGTTTCTCCTGATACATTCTACAAATGGGTCAGTCAGTGAGCAAAGGAGCATTGATTGGGAAACAATCAGGTTCACCAAACTGGAAAATATAGCGAGATGAAAGGAGGGGGGCTCCCCCCTTCTTCCCCAGACTGCTTTGCTCACCTGCTCCTGCATCCCCCAAAGCACCCAGGGGCAGGACTGAACCTGAAGTACATGATTCTCCACAGGGATCTCAGAACTGGATTGAATGGAAAATTGGCTCAACCACTGAAGGGCTTTCAGTTCTCCAGATGTTTGGCGTTTTAGAGACCACACATCTGGATGATTGAATTTTCTGGGTTTTCTCCCAAGGGGCTGGCATAATTAGACTCAGCCCCAGACTGCCAATGCTTAGAGTTCTGTGACTGTAGATGAAGGAATTCTCTTGGACTGAATACCAAGCTGAGTGGTGCTCTGAGGCCAGGAACCTGGTGTGAAGGTGATCAGGAGCCCAGGAGGATGCCTCCCATCTGGGTCTGTGCTCCAGCCTTCGCATCCCCGCTGGACCCTGTCAACAGGACAGTTTCAGAGAGAAGAGGAAAACTCAATCTATGGATATCGGAATTTACCAAGCTGATAAGCAACGGGATAATTATTCTTGAAGAGTTTGCCTTTTCAGTAGCTGGTTTCCCCACCCTCCATTCTCCACACCTTTCTTTTAATGGCATCTCAGTGCCATTTTCTCTTCTTGGAGCCATGTTTGGAAGTAACATCGGCAAGCTGAAGGATGTTGGGAGGAGGGTAATTGGAAGAGTGAAGCACCTTAAGTTTGTTCAACATGAAGAGGATTCAAAGACTCGGGAAAGATAGAATGGCTATTTTCAAGTGTCTGAAGGACAGTCAGTGAAAGAGACTTGTTCTACTTGGCTGCCAAAGAAAGAACCAAGAACAATAGGTCAAAGTTTAAGGGGCAGATTTTGGTTCCATGTGAGAAAAATTTTCCTTGCTGCCATCCACCTCTTTGCAGCAACCTTCCCATCCTAGAAAGGCTTCTGCCTGTTGTTGTCTTCCCTGCTTGGCGAGTCCGTAGACTGAGCCATGCTCACTTCTTGCCTGGCTCCAGTCACTCTCTGGATTTCTCCACCACCCATCCAGCATCTTTGCCCTCTCCTTCTCCCCCATCTTCTTTCCAGCTCCCCTTTATGTGCTGTCTTCCCCCATTAGAGTGGAAGCTGAGGGTAGGATTCATCAGCTAGAGTTCAGCACAGTCCCTGGAATACAGCAAGAGCTTAATAAATGCTCTATCTGTATATCCCAAAGAGGAAGGGGTTTCCCTTTGAGGCAGTGGACTCTCCCTCTCCAGAGATCTTCAGGCAGAAGCAGAATGGCTACTTGCCAGAGCTCTTAACAGAGGAAGTTCTCATTCAGGTCTGGATGGTCTCTAGCTGACCTCTGAGGTCCTGTTGGACCCTGAAATTCTGTGTGATTATCCTTTGCCGATGATTTCCATCTATTGAAATGTTACCCAGACTTCAAGACCCAACTCTAAGTCTTTTTCCTACAAGAAATCTTCCTTCCTTGGAAATTTTTCCCTGACTCAGTAGGAAGTGACTTCAGCTTAGATTTTAGAGATCTCCACCAGCGCACCTTTTGAGCAATTAATAAATCATTAAACATTTAAGTGCCTACTGTGTGCCAGGCTGTACTAAGCCTTTGTTCTGTACCAAGCCTTTTTGAGCATTACTACTCTTTAAACGGGAGTGAGGTATCTCACTCAATCAAGAGAGAGGCCCCCAAAAGAGCTCCCCTAAGGAGAAATTCCCCAAAGTCTCTAGGGAGGCAACTAGGAACCAGCTTCCTCTTCATGTCTTTAAGAAAGTCTTTTCTTTCTCCTCCCTACGGTTGATCCCTAAGAGAGTCTAGGGCTATGTGTCTCTCTTGAAGAAGGAATGAAGAATGTCTTTCCAAAGCTCTCACACTAACCTCACCCCTCATAGTCACACATCCATATTCACTCCATCAGTTAGGAGAGTATCACACAAAATGTTAGTATTGGCAAAATGCTTAACCTGAGTTATCTGTATAAACCATTGTATCTCCCAATAGAATAGAACGGAATCTCCTTGAGGGCAGGACATGTGTGTGTGCGTGTGTGTGTGTGTGTGTGTGTGTGTGTTTTCTCTTTGTATCCTCAGATCCTAGCACAGTCTGTGGCACATAGTGTTGTCATCATTGTCATCATAATGGCTAATATTTAAATCACATTTCAGGGTTTGCCAATCCTTCTACTCATATTAACTCAATTCATCTTTACAACAATCCTTAAAGCGGATACTGTTACTATCCTTTGTGGTGTATAGGGTGTTCAAGACAACTGTCACCTCTGGTGTGAGGGCTGCTGAGCCCTCTTCAGAGCTACTCATCCAGCTTTGGGGTCCACCTTCACCCAATTCTCACTGAAGTTGTTACACACACACAGCAGTCATGCCCCAGGAAAGCTGTCCAGGCAGATGGGCTAAACCAGGTTGAAGATAACTGACAGGCCTCAAACCCATCAGTGAGTTGGGGGGTATCTACCCCACACATGTGAACACTTCCTTGAAGGGAATGGGAGGATGAGAATAATTTGTTCCAGTAGAATGTCTGTGGATCGCTTAGAACTTTGTCAGACATCAAGGAAGCCAAGGTCATGCAATGCATCTCTGGCCATCACCAGTCATCCTGACTTTTGTTTGCCACTGTCCTTCGATGACTCTGGAAGAAAGTGAGGCTGATGGCTTTGTGCAACTCGGCCTCACTTAAATCCATTTCACATCTGAGTCAAGACGTCGTCTGTGATGTCATAGTCCTCTTTGAAAATGAAGGATGAGCAACAACATTATTATCCCCATTTCACAGATAAGGAAATTGAGGCCCAGAGAGGTTAATTACTTAATAAAAGTCTGTTGAATTAAACCGAATCTCTCCTCCCTGCCTTGAAGCTGAGAGAAGGATTTATGAGTGTCAGTACAGCATAGTGGACAGAATGTTAGACTTCAATCCAGGAAGCTTGAATTCAAATCCTGCTTCAGACACTTAACAGCTATTTGACCCTGAGCAAGTAGTCTTCCTGCCTTGCTTTCTTGTTCTATAAAATAAGAGAGTTGGATAAAATGGCCTTCCTAGCCAGTCTGACCCAATAAACTGTTCCCTGAGCCCCAGGGACTAAATATTGGGGGCTGGTTTAAAGCATTCAGCATACTGCTTATGCCTCCTTAGTGCCCAAGATGGCTGGGTCAGAAGATCATTGCTCTCCAACCTCCTAATATTACAGATGGGGAAATCAAGGCCCAGGGATTTGAAACAGCTTATTCAGGTGATGCCAGCCCAGCCCCATTCCCTCCACTCAGGGAGGTCAAGAGACATTCATCTATCTGGGAGTCTGTGGAATTAAGATAATCTCAGAGAGGTAATAAAAGAGATGGAAATTGGACTCATTAAAGAGCATCTGCTAATTGCGGGCGCCTATGTCAGAAAGATTACATCTGCCGAATGTTACCAAAACGGCACGAAGGTGGAGGAAACCTTGCTGGCGAGAGCCCCTCAGCAAATCTAAGGGACAGATGGCTTCTCAGACAAGATAAGAATATAAAAAAGAGATTAGGCATGAAAAATTGTTCATTCGACACTTTAGTTAGAAGTCAGCGATTGGTAAATGACTTCCTGGTGACGCTGATGCAAACAGTCTCATCTGCACCAGTCACTCTAACAGAGGAGAAAGGCATCGGGCTCTGACGAGCCAGAGGAATCAAGGTGTAGCAGCAGGGGGAATGAACTCCCCAAAGATCTGAGTTCCAATCTTAGCCCAGTCACTTCCTAGATGTGGGCCACTGAAGAAGTCACTGAAGGGGGGCCCCCCCCGCAGGACCTGGACTCAAGAAGACCTGAGTTCAAATCCAGCCTCAGATAGTCCCTAACTATGAGACCCTGGGCAAGTTAATTCACCTCTATTTGCCTCAGTTTTCCCAAATGGAAAATGGGAACAATAGCACCTATCTCCCAAGGATGTTGTGAAGATCGAATGAGATAATGTTTGTAAAGGTCTTAGCAAGGTCTCCGGAGCATAGCTGGTACGTATTGTTGTTGGTCCTTCATTTTCAAAGAGGACAGATGACATCACTGGGTGATGTCTTAATTTCCTTGTGAATTAGATTTAAGTTAAGGGGTGTCTATCCCAAGTATGTGAAGTCTTGCCCCCAGAGGAATGAGCAGATAACAATAATTGGTACTATCTAAATGCTCATTCCCTCCCCCGTCTCCTTTTATCCTCACATTAACCCTGTGAGGTAGGGGCTATTATTATCCCCATTTTACAGATGAGGCAGCTTGAGGCAGCTGATATGGATCTGACCATGACACCCCCAACTAGTCAACTCCACTGGCTCCTTACTGCCTATAGAATCAAATTAAAACCCTGTGTTTGGCTTTTAAAATGCTTCAGAATCCGGCCCCTTCCCACTTTTCAGTCTTCTTCCACTGGACTGCCTTCTCAGCACTGAACAATCCAAGGGATGTTCCAGAGGAAGAACTCTCCTTGCTCTTCCTTATACACGTCCTTGCAGGGCACCTCAAGAGCCGATGGTTAAATTTTCAGTGTGAGCATTTACACCTCTGAAATCGACAAACACTACAAATCAGGGATCAATTTATTGTTTTGTTGATTGTCTAGACTTAAAGCGAGAGGGAAAAATATTACTAGGACAGACTATACTTTAAAATCTATCACTTGTACATTCCCCCCTCACCAGTCAGTTTGTAAACATTCACCACCCCACCCTTGCCACTCTACCTTTTTATTGATCGACTCTCATGCTGGGAATTCTCTCCCTCCTCATTTCTGCCTCCTGGCTTCCTTCAAGGCTCAGCTTCAATCTACAAAAGGCATTTCCTAGGACCTCCCCTCTGAGATACCATTTCTACTGAATATATCTTGTAGGTACAATTTTTTGCTCATTTATCTCTCCCACTAGAATGTAAGCACCGTCAGGGCAGAGACTGTCTTGTTTCCATTTGGCTCTTTAATTAGTATTTAACTAGAACCTGGTACATAGAAAGTACTTAATAAAGGTATAAATCATTTCTGCATCTGCCTATTTATGTCTGTCTGTCTCTCTATCATCTCTCTGGCTGTTTCTCATCTCTATTGTCTGTCATCTATCTCTTGAAAAGATATAAATGCATGCCCATTTTTCGATGTTCTCTCCTCTCTCCCTGTGGAATGTAATCTTCTCGAGGTCAGGGGCTGTTTTTGCCTTTCTCTGTGTCCCCTGTGCTTAGAACAGTGCCCAGCATGTAAGAAGAGCTTAATAAAAGCCGCTTGGATGACTGACATCCTCCTCTAGAGGCCTAAGGTTCTGCCACAGCTGAAGTCTGTCCAGGACAGCCTATGCTGAGCATGACCACCAGGTGGAGCCTCTGTCCAAAGTGCTGCTGCCGCTGGGCCACAGCTGCCCCCAGTCCCGCCCACTGCAGGCCTGGCAAATCATCCAGGCCGTCCCTGTGGTTCTGGAAGTAAGGGCTTTGGGGCCGTGTGCGGGTGTGAATGAGTGTGTGCTTACGTGCAGACACACACATACACACCCCAAACAACCAACAACCCCCCACCCCCCTCCACAGCAAAAATACTGCCTGGACCTAGCATCACCTGCTGTGATGTTCTTAGACATTTACAGGGCACCCTCTTAAATCATTGATGGAAATCAGACTTGAATCATTTAATAACCCTTCCAGGGAGGAGATTTCCAGGTCAGCCAGGCTCCAGGAAGGGCCTATCAAGTGTTCCCACATCACCCCACTTTTCAGGACAAATGAGATTGTCGCATCAGTGAGTCTGTTTTCAGCTAGGACTGGAAACTCTTGGGCTTACAGGCATTTGCAAAGGGGGAGTGGGAGAGTGACAGGAAGCAAAGAAAACCCAGGATCAGGAAGGGCTGGAACTAGTCTAAGGGACCCTGTTTATGGGATCCCCCCTTTCATTTGTACTCTGCTCCGCCTAGGATGGTTTGATTGACAGGAGTGCTTGGTACCAGGGGTTGGGGCAAATGGCCTCCCAAGGTTTCTTCCAGTCCTCTCATTAAAAGAACATAAAGGTCATATACCTTGAGCTGGAAGGGACCTCGGAGGCCAAGTAGTCCATCCTTCTCATTTTAGAGCTCCCCCACGCTGCTCTCCAATCACTGTTCCCTGCCTCCAGCTGACCATGCTCTCCAGCTCCCACCGTGGGGCCTCCTTGGGCCCTGTCTCCCCCCTCACACCTTCCCTAGGTTCCTCCCAACACCAGACTCTACACCTCTAACTGGGGAAAAGGAAGTACATGGACACTCCCAGACCTGGCCAGAGACAGGCCTGTGGTTCCACTCACCATCCCTATGACTTCCCAGATCAAGTCAATCAGCACTTGATCACCTACTGCGGGTCAGACTCTGTGCTAAGCACTAGGAAATCAAATCGCTTCTCTATGACGTCTTTCCTTATATATATTGTCATGTTATTAGAATGCAAATTGTCTGGCCTTTTGGATTTGTGTCCCACTGCACGGTATCTAGTAAGCATTTAAAGAATGTTTTTCCTTCCTTGCTCCTTTCTTCCTCCTTCCTTTCTCTTTCTTTTCTTTCTTCCTTTACCCCTTTCTCCTTCATTCATTACCTTCATTCCTTCCTCCCCCTCCCCTCCCCTTTTCCCTCCCTTCCCCCTTCCCCTCCCCTCCCCTCTTCCCCCTCCGCTCCCTTCCTTTCCCTTCCCTTCCCTTCCCTTCCCTTCCCTTCTCTTCCTTTCCCTTCCATTTCTTCCTTTCCCCTTTTCTCCTTCTTATACTTCCTCCATTTCTCCTTCACTCACTTCCCCCTTTCCTTCCTCCTTTCCCCCTCCCTCTTTCCCTTCCTTCCTATATACATACATACATACATACATACATATATACATACATACATAGGAACATGAGGCCTAGCAAGGTTAGGCCACACAGGTAACTTGTGGCAGACATGGGATTTGAACCTTTGTCTTTTGGCTGCAAGAACATGGCATTTTCCAATATACAAGGATACTTCTACTATAGTTCTAGTAATGTGCATAATAGATTTCAGCATCCAGGCCAGATGACTGCCAGATGTAACTCCCGCTTCTTTTATCTTTGGATAAAGTTCTAGCTAAGAATCATGGTACCTGGAAGGGTGAAACAATGGAATTCACTGGAGAGATAGGAAGGCCTTGGGATCTCACCCTAGCTGGTATGTGCCCACACTGCTGCTGATCCCAAGTATCCCCCATGAGAGACAAGGCCAGAGGCCCCAGACCTGGTGGTGGCAAAATGTCAGCCCAATTAGATGTAGTTGCAACAGAAGAAGGAACTAACCCATCCTCCAGAATCCAGCCTCTACCCATGCGTCATGGCCAATAAATCTTTCTCTTTCACCGGCCCAACTCCTGGAAGGTCAAGAAATGAGAGACAAGCAAGTGGAGGTAGGGGCACAGGGGTGGAAGAAGACTGATCCCAAGAGTTGGCCATGGGGTATTGATAAGATCCAGTGTGGGAGTGGTAGACTTTGAGACATAAGGACCATATGCCAGAGATCCACTAGGAAGTCTTCTACTCCCTCTCAGATGGGACAGACCTCTGGCCACTCAACCCTAGCCAGGCCTCTGTCTTTGTAGATTCTTCCAAGTTTTATCTTCAGCTTCGCCAGTTATAGGAAGGTAAGAGTCCCCCATACTCTGCTTTGCTTACTCAAACTGGAGCATTGTGTTCAGTTGTAGGCACCATAGTCTCCGAAGGGTATTGCTAAGCTAGAAGGTGCCCAGGGAAGGGCAATCAGGATGAGAAACGGTCTGGAGATCATGACATATGACATTATCTGAAGGAAGTAGGAATGTTTAGCCTAGAGAAGACTAGGGACACATGATGTGATCTGTCTTCAGGAACTGAAGGGTTACTTAGAAGGAGGATTAGCTTTGCTCTGCTTGGCCTCAGAGAGGAGAACCTGGAATAAGGGAGGAAGATTCGGTGAGGCTAATTTAGGCTGGATGTCAGGAAAATTTCCTAACACCCTCAGGTGCCTCAAAGTAGAATGAGTCAGCTGGGCCATTCTGAGGTTCCCCATCACTAGATGTATGTGGGGGAGGACATTCTGGTTCAGACACGGGCTAGACAAGATACTCTCCCTTCCACAGGCCTCAGAGAGTCTCTCAGAGATTCTGAATCTCCTTCCTATGACTCCTTGAAGCAAGGAGGGGAAGGGAATAAGCACTTCCTAAGTGCCTACAAGGTGGTTAGAAGGTAAAGTGGATAGAATGCACAGCCTGAAGTCAGGAAGACTCAAATCTGGCCTCAGACACTTACTAGCTGTGTCACCCTGGGCAAGTCACTTAACCCAGTTTGCCTCAGTTTCCTCACCTGTAAAATGAGATGGAGAAGGCAATGGCGAACTCCTCCAGTATCTTTGCCAAGAAAACCCCAAATGGGTTTTGACACAACTGAAATGATTAAACAACAACACGACGCCTACTGTATACCAGGCACTGTGCTATGTGCTTTGCAAATAGTATTTCATTTAATCCTTAGAGCAATCCTGTGGTGTGCTGTGAGTATCCACCATTTTCAGTTGAGGAGACTGAAACAGCAAGGGTGTAAATCAACTGGATTTGAGCCCAAGTTTTCTTAATCATAACAGCTAACATTTATATGTGTCAGACTATGCTAAGTGCATTATAATTATTATCTCAATTATCTCAAGTGTCTTAAGAATAACCCTGGGAGGTGGGTGTTTTTATTTTCTCCATTTTACAGATGAGGAAACTGAGGCAAACAGAAATTAAGTGACTTACCCAGGGTCACACAACTAGTAAGCACCCAAGGCCAAATTTGAACTCAAGTCTTCCTGACTCAAGGTCCAATGTTCTATCCACTTCACCACCTTTGTTGTCTATCCTTTTCAAAGTAGTCAGCCTCGATCTCTTCTCATCGTCATCGAAGTTCAGTGGCAAGACAAGAGTCAAGACCACTGTCAATGACCCAGGATGCAGCGGGGGACCTTGGCCTTTCTAAATTAAGGTCTTTTCCAAGTTTCCCTGTACCACCTAAGTGCTTATAAGCACCCTGGTATACACACGACAGCTCTACAGAGGAGTAATGAGAAGGAGCTGAATTGGCTTCCGTCATGAATCAGGGACTTAGTTGGGATTTGGACTCTGTCTCCAGCCTCTGTACTTGGCAGAAACATCCCCTGGGAAGAAACTACAGCTCCAGGATAGCAGTAATCTGAAAGTCCCAGCAGGCTCCTCCAGCCCTCTTTAGGCTAGAAAGTGTTATACAGTGTACCTTAGGGCAATTCTTCAGGGTCTTCTGACTTCATCAGGGCTCTCTCTTTCCACCCATACAGACGGCAGTGTCTCTACACCAGGTCTTCAGGATTATCAAAGAATTTAGTGCAGAATGCTCATTGGTGACTTCCATTCTGAGGCTCAGAGACATTAAGCTGCTCGTCCAAGGCCACAGAGGTATCAGGCCATCAATCAAGTCACAAGCATTTATTGAACCTTACTGTGTGCCAAGCAAACCCTGGGAATACAATATAAACAAACAAAAAAAAGCCAAGCCCCTGCCCTCAGGGAGTTTACTTTCATTCTTACAGGGAAGATAACACGAAAAGGAACCAGAAAAGGGGAAGGTGGCAAAGTCCAGAGAGTTAGGGATGTTACTCAGGTGGACTCCAGAGAAGATTGAAGAATGATTGGCTCAGCTTTCCCTCAAAATGGAGGCTCTGAGAGGAACCACCATTGGGAAGAGGGGGAGGTAGAGATCGTCCAAGAGCCAATCAATCCTTAGGCATTCATTAAACCTATTGTGTTTCTCAGGCTGTGCTGGGCAGAGTGATGAGGATGCAGAGACACATGAAGCAAGCCTTTCCCTTTTCTAGCTCAGGGCATAGTCATCAATCAACTCCCCCATTGCTTCTGGAAAAGTCAAGTTAGTTGATTTCCCTCTGGATCAACTTATAGTCCCTGTGAGAGGTGGTGTGGGGTAATGGCTAGGGCACTGAACTTGAAGTTGGCAAGATCTGGATTCAAATCCCACCCTCAGACACTTGCTAGTTCCATGACCCTAGGAAAGTCACTTAACTTTTCTATACCTCAATTCCATCATCTGTAAAATGAGGGAGTTGAACTCAGTGGACTCTAATACCCTTTCCATTTCTAAATCTGTGATTTTCCAAGATGAAAACTCCATTCCATGGCCATTTATACACATGATCACGTTAGCTCTTAGAAGGCAAGGACTGGGTCTCACTTTGATGTTTGGATCCCAAGCAACTAACTAGCACAATTCTTGACACATAGAAAGTGCTTAATAAATGTTTTTCTTTCCTCCCTCCCTCCTTCCTTTCCTTCCTCCCTCCTTTCCTTCCTTCCTTCCTTCTTCCCTCCCTCCTCTCCTCTCCTTCCTTCCTTTCTTTCATCAGATTCTTAAACATTTGTTTCATTAGTTTATTAGAGCTTGGTTTCCCAGAATCCAGGATCACTTCTAATAAAACAATTGTGGAGGATGTTATAATAATAACGGTAATTGCTAACATCCACATAACTCTTTACTGACACACATATGATCTCATCTGATCCTCCCAGCGACTCTTCAGAGATCAGTGAAATCACCATTTTCATTGGACAGATGAAGAGACTGAGGTTCAGAGAGGCAAAGCAGTCACATAGTAAACAAGGCCAGACCTCCTGGCCCCAAACCCAGTCCTCTTTCTATTATGTAGTTCTGCTTTCTGCAATGTATTATGGGGACACAGGCCCCTGGATACCGATTTCTTTATGACTCTGGCTTGTGATTGGGGCCTAGTTTAGGCAAGGGGCTAAGTTGAATAAATTCTGTTCACCTGGGGCTAGTTATCCAACAGTCAGCCACTGGTAATCTACCGTTTATGATGCAGCTGAAAGCAAGATTGCCCATCCCAAAGCTAGAAAGAAAAATAAACAGACCCTATAAATGGCCCTAGATAGTTCAGAAATTCCTGGGAATTAGAGTTAGGAGGGGCTTTAGAGACCCTCTGGTCTAACTTCCTCATTTTACAAGCAAGGAATTTGCCCCTGTAAACACAATGAGCCAACAAGGCATCCTGGAGACATTTTCCTCTATGGTAAGTATGCTCATAACATGAGTTCTTTTAAAAGCTACTCTCAAGGCAGGGCTGGGGCGGAGTCTTGAAGAGTGCTGTCTGGTGGAGCTGTCCACTGCTGGCGTGAGCTGGGCAGTCTCTTCATCTCCCTGTGCTTTGTCCCTTAATCTGTAAAATAAGGTCGTTTACTATACTGGGCTCTCTCAAGACTCTTCCTGCTAGAAACACTCTAATCCCAAACCTTTCCTCTCCCATTCTTGCTTAAAAAGAACCTCTGAGAAGCTGTAGCCCAAGCTTCACTCTCATGCACTCCTTTTTTTCTTCTCCTTCACCCCTCTTATCTAGTTGGTTACCAAGTTTGTACATTTTGCTTCCAAAATCTCTTTCTTATCCATCTCTGGCCATCTCCCAACTATGTAGCCTGCAAGCTGGTGTCCCCTCTCTCCTTTCCAACTTTAATCCCCATGTGTATTGTTTTACCCAATTACATTGTAAACTCCTTGAAGTCAGGGATAATTTTATTTTCATCTTTATTTCTGGTACATGATACAGTGCCTAGATCATAGGAAATGTCATAAATGTTTTCTTATGCATGCATGTATGCATTCATTAATTCACATGGTTGGACCTAATTTTCATTATTGAAAAAAACTTTAAAATTATAGACTTAATTTAAAAAAAAACAGCAAATAAATGAAATACCATTTAAAAACCTGAAACTTGAAATTTGACATTTTGATAAAGAAAAAAAAAGGTAAACCTTAAATGACAATAACTCCCAGCCCACAGCCTTGCCAGCACAAATAAGGCATAAGAAGACACAGTGGTCCTAGCCTGTGACTGTCCTGACCCATCCCAGCAGGGTGGGAGCAGAGAATGCCAATATAATAAAAGTCCAAAGCTGTAGGGAATGAACATTGCGTAAAACAAATTATTTCACTGATACTTCTACTGACCTATCTCCTGATTCTGAGCAGATCTCCTCCCTAGTTTCAAATCTCTGCTCCAGACACTTGCTTTCCCAGTCTTCTCAGCCCTGTTGGGTTTGAGTGTTTCTGAGGATAGCACAATTCTTGACTGTGCCCTATTTCAGGTTGACATTTCCTCAGATCTGAATTTGGATCATGGTGGTCTTTCTTCTTGGAAGGTGTTTAACTTCAGCGGATCCCAATTGGACTGGGAAAAACAATTTACCTAATTCATCTACTTACAATATCTTCTCTCTATTTATATTTGAAAGCTTTGCTACCATTGTGATATTTCTATAATTGCAGTCAATGTGTATTGTTTTAAATTTTGCTGTCTTTGCTTTGCATCCTATAAGTCTTTCTGTATTTCTTTGTATCCTTCACATGTCTTTCTTTACAGTACAATAATATTCATCACATTGCTATAGCACAATTTAGTCAATTGTTCCCTAATCATTTTTTCTAGTCTTTCATTATTACAAATAATGCAGATATGAATATTTTTGCATAGATAGCTTTTTCAATAGCATCCTTGAGATACAGTCCTAATAATGGTAAAGCCAAGTGAAAATGTAAACTCAGTTTTGCAACCCATATTGTGTGTTGTGAGGTTGCTTTCCAAAAAGTTTGCAGCAATTAGTAGTTTTACCAGTAATATAATAGCAGGCCTGTTTTCCTTCATTGCTTTGCTAAAATAGGATTTTATAATTTTTGACTTTTTTTTATTTGATAGTTAAGTTGTGACAGAGAGGGGAAGCACTGCTTTTTCTCCCTTTCTTGATACGCGTAAAACCATTTTAGAATAAGCCTCTCTCAAATGTAAATGAACAGTCATATCTAATCTCTATGTTTTTTGTCTTTCTTAACCCTAGTTCTTGGGCAAGGTTAACAAAAAGACAAACAGAGTAGTCTGCCCCATCTCAGACCTGTAAGGTCAATATCTCCTGCCCTGAACTACAAGAAATTGCTCCCCAAGGCTAATGACCAAATGGTCTGTGAACACAGAATGACTATGTGTTTTCTATATACCATAAATATCTGGGAAATGGCTCATATTCAAAAGTCTATTTGCCTCAAAGAGACACACTTCTCTGTGTGCCAATTGATGCTTTTCCCTGCCTAGGCTTATAATAAATGTACAGAATAAAACCTTTATTGATTTGTTTTTTAAATTGTAACAAAATAGGTTTTCTTGCTACAGTAGTTGCAGTGTCAGAAGTGAAATTCTAAACAATGAGAAATCAGAAAACAATGGTTAATGACTGCTCTCTTCCTTTGATCACCATCCTGATATCATATTTGAGGTAAGAGGGATTCCTTTCAAATAATTATTATTGCTGTCCATGGTCTCCACACCTCTTAGAGACTTGGAGCTGTTTATGTTTTTCATTTCAGTAAAAACCTTTATTCATGCTATTATGTTTCTAGACTAAGTATGGCTGACTCAAATCCTGTTCAACTTAGTTTGTGCCATCAAGAATTTGGGATTCAAAAGAGAGAATTGGTTCTTTAAAAGTTGTGAAAGATTTGACCTGTTGAAGTATCTCATGTGATCAAGGTGTATCTTATTGCCAGAGAAAATGTTTATTGTTGTCCCTTAAAGATGTTTACAGTATGATGTTTCAAACATGTTTGCAGCACAAACCTTGATTGATGAATTTTGCTAATATTTGAACAAGAAATTCTTATGCCCAACAATGAGATAAAAAAGAATTTAGAACCCTAGCATTGTAAAACAAAATAAAAACAAAAAAAAAACCCTTTAAATTTAGAATAAAACTACAAAATACAAAAGAACATTCCTTTCTTTGAAAGATAATCATTTCTAGTTGTAAGAATTTAACCTCGGGGTGGCTAGGTGGTTCAGTGAATAGAGCACTGTCCCTGGAGTCAGGAGGATCTGAGTTCAAATTCGGCCTCAGACACTTAACACAAAACCAGCCATGTGACCTTGGGCAAGTCACTTAACCCCAATTGCCCTGCATTCTCCCCTCAAAAAAGTAAAAAAAAAAGAAAGAATTTCATCTCCTCAAAGATGACAAAAAAGGAAAATGATAAATGTTGGAGGGGCTGTGGGGAAACAGACATATTAACATGCTATTGGTGGAGCTGTGAATTAGTATAATCATTCTCCTTCATCTCAATGATACCCCTACTAGATGCATACATGAAAAAGATCAAAGAAAGAGGATAAGGACTCATCTGTACAAAAAATATTTATAGCAGCTCTTTTTGTAGTGGCAGAGAAATGGAAACTAAAGGAGTGTCCATGAATTGAGGAATAGCTGAACAAATTATAGTATGTGAATATAATGGTATACTATTGTCCCATAAGAAAAGACAAAAGGAACCATTTCAAAGAAACCTGAGATGACTTTTATGAATTGATGCAAATTGAAGTAAGCAGAACCATAAGAATATTTTATATAATAACAGCATTGCAAAGACACACAACTTTGAAAGGTCTGAAAATTCGGATCAACGCAACAATCAACAGTAATTCTAAGAGACCAGTAGTGTAGCATACTACCGCTACTCACCTCCTGACAAAGAAGCAATGGACTGAATGTGCAGAATAACACACACTTTTAGATATGGCCAATGTGAACATTTGTTTTGTTTTCCCAACTAAGCATGTTCATTTTAATAGTTTTCTCGCTTGCTTATTTTCTTCTTTGGCAGAGACTAGGAGGAAGAGAAAATAAATACTGGCTAACTGAAATAAAATAACACTTTTAGAAGCAGAGAGTGAATTTAGCCTCATTAGATAATACCTGTGCTAGGTGCCAGTAATAATGACAACAATAATAACAAATAGCTAGCATTTATGTAGTGTTTAAAGGCTTACAAATTACTTTACATATATGTCATTTGATCCTCACAACAACCCAGGAAGTAGGAAGGCTCTCCCAGAGAGCCATCTCATATAATAAATAGTATTTTGTTTTAAAAGGATAAAAAATAGCGCAACTAATCGGCCCATTGAAATAGTCCAAACACATGTGTGGTGTGTAACACTTATAAGCCTCTCACCACCACAGAAGGGTTGTTTGGGGTTGTCTTCTCATTTCTCTTCATTCAAATTATTTTTCATCTTTGTAATTTTGTTACATTTTCTTTTGAATTTTTGGTATGCTATTCATCCCATTGATATCATTATAGTTACTGTGTATATTGTTTTTTTGGTTTTGCTTACTTCATTCTACATCAGTTCATGTAGATCTGTCTCGAGTAAATTTCATAAAGGTAGACTGAGGTCCAAGCTCCAAGCATAATTGGTTTATTAACAATGACATGTAAAACTACTTTTAAAAAAAGTGGGTCAGACTGGTAACCTCAGTAAAGTCAGTAAACCCAATGAGAAGGAGGGGATCATTTTTATTGATGCATAACAAAGAAGGAGTATTGGAAAGGTATAGAACATTATGATTGGCTATACTCAGCAAGGTGGGCTGGCATTCAGTGAGGCTAATCATTCCCCTCTTTGACAATTAAGGGATGTTAATTGTTTTTTGGGACCCATCTGCATCATGTAATCTTTGGTAGGGGATCAAAACTACCAGACCTGCTATCTCCTTTGAAGAGATAAAAACAAAAACAAAAAACCTCTCCTAGCTGTACAAGGACAGGCAAGGACAACCAAAACATCTTTTAGGAATGGTATCAAGTTAACTCATGGGGCTTAATGATTATAAACTGATGTCCTGGAAGTTTCCCAGGGGCTGCTGGTATGAGAGATAACAACTTTTCTTTTCACTATAACTTTAAACTAACTCAGAGAGAAAGCTAAATTCCTGAACTCAATTCAAGGACAAAGAAAGGACTTTAGTCAGCTGCAGACTCTATTATAAAAATCAATACAGCATAAAATCAATTGTATTGTAGAATCAATACAGTATAAATCAATACAAGAGAAATGAGGTAATATTCATTTGATCTTTTCAGATCTTTTCATACTTCTCTGCATTCATCACATACATAATTTCTTAGGGCACAGTAATATTCCATTACATTCGTAGACCACAATTTGTTCAGCAATTTCCCAATTGAGGGAGGTCTCTTTGTTTACAACCTTTGCTAGCACAGAAAGTGCTATTATAAATGTTTTGGTGTATATCGGGACTTCCTGTTTTTCAATATCTTCCTTGAAGTACAAGTCCAGTAATAGAGTCTTTGGTTCAAAGAATAGGGACATTTTGGTCATTTTATTTTGTACAATTTCAAATCGCTTTCCAAAAATGGTTGTATAATTTCTACCAACAATGAATTAGCAGATCTATCATTCCACAACCCCTCCAACATTTAGTATTTGTCATTTATCATTTTTTGCCAGTTTGTAGGGTATGAAGTAAAACTTCAGAGTTGTTTTGATCTGGATTCCTCTTATTATTAGTAACTTGGAGCATTCTTTCATGTAGTTGTGAATACCTTGCAATTGTTCTTTTGAGAACTATTCATGACCGTTGACCCCTTATCTATTGGGCAATGGCTATTAGTCTATTTATTAATTGTTATGTATTGTAGTTACCAAGCCTTTATCAGAGAAATTTGATACGAAACCTTTTTTTATGTAATCTTTGCCCTTTTTATCTTAGAGGCATTAATGTCTGTGCAGAAGCTTTTCACTTTCAAGTAATCAAAGTTATCTGTTTTATCTTTGGTAATTGCCTCTGTCTCATATTTGAGTAAGGAGAACTGTGAGAGGTATATGATCTGTTTTTCTTCTAAATTTTTTATAGAACAATCTTTAAGAGTAATGTTTCATACCTAATAAGAATATATTGTGACGTGTGGTGTAAGACGTTGCGCTAACCCTAATTTCTGCCAATCTGCTTTCCAGTTTTCAAGCAGCCTTTTAAAAATCAAATAGAAAGTTTCCCCCCCGGGGAGTTTATGGTTTTTTTGCTTTATCAAATACCGGGCTACTGATTTACATTATTTCTGATTCCCCTTTGTCTAGTCTGTTTCACTACTCTATTTTTTTAAACCCATACCAGATGGTTTTGATGACTGCTATTTGATAATATAGTTTAAAGTCTGAAAGTGTTCTTCCCCCTTCATCCTGACTTCTTTTCATCATTTCCTTTGATATTCTAGATCTTTTGTTTTTCCAATTTGTTATTATTTTATAAAGTTTTATAAAATATTCCCTTGGTAATTTGATTGGTATAGTATTAAAAGTGTAAATTAACTTTGGAGGCACAGTCATTTTACATTGGTACAGCCTAGATATGAGCACTGAATATTCCTCTAACTATCTAACTTGTTCTTTATTTCTTTAAGGAGTTTTTTGTAACTGAATCTATGAAGTCTTTTGTGTGCTTTGGTAGGTCAATCCTCAAATATTTTATGTATCTTGTAATCATTTATAATGGGATTCTCCTTCATATTTTTCTATCTTGGTTTTGTTGTTATTATATAGAAACTGCTGATTTTTGCAGTTTTATTTTGCGGTCTGAAGTTTTGTTAAAGCTATTAATTGTCTCAATTAGTATCTTTACTGATTGCCTAAGATTTTCCAAGTATAACATCATAACATCAGAAATAGGAATAGCTTTATCTCCTTTTGCCTCTCTTTATGCTTTTAATTTCTTCCTCTTGCTTTATTGTTATTTTTAGCAATTCCAGAGCTATATTCAAGAATAGTGAGAAGAGTGGGCATCCTTGCTTTACCTCCATATGGACTGGGAAAGATTCTAGTGTATTCCCATTGCATATGAAGCTGACCTTTGATTTTAGGTAGATACTTCTTATGATATTAAAAAAAAAGTTCATCTATGCCTATATACTTTGTAGGGTTTTTAGCTTAAAGAATCTTGAATTCTGTCAAAGTTTTTTTTCTGCATTTATTGACATGATCATGTGGTTTTAGATGTTTTGATTTTACATATAATTAATCATGTAGATTGTTTACCTTAATTTTGAGCCATCCTTGTATCCCTGGCATGAACCTCACTCGGCCATAATGAATGATTTCTTGCAAAACTGGCCGTGGTCTGTTTAACAGGATTTTGTTTAAAATTTTTGAGGCAATATTCATTAGTGGTATTGGCTTATAGTTTTCCTTTTGTGTTTTATTTTCTTGTGTTTCAGTATTAGAATTATGCTTGTCTCGTAAAAGGATTCTAGTAGGATTCTTTCTCAATTTATGAGAATAATTTGTGAAGTATTGGTATTGATTGTGTCTTAAAAGTTTTGTAGAATTTTTCTATAAATCCATCAAATCCAGGAACTGTTTCCCCCCCTCTTTTGTAATTCCTCGGCAGCCAGATCTATTTCTTTTTCTAAGATTAGTTTTTTTTAAGATCTTTATTGGGCCTTCTGACAGTTTGAGTATTAGGTAATTTTCCATCTCTCTCTTTTTTTTTATTTTGCTTTTTGGAGGGGGAGGAAGGTAGAGCAATTGGGGTTAAGTGATTTGCCCAAGGTCACACAGCTAGTTTTTGTGTTAAGTGTCTGAGGCTGGATTTGAACTTAGGTCCTCCTGACTCCAGGACCAGACTCTATTCACTTCGCCACCTAGCCACCCCTTTTCTGTCTCTTTTGATCTCTTCCTCCTCTTCTTCTATCAGTCCCCACTAAGAGCAATCAAGGTAAACCTGATTTTTGCATATGTTTAAAATCAGTTTACACAATCACCAGGTCATATTTATTATTTTAATGGCTATACATTTAACTATATTATGAAAATTATATTGAACTCAAATTAGCATACAACTTAACTATCAAAGTATCAACTGAGTTGTGTGGTAGTTTAACATGGGAATAACTGCAGAATCCCATTTTCATCTGCAAGTAATCTCAATTCATGGAATAAAATCAAAAGACTTTATGATAACATTGGTATAGCCAATTTACTGAAACAATAGGTAATTGAACTTGATTTCAAATTTCACTTGTTTAACATTCTGATTTGAATTTTAACTACAGATAAGTTCAGTTTACATTTGATGTTTTTCTTCCAAAACATAAAGACCTAAGACCCCAAATCTTAAGTTATACCAATTTGGCAACGAATGCCAGTCTTCCCCCTATTTGTGAATTATTTGGTTTTTATGAATTGCTGTTTAGTTCAATTGTACATTAAATGATATAATACTATATGGAGCATATGCCCTTTTATAAAGCTTTTCTCTATCTCTGATTTATTTGGAAGTATCTATAATTTGACAATATATGCAAAGAAAAAAGGAAAAGAAAAAATAGTAGTTTATTTTTTTCGGTATACTGAATGGCTATTGGATTTTTAGCTTAGTTCTATTTAAATATAATTTGGTTCTTTGAGGGACATTTAACTTAAAGTAACCAAAACACCTTATCTCTGGGGATTCATTTACGAAATATATTAAAATTATTAAAGACAAAGACTGTGAGAAAATGGAAATGAGAGACATGATGGACATTGATGTTTGAAATAAAACATCACTGTCTCTCCCTTGGTCCATATGGTATTTATAATAGCAGACCCTCATCTAAAATGCTAGCTAATTATCTAGTCCCCCAATTCATCCTTTATCTGCTCACAAATTTGATGGAATTACACATGTGGCTCATAGAGGGAATGGCTAGTTTGGGTTATTGGTTGTTATTGAAATCACTCATTGGCAATTGAGCATAGATCATCAGTTACTAGCTGTAAGTTATGGATTATTGTTTTGAAATGGCTCATGATTTCTTTTTGACTTTTAATTATGTGTTGTTGAATATTTATCATTATTGGTTATCAATAATCCATTATTTGTTGTTAATCATTTATTATGAGATCAGTTATGGATATTGATTTGGCACAATTGAAATATTCAATAAAGAGAAACTGAGGCAATAAAGTTTTTAGCACTTTGCATTTATTAGCAAGGCTAGCAATTGCCAATAAGTGGGGTCCAGGGCTCCTTAGTAACCAAGGACCCCAGGGAACAGTTTACAGATCTTTCTTATAGTCAGTAAAAAAGAACTGAGACAAATGACAAAGTGTTGGGTGTTATCAATTCCTGATTGGTTGGTGCAAAGGGTGCTAACCACAAGTTGTATCAATTAGCCACAAGGTGGGCTAACACATCCTGAGGTGTCTTGAATAGGGAAATTGTGGTTGCAAATAGGTTAGAAATAGGGATCCTATTTCTGAGGATTGGGAAATTGAAAATTATACAATCTCTGAGTAGTAAACACTGCTTTTCTCTGATTGGCTAGGCATTACCAAAGTTTACAGATTAATAGGTTATTGAGAACATCCGTATCTTAGTTTGGCATCACATGGAAAGTTTGTAATTTTCCATAAGTCCAAATGAGGAATTAACTCATTTGAAAAAGGAGAACCTTGATTCACACAGAAAAGGAGAAGTCCTATAAAATAAAAGTCTTAGGCTTACAAGAGTGGGGAAGTTAAACTCTAACAAATTACTAATACGAGCTAGTTTAATTAAGTTTAATAATTCATAGCAGGCCTTAGCTAAAAATCAAGTTTGATTATATTGATTGAACACAATTCCCAATTCACATCTCACAGCTTATTGATTTTGTGACTACTGATTTTGGATTATTATTGAATCACTGGATATTAGCTGGATAATCAATGGATACTTATTTTGGCTTAAAGAAAAATTTTCCCAATATTAATCCTAAAATTGTATACAGATTGGTATGCTCCAAAGTTTCGTTTTCAGTCCTCCTGATAGTCATATAATGTTGAGCAAATGTTGAGATTAAAAAATGGAAACATCAGTCCAGTTTTGTACTTTTAGGTCTGATAGGTTTTCAAATCACCCTGAATTATTGATATGGTATAAAGATTTTCATTCCCAGAGATTAGGATACCCACTCCAGACCACTGAGAAGAACATACCTAGAAGTTTGCTCAAAAAGTCCCCCACCAGATGCGCTAACCATCAACAAGGCTGTGGAACAACAAGATCTGCAGATCCCAATTGAAAGACGTCAGAGAGAATGACTATGAAAGGTGGGAAAAAGCAGAGTGAATGTGCTGCTACTCTCTGGCCTGAGAGGAAGAAAAAAGGCAATAAATTCACAATAGAATCCCTAGAACCTCAGAGAAACCAAGCAAAGTTGACCAATCTCAATTAATACCATCGCTGTCCTAGGAAGGAGAAGCTAGGTGGCACAGTGGATAGTCAGGAGTCAAGAAGACTCATCTTCCTGAATTCAAATCTGGCTTCACTTACTAGCTGTGGTACCCAGGACAAGTCACTTAAACTGTTTGCTTCAGTTTCCTCATCTGTAAAATCAGCTGGAGAAGGAAATGGTAAACCACTCCAGTAACTGCCAAGAAAACCCCAAATTATGTAATTGGAAGAAATAAAACACTATTTATAAAGAAAAGAAAAGGAAAAAATCCCAAATGGGATCACAAAAAGTTGGATGTGACTGAAAAACAACTTTTCCTAGGAAAGCCTTCCATCACTTCTTTGTAAACTCCAATATATTTATTTTTCTGGTAAATCTTATATCTCATTGTTTCAATTTTGTGAATGCCAATATTCACCACTAATGTTTGCTTTGAAATGTATTATGAACAGAACATTATGTGCATATGAATGCAGAATTGTGCCAGGAACACCAAGGAAAAAAGAGTTAAAATTATTCAAGCACCGTATTTGAACCCTGTGGATACAAAAAATGCTGTTAATATGGTATTATTATATTTTGTGGCCCAGCCACAAAACAATCCCCCATGTCTTTTATTAATAATGTTAACTTAGCAACAACTACAGCACACTCCAGATTTTAAGGAGTGAAATGTACTGTGTTAAGTGGAACCTATTGGGGCTGTAATTTTGATTTGATCTCGGTTTGAATCCAGGTAAAAGGGATTCAGTTGCTAAACCGATGATCTACCATGCAAGAGAAAATGCCAACAGCTGCCTGTAATGAGTGATGCTTCACACCTCCAAATGTTAATAGGCAGTTTCAGGTAGATGTCCATTACTAGGAAAGTTGAAGAATAACCTGATGAAAGAAAAGACAGGAGTCTGTTGACTCAGTTTCCCCATTGTGCTGCTGCTTCTTTGAATAGGAAAATCTCTCACCTCTGAGACTTTGGACCTGGCTTAAACTCCTAGAGTAATGTGGATCTATGAGCTACAAATTGACCATTATGAATTATTTTCTGACATTTATCCAGGATTATGCAGAGCTGAGACAGTTTTGTTCCATCTTGCCTTGGGAGAAGTTAGTCTGAAACTTTCAGATCCAGATTTGAAAAAAAAATGTTTATACATCTGTCATAACAACATCCCATTTCCCCTCTTACAGTAAATACCTGTAACCATCAAGTGTCTAACAGCATGTTATATTTCACTATATGTCCTTAAACCCACAGGGGTATAAATGCAAAATTGGCATCATTTTCTTGACAAATAAACCACTTGTCTCTTATATCAAAGTTTAGGTGATCTCCTACAGGTAGGCATTCAGAAGTGGGGTGTGAAGACCCATAAAGAACATAGTAACAGATAAACTCTAGTCTATTCATTGATACTGAAGTCCTTGTGGGCACTGATTCTCAGACATCTTTGCCCTGTCTTCCCCCCAAAGCCATGCTTTAACCATATGCATCATGACCAAAGGAAGTGGGGGAGGGGAAGGACAAGTATAATTGAAACAATTAGAAGACATTAGTTGCATTACACTTCCTTTTGTAAGCCAATAGCATTGCTTGAGCATTTCTATCTGATACAATTTGTTTTATGTATATTGTAACATGGCTATTTGGTTTACGTGTTTTTTTTTTTTTGTTTTGTTTGCTTTTTGGAGGAGGGAAGGCTGGGCAGTTGGGGTTAAGTGACTTGCCCAAGGTCACACAGCTAATAAGTGTTAGGTGTCTGAGGCTGGATTTTAACTCAGGTCTTCCTGATTCCAGGGCCAGTGCTCTATTCACTGTGCCACCTAGCCACCCCTGTTTTACGTATTTTTTAAGTAGCTTTGGGAAATGTTTCCTTTTCTGACACCCAAAGGCCCCTTAGACTTCTCCATATACCAGACGACATTTCTCCCTGCTTGTAACTAAGGGATGGAATAAAACCTTTTACTGACTTGTATTCTCATATGTAATCAGTTGGGTTGTCTAGCAATAACAAGTACAAGGGGGGACCTCAAAGTACATTTCTGTGATTATTAGACACTTCAATCTATTTTTCAAATTCTTATTAAACAATTTTATTCTCTTCTTCAAAAATTATCTTATTCCTCTGCTTTCCTCACTTCTCCATTAGTGGATGGGTATTATTACTCTTAGAGATTTATGTCAGTTGTTTATGGATGCTGAATCACAGATCATAGAGTGAGAGCCAAAAGGGACCTCTAATCCAAACCCTCCATTTAACCACCTAAGAAACTGAGGTTCAGAGAGGTTTGTTAATTACTCAAAGTCACTCAGGTAATTTTTTGCATGTTTTCACAGATATAATTGATCTCATATAGCTTGCTATCTCAATGGGTGGGGGAGGGGCTGGAGGGAGAGAATTTGGAACTCAATTTTTTTAAAAGGATTTAAAATAGATAAATTATAAATCAAAGTCATTCAGGTTGTAAATACCAGAGATGGAATTCAAAGTCCCAGTCCTAACACTCTGCACTGCCTCATGCTTCCTCCCATGTTGAATATTTATCAGAGGTATAGATGCCAAATATTTGTCCCAATCTGTTTCTCTTTTTAAAAATTTTGGATAGGTCGATTTTTTCTTGGGCAAAATCTGTTTAATTTTATATAATCAAACCCACATAGTCTATATTTAATGATTTTTTTCTTCTCTCTTGTAAGTTCTTCTGTCCTCTCCTTCACAGCTAAAGTAAATACATTATGATATTTTTCTTACAATTTTAAAATTAAAGTTTTTTTTTTAAAAGATCATTTATACAAAGTGTCCCAGAGGTCTTAGTGCAGTTTTCATCACCAACACCTTAAAATTGCACTAAGACTTTTGGGACATTCTGTATAAGTGGAATTTATTAGAGTGTATGATGTAAATCTAAAATTATTATTATTTTCCATATGACTATCCAATTGTCCCAAGAATATTAAATCATCCAACATTTCTTTCCTCCCCTATTTTGTAACCTTTATCAAACACTAATCTCTGGTATTCATTAGATTCTATTCATAGAGTCTCTATTCTGTTCCTTGATCTATTTTTCTATTGTTCCGCTGAAGAAGAGAATTTTGATCACTACTGCCTTCTTTGGTACATTCTGGAATCTTGTAGGGTAAGTTCCTCTCTCATCTTTTCTGTCCCCTCCCTCCCAATATTCTGGCTCATTTGTTTTTCCATACAGAATTCATTGCCACACTTTTGCAAAATCCTAATTCTAAATGGTAGCAAGTTTTCCCCAATATCAAGCCTAACTGGACCTCTTGGCAACTCCTAGCCTTGATTCTAGTCTCTGTTCTCTGGGGCCAAGAAGAGCACATCCATGCCTTCTTTTCATGCAATAGTCCGTCAAATACTTGAAGGCAACTCTCACGTCTCTCCCGGTCTTCCCTTTTTCAGGCTAAACATGTCTGGGTTCTCCAGCTGGTCATGCCTGTTGTTGAATGATTCGTTTGATTTAAGTAGCTTTTAAGTAAGAGGATCCTACTTCAAGGATCTGTGATTTTATCAGTAGGGGTGCTCCCTCCATGATCTGTGAGGTGGCCTTTGACAATTGCTGTGACTGAAAACTTCATCCTTTGCGCTCAACCCTGTGATGAGTCTTTTTGACCTTTCAGAAACTGGTCACCCCAAAAACTAGCATATTGTCCATCATTCAAAACCTTTTCAGTTTGGAAATTAGAATACTTATGGCTAAAATTCGTAAAGCCTTTACATGGATTATCTTATTGACTCCTCAACAAGAACCCTGTGAAGTAGATATGTTATTATTCCCATTTGACAGATGGAGAAACTGGAGATCAGAGAGATAAATGGGATGAAGTGGGCTTCAAAATTGAGTCTTTCTGATGCTAAGCCTGACATTCTAGCTTATGCTTCAAAGGGAGAGCCTTTAAGAATTTAGATGACACTCACTTCTGGGTGCCATATTTTAGGAAAGTCATCACCTGAAGAATAACAAGAAGAAGACAACCAGTCAAAAGCACCTGAGACATCCTGGATTCTCCTGGCATAATGTGAGTTGCTTGAAAGGAAGAGTGTGTCACTTATATACTTGTATGCCCACTAATCAATTTAACACCTTATGCATAATAGACCTTTAACAAATGCTTATTGATGGATTAAGGGTCAGGCCCTTAGGGAATGCCTAAAGTTAAGAGGTTGTGGTTGTTGTTGCTGTTTGAGACATTTCATGACCCTATTTTGGGATTTTCTTGGCAAAGATACTGGAGTGGTTTGCCATTTCCTTCTCCAGCTCATTTTTACAGATGAGGAAACAGAGGCAAACAAGGTGAAGTGACTTTCCCTGGGGTCACACGACTGAAGTTAGATTTGAACTTGCAAAGATTAGTCTTTCTGACTCCAGGCCTGGAACTCTGTGCACTATGGTGTCACCTAGCTTTGTGTAGTCCCACTTTGCAGACAAGGAAGCAGATGATGGGAAATAGTTGGCTTGCTAAGAGTCTCACAGCTAGTAAGTATCTGAGATAGAATTTGAACATGAAGTTTTCCTGACTCCAAGTCCAGGGCTCTACCCTCTATACAGACATACATACCTCCTTCCCATTAGATTGAGAGTTCCTAGAGGGCAGGGGACTTTTCATTTCCAGGGCTCTACACAGTACCTGGTGCAAAGTAGGTTCTTTAAAAAAAATACATGTTGAATTGGATGGAATTGAATTGATGAAGGAGACTCAATTCCTTAATAGCTAGAAGGCCTGGAACCAGAGGCATAGGCTCACTTTGCAGGGAAGGGACACCTTTTCCTCTAGGGCTGGAAGAGAGGATGAGAGGGTTAGGTATGCATTAAGACAGAGTTCTGTTGAAGAGGTGAACCGAAGAAAGAGTGGGAGTTCATAACAGTTGGCCTCAATCTCAGTAAAGTAGAACAGAAGTAGCGTTCATGAATTTGCTAATTATTCTTTCCTGCTGAAGACATTAGCCTCTATTAGCTCTGCACAACCGAGGGATGAGACTGGAACCAAGAATCCTAGGATCGATTTCTATGTCAGGGCCAACTCCTCCATGTGGCTTCGGGACACACAGAGCCCTGAGAGCTCATGGCAGCTGGAGCCTAGACATCAGGGAGCTTTAATTAGCTAATGTGTCTAAGGTTCTTGGAAACAGCCAAGTGCCAAGTATCATTTCATTTTAAAGACCTTCAAACAAACTCAGAGATGCTTCAGTGCTACAGATTCAGTTCTGAGACAAATCCTGGATCTCTGGGGGAGGCTAGAAGAACCTCCCAGTTGAATCCAATTCAACAAACATGTATTAGGCACTTACAGTATGCATTGTACTGTGCTTGTCAACACCAAGGCAAATACAAAGTCTAGGAGCGTATATTCTTGTGGGAACGTACAACATGTATTAGTCAGGGGCGGCTAGGTGGCACAGTGAATAATAGAGCACCAGCCCTGGAGTCAGGAGTACCTGAGTTCAAATCCAACCTCAGACACTTAACACAGAAGAGCAAGCCATGTGACCTTTGGCAAGTCACTTAACTCCAACTGCCCTCAAAAAAAAAAAAAAGGCAAAAAAACAACATGTATTAGTCAACCAACCAAGGAATCAGTAATGGTTTTTAAAGTGACTACTATGTGCCAGGAAGACACTTAAGAATAAAAAGAACAAAACAGTCTCTGCCCACAAGCAGCTTACATTCTACTGGGGAAAACATGTGCAAATAAAAGTACATACAAAATGAGTAGCAATAGGGAACAGGAGCTGTGATTTCACTAGGATAGGGCACTTCTTTGTGAGAAAACTCCCTTTCCCAATGCAGGTGGCCAATTTCTCGGGAATTCTAGAGTCTTAGAGATTTCTCTAAAGCACAGATGAGTTAAGGGTCCCATAACCAGTGTCAGAGCTGGATCGAGAGCCAAGGTCTTTCTGGCTTTGAGTACTCCAGCCATTATACCATACTGACTCCAAGTACAGGGTGATTTTGCAGGGGCTACATTGGCAGTGGAGGGGTATGAGGGAGAAAGGGAAGAGAGTATACATTTATTAAGTGCCTACTGTGTGCCAGGTACTGTGCTAAACACTCTACAAGTATTATCTCATTTCATCCTTGTTTTTTAGGAGGTGATGTTTGAACTTTGAAGGAAACTGGCAATTCTGAGAGGCAGAGGGGAGAAGGGGGTGCATTCCAGGCAGGGGAAACAGCCTGTTCAAAGGCATAGAGATGGGAGGTGGAGTGTCATAGATGAAGAAACCAAAATACCCACTTCGGCAACATCACAAAGTACATAAAGGGAAGCAATGTATATTAAGCCTGTACACAAATAAAAGCAAAGAGAGAAGCAAAAACAAATGATATATCAAGTATAATTTCAAGAGGGAGAGAAGATGTGAAAACAGGGTTTTTCGGTTTAATCTGCTTTTCAAATGTTCTCTCCTATGGTAAAGGATATGCTAGTTTTCTCTGCCTTTTAAATGAACTGCTTTTAGACATTTTGCGTGGACGTGTCACTGGAAGTCTTTTCTCTCTCTTAATAAGCCTCATACCAGGAAGCACATCCTCTATGAAGCTCTCCTGGATGACTTCAGACTTCTTCCCAGATGTAGCCAAACATCTGGAAGATAATAAACACGTTATAATGCATCTCAGAATTTCTGAGATGGTAGGGATCTCATTAGCCATCCAGCCCAACCCCTACCTGAACAAAAACCCCTAATACCATACACTCATTGTATAAGGAACAAAAGGTAGTTCAGTCTGGCATAACTATGGGGTGTGTGGAAGGGAAGAATAGGGGAAGAGACAGGAAAGATGCGAAGAGACCAGAATTTTAAATAACAAACAGGAGTTTATATTTGGTCCTAGGGGTAATAGTGAGCCACTGGAGATCATTGAGTAGAAGCATGACATGGTCAAGCCTATACTTTAGTAAAACCTTCTGGTAGCTGTAAGGAGGATGGATCGAGTAAGAGAACCTGGAGGCAGAGAGGTCAATTAGGAGGCATTGTAAGAGTCTAGACAAGAAGTGAAACTCACATTCATCATGCACTTCTCCATTGCCTTTAGTGAAATCCTCCATTTCTATTATTTGCTGACTGTAGAGTATTCCATGACTTATACAAAGTCACTAAAAGAAAGAATGTTTTAAAAAGATAGGTTTTTGTTTTAGGGAGAATCTTGGGATAGTTAAAAGCACTAAGCAATTCCCCAAATAGGACAGCCAAGTGACTCAGTAGGTAGAGTGCCGGGCCTGGAGTCAAGAAAACTCATCTACCTGAGTTGAACTACGACCCCAGATACCTACTAACTTTGTGACCCTGGGCAAGTCCCTTAACCCTGTTTGCCCCAGTTTCCTCATCTGTCAAATGTGCTGGAGAATGAAATGGCAAACCACTCCAATGTCTCTGCCAAGAAAACCCCATACAGGGTCATGAAAAGTCAGACACGACAGAAAAATGAAGAAGACAACAATTTCCTGAATACGATCCAGACTGCCTTCTACCTATTCAATTCTTGGCCCAACTCATTATCCGCCTGCAGTGTCTGTACAAGAAATGTGGACTGATGGACCAACTCTGCAGGTTTCCCATCCAACCAGATGATTACCGTTTTTCATCCTCCACTTGGATATTACTGTGTGAATGGTTAGGTCAAATTCTTGAGTGGCGATCTTTTAGGAGACTCTGAAGCATTCTGAGGCTTACTGCAATCAGTTCTGTGTCATCCATAAGCATCTGTATGGTCTCACCACCTATACAGAACCTCTCTTCCATTAGGACTCTGTGTCCTCCATGACAATGGCAAGCACCTTTGGTGGGGACACTTTCTATGTAACGATTGAATTTCATTTGATCAACCTCAATACTCAAACCTGTCAAGAACCTCAACAAAGAGACAGGAGAGCTGGAATCTAGCTCTCCTAACTTAATATTTATAAAGTCCTTTGCAAACCCTAATGCCCTGTATCAATGCTAGTTATTATGATTATTGTTGTCATTAGTTATTATTGTCTTTGTTCCTTCTCTCTTGGGCAACCCATTCCATCTTTCTTTGCCCTATTTCCCTTATTGTTTTAAAAAGAAAGACAGGACCTGATAATCTCTAAGATCTTCTCTAGCTCTAAAATTCTTTAAAGGAGATGATATGGAAAACTCAGTGGATTCAAGGCTTGACCTTGAACATGGCCTCTTGCTCAGTGAGTGACCTTGTGTGGGTCACAGCCTCTCTGAGAGCTTAGTTTCTTTACCTGTGAAATCAGAATAGTGACACTTGTAGAGCTTACCTGCTGAGGTTGTTTTGAGTAAAATTTATAAATGATAAATTACTCAAGAAGTGAGAATAATGATGATGCTATAGAAAGAACGGCAGGTTCCTAACTCTGGAGTTGGGATCTACTCCAATTCTCTCCTTTTATGATTTAGGAAATGATGCTTAGAAGGGATCTTTGTCGTTGTTATTATTTCAATCCTGTCTGACTCTTTGTGGAACCATTTGGGGTTCTCTTGGCAGAGCTCCAGAGTAGTCTGCCATTTCCTTCTCCAGATCATGTTACAGATGAGGAAACTGAGGCAAACAGGGTTAAGCAACTTACCCAGAATCACACAGCTAGTAATATCTGAGGCTGAATTTGAACTCCAGAATGAAATAGTCTTCCTGACTCTAGGCTTGATGTTCTATCCACTATGGCGCTACCTAGCTGCCCTAGAAGGGACCTTAAAGGTCTTCTAATCATTCATCATTGATTTAGACTTAGAACCAGGAAGAACTTCAGAGGACACCTAAGTCAGGCTCTCCACAGACCCCTGAGGCCCAGAGAAGTTGCGTTAAGGGATGCAGAGCTTCTTGACACTTAGGAGAGGGCAATGTAGATAGGCCCATGGTACTTTACCCTCATCAGACATCATCTGGTGCATTGTGTTCCATCCAAGGAGTCATGGTTAAAGAAGGATATTATTTTTATTTATTCATTTTTTAACATTTGTTTTTAAAACTATGATTTCCACATTCTTTCACTTCTTCCCTCCTCACCCCGCCCCCACTGGTAAGACAAGCAATTCAATATAGGTTGTACATGAGTACTTGTGCAAAACATAGTAGTTATATTGTGAAAGACTAACTTATATTTCCCTCCATCCTTTCCTGCCCCCCACCTATTCTATTTTCTACTTCGACCCTGTCCCTTTTCAAAAGTGTTTCCTTTTAACTACCCACTCCCCTAATCTACCCTGCCTTCTATCATCCCCCCTCTTATCCTCTTCCCCTCTACTTTCCTGTAGGGTAAAATACACAAATGAGTGTGTATGTTATTCCCTCCTTAAGCCAAATTCAATGAGAGTAAGGTTGACCCATTCCTTTTCACCTTCCTGCTCTTCCCCTCCGTTGTAAGTTTTCTCTTGCCTCTTTTATATGAGATAATTTGCCCTATTCTATCTCTCCTTTTCTCCTCTCATTATGTTCCTCTCACCTCTTTATTTTATTTTTTAGGTATTATCCCTTCCTATTCAACTCATCCTGTGCCCTCTGTGTATACATGTACACACATACACACACTCACATATGTATACATGTACACACATATATACTCCTATACAAACATATATATATATGTATGTATACATATATATTCCTTTCAACTATCTTCATACTGAGAAAAGTCTCATGAGTTACAATTATCATTTTTCCATATAGGAATGTAAATAGTTCAACTTCAATAAGTTCCTTATGATTTCTTTTTCCTGTTTACTTTCTCATGCTTCTCTTGCTTCTTGTATTTGAAAGTCAAATTTTCTGTTCAGCTCTGGTTTTTTCATCATGAGTCTTTTGGAGTTGTCTTATGATCCTGCATTGCTGAGAAGAGTCCAGTCTATCAAAGTTGGTAGTCACACATATGTTGTGTCTGAAATTGTGCACAGATTTCTCCTGGTCCTGCTCTTCTCACTCAGCATCAGTTCATATAAGTCTCTCTAGGTAACTATGAAGTCCATCTGCTCCTTATTTCTTATAGCACAGTAGTATTCCATTATATTCGTATACCACAACTTGTTTAGCCATTCCCCAATTGATGGGCATCCTCTTAATTTCCAATTCTTTGCTATCACAAAAAGGGCTGCTATAAATATTTTTGTACATATGGATCTTCCTCCCACTTCTATGATCTCTTTGGTATACAACCCTAGAAGTGGTATTGCTGGGTCAAAGGGTATGAAATTATTTATAGCCCTTTGGACATAGTTCCAGATTGCTCTCCAGAATGGTTGGATGAGTTCACAACTCCACCAACAATTCATTAGTGTTCCAATTTTTCCACATCCTCTCCAGCATTTATCATTTTCCTGTTTTGTCATCTTAGCCACTCTGACTGGTGAGATGTGGTATCTCAGAGTCGTTTTGATTTGCATTTCTGTAATCAATAGTGATTTAGAGCATTTTTTCATATGCTTATAGATATCTTTAATTTCTTCCTCTGAAAACTGCCTGTTCATATCCTTTGACCATTTATCAATTGGGGAGTGACTTGTATTCTTATAGATCATCATATCCAACCCACTTATTTGATAGGTGAGGAAGTTCTCATCTCTGGAGGTGAAATGCTTTGCCTAAGGTCACATGGGTAGTTAGGAGTCAGCGGGGTTTGGAACCCAAGAGGATCTCTAGCTTCAAATTTCGTGCCCCTTCGATCCTACATAGGACTGTGCTGGAGCCAAACAATTGTTAAATTTTCAGTGAGAGAATTCACACACTGGAAATCGCCAAAGGCTACAAATGGGGCTTCGTTTATTGTTGTTGATTGTGTAGACCAGAGTGTAGGGAACCAGAGGTCTTGAGGGCACTGGTTCCCAACCTCTGGTAGACTTAAAAGAGTGATGAAGAAAATGCATTATAATAATGGAGATAAAATGGTTGTTGTGAAGATCAACTGAAATATTTGTCAAATGCTTAGCACAGTGCCCAGCACACAGTAAACCTATAGAAATACTTATTTCCTATCCTTCACTTTCTTGCTTACAGGGAACACTGACCAACACACCTACTTGCCCCCATCTCTACCTGTGGCTGAGCCAGAGGAGGTACCAGAAAGCTGGGAAGGCTGGGTTTGTCAGAACCCACTGGAAGGAGGAGTCAGCTGTTCCCTTTCCTAGATGAAGACCACAAAACGAATTTGTAAGAGATTCCCACAAGGGCTGGAGCCTAGACCAGATGCCTGGATTCTCTCCCTTCTAGGAGGGAGAGGGGCAGGGCCTAGCTTTCCTGGAGCACCTGCCTTGGGCTTGGGCTTGGGGTGTCAGCCAGGGAGCTGTATACTATTGCTATATGTAGCTTCTCAACACTTCCAAATGAATTCATGCCCAGCCTCCGAAGTGGTTTCCTTGTCAACCCTATGGCCAGCTGTCTGGTGGGCTACTTATAAACTCCTGTCGGACATGTTCTTTTGTTTCAGCTTGGATGCTGGGGAATTCGCATATCATTATCTGTTTGCGGTTAAGGCTCTGCTATTATCTTTCCAGGGATCTTTGTGAGGCTTCTCAGTTGTCAGAAGGGAAGTCTGACTGTCCACGACATAATTTCAATATTGCCCCATCCAAGCTTTTGATCTATACCCTAGTTCCTCCCCCTACTTTTTTTTAAAAGGGGGAGCACTGTTTGTTTCCTTAAAATGTCACCAAAATGCTATTAACAACCCCCCACTCAATATTGGGGAAGTTCTGTTTAGCACCTTCTGTCAGATGCCTTATCATTATTCTTAGGATCATATATTTAGAGGTAGAAGGAACTGCTGAGGTAACACGTCCAATTTCCTCACTTTACAGATGAGTAACCTGAGGTCCAGAGACAGACTTAGGATCAAAAATGTAGGGCTGGAAAGAATCATAGAGGCTGCCACCTAATCCAAACCCCTCATTTGATGGGTAAGGGATTCATGGTTAAGTGATTTGCTCAAGGTCACGCTGAAAGTAAGCACTGAAGGTTGGATTTCAACCGAGGTCCTCTGATTCCATTGCTCTTCCCAGTATACTACACTGCTTCTCATTGGAGTTGGAAAACCTGAGTCTGTGTACCCGTGAGTTTCCTTGTATGAGGATTAATCTAGGTGACCTTTGAGGTCTCTTCCAGGTCAATTATCGTAGCTATGGTCCTTATCTATGATGCGTCTTAGGTAATATAGCAGATAAAGCCCTGGAAGACCTGAGTTCAAATTCAGACACTTACTAGCTATATGACTCTGGTCAAGTCACTTAACCTCAGTTTCCTGATAATATAGAAATACATATAAATCTTATATAAAATTAGATTAATCTATAAATAATAAAATTAGATTAATATATAAATATATAAAATGGGGATATTAATAGTATCTATCTCCTAGAATTGTTGTGAGGATCAAATGAGGTAATATTTGTAAAATGCTTAGCACACAGTAGGTACTTAATAACTGATTGTTTCCTTCCGTGGGCAAGTCATTTCACCTTGGTTCAAATCTTAGCTCCGTAACTGACTTCTGGGGGTGATCCTGAACAACTAATTTACCATCTCTGGGTCCTGTTTTCCTCTAAAATGAGGAGGGTGAGAGAAGTCTGAATGGAACCTTCTGACAGAGATGTGATGGTGGTGACGGAGGTGTGATTCTGGCCTGACTCTGTCCTCTCTCTTCCTAGTAGTGTCCTTCGTAGCAGTTGGAATCTACCCATACGGCCTTAGGACCTAGGCTCTGGGGTCTCTCCAACCATGATTGAATTTTTTTAAACAAATTTATTTATTTTTAGTTTGCAACATTCACTTCCATAAGTTTTAAATTTTTTCCACCTCCTTCAACTCACCCTTCCCCAAAATGGCATGCAATCCAATATAGGCTCTACATATACATTTTTATTAAACATATTTTCATGTTAGTCATGTTGTATAGAAGAATTAGATGTGTGGGAGGAACCATGAGAAAGAAAAAAAAAAGAGAACAAATAGTATGCTACGATCTGCATTCAGACTCCATATTTCTTTGTGTGAATGTGGATGGCGTTTTCTATCATGAATCTTTTGGAGTTGTTTTAGGTCTTTGCATTGCTGAGAAGGGCTAAGTCTATCAAAGTCACTCATCACACACTGTGGCTGTTACTGTGTGCAATGTTCTCCTGGTTCTGCTCACTTCAGTTCATATAAGTCTTTCCAGGTTTTCCTGAAGTTGATTTTTTTCTTCAAAAGTTGATTTAAGAGCTTACTCTGGGCACTTACTCTGGGCCAGGCCCTTGTCTTAGGTTCTAGGGTTACAAAGACAAAAGCAAATCCATCCAACTTCTGTCATGACAAAAAAAATTATACAAAATGCTAAGTAATTTTGTTGAGGTGGGGGACCAGCTGTTGGAGGGTGACAGGAAAAGCCTCATACAGAAGGGGACTCTTGATCTTCATTTTGAAGGAAATCCCAAAACAGAAGAGGGAATGTTGTATATGAGAGAAAACAGACTGGGTACATGGAAGAAAGTCACAAATGGTTAAGAGGGAACAGGATTGTGAAGAGTTTGCATTGTTTTTATGAAAGCACCCTTTATAACATTGTTTGACCTGATACTGCTTTAACCCACCTTTTGTCATGCCCGTAGAGGTAAGGCCAGTGAACCCAGGAATTCTAGGTAGTCTGCCTGACCAGGAGGCAGGTGCCTGGGATCCCTCAAATCTTCCATGGCCAATGTTCTGTTGGCATGGCAGAAGGTAGATTAGCTTATGTTTTCTGGGAACTAACTACCTACTGTAGATGAGGAATGGCTGTGATCATTTCTCTGATCACATGGCCTCTAGAATCAGCAATACACAGGGAACCTGCCAAGTTTGGGGGCTGCCCATATGAGACGTTTTGGCACGCTGCATCAACCAGTGACTGTCACTGGGATAGGGACAAAATGACCTCGCCACAGAGCATCATAAAAACCATCCTGGTTTAGGAAGCTGAAACTGAGATGCTCTGTCCCACCATTTGGACCACAAAAAGCTGGGCCGTGGAACCATGGACTCGCAATCGCAGCTATTCTGAGCAAACTGTCGAGGGCTAAATCCTTAAAGGCTTAATTTATTATTGTCAAGATTGAGATAGGAACAGATGCCCTCCTGATATGAACCTCCACATCTAATAAGGCATCCTATCACTGTGTGCTCAGACTATTGCAGGGAGACGTCTGAAATTTATTTTGTGAATAAAGCAATAACCCACTAAGCAAAGCTAATATGTTTCAGCACAAACAGAGAGACACCATCATCCACTATTTATGCAGCCAGCCCATTCTCTGTGGTGCTACGACTTTCACCATTAAAGTTGTTTGAATTCTTCAGAGACCCGTTTGTATTAAGTCACTTAGAAATATCACCGACTTAAAACAATCTGAATTATTGGATTTTTTTTTTCCTTGCTGCTCTACTGTAAGCATGTTTGCCAGGGCAATTTCTATTAGGGCCAAAGGTGTAGTGTTATTAGTTCCGAATCTATGGAAGTTCCCATATCTTTATTTGGAGGTAGAATTGTATCCAGCAGTTGAAACAAAGAGAAACGTTACTGTTGAATATTTTTTTAAGACAACACAAACGAAACATTCATTTGCTTAAAAATAAAGTTACTGAGGGGAGAGGAGAGGGAGGTTGAATTTTCTCATGTCCTTTTAACAGACCCAGAAAGGGAAGATCAAAGGTGCAGGCTTATAAAGGTGCTCAAGAGAAAACGGCTGCAATTGAAAATTTTCAATGTGTTGTTTATGGAATTTTTCTAAATTCACTTTACAGAAGGAGAGGGCTCTCATTTACCCCACTGAAGTCTTTAAGGGGGAATATAAAATAAAATTCATGTACAGGTTTAACCTGCAATCCTGCCCTCCACCATCACCCAGGTTCATTCCGAACGGCTTTTTAATTCAATCCTTGCCTGGGTATCCCGGGTGTACGGCTTGCCTTTTGGGACTCCAACATATTCCGACTTTTGCATTAATATGTTTATCCAAGCTCCGGGAAAATGTATGGGAGAAAAGTAATAGAAACTGTATCCTCACTGAGAGCACAGTGCTCACTTAAACAGCCTGAGTGATTGCGAGCTCTCCAGATCCCACCTTCTTCAGACAAACATCTGAGGCTTATGAAAAATTATTTACATTACATTAAAAACTTTAATTGCCTCAAAGCACGTGCTCCCAGGCGCAAATATTGGAAAATCATCAAAAATAGCCGTCATGATTTGCTCTTTTTTCCAACTCTTCTAAACTTTATCTTTTTTATAACCTTCTGTATTGATCTATTGTCCCAGAACAAGAATGATGTAAGGAGCCCTGGCTTGGTCATAAAAGAGAATATCATTTCCATTTTCTGTCCATAAAAACAATTTTTAAAAAATAAAAAAGGGAACAGTGATTCTCTCTCTCTCTCTCTCTCTCTCTCTCTCTCTCTCTCTCTCTCCCCCCACCCCCACCCCTTTGGTGGTGGGGGTGGGGGCACAGGAGGTTGTGAAATAGAGAACACTGCTGGAAAGTAGAAAGTAGGGTAGCCTGGGGTGCCCCAGGGCCAGGCCGATCCCTCGGTGGGATCCTCCCTGCTCTAAGGGATGTTGGCTGGCTGGCGATGTGCATGGATTCCTGACTCGGGCTGACAAGCCAGGGCACACGTGTTCCTAGAGCAGACGCCAGAAAGGGGCGGGCTGTGGGGAGTTGGGGGCGGGGGGGGGGGCGGTGGCGATAAAAAAGCCGAGAAGAAACACTGCGCTCCCTGTGGTCCAGTCCCCGCGTGACACTTCCACGCTCTCCAGGCTGCCCTCGAGGCGTGCGGGGTAGGGGGTGGGAATTGTCAGAGCCCCAGAAGGTCCCCAGCTTCAGAGGGGCTGCCAGGACTGCTATCCGCTCCTCCTCTTCCTCCCCCACGCCCCCATCACAATATGATTTTGGTGATGATGATAATGGGGCGCTCGGGAGTGCGAAAGCTCTGGGTGACCCGAGAAGGCTCCGGCGGCTGGCTGGGGAAGGTCACGCAGTGGTGACCCCTGGGCTGGGATTGGGGAGCCGGGGGAGATGCGATCTCCGGATACAGATAGATTGAGGCGGGGGAAGCCATGGCCGCAGGAAGCGAGGGGGCTCAGATTGCAAAAGAAAACAGAAATCCTTGCAAAGTCTGAACTTTCTTTTTCCCCGGAAGGAGAGGAAGGGAACAGGTGCGAGGGCAGCTTAGAGTTCCTCCCCTCCTCCAGTTCGGAAGATGGTCCCCGCTGCCGGCCCCAGAACCGCCCCCTTCCACCTCCCTCCAGGTCGGCCTCCCCCTCTCCCCCCTCCGGATTTGCAGCCTCTATAGATCTGCACGCTACGTTACGTCAGTATTGATAAGTTTGTAAAAAGCCAAAGTCAAGTGCGATCCTGAGGCACCCTGCCCCCAGACTTGGGGGAAATGCCTGGAGCGCTCCTTCCGTCCGGGAGCAAGCTCTAGAGGGCCAATGAGTAGGGCATCGGGCGGCGCTGGCGCCTTCTCCGCTTCCCCCCCACCCCTTGTGTCCGTCAGCCCCCCCCCCCCCACAAACCCCCCTAGCTTAGTCTAGCCCAGCCCCGCCGGCGGCTCCCAGACTCCCCGCCTCCGCCCGCGCCCTCCGCTCCGGGGGGTCGGAGGGGGCCAGCCGCTGGCTGCTGCTGCTGCTGCTGCTGCTGCTGCTGCTGCTGCCCGGCACTCTCGGTTCCTCCGATCGGCGGCGGCGGGGCTGAGGAGGAGGAGGAAGAGGAGTAGGAGAGGAGGAGGAGGAAGGGAGGGGGTGAGGAGCTGGTGCCGGGCTGGGGAGCGGGAGACACACACACACACACACACGCAGAGGAGGGAGGGTGGGAGACCACGCGGGGGCGGGGGAGAGCGCAAGAGGAGAAGAGCAGAGGAAGAAGGGGGGGCAGCCCGCGGCAGCCCCCGGGCTGGGGGAGTCCAGCCCAGATATTGAGTCTAGCCACTGAGAGAGCCAAACTCTTGTGTGTGTGCGTGTGTGTGCGCGCGTGTGTGTGTGCGTGTATGTGTGTGTGTCTCTTCGATAGCCCCCAAGATGGCCGCCAATGTGGGATCGATGTTTCAATATTGGAAGCAGTTTGATCTACGACGGCTCCAGGTTAGTGGGGAAGCGCCGGCGGCGCGGCGTTGGGGGAGCCTCGGGACGCTCCCAGGGTGCCCCAGAGATGCCCCTGGGAGGAAGGGCGCCCGCTGGGAGCGGGGGTCGCGGCGGGGCCGGCCCGGAGAGGGGGGGACTCGGCCGCCGGCCGGCTCCCCATTGATAGGTATTAGAAATTGATTCAGGCGCTGCTCTTTGTTCGGTTCAATCATCGATTAGCGGCCGCGACCATGGAGCAGCGCTAGAGAGCTCCCCAAGCCTCCGCGGCAGCGGCCGTGGTGGTGGAGGTGGCTGGCCGGGGGAGAGGAGAGGGGAGCGGAGCCGAGAAGGCGCCGAAGGGGGTGGGGGGGGGTCCCCGGCTCCGGCATGCTGCGCCCTCCCTGCTCATCTCCTGGAGCTCCCTCCCCGCCCGCCCACTTCCCTTGCCTCACTTTCCCCGGCTCCCAACTTCTGGGCGGCTGGAGAGGAGGAGGGGGGTGGCGGGGGGAGCGCACTGCGTGCCTCCGGGCTCCCGGCACTGGCGGGGAGAGCTGGCACGGGAGGGGGAGCTAGGGAGAGAAGGAGGGGAAGGAGACAGAGAGGGAAAGGAGGAGGAGGAGGACCAGGAGGAGGAGGAGGAGGAGGAGGGAGACAGGCAGGGGGAGGAGAGGAGGAGGCTCCGCGCCCCGCCACCAGCAGCACCTCCGCCGCCTTCGCCACCGCCACCGCCACCAGCGCCCGCCCGGCTGCGCAGGACCAGCCACCGCCGCCGCCGCCTGCCAGACATCCGGGGCGGGCGACCCTGACCGCTGGGACTCTGTCGCCTCCTCTGACTTCTCCTTCTCTGTCCAATTCTTTTGGGGGTTTGTCATTTCTTCTTCCTTTTTTAATCTCCCTCCCTATCCTTCCCCTCTCCTCTGTTCCTGGTAGTTGAATCCTAAGCATCCTGCCTCGTCCCGAGCCTACATTATAACAAAAACAGGAAACACAAACAAAATTGTGATGGAAGGGGGCTCCGGGGCGCGGAAGTTTGCATTCCCACCTCTGAGAACTCTTAATAGACTGAAATAATTGCAAAGCAGGTGAATGCAGCCTAAGCTACTGTTAACTTTTAAATGGCTGAGCTGAATGCATTCTTCTTTCCCTCTCTCACCCTCTCCCTCCTTAGAGCGAAGCCCTTACTGATCTAGGGGGAGTAATATTCTAATGTCTGAGCTAAGAAAATGCTCTCTCTCTCTCTCTCTCTCTCTCTCTCTCTCTCTCTCTCTCTCTCTCTCTCTCTCTCTCTCTCTCTCTCTCCTCTCTCTTCTACCCCCCCCCCCCAACCTCCCTTCTCTCGATTATCTTGGGTCCGCCCTGTTGGCGACCAGGGGAAACGACTGGGGGAGGTGGGATAGGGGTGATGGAGGGGGCAATGTTGCGACTCGGTTAAGGGGGAGGGAGGGAGGGAGGAATGAACTTGCCATCATTTCTGGAGTGCCTGGGACGCGCCCCTGTCTCTCGTTCTGACTGCTGCAGCTGCGGATTCCCCCATAAATGTTTAAATCTTTGAAGTAGCAATCAGCGGGAGAAGTTGGGGCAAATGGTGCGGATAACGGACCGATTATGGTATTCTGACTTGTTTGCCGTGACATTAGCTTAAGATAAAAGATAATCAGTCTAGAGATAAAAGGGACCAGCCTATTTTTTTGGCCTATGTGCAAATCTTGTTAAGTTTCTTCCAGCTGGAGCCTGTGGTTCTCTCCTCCCTGCCCTGCCCTGCCCTTGACTTCCCTTCCCTCTTGCCTCCTTCCTAGTCTTACTTCCAGGCTGCCGCCACCTCTCATTCCCACTGCCCCCCCCACCCCCAGCCACTCAGATCTTAAAAAGAAAAAAACAAAATAAAGCTACCTCGCGGTCTGCTGATAACCTGGAATATGAAAGTCACTTTCAGGTTCCCTTACCCAGGAGTTTTGCACAGGAGGAGGAAGGGGGGGTGCTGGATAAAATGGGGGGGAGGTGCTGGATACAGCAGTTTTGCAATTTTTCTTTATAAATGCAGAGAGGAGGGAGAGAGAGAGAGAGAGAGAGAGAGAGAGAGAGAGAGAGAGAGAGAGAGAGAGAGAGAGAGAGAGAGAAAGAAAGAGAAACAGCATTTTCGGAGAGTGGGGTGAGGGAGCGTGTTGGGCTGGCTACCCTGTGTTGGGGGATGAAGGCCAATTGTAATTGTATTCCCTGCTAATGTTTGTAAATTAGAGCTGGGTACTCGGAGGGCACCAGCTCTTTATTTATGATTGATGTTCTGTAACATAGGGAATGACAAGAGCGTGGCAAGCAGATAGGGGAGAAAGCCTGAGGAACAAGGAAATCATCGCTGGGGCTGGCAAGAGCCCCCTTTGTGGTCCCATTGTTATTCAGGTCTGGAGAATTTAGCGTAGAGATTTACAGCCCTGCCACTTGATTCTATTCATCCCTGAATGTCAGTTAACAAAATTTTCATTAGGCAACTAATATTCAATCTTGCAAACCCTGCGCGGGGTGAGACTGGCTCTGGATGAGGTGGGGGAGAAGAGTAGATAGGTCAAGGGGGGTTGGAGCCCTGAGATAGTGTACATCTCTTCTGTGAGGCAGGAGAGACCTGCCTGTTCCTTTGTGGTCCTCTTTAGGTCACAGAGATCTAGTGTTCAGCTGGAGTGCCATCGGTCTGTGAAATTAACCATAAGCCCTTTGTTAAAATGTGTAAGAAGACATTTGACCTGGGGGGGGGGGGGCAGTGTTTACATTCAAACCATCTGATGGGAGTGAGAAATAAGGGGAAAATGGAGATGAGAATGAACAAGATATATGGAGCTGCCATCTGTTAAAACAATAGCTTTGTGGATTTGACCAGTAATGAACAGACTTAAGTCCAACATGGAAACTAGTGGGAAAGGAAAGTGGACTCATTTACATCGATATTAAATGACTTTATCCCTGTAGAATATTCCAGGGTTCCAGAGGCTGCTGCCTGCTTTATATGGAAGCACTTGAAAATACAATGGAACAGAGGCTCAATAATGAAGCAACAGCCCCAGCATTTAAAAAATATTGGGGCTTTTAAGCAGATTACTGACTGCATTTGCAGTATTCCACCCTGGAAAGTATATACAGGTATCACAAATGGGCAGCTACTGCCAGTGATTATTTAGGGCAAATTTGCTCCAGACAGATTACGGAACTGCTTTTTTTTCCTAGGGATCATCCATTCTCTGGTACATAACACTGATGACATTTATGCAATACTCTCTCTCTCTCTCTCTCTCTCTCTCTCTCTCTCTCTCTCTCTCTCTCTTTTTTTCTTTTTCTTTTTATTGGTGTGAAGAGGGAATGGGGCAATACTAGGAGATGAGTAGAGAGCCACTAGTTTTGGCTGAAATGGAAAACTTTTGTCCACTAGCTGTTAAGCATCTGGAAGGATGAAGGGAAGGAACTGGAAGAGACAGGTCTCAGGCTGACTTTGAGCCTGACTGTGCCTGTCTGTGTAGCCTTAATTCTCGGTGTTCTGGTTGAGCGGCTAGCTACGTCTGGGTGCTGAGCTGGAAAGTGAACAACCATCAGAAGGGGCTGTCGCTGGGCCAGGACATGCTGCCGGCACCGCCCCTGGATCCTGGCAAGGAAGGTGACCTTGTACCAGCTTGGCCTAGTGCCCTCTATTTAAAAAAAAAAAGAATGAAAAGGGAAACTGTTCTCTTTATGATTCCCTCGAAGGCCACATCTGTACACAGCAGGGTTGTTTACCTGCAATGGGAGGACAGGCAGAGTGGACAGCAGTGATGAATTGTGGACATATGTAAAGCATGTTAGATGAAGGGATCCAACACTGTGGAATGCTTTGATCAGAGAGACAGACCCCTGGCTGCCCAGTCTTCCCCTCCCCCCTTTTTTTTTCCTTACTGCTAGCAGTCGAGGAGATGAGAACAGATAAAATTCTCTCTGAGATAATGCTGGGGCATATTTCATTTGGTTATGAGATTGCTTTATGGTGTACATTACTAATGCAGTATTTTTTTACAGCTTTCCTGTGTATCATAGCCATAACAGGATTCTTCATACCTTTATGATTTTTTTTTGCTTTAATTTGCAGCCTTTTAAAAAATTTTTTATTGCATTCAGAGTATGGGCCTCTTTGCTAGCTGGGCCGTAGGTGTTTTCTTCACATGAGGTTCTGGGGAAGCTCAGTACCAGTCAGAGACTTTCAATCCTAGTGCGGATTCCTAACCCTGATATATACCTGATTGGGTAGGTTTTAAATTCCAGCATCTCTCCTTGTCAGGGAACGGAAATGATCATGGTTGCAGTCTGAGTGTGTTTATCAAGACAGAATTGGCTCAGCATCAGAGGTGCTTATAGGAAGTGGGACAGAGAACCAGACTGGATGGAGTTTGGGGGGAAAACTTCAGTAGAAGGATAAGGTGTCTCTTCTCTTTGCATGGTGGTTGGTGGGGCTGGTGCCAGAGTTCGGTAAAGCACCTGCCTGGGATTTTGCTTCATGCAATGTTTTCTACTGTTCAAAGTTTAGGGAAAGAATGTGGATGTGATTAAAATATTATAACCTTATGATATTCTGAAGTGCATAAATTTTACATATCAGCTAGAGAGAATTTAGACATCCATTACATGATATGACAGGTTGACTTATCTAAATGTGCTATCATTTAACAATGTGTCAAAATTCTTCTTTCTATAGATGACAGCGGTAAATAAGCTATCAGTTTTGTTGGATGAAGCTTAACTTTATAAACTTGGCTTAATGGAGTGTTCTTGCTGGGGGTTGGGGGGTGGGGGCGGCATTGGTAGGCAGGAAAGCCTGGCATGACCTTCCCTCTGAGATACAGGCTGTCTTTCAAGGTTGACTCTTTGGAGAGAACTGACCGCTCTCCCATATGGTCCTCAGAATATGACAGAGGAATGAGGAAGGAGAGTGGGAAATGTTCCTGGCATTTTCTGCCCCTTCCTTAGCCTTCCCGACACCCCTGTCATCTGCCAAGAGAACAATGAACGTTCAAATGAACCAGACTCCATCTGTAGCCAGCCCCAGTGGGCTGCTCCATCCTGCCATTCTCTGGGAATCTCTATGATTCCCTAGGACAGAAAGTCATAGTGGAAAGGGGGTATTTGTTGGTGGGGAGGTGAGTGAGGATCAGGGTGGGACAGGTAGGCGGTACTACCAGTAGAACTGGAGACAATGTTTGAATAACTATTCTGTGACGAGGTGGGGGGTGGGGGTGGGGGTGGGAATGACTCTTACAGCATCCTGCTTCCATTTTGATGTTTAGTGATAGGGACTTGAAAAGGGCCAAGAGGGTGCCACGACAGAGAAGTCTCCTTCTCCTCAAAGATCTACTCTTCTTTTGATTGCTTGATGCCGGGCACACTTAGAGTTGCTAAAAGAAATAATAAATAACGGCCTCTTATCCCTCACAGTTTTAGCTGTTGGTTATTTTAGATTAATGCTGTGCTGTTAAATAGATCAGGGAACAGCTTTCTGGAGGGCTTTTTTTCCCTTTTCTTTCTTTCTTTTTTTTTATAACCTTCTGTTAAAAAGATACAGAGCGTGGATTGGTGTCTCAGCACTTCAGAAATATTCCACTTGCTGTCTGTGGTGGTAACCTTTCTTCCATCAGATGGAATTGCAAACAAACCCTGGACTGGTTCTAAATTTGTCTTGAGGAGATGGCAGACATAGCTGCCCTAAAGCTGTTGTTTTCACACTACTGGCTTTTTAACTTTTTTTTTTAAAGCATAGTTCATGTGAGTTCATTTGGGGCCACCCAGTTGCCCACCTCAGAGGCTGCCTCAGGCAGAGAGGTGAGAAGAGGGCTGCAAGAATGCTTGTTCTAGTTTTGCCTTGGCCTCTGAATTCTCTGAGTCTGATTTCCTAGGCAGTTTCCCCTCTATGAGTTCAGCTGTGATGATGCCAAGGAAATGAGGGGCAGTATGGTCCAATGCAAAGAATGCACGGTTGGAAGTGGGAACACCTGTGGTCTAGTTTTGCCTTCTGCCACCAGCAAAGCAGTGTGACTTGAATCTCTCTCTCTCTCTCTCTCTCTCTCTCTCTCTCTCTCTCTCTCTCTCTCTCTCTCTCTCTCTCTCTCTCTCTTTCCACTTTTCCCTTCCCTCCCCAAATCTGGCAGCTGCAGAGGGGATGCATCCAGAGATGGGAAGTCACTTGCCCAAAGTCTTACCTAGAACCTGGAAGTTTTGCCTTCTAGTCAGATGTTTTTTTAGGATGTTCTAAGATGGTGCAGTGGATAGAATGCTGGGTCTGGAGTCAGGAAGACTCATCTTCCTGAGTTCAAATCCAGCCTCAGACATTTACTAGTTTTGTGACGCTGGGTGAGTCACTTCACCCTGCTTGCCTCAGTTTCCTCATCTGTAAAATGAGCTGGAGAAGGAAATGGCAAACCGCTCCAGTATTCCTGCAGAGAAAACCCCAAATGGGGTCACAGAGAATCAGACACAACTGAAATGACTGAACAATAGGAGTTCTGCACTTAGGTCAGGAGAAATCTGAATTCTGACAACCGGCATTTCAAGCTTAACCAGCAATGTGCCTGTGGGCAAGTCACCCCCCTTCTCTGTACATCAGCTTCCTCCTCTGTAAAATGAGCTTATGAGTTACACTTTCTGCCCTATAGGGTTGGTAGAAAGGAAAAATACTACATAAGTCATAATATGCTAAGGAAATGGGAGTTATTTTAGGGCGAGAAGGGTTGTTGAGAGTCATTGAGTTCAACACCCTCATTTTTCAGGCCCAGGGAAATGGCATGAGCTGAAGTCACTCAGATAGTGGTGGGATTTGAACCCAGGACCTCTTATTCCAGAGCCAGTGTGTAGTGGTTGCATTCTATTCCACTCCAGAGTCTAAGTAGCATATTTATCTCAGTCCTGCCTCCCTCATAGGGTTGTGAAAAAAGAAAAACAAGTATTTTAAGGAGTTGTAACTTATAAGGGGACAGCATTTTGGAGAGATCAAATAATTATTAGTCTATGTTTATATGGTACTTCTCATCCGTTGTCTTATTTGAAACTCACAAAAAGCAGATGAGGTGAGTGCTGCAAGTATGACAAAGGAGGAAACTGAAGCTGAGAGGATAAGTGAATTTTCCAGCATCACACAGAGCTTTGTTGGAGGCAGAATTTGAACTCAAGTCTTTTTGTCTAGCTGCTTTTGGCTACTACCTTGTCTTTTGACCATTAGGATGGTCCTAGGCACTTTGGGGAAGGATATACCTCAGTTCCTTAGCACAAGCTGATGAAAGTCAGGACATTCAATCAATCAATCAGTGAATCAGCAAGCATTTGCTTATGATGTGCCAGATCCTGTGCCAAGCACTGGAGAGATGAAGAAAGGCAAGGATCTCACATTTCTAATGGGGGAGCCAACATGCAAAGAACTCTGCCTACAAGATATCTACAGAGCAGATGGAAGATACTCTAAAAGGGGAAACAATTAAGAGGTGGGGGTACCAAGAAAGGCCTCTGGCAGAGGGTCAGACTTGAGCTGAGCCTTTAAGGAAGCTGCCAAAGAAACCAAGAGGCTGAGGTGGCGGGGGCGGGGGTGGCAAAGCCTTCCAGGCCTGGGGGCTGCCGGTGCAAAGACACACAAATGGAAGGCTGAGTGATGTGTTCTAGGAAGGGCAGGAAGGCCAGAAGGGCTGGACTCTCCAGGGTATGGAGGGGAGGCCTGTTTTAAAAGGTGGAAAAAATAGGGCTGGGGCTAGCTTGTGAAGAGCTTTTCGTGCCAACCTTAAGAGTTTAAATGTATTCTTGAAGGTAATGGGAAGCTGCTGGAGTTTATTGAGTAGATGGGTGACATGGTCAGACCCAGGCTTTCAGAAAACCACTTTATTAGCTGTGTGGAGGATGGATTGGAGGAGAAGAGGACTTGAGACAAGGAGATGAATTAGGAAGCCTTCGCAATTGTCCAGGTGAGAGGAGATGGGGGCTTGAACTAAGGTGGTGCCTCTTTGTTCTTTTATTCCGCAAACATTCCATTTATTAAGCACCTTCTGTGTGCATAGTGCTGTGCTTGGTGTGGAGGCCACAAATAGAAATATAACATAGGCCCCAGAGTCAAAGGGGGAGAGGGGAACTCAATGGGTTTACAGCCCAGCAGTGGAGGAATCAACCACTTAAACCACCAGCATGTTTATTGGCTACTAGGCACTATGCAGGTGCTAGGTGCTGGGACAAAAGGACGAAAAATTAGACCCTGATCTCAGGAAAATAGCTGTCTGTTTGTCTATAAGTCTGTCTGTCTGTCTGTCTACCTATCTGTCTATCTACCCATCTATTTGTCTGTCTTATCTATCCATCCATTGGTCTGTTTATCAGTCTGTCTACCCATCTATCCATGATCTGCCTGTCCATCCATCCATCCATCCATCTACCCATGTATCCATGTATCTATCCATCCATCTCTCTCTATCTACCTATGTTTCTATTTATCCACCTCTCTCTCTCTTTTTCTCTTTCCATTCCTTTGTCTGTCACATGTATGTATGTTTGTATTTATCTACTTACACATATATACACACGTCATATATACAATTCTATACACATACATATATATCTTTACATAAAGCTACATGTGTATAGAATATTTATTTTCAGATGTATGTGCGGATATACAATTCAATTTAATTCAAGTATTTATTGACCACCTACTATGTGGCAGGCCAGGCACCATGCAAAAGGAATACAAAGACAAAAATGAGACAGCTCCTGCCCTCAAGAAGCTTACATTCTCTGGGGGAAATCTCTCTCTCCCTCTCTGTCTCTGTCTCTCTCTCTGTCTCTGTCTCTCTCTCTCACACACACACACACACACATACACACACACACATATAAGTGTATACAAACAATACACAAAATAAATCCAAGTTAATTTCTGGGGAAGACAAAGAGTTAGGAGTAGCTGAGGCATCTACTCACAGATTTTGAGGTGCAGGGCTCTAGATGTTGTCTGCTACAACTCCCTCATTTTAGGGGATCAAGAAAAGCTTCCTGGAGGAAATGCAGGGCCTGTGCTGAGCCTTGAAGGAAGATGCAGGTTCTCAAAGTGGGAGCTTTTTAGCTGGCTGTATTGTGGCAATATGAGCACAACTTTGGGGAACTTTTCCATTTCCTTCCTTGTCTTTATCCTCACCCTTCCTTTTTCTCCAGTGTTCATGATGAAGAAATTGGACCCATCAGAAAAACTATAGACTTGGCTTTTCTAAGAACCCTCCAAACACTCTGTACAGGGGCAGTGATCCCTAAGCAGTCTTTTTGAGTTCAGATTCTGGGTCTGACCATTGTCTTGCTGTGAGACTGGGCAAGTCACTTAACCACTGCAGGCTTCCATTTTCTTCTCTGTCAAATGATAGAGTTGGACTGGATGACCTCAAGGACCCCTTCTAGCTCTCAGTCCCTTTGGAGCATGTAGAAAGCAGTAGCCCAAAGCAGTGGAGAGAGAGCTGGCTTGGGAATGAAGAAGACTTGGGATGATATGCCCCTCTTTGATACACACTAGCTGTAGAAGATATCCTCTGACCCATACTGCCTGGATGACTGGGTCACTTGCCTTCTCTTGATTCCAGGCAACTGGCCATGGTTCTGAAGTTGCCAGGCTGGTGCTGATCAGCATTGACAGGGGAGTTTCTTCAGTGGGAGTTCCCTATACCAAGGTAGGGAAAGCAGCATGTGGAGCCGTCACTAAGAGAGCTAGGTTTGTAGTAAAGGAAACCTAGGTTCAAATCCCTTCCCTGATGTTCACAAGCCATATTTGGTATATGCTTTGAGTAGTGACCTAGAACTTATCTACTAAGTTTTAGATGGTCCATGATCCGGCCTCGTAGAGGGAAATTCGTGACAAAATCATGTATCTTTAGACAAAAGAGTATTGGACCTGTTATTCCACTCTCTGTCAGAAAAGTAATGACTTTGACACTTCCCAAATAATGGTAAAAAACCAGTTTCTTTACTTGTCTGTGTCTGACACCCATGTCCCACCTGAAAAGTAGCCTATTTCAGAGAGGTGGAAAGTGACTTGTTCTCACTGTGTGTCAAAGGATAATAATCATACCTATGTGACATGGAAAAATTACCTAAGGCTCCCCCGCTTCAGTTTCCTCATCTGAAAAATGGAGATTTTACTGATTGGCATTTTTATAGCATTTTAAGGTTTGAAAAGCGCTTTATAGACATGATCTCATTTGTCCTCACAACAAATCCTGGCCAGTAGATGCTATTATCCCCAGTTTATAGGTAAGGAAACTGAGGCAAACAGAGGGAGGTGCCTTGTAAGTATCTAGGGCCGGATTTGAACTCAAGTCTGCATGACTCTAGGTTCTAGGTTCAGTGCTCTATCCACTGAGCCACCAGAGGATTCTGCTGCCTGTCCTCACATAGAGATTCATGTACTAAGAGCAGGAACATAACCTAAGTCCAGGAATTTTTAGTTTTATTGTGTGTCATGGACCCTTTTGCAAGTCTGATGAAACCTACGGGCTCCTTAGAACAAAGTTTTTAAATGCACAATATAAGCACATAGAATTACAAAAGAAAACCCATTATACTGAAATATAAATATTAACATGTATATATATACATACATATATGAAAGAAACAAGTTCCCTGACTTGGATAAGAAGGATAAGAACCCTTGACCTAGTCTGACTTGAAAAAACCAGCACAATAGGTCAAGAGAAAGCTAGGTCATGACGTGAGCACCTCAGACACCGTGTGACCCTAAACAAGTCACTTAAACCTGTCTGCCTCAGTTTCCTTGTCCCATCAAATGGAAATAATAATAGTACCTACCTCCCAGGATTGTGGTGAGGATAAAAGTGCTTTGCAAACCTTAAAACTCTCTATAGATACTATTAGTATTCATTTCTTGTCCGAGTTCATAGGTGGTTCAGGGGAAACTGTACTGGATTTGAAGTCATTAAGACCTGGGTTTGAATCTTGTTGCTACTTGTGTGACTTTGAGCAAGTAATTTTATTTTTCTGGGACTCAGTTTCTCCATGTGTGAAAATGGAGTTGGATTAGATGACCTCTGAGGTCCCTTCCAACTCTATAGATCTCATGAAATCAATGGAGATTGGACTTGGGATTTATTGACATAGGGAACTCTGAGGTGAGGAAATTCCATCCACCAATGCAGGTCAGGGTCTTCTCCACAACTTACAGTCTTTGAGTTGGGATTCTTAAACTTTGTGTCCTAGACCCCTCTCATTGTCTGGCAAAACCTATAGATAGACTCCTTCTCAAGTAATGTTTTTACATAAAATACAAAGAAAACCAATATGTTGAGATGAAATTATCAAAATATTAAGAAAAACTCAGAGACCCCAAGCTAAGAGCCCCTGTCTCAGAGTTGCCTCAAGCACTGATAAGTTATGTGAGTAACCCAGAGGACACAGACATTGTGTTTCAGAGCTGGGACTTAAATCCAGTTCTTCTCTTCAAGGCTGGCTCTCCATCTGCTATACCAGACATCCTCCCATAAATGTGAGTGGTAAGGGGTGGGGTCAGGATTTGGACTCAGGTCCTCTTATCCCAAATCTAGTCTGTATAATGTACTGCCTCAAGTCTGGGTGGTAATGTATAATGAAATACTTGGCGATGCAGTGAGCACTATATACAGACATGAGTTTGATGCTAAAGATGCCTGAAAGTCTCTTAGTTTTTTCCCAAATTGCTTAATTTTTTTTAATTTAGAAAAAGTAGTTAATTATCTATGACCCTAAGCTTGTGGTTATACAGAAAACATAAAAGAGGTTATTGGGTGGCCTTTCCAGGGCTTGTCTTTTCTTTCTCTCCTTGCCCCCAGACCTCTCCCAATACATTAGCTATGCCGTAAATGAAGGAAAGATTTTGATATTAGCATTAGACATTTAAAGGAAAAAAATCAATCTGAAGGAATCTCTGGACCTGAACTGGCTACCCACATGAGATGCCTGGAATGAAGCGGTACTTAAGACTTTGTTTGAGCTGATGTCTCTCAGACCCAGGCTGTTGGGTAATGGTGCCTTGGGAGCCATTATGGTCTATTGACTTTCGGAGGCGGGCTGGAGTGTGGGTGCTGTTGACATGGAAGACCACAAAAGTGGCCCATGAGCTGTTATGGTCAGTCAGGTCAGCCCTCCTCAAAGCACTGACAGGCTGAGCCTTTGGGGGCCGGAACAGTGCCCCAGGACTGATCATGGTCTGTGGCTGCCGAAGCTTCTTCCCTGACCTCCTTTTTCCCTTCACCTCAGGCACTGGGATGACCCTTGTCCACCCCCTCATCGATCTTCTTGACCATAACAGCTTCACGAGCTGATGGGCCAGGATGTCTGTGAAAAATCAGATGCTGAGGCTCTGGGTGGATGTAACTTGAGAGTGTTACCAGATGGCTGGTTCTGATATAGGTGATGTTTGAAGAAGGCAGCTGTGCCTTTTGGATCTATCTCTGGGTCAACCTTGAACTCCCAGTGTGATCCCACTCAGGGCTTTGGTTTCCCCATTAGACCAGTAGGCATCCACCATCCTGGTGGGAGCAGGGGGTAATGATGATACAGTAGCATGGAGGCTGGAAAGAGCACTGTATCTTTGGTCAGAGGACCTGGATTCCAGTGCCGTCCCCTCTACCTTTTAAAAGTTTCTTAAACAAATAGGATACAAGGTCAGTTTTTTGGTGATTTTTTTATGGGTCTTGGGTGAAGTGAGATTTCCTCTCTGACTCTCAGTTTGTCCATTTGCAGAATGGGTTGATGATTGTTTCTGATGATGTGACCCTAAGTTGGCTTTCTTCAGAAGGAAAGGATGTTACAGTTACTTTTTGGCTTATGGAACACGGAAGCTTGGGTTTTGGCTTATTTTCTTGATTCCATTTCCTTTTCTACTTGGGAGTTTCCTTGGCAGAGAATTTCCTATATCAATAAAACTCTAGGTCCAGTGTCTCTCCCTGTCCTGTCCTCTTATTCTAATTTGTCTCCGTACTATTTCTCTTTTCTCCAGCTCAACAGTATAAAATGAGAGACATTTTGACATCCAGGTTCCATTGGCTTAAATTCAATTAGCATTTATTAGGCATTTTCTGTGTGCCAGGAATTGCTAGTTACTGGGTTTTGTTGGTTTTTTTTTTTTTTTGGTGGGGGAGTACAGAGAAAAAAAAACTGGAACTTTGCACTCGGGGAGTTTACATTTGACTATGGAAAACTACATACATAGAGATAAGTGAATAAAAATAAATGAATAAAAACTGTGTGTGTACAGAGAAGTCAATTTTTTTTTTTGCTTTTTCGAGGGCAATTGGGGTTAAGTGACTTGCCCAAAGTCACAGGGCTAGTTTTTGTGTTAAGTGTCTCAGGCTGGATTTGAACTCAGCTCCTCCTGACTCCAGGGCCTGTGCTCTGTTCACTGCGCCACCTAGCGGCCCCAAAAGTCAATTTTTAAAAGTACTTTCAGGGTTGAGGGTGGGGGATACTGTTGCCCAAGAGAGTGAAGAGAGGTTTCTTGTGACATTTGAGGCCAGCTTTGAAAAATTTGGCGTGCAAAGAGGCAGAGATGACACAGGAGAAGATGCCAAACACAAGGGACCGTGTAAATAAAGACTTGGGAGCAAAGGAGATTGTCATCCGTAGGGAGGAGAGAGCAGGGCAGTTTGGTGACAATGTAGAGAATGTGAGCTATGGCAGCTAGGTGGCGCCATAGTGCACAGAGCTCTAGGCCTGGAGTTAAGAAAACCTGAGTTCAAATATGGCTGCAAAGACTAACTGTGTGTGACCCTGGGCAAGTCACTTCACCCTGCCTGCCTCAGTTTCCTCAACTGTGAAATGGGGATAATAATAGCATTTACCTTTGGTTGTTGTGGAAAACAAATGGGATATTTGGAAAGTGCTTACCACTGTGCTTGGTTTGTAATTGGTGCCATATAAATGCTAATTCCCTCTAGCCTCTGCCACAGAATCTTTAAATGCCAAACCCAGGACTTAGTCTGTTATTCTATATACAGTAGGGAGCCATTGAAACTTTGTAAGCAGGGGAATGATATGGTCAGATCTGTGCTTTTGTGAAGCAGGAGATCCAATTTCCTCTAGGCAGACAATTCTTTCTTTGCTACTATCTTCAAGTGGGGTAGGAGATTGCAGCTCCTTCCCCATGACTCTCAAGCACTCCTTCCTTATTTTCTTCAGTCAAGAGTAACCTTAGATGCCACCTCCATGAAGCCTTCCCCAACTGCCCTTAGAGAACATTTTCTGTCATCTCAAAGTTTCTGAAAGCATTTTGTCTGGACCTCTCTTCCCCTGGAGAGGAGATCCTGTATTATTACAGAGTCTTAAGCAAAATCAAAGGAACTGAGAGATGATCAAATCAGATTCCATATACAGCAGGCCATATCCGTAGCCTTCCATCTCTCCACTGATGGGTGGGAAGTCATTTCACCACTTGTTAATTCTAGGTCAAAATTAGTCATTGCAAAGTTCACTTCTTAGGATTGGATGCTTAGCAAGGTCATCTCTATGAGATTTTTGTTAAAATGCAAGACAAGCAAACAACCCCCCCCCCCCAAAATCTGAGTTCTCACTGTTCTACAGCTCTCCTCCTTCATCCTGATTTTGCATTAGGGTAAGACATCTTAAATTATCCTAGCCATTGTTCAAGACCCACATCAGACGCTAGCTCCTTCATAAAACCATCTGTAATTTCTTGTCTTGCCCCTCTCCCAGTCCTAGGAGCATAGTATTGGTGACCCTTCTTAGGACGTGATTCTCCATATGACAGAATTATTAAAATATGTATCTTATTGTCTTTGTTTGACCATAAGCTCCTTGAAAACAGTGACTCTGATTGTCTTTTCCCTGTTTGGTGTCTTCTCAGTCTCTTGGTTTGAGTCTCAAACACAAGGGTCCAATAAATATTTTGTTGAGAGAAGGAATGAATGAGCCCAAGGGACATTAGTCTCGTTCACCAGTATATGACCACTAATGTTATCAGAAGGTATGGGATGGGTTGAGGGAGAATTAGACTGATAGTTGTATTTGAAAAACTTTCCCATTTTCCTAATGAGGAGATAGTAAGATACAAACAAAAATAATGTTTCAGTACTTTTCTGGGTCTACACTGTGCCTGGCATACACTAGGTGCTTAATAAATGTTTATCGACTGACTGATACGTGGCAGAGTAGATTGAACACTGGTCTTAGAGTCAGGCAGGTTTTCTTTCAAATCCTGTCTCAGATCCTTACCAACTGAATGACCATGGGCAAGTCACTTAGCACAGGACTTCAATTTCTCCCTCTGTCAATAGTGAGGGGATCAGACAATTATAGAGTTCTCATGATGAAACAACCCACCTCCAGATATAGGTGACGGATTTAGCATGGATTCTCTCTCTCTCTATCATACACACACACACACACACACACACACACACACACACACACACGCACACACAAATTTGGATGTGGCTAATGTGGAAATTTGTTTTGCTTTAGTAACATGTTTGTAGCAGATTTGGTTTTTCTTGATTTTTCAATGATGGGGGGAGGGGGAGATAATGAGAGGCAGAGAATACAATCCTGAAAATTAAGTGGAATAATTTTTTTTAATGATAAAGTTGGATTAGATGATTTCTAAGGTCCTCATTATCTCTGAACCTAGGATCCTGCCTCCAACTATGCAGACCCCAGGCCACCCGTGCCCCCTCACCCCTTTCTATTCTTCCTATCCTCTCATAAACTCTTAATGGAGGATCTGTTCAAGGTACTGAAAGGCACCTTCTGGATCTTTTCACCACATTCCATGGGCATACCCATGTAGCAATCAGCCTGGCTAGCTGTTGTCCTTGCCTCTTGCTGCATGTCTGGCTCATCTCCCTTTCTGAATATATATTTCCTGGATGGATACTTTATACCATTTTACATGTAGCCATTGTCAGTATGTCAGGGATCTGTGATTTTGCCCTTGTGGGTAATAGGCAAAGATAATACAAGGTAGTTTAAAAGAAAGGTCCACATGAGTGTGGTGGAGTAGATCAGAGGAGGAAGTGATATTTGTATAGACGGATGGTTAGTAAAAGCTTGACAAAAAAGTAAGACTTGAGAATGAGCTGGGTTTGGGTGAGTCAGAGAACAGTTCATAAAATGCTTGCCAGGCATCATTTCATCTGAAAAAGATCTGGGGGTCATCAGGGACTGCAAGATGGCAGCCAAGAATGCCAATGTCATGGGAGGCTATATGAAGAGAGACCTAGTCCAGATATAGGAAGGTGATGGTTCTGTTGCACTTTGCCTTGGGCAGGTCTCTTCAGGGGGATTGCGTTCAGTTTTTCGTGACCATTTTAAGAAGGGCATTGGTAATCTGGAGACCATTCAGTGTAGAATGGGAAAGGGCCTTCAGGTCATGCCACAGGACAATCAGCTGAAGAAACTGAGAGTGTGTGGCCTAGAAAAGGAAGACTGAGGGAAGGACATGTTCATTCTCTACTTTTTTGAGGAGCTCTCATATGGAAGGGGGATGAGCTTTGTTCAGCTTGGCCCCACAGGGTTGAACTTGGAGCCATGGATGGAAGTTTCAAAGAGGCAGATTTAGGTTTGAGGTCAGGAACAACTGGAGCTGTCCAAAAATAGAACAGATTGCTGCAGGAGGTAGTGAGTTCCCTGTCACTCTAGGTCTCTAGGCAGAGACTGGAATAACAGAAATTCTTGTTTTGCTACAGTATTGAACTAGACAGCCTCTGAGGTCCCCTCTTCACTCTGATATTCTGCCTTAAAACAGCACTGTGAGGTGGTCAGAGCAAGTGTTGTTATCTCCATTTTACAGATGAGGAAATTGAGGCACAGAGTCACAAGCAGTAACTAGCAGAGCTATGACATGATCCCAGGTCTTCTTGACTCCTAGCCCAGCTCTCCCAACTGATGTTCTTCTTCTGGGAAAAGATCTTGAGATACCCCACTGGTGGGTCAGCCTGGGGAGTCTCTTGTGGCTCCCCCGTTTCCCTTCATTTCTTGGAGCTAAGTCTTTTTAGTGATACTAAAACATGGTTGGATAATTGAATCCACTCTGACTGAGGAAGCTAGAAAGGCAGTTGAAAATTAGAATTTATCTTTAGCTCAGGGACTCTTACTTTGGAAACTGGTGACCCCAATTCTAGCCCTAAGAGTGACTCCTTTCCTAATTAATAAATCCATTAATTAATTGCACTCATATGGGGTCCATTAGAGATGTTTTTGGTGGCCTCCTGTCACCAAATGCTGGCCTCCTCCACCAGCAGGAAACTGCTCTGGAAAATGTCACCTTAAGACAAACAGGAAGGAACCCTTTTGTGCCCCTCCCCCCCCCCACATCCCATCAAGTTCATTCAGCCTCCTTTGGGCATGACAGAGATGACTTCCAGGCCCCATTTACATTTCTTCCATCACTATTTAGAAATATATTTTGGACCAGAGATTCAATTCAATTGCCTAAACATTTATTAATCAGATACTGAAGACTAGATCCGGGGTTAGACATCTTCCAGCCAAGGCTGTCAGGAAATAAGTATTTATTAAGTACCTACTATATGCCAGGCACTGTGCTAAGTGCTGGGGACAGTCCCTGCCCTCAAGGAGCTCCTAGTCTAGTGGGGAAGACAACATACAATAAGGAAAATAGTTATGTATAAACAAGATAGTCAGGATAAATTGGACATAATCAATGGAAGGAAGGTGTTAATGAGCATGAAGTGGAGGGCAGTCCAGAGAGGCTTCTATAGAAGGTAGGATTTTAGGTGAGGCTTGAAAGAAATCAGGAGAAGGAGATGAGGATGGAGAGATTTCTGAGCATGGGGGACAAGCTAGTGAAAACCTCCTGGAGATGAGAAATGGAGAAACAGTAAGACGGTCTATGTGACTGGATCACAGATTTATATGGGGTCTAGGGAAGAATTGTAAGGTAGAAGAAGACCAGAAAGATAGGAGGGGGCCAGGTTGTACAGGGCTTCAAAAGGCAAACAGAGAATTTTATATTTGGTCCTGTCAGTAATAGGGAGCCATTGCAGTTTAGTGAATAGGAAGGAGGACCGCACAGTCAGACTTATGTCTATAGGGAGAGAACTTTGACAGTGAATGGAGAATGGAGTGGAGTGTGGGGAGGCTTAAGGCTGGGAGACCCTTCACTATTGCTGGAGTCCAGATAATATGGGAATGAGGGTCTGTGCAAGAAAGGTGGCAGTGTCAGATGAGAGAAGAGGGCGTATTTGGGGGGGTTAGGAAAGTAGAATCAATGAGACCTAGCAACAGGTTAGATATGGGAAGAGAGGGAGAAAAAGTGAGGCATTTCGGTGTTGGTTGAATAAAGCATAAGGTGCTGACCATGGTACTCGCTATTCTTCAATCTGTTTTCTCTGTAGTCTTAAATTTTGTTCTTCTCCAGCCAAACTCCTAATCTTTGTCTCTTGTTCTTGTCTTCACCTTTCCTGTATTCCTACTTTTTTCATCTCTTCCCCAGGCTTTGAATGTTCTAACCTTTCTTCTCTAATTATACTGCACTCTGCCCTGGTCAGAGCCCATCAGGTGTGTGTATTCTGGCTGGCTCTGGGTGCTGTGTGATAGGAAGGGCATGGATGAGATGGACAGTGTTCCCCAGATGCCACTGTCACACTCTCACAGATGAGGGCAGGTTTCTGACTCTTCAAGCATGTAAGGGCTGGAGGGTCTTAGAATAGGAAATGTGAGGGCTGGGAGAACCTTAGAAAAAAGAATGTCAGGACTAGAAGGGGCCTTAGAATAAAGGATGTCAGAACAAGGAATGTCAGAGCTGGGAGGGGCCTCAGAACAGGGAATGTCAGAGCTGGGAGGGGCCTTAGGATGTCAGGGTTGGGAGGGGCCTTAGAACAGGGGATGTCAGAACTGGGAGGGGCCTCAAACAGGGAATGTCAGAGCTGGGAGGGGCCTTCTAGATCCCCGGATCTGGCTTCTGATCTTTTTGCAGAAGGAAACAGGTTTGTTGAGGGGATTTTCTTACGCAGAGTTTGATAGTAGACAGGGTCACCCAGAGAAGCTTGTAAGAGAGCCCAGATCTTTTAGTTGAGTCTCTTTCCCCCAGGGTTTTTTCTACCTCATAGTCCTGCCTCTCTTTAGAAACTTTAGTGAATCCTTGATCCTGTGAGTGTGTTGGGATGGGGGAAGGGGCTCTCTCTCTGCTGGTCTCTCTCTGCCTCACTGTGTCAACTTATGTGATCCCCCCAGGTCCTACCCTAGAGTAGGGGTGGGGAAACTGAGGCCTTGAGGCCACTTGTGGCCTTCGAGATCCTCAGATGTGGCCTTTTGACTGAGTCCAAGTTTTACAGAACAAATCCTGTCGTGAAGGGGATTTGTTCTGTGAAGTTTGGATTCAGTCAAAGGGCCATACTAGAGGGCTTTGAAGCCATAGGTTCCCCACCCCTGCCCTTGAGGATATTCATAATGGAATTAAATCTGTACTTTGAAGCACCTTCATATGTATTATCTTCCTGAATACTGAAATGGAATGGAGTAAGCTTTTACTCAGTGCCTACTATGTGCCAGAGACTGTGCTAACGCTTTACAAATATCTTATTTGATCCTCACAACAACTCTCTGAGGTAGGTGCTATTATGATACACATTTAATAGATGAGGAAACTGAGGCAGGTTTTGGTCAAGGGACTTGTGCAGGGTCACACAGCCAGTAAATGTCTGAGGTTGGATTTGAACTCAGGTCTTCCTGACTTCAGGTACAAGTCACATAGTAGTCTCTAGGGACCTTCCACTCAGAAATCTAGGACCCCATAATCTAAAACGACCTTTAACCATGAAAGAATTCCCTTAATTTCCTTATCTGTAAAATTAAGATGTTGGTCTTGGTGACCTCTTAGATCCTGCCCAGTTCTAGATCTATGATGCTAAGTTTCAGCTCTTTTCTGTGGGTCAACCCTTCTGATATATGAAGACAGCTTTCACGTTCCCCTGAGTCTTCTCTTTTCCCACCTAAGCATTCCCTGACCCTTCTTCGACATGACCTCACTCTTTACCATCCTTCATGCTCTCCAGCTTATCTTCATCTTTTGTAAGATGGAAAGTGCAAAAGAAAGGAGGTTCCCTGAAGGCTGGAGGGGAGAGAGGAGACTCCTGCTTTCTCCTGCTCCAAACTCAAGCCCTTTGCCTATATCCATCTCAGGTCACTGACCACACTCTACTATATACCATTTCTATATATGGGCATTTGTTGCCTTCTGGCTTGGCTGTTTGCTGGTTGTGTGGCTTTGGGAAAGTCACACCCTCTCTGCGCCTCCATTGCCCCTGCAAAATCAGTTGGATAAGCTGACCCCTAAATCTGTGATCCTCTGAGCCCAAGCTGGACAGCTCCCATGTGGTGGGGCCTTTGTACTTTAAAAAGCTGGACAGTAATCTCCTTGAAGGCAGGGGTCTTGTTTTATATGCTTCTTTTTATCCAAAGAGCTACTTTGCCCCTTGTCTCCTTCCCAAGAATGTCACTGGCCAATATTTGGCCACATGCTTTCTTTCTACACTCAACAATTCCATGGCACAGGGAGGCTCCTATATATGAGAACGCTTTTTCACATCAAAAAAGATTTCCAGGCTCCTCCCACATGACAGCTGTTCTCTTAGTGGCCACTGATTGAGACTAGATGAGCACCCTTTGCTTTGTAATCCCCAGGGGTTCATCACCCATGACTTGGTGCCCACTGGTTCAATGCAAGAAGAGAGGTGTCAGGGTATTGGGAAGGGGTCCAGCTGCAGGTACCTTGGGACCTGAAGATGACTTTTGGTGGGACCTCCAAAGCCCCCCCTCCCTAGGGCTTCTACATTCTATGTGGGTAGAATACTAATTAGTTCTGTGAGACAAATGATTAGTTATTAATGAGACTTGCTAAACAGTGCAGTCCCCTTGACCCTCTGCCAAGGCCTTATTCCTTTAACCAGATAACCTTCTGGGATCTGAGCATACCCCTTCCTTATGTCAGTGTCATATCAGGATGTCTGACCTGGACGAGGGGGTGCTTTAACTTATTCTTCCCAAACTTATCTCCCAGTACATTGGGAGTTATCTCCTAAGTAGCCTCGGTATTCCTGGGCAGTGCAGTGGAGAACATGGACTCTCAGTAAGATTGAAAGCATTAAGTGCCTGGAATGGATGGGAACATGAATCATTGAGTCTAACACTCTCAAACTTTGCATAGGGAAACTGAGGCTTGAATCAGGTCATAATGTGGGGACTGCAGGAGGCTTGAGAGGTGATGATTCCAAGCCCCTTCTTTTACACAGGAGGAAACCCCAGCCCAAGGAGTTACAGTGACTTGCTCAGACTCATATGAGTAAAAAACATCAGTGGTAGAATTTGAACCCAGTCTACCGACTCCCAAGTCAGAGCCTTTCCACTAGACTAGGAGAGTCTTATCTCCTACTCCACATCCAGTGTCCTCTCCTACACCTCCATCTTCCCCAGCCTGAAGGGATAACAGGATACCATACCCTCATAGATGGTTAAAAAGTGAGGAATTGGTCAGATAACTATTCTCTTCTTCCTGAAGCAAAGGTAGGGACAGAGTGAGCCAGAAGTGACTTTTCAGGTCAGCAAATTATGAATGAGAATGGCAAAGACAGGTAGACTTGAAGGTATTAGGATGTAACCTTCTCCCAGGTTAATATTATTATTTTTTGAAGAGGTGAAAACATCTCTCTAGCACAGGAAACTTTCTCTCCAATCAAAAAGCCCACCTTGAACCTAGATTTAAACTACTGCCCAAGACTGAACTGACCATTTGGGATGCTTGTTTGCCTCTCTGAGCCTCAGTTTCCCCATCAGTAAAATGGGGATAATAATGCCTCACAGAATTGTTGTGAACATTCAAGTGCTTTGTAAATGTCTGCTGTTCTTGTTAAAGATACTGTGATTCTTGAGCTATGTGGGGAGGCAGGGAATGAGGTGAATTATTGATGATGGACAGGCCGTGGTATTCAAGACCTTCCACAATTTGGTGCTGTCCTAGGGCTCCATTGTTAACCCTTGGAATCCGGCTCCGCCACGTACCACCTGTGTGACCTTGGGTTAGTCACTTTCTTTTGCTGGGTTTCAGTTTCCCCACCTGTAAAATGGTGTTAAACTACATTAATGCTAAACTCTTTTCCACATCTGGTGCTAGGATCAGGTGCCACTTTCTGGCCCAAAGGGCAGAACTAGAGGGGAGAAAAATCTCTTCACTGTGTGATGCAGTTGGTAAGACACTGGATTTAAGCTCAGGAATAATGGCGATAACAATAGCGTTCACCTCGTCCAACGCCCTCCTCTTACAAGTGGGGAAATTGAAACCCAGCAAAAGGAAGTGACTAACCCAAGGTCACATGGGTGGTAATTGGGGGAGTGGGGTTCCAGGGGTTAACAATGGAACATAGCATTTTAAAGCTTGCTAAGAACTTTGTAAGTATTTTGTCATTTGAGCCCCACAAGAAAACCAGCTGACATAGCTTTTACTACTGTGCTAAGCACTTTACAGTTACTGTATCATTTAATCCTCCCAACAATCCTGGTAGGTAAGGGCTATTATTATCCCTATTTTAGAGATGAAGAAAATCAGGTTAAGTGACTTACTCAGGCTCACACAGCTCATAAGGATCTGAGGCTGGATTTGAACTCAGGTCCTGCTGTTTCCAGGCCCAGATCTCCAACCACTGATCTTCCTAGCAGCATTCAAACTCTACCTTAGATGCTTATTAATTGTGTGACCGGCCAGTTAACCTAAACTCTCTTTGCTGCATCTTTTTCTAATCTATAAAATGATGATGGCCCTGCAGGCTCTTTCAGCTTTAAAATTGCAGTTCAGTGATATTTTGAAGCCGTGTCCTTTCTCTGGGCCCGTTTCCTCATCTGTAAAATGAGAGGATTGGACTTGGTGGCACTCACTTCCTTTCTAGGTCTAACCCTATGACCCTTCCCAGTCGTTAGCACTTCCTTCTTGAAGTTAGTTTGCATATATGTACTATTTACTTAATTGTAACACATGTATCCCTCTAGTTATGGAAGTGAATGTAAGCTCCCTGAGGGCAGGCAAGGGCTGGTTTATTTTTTGCCTTGTATCCCCAGAACGACATACCAGTCAATCAGCAAATCAGTCAAACACTTATAGAATACCTCCCATGTGGCAAAAAATTAAACAGCCCTTGCCTGCCCTCAGGGAGCTTCCATCAAAAATGTTTCGTAATTGCTAGTTGAATTGCCTTCTACTTCCTAGACCACCATTTATTTCTTCATCTGAAATGTGGGGATTAGACTTGGCTTGTGAATTCCTTCTAGCTCTAAATCTCTTTATGACCCCATGACTTAAGGAGTGGTGATAGGGGACTGAAGACATCTATTCTCTAGAGTGCTTTGAGATCATGCTTGATTTGAAGGGCTCGATAATAACCAATGGAAGCCAGGCAGTAGTTTCCCAGTCTTTGTGGGAGTTGGGTGGCCAGGCATTCTAGGGCTGACTCCCTACCCTTCTCTTGCATTTGAGGGGACTCTTGGGAGCCCCAACCCTCCCACAAGGCTGTCAGAACCAAAGGTAATTTTATTATTTTTTTCCCAGGTCTTATTTGAAACACCAACATGCTCATGGAAATTAATTTGTGCCCAAAGGCCTGAAAGACATAGGAATCCGGTGCTTTTTTATTAATAACACAAGAATAGTTCTCTCTCTTGACTTGGAAAATGAATGTGAGGGTGCCCATCTATCCCCTCTGTGTGTGGGGGGCCTGGCGTAGCCCTCCACTCCCAGCTGGCTGCTTTTTCATCCACCTCATATCCCGAAAGATGGAATTCTCCAGCTTGGAGAGATAATAAGTAGGTATTGACTGGTGCTGGGGTCATTATCAAGATTTATTCAGTCAATATGGTCTCTCCAGTCAATAAATCGTGATGTTGATAAAGAAGGAAGGGTATAGACTTGTGGACTTTATTAAAAAACTTTTTTTTTCTTTTTAAGCCCCAAACTCTAGCCCCTTTCTTAGTACATTCCAGCCACCTCATCATGCGGTTAAGACTCCTTTCTATTCCTAAGCACAGTTCCCATTCCCATATTCCTTCCAATTTTGTAGAGTGATCCCTTTACAGCAACACCTGGGGACAGATAGTGTCAGTAAGCAAGTATTTATTAAATGCTTAATATGCAGTCACTTACTAGCTGTGTGACCCTGAGCAAGTCTCTTAACCCTATTTGCCTCAGGCTCCTCATCTGTAAAATGAGCTGGAAAAGGCAACAGCAAACCACTGTAGTATCTCTGCCAAGAAAATCTCAAATGGGCTCATGAAGAGTTGGACATGACTGAAAAACAACAACTTACTATTTACCTGTTTGCCTCAGTTTCCTCATCTGTAAAATGAACTGGAGAAGAAAATGGCAAACCCCTCCAGTATCTTTGTCAAGAAAATCTTAAATGAGGTCATGAAGAGTTGGACGTGACTGAAAAACAACAATATGCAAATGATTTGCTCTCCATTTTACAGATGTGGAAACTGAGGTTCATGAATGTCTACTCTGCTCAATTCAACCCACATTTATTAGGACTGTACTATGTGCGAGGCACTGTACTAATGCCTACTGATATGAAGACAAAACCCAATCTCTGCCAGTGGTATGTTGGGAAATATTTAATAACCAATTCTCCAAAAGATAATTGGACACACAGCACACTTTTAAGTTTATTCTGCATTTTTAGAATTTTCTCTGTCATTTTCTTGATTCTAGATAGTCAACAAAACAATAATAAGTCAAACCCCCATTTGGAGCTTTTGCTGGTTTCCAAATTGTAAAACACCGAAATTTAAGTCATTTTGCTCACCAGGTTTGGGCTTCCTCCGGCACACTCTTGATGGCTGCTCTCAAGAGACTCCATTCGACATTTATATTTTGTACTTTGTCTAGGGGTCACCCTGCTTAGAAGTATTGGAGCAAGGAAAGGAGCCCAAGCCTCTCCTGCCTCCAAGCCCTATGTGCTTCTCATGACTCCCCCTCCTCCATTATATCATGTTTGGCTTTCAATCGGGTGGTCCACACCATCCTTAAGCCCTATTTCAGGGATCCCCGGGACACTTAAACCCTGAATTTGGTCAAACAAACCATCCCCTAAGAAATTCTTGGAGTCTTACATCTAGAGCTGGGACTTCAGAGGTCATCTATAACAATCCATTTATTTTACAGAGGGGGAAACAGGTCCAAGAAAAGACAGGTGACGACAGATCCCACAGCTAGAAAGTGCTTCTTGCATGGGCTAAATTGAATGGCTACCTGTGACTGTGGACCAGATCAAGGAGCAGTGGGTAGGATTTGGACTTAGATCTTCCTGGACTTCAGTCCAGCCTTCTCTCTACTGCCAAGAGTTTTTCTGTCTCTGTTCTACAAGGCCAGGGAGAGCCCACGTTAACTGCATTTCTATCTCTGTTCTCTGATTTTATCTGTACAAGTTTTTTTGATGACTCATTTTATTCATTGTCATCAATGATAATTAATATCAACATAAGTGTAATGAATTCATATGTAATAAAAACAGGAGTCATCAATAAAACTTATAATTGCTGACGTCATTATCGTCCCCCCAATCCCGCCATTGCTTGTGTGGGTTTAGGCTTCCTATATAGGATATCGTCCTTGTCAATCCTGGTTGCTTCCTTGCTACAGTCGTAGGGAAGGGGAGCTTTCATTAGCCAGGCGTCCCCCTCCCCAGGTGTTTGCATGGGTGTGTATGAGTGCACAATGGATACTGCTTTTCAGGTAAAGACTGTTGGAAGGAGGAAAGGAGGAGAATAAGCATTTATTAAGCACCTACTATATGCCAAGGCACTGTGCAAAGCACTTTACAAATATCTCATTTGAGACTCAAATTTTTGAGTTGAGGAAACTGAGGCAGGCAAAGCTGAAGGGACTTGCCCAGGGTTACACCTATATGAGGCTAGATTTGAATTCAGGTCTTCCTAAGTTCAAGGTCAGCACTCTCTCCTATGTGTCACTTAGACTTACCCAAAGACTGCTGACATGATTGAGCTATAGACCTTCCCTCAGGTCTAGTCTCTTGACTTGTTTTCCTGACACTGGGCTCTGGTGCCTTAGACCCATGGTGACCGTGGCCTGGATTGTATGAGGTGATTGGGGATGAGATCATGAGTGCAGGTCATAGCTGGGACTAAGGGGAGGGAAGTAACTGGTAGTCATGGCCAAGATTGGGAGAGAGCAATCTTTGCCTGTGGCTGGAGTCCCTTAGTGACAATACCGGGTCAGAGATATATTCTGTAGTAGGCTTCTTTGATCAAAAAATAAGCATCTATTAAACACTCACTGAATGCTAAACTCTGGGGATACAAAGCCAGTGAGAAGGTCTCTGCCCTCATGGATCTTTTATTCTATTGGGGGTGACAACACATTCATATATAGCCTATAGAGAATAAATAAAAAATAAATAAAAGATGGTTAGGGAAGGAGGGCAAACACTTGGGGTGGGGTGGGCAGAGATCAGGAGAAGTTCTTGGCAGAAGATGATGCTTATTCTATAGCTTGAAAGAGGGAAGGGATTCTGTGAGGTGATGGTAAGCAGGAAAGGCACTTTCTTTTCTTGTCTATCAGAGACATAGGCGGTCAGACTAATGGGTGAATGAATGGAAAGGTAGACATGTAGGCATACAAACAGACAGACAGAACATTTATTAAGTGCTTGCTCTGTTTCTGGTACATGGTAAGTTCTTAATAAATGCTTCTTGAATGGGTTAAATTGAATTTCTGCCTGGTGGACCATGGGCCTTGGATAAAGATCAGTGGGTAGAAATTGAAGAGGAGCAGATTTAGGCAGTTAGGTGGCGCCATAGTGGATAGAATACTAAACCTAGAAGGCTCTCCTTCCTGAGTTCAAATCTGTCCTCAGACACCTACCCTGGGCAAGTCACTTTACCCTGTTTGCCTCAGTTTCATCATCTGTAAAATGAGCTGGAGAAGGAAATGGCAAACCATTCCAGCATCTTTGCTAAGAAAACCCCAAGTGGGGTCATGAAGAATCAGACATGACTGAGAAATAACTAAACAATGGGTTTATACTTGATGTCTGGAAAAACTAACTAGGATTGTCCCACAAGTGCAGTGGACTACCTCAGGAGGAAGTAAGCGTCCCATCACTCAAGGGGGATGTCTTCAGGGAGACCAATTACGGAGCTATTGCAGTGGTTCAAATGAATGACGATGAGGGTAAGTCTCCATTTTACCAGTGAAAGAGTTGAAACCCAGAGAGGACCCACTAGAGGAAATGCACCTAATTTCCTATTCCCAGCTGGGTGGGGTCATTGATCTCAAGCCAGAAGGAAGTTTAGAGTCTATCCAGTCTAACCCTCTTATTTTACAGATGAGGAAACTGAGGCCTGGGAGATGAAGTGACTTCCTGGCAGCTCAGTGTCAGAAGCAGGGCTCCAATGTGGGCTTCTGCCTTCCAGCCCTGCTCCTTCCACTTCGATCTCTGAGCATGTGTATATTTCTGTGAAGCAGCCCCAGTGCCTTTTAATGTCTCCTTGCTGTGTAATTATTTTTTGACTAGTTCGGTGTAACATCTAATGATTTCCCCAAAGCTGAGAGCAGCCCCCAGAGTATTGATCTCAATGCAGTTTAAGTGACTCACTGGTAATGTGGGGCCTGCTGTAACAGGAGCAGAGGGTTGCAGGCGGCGGGCGGCTGGCTCGTGGAAGCTTCTGAGCACAGGGGGCAGGTGGGCCCTCAGGGAGCAGGGAGAACATCCCTGAGAGACCCACGTCAGTGGGAGCCGGTGGGGAGCTGAGGTCCTGCTCCTGGACTAGGCCTTAATTGAGCATCAGGAACGCCAGGGAGCTTTCCACCTGCCTTGGGTTTCTGTCTGCCAGGGTCCTAGGAAAGGGGATTGATGTCCAAATGCCCTGCCATTGAGCACACAACAGGAGAGAGCTGGGGGCGTTTGGCCCTCTTTCTTCCTGAACATTTGAGATGACAACAGTGCCAAGGGGCTCTCTGAATCCAGGGGTTTTAGAACAGAAAGGGATCCAGGAGATTGACTTATTCAGTCCCCTTGGGTCTTTGGAGGGGTGAGCTAAAAGATTCGACTTAAGGACCTGTCTCTACCACTATAAGCTCTTAGGCAAATTCTAGCTTTTCTATGACCCTCAGTTTCCCCTTCTAAATAATGAGGGACTTGGAGTAAGTAATTTTTAAAGACCTTTCCATTCCTGACCTATGTTCAGATGCCAGCCCCAGCTCTGATATTCCATATTCTAAGCCCCTAAAAGCTCCAACATTCTATGTTCTAAGGTCCTTCTTAACCATGATGATCTATATTCTAAGGTCCTTCTTCCTCCCTAGCACTGACATTTTGTGTTCTAAGATTCTCTCCATTCTTGACCTTCTCTATTCTAACATCCCTCCTGCCTCTGTTAAGTCTTTACTCTCAGGCCCCTTCTAGTTCTGACATTCCCTGTTCTAAGGCTCCTCCTGGCTCTGGCATTCTCTTCTCCAAGGTCCCTCCCATTTCTGAGATTCTGTGTTCCAAAGTCCTTCTGGGCCTATAATTCTTAGTCAGTTTGGTATTAAACAGAGTAACAAGAACAACAGCAGTCTTGCCCATGGCCTCTCTGCTATAAATAGATGTCTGAATGCTACTATAACAGCCTGAAAGGTGATTTGAATTTCCTGCTTGGTGTGGTGGTAAGAACACTGGCTTGGCCATCAGAGAGCCTGGCTTCCCGTCCAGGCTGTGCTGTTCCCTGCCTGCGTGACCCTGGACGAATCCTTCCTCCTTTCTGGGCTCTTGATTTCCCCTCCCTAAAAGGAAGATGGTGGGCCAGACTCTTTTCCAGGTATGTTCTGCCATAAATGCATTGTGAGCCTTGCAGAGCAGGCCCTCATTCCCATCTTTGATGATCTAGCCTCAGATGGCCTAGTTGAAATGGCAAGTAGACCCCTGGTAGGAGATGGGACATGGGCTATGTCTTTCCTCAATCCTTTCTTGGTTCCCCTCTCTTGCTCTTGTTTCCTCTCTGAGGGCAAACTCCTTGGCCTCTCTGAGCAGGGGAATTCCAGTCGGAAGGTCCCAGAGGCCCCATGCTCAGAGAGTGGAGCAAGAGCGTGCCCTACTTAGTAAAATTCATCTTTAAAATTTAAAAAAAATCATAGATATGATCAGCTTGTGATGGGAGAGGCCTGCCAAGAGCCTACAGGACCTGGGGAAGCTTCAGGTGGAGGGGACAGTGACATCAGAGAGGAAAGCGAAGCTGGGTTTGGTCTCTGCCTCAGAACCAATCAGGTGACGGTCACCAAAAGATGGGACCAGAACTCCTTCATCTCTGGGCTCCCTATCCCCTGATCCTAGGGAAAACTTCCAGCTTCGGTCCCCATCTTAGACAAAGGCTATTTTAGCTATGAGGTAGAAGAAATAATAATAATGAATAATTAATAGTTACGAGATAGAAAGAGAACTGGATTCAGAATCAGAGGACCCTGGTTCAAATTCTGCCACTGCCACTTAAGAATGTGACCTAGGCAAGTCCCTTCACCCATCTGGGCCTCAGTTTCCCCTCCTGTAAAATGAGGGGCTGGACTACATGACCTCTGAGGTCCCTTTAAGCCTAAGTCTTCAATCTTTGATGGATGTCTACCTCTCCGCAGACTGATGCCGGTGCAGCCGTCCTAGTAGGATTAGGACAACCGCAACAATGACTGTTATCGTGTGTTAGCTCGAATTTATAGACAGCTTTAAGGTTCACAAAACACTTGACAAATAGGAGCTTATTTTATAAGATAATGACTCAGACCACGTGGTTCCACAAGGTAGGGTTGACTCAATGTCCTAATTAGGCTCTGTGCTGGTGGGGGCAAGGGGAAAAGGTCAAGTGGAAAGCACTGGGGCTGGGAACCTGGAGTTTCTAGGTGCAGCTTGGCCCTTGATTATCCATGGGGATCCTGGGCTAGTTGCTAAGCGCTCTATATCTGGGTTTCCCCATCTGGAAAAGGAGAATCTATGTTTTATTTTTTGTCTTTAACCAGACTCTTACTTCCTCCCTGCCCTCTTCCACACTTATCCCACAAAAAACACTGAATCAGGGGACTTGGGGTTCAGGTCCCAGCCTTGCCACTTAGTACTTGTCTCAACCCCTCTGGGCCTCAGTTGGTCCATATGGTCTTTGAGGCTCTATGTGGTTCTGAATCTTCGATCTTAAATCAATTTCTAAGCCCTTTAGACAGGAGTCAAGTGTCCTGTTAGATTTTTGCCCTTCCTGGGCACCCAGCACAGTGCCCCATAGGTGATCCACAAAGAGCCCACTGATTGAATTGACCTCACACAGAATCTCAGAACTCATCAGTTAGTTCAGCCTTACTAGGCACCCCTTCTACAATCTGTCTGACATGATTAACCTGCCTCTGATTGAAATCCTTCAATAAGGGGGATCCATTACCACCCACTCTGGACAGCTTTCATTGCTGGGAAATCCTTCTTCTGATTTCCACCCTTCTCCTCATTCTGCCCTCCAGGATTAAACTGAGCAATAATGACTAAAGAGTGAATCCAATCCTTCTTTCCTCTGATGGCAGCAGAATAGTGGAAGGAGTCCTCATGCCTTTCTCTCAGGTGTCCTCTGGAACAATGGTTCCTCACCTGCAATCAGATCAGTCGGCCCAAACCCTGGGGAAGGCCTTTCATCAGTTTGCCAGGAAAGGGAAAATGGATGATTCTGTGCCTTTTAAAATTATGCCTGGACTTTCCCTGGTATGTTGACAATGCCTTGGAAGAAAGTGGGCAGCAGACGCAAGATAACCCATGCATGGGGAGGGCCAGGTAAATGGGGAGCTGGCTAACCAAGCCCTCTGGGATAAAGGATGAAGATACTATCAATCTCAGGTCCCACAGAACAGGCTCCATGGTTCTTGGGGTCCCCTCTTGAAGGCCTGCTGAGCCTTGGCAAGATTGGACCAAAGTGGTCTAACCCAAGTTCTATCCCTGCATCCCCTGTCCCTTAGGTGTGTCAGTGATTCATTCCACACACTCCATGACAAACTTCTTTTTGAGGGGGTGGGAGGGAAAATGCTAACAGCTTACAGAAAAGCTGCTTTTTGAAAAGTCTCTGCTGAGTGGGAGCTCGGGGAACGATTCGGTCCTCATCGAGCCAGCAGATACCCGAGTGGCACTAAGCCCCTTCCAGCTTCAGAAAAAGGGCCTTTTCATCTTCCATGGGGAAGATTATTATACAGAACAGTTAGGTATCGGAGTAGCGTCTGGAAGGTCTCCAGCTACCTTACTTCCCTTCAAATAAAAGCAGCTAATTAACATTATTCTTTAATTATTGCCTTTATCAACAAGGGGTCTGATTTGTACCAGCAGGATTGTTGCTTTTCCTTAAACTACCCAAGTGAATGCTTCAGCCCCTGTTGCTTTTGAAATGAATTTAATGTCATCTGCCCATTGTCACTTAATGGGGACGCTTGGGTAATGATTGTACGAGTAACTCTGTTAGCAACCCTGCAAGCATGTAATTTAGCCCCTTAGGCAAAAGCACTTTTGAAATCTCTGGATAGTTTTGAACTCTCTGTTCTTAATTAAATATGCAATTTTTCACGGTAACCAGGTTAATTCTTTTCAGTTGTGTTGTAATACTGTTAGGAATTTTCATCGTTCTTATTAAACATTATTCAGGCATTGTGAATTCCGTAATTAAAAAAAATGAAAAGAACAAAGCTTGATTCACTCCTTTCTTTTTCCCCTGGTTAATTTATCAAATGAATTTTGCAAAAAAAATAAAAAATAAAAAAATTCCTCTCTCTCTTGTCCCCAGACAGTGTGGCAAGTATTTTAAAGGGGAAGGATTTAATTGCCCTGTAGGGATTGGTGGGTTATGAAGGATTTGGCTATTTGATTAGTAAACCCAATTGGGAATGCCTTAATGCTCCGCGATCTTAAAAGTTGTCTGATTGTTCCTCTCTCCAAGGATGGGTTTTTTTTATCCTTTTTGCTATGTAGAGCATCAACTTCACACAAGTGTGATTATTAGGTACTGAGGAAAGTGGGGGATGGAGGTTTTACTTTACTTTCAATTGGTGATCTTGGCAAGGGTTTTTTTCCTCTTATTCCCTTGACTAGGAGAAAAAGGGAGAAAGAAAGAGAAAGAGAGAGAGAGGGAGGGAGGGAGGGAGAGAGAGAGGGAAAGAAAGAAAGAAAGAAAGAAAGAAAGAAAGAAAGAAAAAGAAAGAAAGAAAGAAAGAAAGAAAGAAAGGAGGGAGGGAGGAAGAAAGAAAGAAAGAGGGGGAGCTTTCTAAACAACAGATAAGAGGAAGAGTGGGGTGAATAGAGTGAGGGGGGAGCTAGTAAAGGTTTTGTTGTTTGGTGTTTTTGGTTGTCTTCGACTGGAAGGGAAGAAGAATCAGACTCACTAGCCATTATTGCTCAGTTGAATCCTGAAGGGCAGAAATAGACATAAAAGGGTAGAAATTATAGGAAGGATTTCCCAGTAATGAAAGCTATCCAGAGCAGAGGCAGGTTGATCATATCAGGCAGATTGTGAAAGGGGATGCCTGGTCAGGCTAGACTAGCTGATCGATTCTGAGATTCCATATGAGGTCAATGCAGTCTTTGTGGATCACCTATGGGATGAGCGATACCGTGCTGGGGACCCAGGAAGGGCACAAATCTAGCACAATACTTGACTCCTGTCTAAGGGACTTGGAGGTAGATTTAAGATTGCAGATTTAGAGTCATGATCCCATTTGGGGTTTTCCTGGCAAAACTACCCAGAGTGGTTTGCCATTTCCTTCTCTAGGCTCATTTTACAGATGAGGAAACTGAGGCCAATATGGTGAAGTGACTTGTGGGTTCACATATATAGAGCTGGAAGTGACCTTTGAGATTGTCTATGTCATTCTCCTTTTTTCAAATGAGGAAATGGGGGCTCAGAACCAGGCAGTTACCAAATCTTTTGATTTCTACCTTCTCATGTGTGTCCCCATTCTCATAACAGCCATCCTTGTCCAGTCCTTCTTTGACTCCCACCTGTACTTTGTACACGTTCTCGGTAGATTTTCATCCTCCAATCAGCTGCCAAGGTGGTTTTCCCAAAGTGTAGGTCTGGCCAATCATGACCAACCCCCTCCTCCCCAACTCAGGAATCTCCAGTGAGTCCTCGTTGCTTCCAGACTCAGCTTTTGTTTGATGCCTAAACCCATAGCCTGGCTTATTCCTCCCTCTCTAGTCATCTTATTCCCTCTTACCTTCCACACGCTCCATGAGCCATCCACACACTTGGTACTTTATTCTTCCCTCTCTGTACCTATGTTACTCATGATTCTTTGTGCCTGAAATTCCCTGGCTCCTCACCTGGTCCATTTCATTAAGTCTCATCTCAAATCTGAGCTTCTGCAGGAGGGCTTTTCTGTTCCTCCCCCCAGGTCACTGCCCCCAGTTCCTTTGCCTCTAAGGTTATTGTCTATCTATTCTCTATTGGGCAGCTAGATGGCGTAGTGGATAAAGTGATGGGCCTGGAGTAAGGAAGATGTGAGTTCGAATCTTGCCTTAGATACTTAATAGATGTATGACTCAGCAAATCACTCAATCTCTCCCAGCCTCTGTGTTCTCATCTGTAAAGTAGGAAGAATAATAATGGTGCCTGTCTTATTGAGTTATTGGGAGGCTCAAATGAGGTAATATTTGTAAAATGCTTTGTAAAGCTTAAAGCACTCGATAGATGCTCTAAGATATTATTTATGTACATACACATTCACTCATATTTTTTGTACATCTATATGTATTGTGAATGTACATTGGTAGGAGTTTCCTCATTGAGAGTAACTTTGACAGAGGTTTCAGGGAGGGCATACCGGGTGAAGGGACTGTTGTGAATAAAGGCATGGAGGCAAGAAAGTATGGAGGGAAAATGTATTCAGGGAATGTCAAGGGAGCTAATTTCAAGGGAGGGGGTTTAAGGCACTTGTAAGAGAATCGCTTCAATGCTTCAATGCTTCAATGCTTCAAATCCTTTCCCTTTGGCCTCTTTTAATCCCTGGTTTCCTTAAGTGAAATCAAATGTGATGGTATTTGCAAATCACTTAACACAGCCTCTGGACACAGTAGGCATTTAATAAATGCTTATTCTATTCCATTGTGGCTCAAGTACCACTTTCTCCTGGAGGCCTTTTCTGCCCCCCCCCCCCTTTTCTCTACTGCTCCAAATTGCCTTGTATCTCTTTTGTGTATGTTTTCTATGTTCTTACCTGGGTCTATGTTGTCTCTCCCCTTATCCCCATAGATTATAAGCTCTTTGAGGACAAGAGCTGTTTTATTTTGTCTCTGCAACCCTAGAGCTTAGCTCAGGACCCAACACATAGTAGCTTCTCGATCTGTTGATTTGATTGACTGAGGAATTATGGGGAGAAAGCTAATTTGGAACCAGGTGGGAGAAGATCTAAATGGACCAGGCTGAAGAGTGTGAGAATAATTCAGTAGGCAGTGGGGAGCCATTGATTATCTTTGAGTCGAGAAATGATACAGTCAGAGCTGTGCTTTAGGAATATCAATCTAGCAGGGTGGTTTGGATGACCCAGAGAAGGAAAAGGCCCGTAGCAAGGAGATCAATGAGGAGGCTTTTGCATTGGTTCAAGAAAAAAGTAATGAGAGTCACAGCTAGGTTAGTGGCAAGGGGAAGGGAGCAAAGGAAACAGATGTGAGCCATTGAGGAGATAGAATCCTAGGGTTTGGCAAGTGGCTGAAGCCAATGCACATTTATTAAACTTCTCCTGTAAACAAGGCCCCATGTCCTTTAAGTAGGTTTAACTCCTGCAGTTGGCATCTGTTGTATAATATCTCTACTTGTGGGTTGGAGCTTCCAAGTGAGTGGCATTGTTATTCAGTAAAGATATATGAAGCATCTATTATGTATGGAGGCTTATCAGAGAGAAACAAAGTGGAATCCTCAATAGAGTGCAGGGCTGGATTCAAGTCCTGACTGTGAAGCATAAAGGGGATGTGACCCTGGATGAGTCAATTAGCCTCCATGAGCCTGACAGCTTTCTAATGCTAGAGTTATAAATGATCTAATCTGCCTCCAGTGGAGGGCATACCTAGACCTACGGAACCTTTCAGAACCCTGGACAGCTCTGAGACTGAGTTGTAGAGAAAGTGCATTGGGAGAGAATCAGACACAGACAGAAAGACAAGAGAAATAGATAGATAGGCAGAGAGACAAGAGCAAGTGCTTTCCTTGCTGGGAGCTCCCTATACCCGTGAAATCACAGGTCTGATCTTTTGTATAGGTATATACATAGAAACATATATTTTGTTCCTATATATTTTTGTCAAGAGAATTCCTTCATTGGGAATTCCTATATCAATGAAAAACACGGTCACACCACGTCCCATATATAATATCTATCCATCCATTCCACCCACCCATCCCTCCATCTACACACTCACCTATCTATTACCTATCTCTATTATATGTGTATATAGACATATATACATATATATACATATATATGTGTGTATATACATACACTATATATTATTTATCCCTCCCATCTCTGACATCCTAATGCCCTTCCCAGCTCTGACATTCCATGTTCTAAGGGTACTCTCAGTCTTGACAGTCCTTGGATTTTTGCCTATTTGTTTTGTTTTTTGAGACTAGGTCTTCCAGTTCCATCCAGGATGAAGTATAGTATCTGCTCACATGACCAGCTCAGAAGTTCTGTCTAGACCTACTTCTGACCTAGGTTGGTTCACCCCTCCCTTAGGCAGCCTTATGGGACCCTGGTAATGGGGCCCATATTAATGGCAGATCTAATGCGGGCAAATGATCGACTTTAATCCTACTGCAGTTTGGAATTCCCAAGCCTAGGGAATCCACCAGCCTCAGCCTCCCTGGAATCTGGAGTTACAAGCATGTGCCTCCAATCCCAGCTCTGTCAGCCCTTCTAGGAGCCCCCAAGCCCTTATATTCTTTCTTCTCTGTTCTAAGACCAAGCAATAAATTTATATCACATGCCTTGCTGTGGCTAGCACTATGGTAGGAATTGTTGAAGATATATCATTGCACTAGGGAAACCAGTCTTTCAGAAAGAGCCTAGACAATCAAATGATGCTGTATAATCCAAGCCTGGCCTGTGTGGTAATGCCTGTAAACGTTGTAGGAATTCCTTGGATGGTGACTTGAACCTCTGCCGGATTTGGCAGAGAAAGCCTTGTGTAAAAAAAAAAATGGGTTATGAGCTAATCTTTGAAGTAAGTGTGGTATTTTAAGAACAGCAGAAGAGTTGGGTATTCTAAGTGGGGACAACTGGTAAGGTTGGGTATTCTTAATAGGGAGAGTTGCTAAGGTTGGGTATTCCAAAAGGGGATAATTGAAGGAGAGAAGATAGAGAAGAAAAAACTCCCTTTGTGGAGGAGACAATGAAGGAAATAGCCAGACCCAGCTAAAGTGTTGGTAAAGAATAAGAGAGACGACCCGATAGGTAAGTTGATAACATTACCTACTTTGGAGTCTGTGGGTAGATTTTGAGGGTCCATGAACTTGCATGGGAAAAAAGTACTAAATTCTTTCCCACTGACTTCTAACTGCAATTTAATGCTTCCTTGAATTATGACCCTTTAAAAAATGGTTCTGGGAAGGGATCTATTCACCAGATTGCCGTAAGGGTCTTTCACACAAAAAAGATTTAGAAACCTTACTTAAAAGAGTGCTAAACAGGGACAACTAGGTGCCACAGTGGATAGAATACCAGCTCTGGAGTCAGGAGGACCTGAGTTCAAATACAGCTTCAGACAAGTACTAATTGTGTGACCTTGGGCAAGCCACTTAACTTGGGAACCTCAGTTTTCTCATCTGTAAAATGGGGATAATAATTACTTGCACCTCTTCTTAAAAGTTGTTTCTGAGGTTCACATGTGCATAACGAGCAACAGTTGAAAACTACTTAATTGCTACATAATTGTAAATAATAACAATTGTAAACCTTAAATCACTATATAAGCATGTTTGTTTTGTGGGATGAGTGAGATCTGAGTTTCCCCAACTGAAGCTAATCAGCAATTTTTAATTACATTGTGTCAACGAACCATTTGGATTTCTTGACTTGCCCAAAGTCATACAACTAGATAGAAAGGGATAGAGGCAGGATTTGAACTCAGGTCTTTCTGACTCTGCGTTCAGGACTCTTGATTTCCCATGCTGCTTTTTTACCCTAATATTTACCATTACAATCATTAAAGCTCTAGCTTTGAGACACAGCCTAGGTGGTTGTTGGCCACAGTGGGCAGGATGTTTGGTCCAGACCTGAGACATCACTGGCAACAACAACAACTCCCAGTGTCGACATTTCCTTCTCCATCTCCTGTCACTTTTAGTCCTGGAGAGACTTTAAGAGCTGATGCCCCTTGAACAGGGCCACATAGCTAGTATATAAAAGCAGCAGGATTTGAACCCAGGTCATCCTGTTGTTCTATCCATTATACAGCACTGCCACCCTAGGCTAAATATTGACTAGAAAACTTTGGTTTTTGAAAAACAGATACAGCGTATAACTTGGAGCCTTTCTTTCTTGTTGAAAGTCTCCAAGGACTCTACTCTAGCCACCTTAGACTAATCCACACAAGAACTAATCAGGACTGATGTCCATCTCCAGGCCTTGATGTCATGCTACCTTCCTCTGCATAGAATGCCCTTCTCTCTTTGTCTGTTTTATGCCTAGCCATCCTTTAAAGCCCATTTCAAATGCCCCCTCTTCCATGAAAACATCATCAATCTTCCCTCTTCCTAAAAAGCTTCTACGGAATTCTCACACTTTGTGGTGTACCTCCTTAATTCACTTATTTTATAATGTTGAGTGTAAGAATTATGTGTTTGTGTCTTATTCCCTTACTAGACTGAGTTCCATGAAAGCAGGAACTTGGTCTTATTATTCTGCAACCCCCCTCCCACAATAGCCACCTGATAAATGTTTGTTGAATGAATGAACAAACAAGCCATTCTCTGAGAGCAGAATTCTTTTTTTTTAAAGTTTGAATGAATGAATGAGTGAATGTGAATGAATAAATGTTACATAACACTCTGTGAGCAGAATTCTTTTGTAACCAAGTCTGAATGAATGAATGAACAAATTAATGTGACTGAATAAATGGTTAATTAATTTCTATGAGAAGAATTCCCTTTTAACCAAATTTGAATGAATGAATGAACAAATGAATGTGAAGGAATAAATGATATATAATATTCTGTGAGCAGAATTTCTTTTTAACCAAATTTGAATGAATGAATGAATGTGAAGGAATAAATGGTTACATAATATCCTGTGAGCAGAATTCCTTTTTAACCAAGTCTGAATGAATGAATGAATGAATGAATGAACAAATGAACTCGAGTGAATAAATGATACATAATACTTTGGGAGCAAAATTCCCTTTTTAAAAAGTTTGAATGAATGAGTGAATGTGAATGAATAAATGACAAATAATGATCTGGGGATAGTATTCCTTTTTAACAAAGTGTGAATGAATGAATGAGATAATAATCCTTTGAGAACAGAGCTCCTTTTAACGAAGTATGAATGAATGATACATAACATTCTGAGAACAGTACTCCTTTTTTAACAGTCTGAATGAATGAACAAAATGGAGATGCTAAAGCTTTTCTAGTTGACATTACCCTGCAATCTCAGGAAATCCTAGGCTAAAACCTGCCACTTTGGCTGACCAGAACTTAACTCCACCAGGGAGCATGGGAAGGACTTAAGAAAAGCACATCTTGGAGATGGAGGAATCTCCAAGGATTTAAGAACTGATTCTTTTTGTCTATTTTTACTCTGGTGTGTCTTTGGGGAAGGGGGGGGGGGAGCATGATGCACAGAGGAAGAGAGCTGGGAAAAGCACTCCAGGGTCTGTACCGATGGAGAAGGAGATCTGGGACATTCATAAAGCATTATCTGTGAATTCTCCTGCTGGAATTAAAATCCATGTTTCTTGCTTTTTGCACATTCTGTGTATATGTGTGTGTTTGTGTGTGCACATGCATGCACAACCAGGTCTCTGCATGCATCGGTCTAGATAAGAGATGTAGACATACACACATACAGACGGGGGATCAGGCCAGCACTCTTCTTGTTAAGGGTCTGTTAGCATTTTATTATTATTAAATATTTATATGGCGCTTGTAAAGTGTACATGGCGCTTTTCAATAAATAAAATTATGCCAGATAATTGAAGTCCCTGCTCTCAAGAGCTGACATGCTAAACCCTGGAAAGCGGGCTCTGTGAGAACACAGGCTTTCATAGTAGATCCAAGGGGAACACAGTTCTGGAAATGAAATGGGGCCTCCAATGAGTGGCTCTCTAGCCATCAGGGAGCTGGGGGGTTGGTGTGTGGATGCCTGCAGCATCCATTGAATGGTAGCTTCTGTACCTGGAGAATGAGTTGAGGTGAAAAGGTCAAGAGCGTAGCTTGGTGGGAACAGTAGTGCAGATCTTGGGGAGGGAGAAAGAGGATCTGGGGCTGGGGTAGGATGAAGTGGAGAAGCTGCATGGACAGAACCAAAAGGGAAGAGGAATTTCAAATGGGAAAACGGGGAAGGGTGACAGCACTGCATTTGTAGTCCAAGGATCTGAGTTCAACTCCTGACTGTGCTCCTTAACTAGTTGTGTGTGACTTTGGAAAAACCACTGGATTTCTCGGGCCTCCATATCTTCAGTTGTAAAACAAAGGACATACGCTTACTAGCCGTGTGACCTTGGGCAAGTCACTTAACCCTAATTGCCCTGTCCTCTCCCCTCCAAAAAAGCAAAAAAAAAAAATGAAGGACATAAAGTAGACAGAAAATTTCCTATCTTGTTTTTGTTTTGTTCCTTTTATGATGGGTTATTCTTTAACTTGGGGTTGAGGGAGTGGGTATGAAGAAATTGCTCCCAGCTCCAGCCTAAGGGGAAATTATTTTTCCCAATTTTTTCAGTGAAACACTGTTCTAAACTCATTGGTGCCAACGGTTTTCGAGGCTTCTGGGGCTGTCATTGGATGTTTTACTGGGGGGGGAACCCCACCTGCTCCCTGTGCTAACGGATCAAATCGCCCAGGCGCACACACGTGAACATGGTAGGTTTCTGTTTTTTCTCTGCTTCTTTGTACCGGAATAAGTCAAACATAGCTTTGCTTTTGGAGGGGGAAGTTGGGGAAGCAGGCTCTCATTCAGGCCTGCCTTCCCAACCCAACCCAACCCAACGAAGCTGGAGCAGCTCAGATTGGAAGGGCTTGAAAGCTGCTGGTGCCGGGGAATTTGGCTGCTGTCTCTGCATGGTGATATTTTGGGCTACACACATCCTTATTAGCATGGTAATAGCTCCAAGGTCCTGATTCATTATCCAGCCCCACTCTGTAGATTGATGCAATGGAACTTAATGGGTCCATATGAGCCATTCGGGCTTGTTGAGTAAACAAGGCTCATTCTGAAAAATTGGGTAAATATGTGTTTGTGCAGAAGATCATTATCCTTCCGGGCTAGCAGGTAGCTAATTTCAGTACCCGGAGCTGTTAACTTGAGAGGGGCCAGGCCCTGCCTCAGATGAATTCACAGGCACCCTTTGCTTGCTTCTCTATTATGTTAAATATCTGGATGGTTTGTTTTTTTCAGTCATGTCCGACTCTCTGTGACCCCATTTGGGGTTTTCTTGGCAGAGATACTGGAATGGTTTGCCATTTCCTTCTCCAGCTCATTTTACAGATGAGGAACTGAGGGAAACAGGGGTTAAGTGACTTGCCCAGGGTCACACAGCTAGTAAGTGGGATTCCTAAATACTGTTTCAGAATCTGGATGACCTGCTAGCTAGCCCATAGGACTTTCTCTTCTTTGTTTTCTAGTAGCTTCTTAAACTGTAGGTTGTGGCCCCCTGTGGGGTCAATGAGGGGATCTTGAGTGGGAAAAGTTTAAGAAGCCTTGCTAAGCATTACTCGTTCCCCCCATCTCTGCACTCACATGGGTCCCACCCTACGTGGATCTTTGTCACTTCTTCCCACAGCCTCCCCATTGGTTTCCCTGCTTCCAGTCCCTCCCCCATTCTCCTAGCATCTACCTGACAGATAACTTTGAAAGTCCAGGTGTGATTGCATCCCTTCCCTGTCTAAGTAGCTACAATAACTTCTGGCATTAAAAACCCTTCAAAACCTGGCTCTAGCCTAGTTCTCAAAGCCTCCTTCATACTCCTCTGCCTCACATCATTTATATTCTAGCCAGGGTCCTACTTTCTTGGGAATGGGAATTTGAAGATATTTATATAAATCACGGTGTTTATCATAATCATGGGCACTGTAAATATTGCATTGGCACTACAGCATGGGATTTCATCTCCCACCTCTGAACCTTTTTCCAGGCTGTCTTGGACTTTCTTGTGTGTGGGATTTCATCTCCCATCTCTGAACCTTTGTCCAGGCTGTCTTCCATGCTTGATGTGGTCTCCCTCTTTGCCTCTTGAATCTCTCTAATCTTCAGCTCAGGGCCCGCTTCTCACAGAAGGTTGTTCCTGATGCTCCCAGTTCATAGGAACAAAGACATAGAGCTTGAAGGCACCTAGAAATCACCAGTCCCAATCCCTTCATTTGACAGGTGAGGAAACCAAGGCACAGAGAGGTTAAGGGACTTATGCAGGGATGATTGTAGAATTAGTACTAGAAGAGACCTTAGGGGCCATCCAGTCCAGTTCCTCTAAGAAAATGGAGGAACAGAGTCACATGACTTGCCTCAGGTCACTCAGTAATAGTTAAAGACAGGATTTGAACCCAGCTCTTTCTGGCTTCAAGGCCAGTGCATTATCTACTATACCACCATTTTCTTTGTAAACAATAATGACTCACATTGCTATAGAATTCTGTAGATTGGGTTTAAACTCTGATCCTATGAGGCTGAGCATTTGCTAAATTTGTACCCATCCACAGAAGAGAGACTAGATCCCTGATCTCGTGACTCCTGACCCAGGGCTTGTCCCACTGTAAGGTCAGTGGCAAGAGGTCATGGTCATAGATCATAGGGTCATAACCCTGAAACCAGAAGGTATCTCAGAGGCCATCAAGCCCAATTCACTCACCTTACAGAGGAGGTAGATGTCAGAGAAAGTCAAAGTGACTTGCCCAAGGTGATGGGGCAAGATTCAAACCCAGATCTTCCTTCTTCCACTCAGACCTGCTAGCATCTCTGGGTGTCATTACTGTAAGCAGTACGTGCTCCTGAGACTCGCTTGACGCAGCCACACCCAGCCCAAGCTTTCTGGCTTGGGCCTCAAAGAGTCTATACCTCCCCCCAGACTGACTGCCTTCAAATATTGACACATACCAACACTCTCCTGCCAGTCTTAAATCCAGGTGTCCGTGGTTTGATTCTTCGATCCTCCTTCAGAGGATCCCTGACCCTTTGACCATCATCTTCCTCTGTGTGAACAAAGCTCCCTTGTTCGGCTTGGTTCTCCTGGATCTAACTTCCTGCCATCCTCACATGATGTGTGGACAGAACTTTATTCTACATCCCCTTCTCTCCCAGAAGCCCTGATCAGGACACTGCCAAACCCTAAGAAAATAGGAGGTGAAGCAACCCCCTTTGCCTGGAGGTGAGCCAGCAGCCTGGAAAGAAGTGGTGTCTTCTCTGCAATCCCTTAGAAAGTCATTGGCACTGTGGGGGGTGGCATGAACCCTAAAGCTGGGGACACAGGGCCTGGGTTTGAATTCCAGCTTGGCTGCTTATTAGCATCATGAGTCACCTCTCTGGGACCGATTCCCTCATCTGTCAAATGGGGATAATAATAACATTTGGCTTATGTGGCTGTGGTGAGGACTAAATGAGGTAATATATGGAATATGTAAAGAATTGAGCCAAATGTAAAGCACTATGTTAGCTCATGATCGTAACATCGGAACTTACTGGCGTATGACCCTGAGTAAGTTACTTCTCTGGACTCATTTTCCTCATGTGAAAAATAGGATTCATCAGACTTATCCTGTCTGTCTTACAGGATGCTACTGTTTAGAATAGTATGAAATATTGGTAACTGTGGATTAAAGCTGAAAGACACCTTAGCGGCCATCTCATCCAGCCTCTTCATTTTATAAAAAAATTTCAATTAATAGTTTTTTCTTCCTCCTTCTTCTCCCTCCCTACAGAAAAAAGAGAAACCCTTGTAGCAAACACAAAGAGGCAAGCAAAACAAATTACCACATTGGCCATCTGAAAGAAAAAAACATGTGTCTCATTCTGTATCTTGGGTCCGTCACCTTTCTGTTGGGAGCCTCTAGAACCAGGGGTGGTCACTTCATGGATCAGAATCTTTCAAAGTTGTTTGTCTTTACAGTGGACTTGTTGTCTAAATTATTTTCTGGTTCTGCTCACTTCTGTTAATCCTTTCATACTAATCTTCCTGGGTTTCTCTGACACCTTCCCTTTCATCATTTCTTATGGACCAATAGTATTCCATTACATTCATATACTGTAAGTGATTCAGCCATTCCCCAGCTGGTAGGCACTCTCTCAGTCTCTGGTTCCATGCGCTTCCAAAGGAAAAAGCCCAAACTTTGCCATAAGTATTTTTGTACAGATGAATCCTTTTGCTCCTTTTTGGATCTCTTTGGGGTACAGGCCTAGTTTTGGTCTCTCTTGGTCAAAGGGATATGCAGTTTAATGCCTCTGGAGGCATAATTCCACACTGCTTTCCACAGTGGTTTGAACAAAAGGATAACCAGTTTCCCACAGCCTCTCCAGCAATTGTCCTTTTCCTTTTTGCTGGATCTGGTGGTCTGATGGGCATGAGGTGGAACCTCAGAATCGATTTAATTTGTGTTTTTCTCATTGTCATTGATTTGGACAATATTTTTTTTTGCTTATGGCTTTTAATAGCATGGATTTCTTTCTCATTTTCTAAGTTAAAGAAACTACAGCCCTGAAGGTGAAGGGATTTGCCCAAGGTCACTCAGATAGGCAATGCCAGTGCCATGTCATTTGCCTCCAGAGCCAGCAATCTTACCACTGTACTACATTGCCCCTGGTATCTTCATTAGACTATCCACCCGATGCTAATAGCAGCATCATGCCGCAGTCCAGAGAACACTGGCTCTTGAACCAGAGGAATTGGCTTCAAAATTTAACTCTAGCCACTTGTGTGACCTTAGGCAAGTCATTTTCCCTTCTGGGGTCTTAGTTCTCTCTTTTGGAAGGGGTTGGACCAGATGACTTTTGAAGTAGCCTAGGAGGTAGGTGCTATGAGGCTGCTAAATCTATGATCTTATGACCTCTCTGACCCTCAGTCTCATCTATAAAATTTGGGGGTTGGGCTAAATGGTTCCCAAGATTTTAATTCCAGACCTAGGGTGCTATGCATTTATAAACACCCTTACGTGCATGTTCAGACTTGTCTCTCTTTTCTCCTTTGCTTTCCTTACATGACTAGCCCATCTCCTTTCCTACTCCTATGCCTCCTGGACAATGTCTTCCAGGCAACTTTGTCCGTTTTACAAAAGGGATCTACATGCCAGGCTAGGCTGCATATCCCTCAAGGCATGGTGCACCTGCTGCTATTCAGCACAATTCTTTCCTCCCTCTTTGTCTCAGTGCTTAATCAATTCTGTCAGAAGTGGGGGGAGGGTTGGTTTTGCATATGCAGTTTATAGGACATCGACATTGCTTTCCCTGGTTTTGCCTAAGTTGCTTCTTGGCTTTTTTTTTAAGAGAAGACGTGGAGGAGAGGAGTACGTATCATGGGGTAAACTTATACATACAGTGATATGGGATACATACCCCCAAAATAACTCTGGCAATATGGTGGAAAAATACTTCCCACAGATTATGGGTGTGAGCATGCATGTGGGTATGTGGGTGTGTATATACATATATATATAATGTATATACATACATACATACATATATACACACACACACATATATATATATATATAAAATGGGTGTATGCATGTGGAGATATATATATACACGTATGTGTGTGTGTGTGTGTGTGTGTGTGTGTGTGTGTATGAGTCTGCAAAAGATTGCCTGGTTTTCCCTGTTTTAAAGAAACCTGCCAGGCAGCGCAGTAACGCTATGTGAGGCATCACACCATGCTATTGTTGGCCCATACAGAACAGTCAGTCTTTTCTGAAAAGCCATCCACAGAAGGTTCCTGATCGCTCATTTCACCATATTTTTCTGGGGTATGATGGAGGGCTGCCATTTCCTGAAGCTTGGAAATAAATGAAAGGTTTCTTGGACCCAAATGGCTATTTAGTGCATTGGAAAAAGCTGTGGGTTTAAAGTCAAAGGGCCTGGGTTTGAATCCTTGGAATCAATTGCATGACATGGGAGATACTGGCACAGAACCACCCAATAGGGCATGCCAACATCAAAGAAGGCACTGCGCTTTATGAGTGAAGCAGAAGCACAGTAGCTCTAAAGAAATGTATATGAGATGCACAAATTTAGACATCCTCTCTCAAAATGTTCCTGTGGACTATTGGTGCCTGACCTCAGGTAGAACCTTCTGAGCTCCTATTGGTCTGATCAGCCAAAATCGTACACATCATACTTGACTCCAACATAGTGACATCATTGTTGTTCTCTTTGAGAATGAAGGACAACAACCAAGACACCTAGACCCTGTGTGCCCTTGGTCAAGTCACTTGACTTCTTTGGGACTGAGTTCCCTCATCTGGACAATGACAGGGGTTGGACTAGATGGCCTCCGAGGGCCCTTCTAGTTCCAGATCTATGATTGTGTGATCCATCCATGCTCCCTTCTCCTTCCTGGAGTTTATCCATGTCTTTCACCATCCAGCCTCTTGGGGGCCTTTCTCTAGGTTTTTTACCCAGATCATCAGCAGTCTATCCTGTTCTTCCCCTTTCTACCTGCTTCACTATAACTTTATTCTAGCATAGTGGTATCATTTTGGTCCTCTTCGAGAACGAAGGACAACCAACAATGCTTCATAATATCATTGATCTCAAGCTGTCATTGACTTAGAAGTCATTCACTTTACAAATTAGGAAACTGAGACCAAAAAAGTAAGAGAGTCACAGACCTAGAGCTAAAAGGTAAATTAAAGATCATCAGATCCAACGCTCTTATTTTATAGATGAAGGAAGTGAGGCCTAGAGAGGGTAAGTGACTTGTTCAGGGTCACAGCACTAGAATGTATCTAAGGCAGCATTTTAAACCCAGAGTTTCCTGACTCTACCTCCTCTCTCCACTATCCCATTTGCTGCCATCTGGTCAGCACTCACTCTCCTTATGAAAAGAGGTAAGCTCTCTCCCTGCTCCAGCCCATGTGAGTTCCTAGAATCATAAGAGGAGGGTTTCCCTGGCCAGGGTTCTAAGGAGACTGCTCACCCCCATCATTCTTGGTAATGCTGTAGTCTGGGCTAAAAGCCTCTCATGATTTTACAGGAAAAGGTAGATGAACTTGGGCTCCTTTGCAGATAGGTAGGGGACTCTGGGTACTGAGAGCCAGCTGCATTGATTTCTGTCTGGTTTTCTTGGAAGTCAGCATGGAAAATATTTAAGCCATGTAAACATGAGCCCTTGACCTGGTGTATGAGAGAAGAAGCAGTCAGACCTGGAGCCCCCGTGCATGTCTGCAGTGCCTACCTTTCCATTCTAGGTCATACTCAAGGTATCCCAGACTACAGACTTCTCCCTCTATTGTACCCAGCACATCTGTATTTTCTTCTGTGTCCGGAGGAGGCAGGAAAGAGGTGAGTGAGCATTCCAAGGCAGAGGCAGCCGAATGGGTCTTTCCAGCTGACACACCCCTCTGGTTGGTGTTAGTGTGCATTTAAAAATGGTTGATACACAAATAAACTTTGTAAAGAGCTGTTCCTTCTGGGTTAGCACTTTCTGAAATGCCTTATGATCCCAAGTGGACCCCCTGTCAAGATAAGGGACTTTCTTAATCCCTTTAAATCCCAATTCCTTGCCTCTGTGGGTTATTTTCCATTTCTCCTGTATATATCTCTCGTAGTAACTAAGTTGTTTTCATGTAGTCTTCACCCATCAGACTGTGAGCTCTTTGAAAGCAGGAACTGTCTTTTGCCTTTCTATGTATCCCAATGGCTGTTGACTGATTGATTGAAATGATGCTTGCATTACTAGTATTAAAATAAGCATTTCTCCTTCCTGACATTTTCTGTTCTTTCTATTGATGTCTCTGTCTCTGTTTCTGTCTCAGTCTGTTTCTCTCTGTCTGTCTCTATTTCTCTCTCTCTCTCTCTCTCTCTCTCTCTCACTCTGTCTTTCTCTATCTCTGTCTCCCTTCCCTCCTTCTCTCTCTCCCTCTTTTCTGTCTCTCTCTGTCTCTCATGCTCCCTCTCCCAACCTCAACATCTCCTCCCCTTTCCTTCTCTCAACCCCCCCCCCTCCACTTCTGTCTTAGGTCTTGTCTGGTCCCTAGCCCTGCCGAGCTGTCTCCCCTCTGGTACGCCAGGCAGAGGAAGTCTGGGAGATTGCCTCTTCGGAGAGCCCTACTGTGAAATCACAGAGCAGACAGGATCAATATGGTCAGGTCCGAGGGCCTTGGGGGATTATTTTGCTTTGAGGAGAGGTCAGAGGGGCTTCAGACTTATAAATATATTATTATTTAAGGGAAGATTCATTGTCGTCTTTAAGGGTTCACTCAGTGGCGTCAGCCTTTTCACATTGTGCCTTGGGGCTCCATCCTCCAGCTAGGGGGATTGGAGCAGCCAAGCCACTGGATGCTGTCGGCAGCCCCAGCATTTTCATTAAGTGGCCGGTTAGAAGGATGTGGTTGTTGGGAGCTTTGGCACAGCAGTCAGGCATGATTAGGGAAACCCTTTAGTACTGAGGCTTTCCAGCCAACTCAGAGCAGAGGCAGATTTCAGCTGGAGGAAAAGCTAAACTTCCTAACAGTCAGAACTGAGCTGTCTACAAGTAAATGGCCACGGTCAGAACTGAGCGGTCCACGAGTAAATGGCCACGGTCAGAACCGAGCTGTCCACAAGTTAATGACCATGATCAGAACTGAGCTGTCCATGAGTAAATGACCACGGTCAGAACCAAGCTGTCCACAAGTAAATGGCCACAGTCAGAACTGAGCTGTCCATGAGTAAATGACCACGGTCTGTCCACAAGTAAATGGCCACAGTCAGAACTGAGCTGTCCATGAGCAGGACGGGCCATCTTAGGAGATAAAGGGCTCCCTACTCACAGAGGTCTAAAGGCAGAGCGTAGTATTTTAGATGTAAAGCCAGAAGAGACCTTAGAAGTCATCCTGTCCTACTAACCTCCTCCCCACCCCAACCTTCCAGTAGAAGATAAGCTCCTTGAGGGCAAGCACTGTCTTGTTTTTGTCATTGCATTTCCAGGACTTAGTCCAGTGCCTAGTACAAAAGAACTGCTTAAGAAATGCACACTGAGTAATCATTTGATTTTACAGATGAGGAAACTGAGGCCCAGTTCAGTCTAAGTGACATGTTCAGAGTCTCACAGGTAGTAAATGGGAGTAGCAGGATTTGAAATCAGGGCCTCTGCATTCAAATTCAGCACCCTATTCTCTACACTGTTTTGCTGGAGGCAGCTAATTGGTTCAGTTGATAGAAAGCAAGACCTGGAGTCGGAAAAACCTGAGTTCAAATCTGGTCTCAGACACTGATTAGCTGTGTGGTTTCACTTTTGTTTGCCTCCATTTCCTTGTCTGTAAAATGGGGATAATTGTAGCACCTACCTCCTAGGGTTGTTGTAAGGATCAACGGAGATGATTGTAAAGGACTTAGCACAGCGCTTGGCACATAGTAGGCTGTAGAAATGTTAGCTGTTATTATCATAGCTATCACCTAACCTCTGTTTACCCTAGCTTCCTCATCTGTAAACTGAGGATAGTAATAGCACTTGCCTCCCAGCATTGTGAAGATGGAAGGAAATAGTCATTGTAAAGCACTTAGCACAGACCCTGGTACATCGTTGGCTCCATATAAGTGTTAGCTCTCATTGGCTCTTATAATGAGGATTTTGTTAAAGCTCACTGGTCAGGGATGTCGTGTCATGGAAGGGATTGCATCAGAGGCAGGTTGGACCTGATGGCCTAGGAAATCCCTTTCAGCATTAAGAGCTTCTGATTCTATGATTGTAGATCTCAATCTGAGAAGCATCTCAGAGGCCATCTAGTCCAGCCCCCTTATTTTACATATGGGGAGACTGAGGCCCAGAGAAGTGAGTTCCTTGTTCAAGGAACGTATGTAGTGAGTAACCTGTTCATATTCTGCAGAAGTAAAGTCTTTGGATCCTTGCTGGTCTATCAGGGGATGCTGAGGCATAGTCTGTCTAAGCTGCTTATTTAGGATCTCTAGACTACAGGAATTCCATAGGCCTTTCCAATCCTGAGTCCTAGGATAACATAGTAAACTAGTAACAGAGAACCAAAGACCCACTTTCAGACTGTTTCTAATGACTGGAAATTGTCAATGCTTCCCTCCTCAGCCCCCCATGATGATGAAGTATCTTCTCCCCTTCCTTTGTTTTGTCTTCATTCATTTGTTTGTTTACTTTTAGTTTACAAGATTCAGCTCCACAGTCAGTTGAGTTTCAATTTTTCTCTCCCCCTCTCTTTCCTCCCCGCCCCGCACCCATGGCGGCATGCAATCAAGTATAGGATGTACAAATACTTTCACATTAGACATTAGTCAGGTTGTAAAGAAGGATTGTAATTGATGGAATGAACAGTAGGAAGAAGGAAACAAAACCAAACAAGAAAAAGAAAGAGAGCAGGTAGTTTGCTTCAATCTGCATTCAAACTCTGTAGTTCTTTCTCTGAATGTAGACATCTTTCTCCATCATGAGTCTTTTGGCGTTGTCTTATAACCCTGCATTGCTGAGAAGAGTCCAAAGTTGGTCATCACACATGTACGAATTTCTCCTGGTTCTGCTCTTCTCACTCAGCATCAGTTTGTGTAAGTCTCTCCAGGTAAATATGAAGTCCATCTGCTCCTCATTTCTTATAGCACAATAATATCCTCTTGCCTTCCTAAAGTAGGAAGGCTGAGGCTGAGCACAGCCCACCGAACCTGGCTAACAAGGGATTGATGCACGGGCTTTATTGTGTTGATTGAAGTGTGATCTGTTTGCTGGCAACCGCTGGGGAGACTCCAGCCTTGCCATGTGTTTGGATTCAGACACAGACATTTGGCCTGTGTGAGGGTTTATGGGTTCCAGCCAAACTAGACAAAATCTTTAGACTTCAGGATAGTAGTGCTGTACATGGAGCCAGGCAGACCTGGGTTTGAATCCCACCTCTGAAGCTTCCTGACTGTGTGACCATGGGCAAGTCACTAAACCTTGACCCTTAGTGTCCTCATTTATAAAATAAAGAGGTCTGACTGAATGGCCCTGTAAGTCCCTTCCAGCTCTAAATCTGTTGTCCTGTGACCCTAGACAAATTACTTCATGGCTATTAGCCTCAGTTTACTGATCCATAAAATGGGGGGAATGATACCTAGTTTCTCTAATTGGGTTGTTGCGAGAGTCAAATGGAATGATGTCTGTAAAGGTATTTGCAACCCTAAAACTGCTATAGAAATGCCAGCTGTTCTGATGATGATGGTAATTACAGTGATGAAACAAGAAACTGCTGTCCGCCAGCAGCAGGATTGTGATTGTTGTTGTTGTTGTTATGCAAAGAGGAGGAGGGATGGAGGGATGATGAGGTGGTTTTCAGCGGTCTGGTTAGTCTGGGCTGCAAATTATGGGAATCAGGGAGAATGTGAAATAAGACTGGAAGAATATGTTGGAAGCCAATTGTGGAAGACCTTCAAAGCTAAAGAAGTTTGCGCTTCATTCTAATGGTAATCGGGAGCCAGTAAAGACTTCTGAACAAGAGATTGACATGGTCAGACCTGTGCCTTAGGGACATCAATCTGGTAGCTTTAAAGAAGGGAGAAACCAGAAGCAGGGAGACCCATTGGGATGCTGTCCCAGTAAGTAGTCCAGGTGAGAAGTGATGAGGGCCTGGGTGAGGGCAGTGGCTTGTGGGAGTGAACCAAGGGAGGAGATACTGGGGAGGTGGAATTGTCAAGACTACCAAATCTAGATTAGCAATTAAGTTTCAGACATGGGAGAATCTCTATTAAATGTTCTACTTCTCCAGCAGTACTCTGAGGGTCCCACCATCCTCCCAGTCACCCAGACCTTGGAGTCAGTCACCCTTAGTCCTTACCTGCATTGACCACCATCATACCCATTCTGTTGCCAAATCTTGTCATTCCTGCCCTTACAACATATCCCCTATCCTGCCCCATGTCTCCTCTGATATTCCCTCCAGCCTGGCTCAAGCCTCCCATCCCCTCTGACCCGGATCATTATATTCTGTCTCCTTGTCTCAGGTCTCTCCCCACTTTCTTCCATTCCCCATTAAGCTGCCAAAAGTTGTTGTTTTTCTCAATTGTAGGTCTGACCATGTTACTCCCCTACTCCATAAACTGCCATGGCTCACTATCACTTCCTGAGTGAGATATAAAATCCTTGGTTTATCCTTCAAAGCCCTTGATATTACATGCCCCCTTCCTACCTTTCTGGCCTTCTCTCCTTTTACCTTTGACCTCCTATGTTACCTTTCCCCATCCACACACTCTATGATCCAGCTACAGGTGCCTGACTTTCTTCAAACTCAGCTTAACTACCACCTTTTGCTGGAGGCCTCTTTCCTCTGCTGGTGGCTGCTCCCTCTGGTATGTACCTAGTTATTCAGATATTGTCTCTGCTATTAGACCATGTGCTCCTTGAGGGCAGGGGCTGTATTTTTGCCTTCATTTGTATCCGTAAGCTTATCACAGGGCCTGGCACGTAATAGAAGGAAGGGAAAAGGACAAATATTTATTAAGCATTCGATGTGTGCCAAACACTGTGCTAAGTGCTTTACAAATACTAGCTTTTTTGATCCTCATAACAACTCTGAGCGGTAGATACTATCTTTATTATTTCCACTTTACAGCTAAGGAAACTGAGGCAGACAAAGGGTCATCCCTCTGAGGCTGGATTTGAACTCCAGTCTTCCTGCTGTCAGGTCCAGTGTGCTATTCACTGTCCCACCCAGTAAGTTGATTGACATGTAAACTTTAGTGTTAAATTTTTTTTTCTCATTTACTTAACTTTTATTGTTTGTTAAACCCCATGACTACTAATTAGGCTTAATTCAAAATCAGATTGCTCAAATGGGCTTGAGACAGACCGATGGATATCGAAATCCATGCCACAGGGAAGCATCAATTCAAATAACTTCAGTTTACTTCAGCAGTTATTCTAAAAGTGTATACGTATGGCCAGCACTGTGCTAGGTATTGGGGCTCCAAAGACAAAAATGAAAAAAATCCGTGCCCTCAAGGAGCTTCCCTTCTACGAAAGGAAAAATACATACACAGAATTTTTTCATTTTTGGACTGGACTGTGATTTCCTTGTTGTGAGAACTCCCACCCAGCCAAGTAAATACGGAGTATATTGAAAATAAATGCTGAGTGGGGTTTTGGGGAGGTGAGTGGGCAGATGCTCCATGTACACAAATAAATACAATGTTCCAGAATGATAGAAAACCATTTTAGGGAGACATCCTGAGCTGTGTTTTAGAGAAAGCTGGAATTCCAAGAAGCAGAGAGAAAGCATGTGTCCCTTTAACACAATACCATTCCAGCAGGGCCATTTTAAAGAGGACATAAAATATTTGAACAAACGGTAGGGTCAGTCCCCAAATGTTTGCATTGGCCTGTGCCTACTTCCCCCATGTATGCATGTGAGGGCACGCCACATTCTTTCTCTCTCTCTCTCTTTCTCTCTGTCTCTCTGTCTCTCTCTTTCTCCTCTCCCTCTCTCCTCTCCCTCTCTCTCTCTCTCTCTCTCTCTCTCTCTCTCTCTCAATCTCTCTCTCTCTAGTTCCAAGAAAATAATTTATTAACTGGCCCATTAAAAGCCACCTCCCTCCTCTCCCAAGCATTGCACACAGACACTCCTTGGAGACTGAGCCAGGAGAAGGGGAAGGGAGCTGCTCTCCCTTAGACAGAGAGAGGAGGACTCCCCCCCGCCCCAGTCCAAAGACTAGCACCATCTGAAGGCCTCAACAGACATGGGTAATGTATTCACAGTCATGACCCAGAGTGGCAGAGAGGCCTGAACCTGTGCCTCCAAGGACTGATGGGGCTGTGATATCGGCTTTAACCCACCAAGCTGCCCAGGCCCAACGTAAATTCATCAGCCTTACAAATATTGCTCCTGGACCACTGAATAATTTACCGTCCCAGGGCCCAGCCTGGTGCAGGTCATTGGAGTTCATGGGTTAATAACAGGTTTGGTTTTCGATGTCAGCATCTCCCTTGATAACATATGAAAGAATCCTATTCTGTTGATTAGATTTTGAAATGGATCAATTTTTAATCAGCAAAACACCTGACTGGCTCAATAAGAGCAGCATCCGTGAGGCTGGATGTGGGCTTTCTTTATTTACCCAATTGTTTGTTTTAAGTCATACGCAAATTCCCACCCAGACCCCTCCTCCTCAGAGAAATTGACCGGATTATCCTGCAGGACTCAAATCGTATATTGTGTATTTGATTCATCTACTGATTAGTTGGTAAATCCATGGTTCTCTTTAAGAGATAAGAGCCCTAGCTAAAGGTTTGATTTAGTCATCCATTCCTATCGATGGGAAAACATTTACTTAACCAATGAAGAAATTCTCCTTAATGTAAGAGCAAAGGGAAGAAGAGAAAGGGGGTAAAACCTGTGGCTTAGAGTGGGTCATGGGTGCAATGTTCACATGGGGACAGATGGGTAGTAGAACCACAGGATGCAGAGGAAACAGATCCTGGTTCAGAGTTGGAAGATCTGCCTTTGAGATGCCATTTTGGGGACTGACCATGTGTGTGACCATGGGTAAGTTATAGCCTCCTTGATCTTCATTGAGGCAGCTGGCCTCAATGGCTTCTGAGGCCCCTTCCATCTCTGAATTTGTGATTCTGTGGTTCAAATCCTGCTTTGGGTACTTACCTCTGGGGGTTTGAAAAACTCATTTAATCCCTCGGTTTTCTCCACTGTAAAATGAGAAGATTGACCTACATGGACTGTCTAAGGCTTCTTCCAGTTCTGAAGTTGTGGTCCTAGGGATGAGGAATTTTTGTGTTTGGTGTACCACACACTGAGCTCAGGATAGATCACCCAAAATGCATCTTTGGTTGAGGATGGGAGAGAGAACACAGGGATTCCAGGATACCTGAGAGGTCTGGGGAAGCTGGGGGGGGGGGGGGCGGGGGAGCAGGGTAGGGTGAAGGAGGGGCTTATCCCAATCTACCATCTGGTAGCATCTTATTTTAATGAATGATTCTTGCAGGTTGGCTTAATGAAGGAAGACTTCCTAAACTAAGAGCTATTCCAAAATGGAATAGACCATCTTGGGAAGTAGTGTGTTCATTTAGAGTCAGAAGGGACCCCAGAGACCATCTAGTCCAACCCCCTCCTTTTACAGATGAGGAAACTGAGGGCACAGAGGTGAGGTAATTCATTCATAGGTAGTAAGCATCAGAAGAAGATTAGAACCCCGTTCCTTTCTCTCCATACATAGCCTTATGCTCTTTCCATTACAACAAACCAAGGCGCTCATTAATGGCAAACTCCTCCAGTATCTCTGCCAAGAAAACCCCAAATGAGGGTCACAGAGTCAGACACGACTGAGAACAATGGAACAACAACAGCAACAGAGATAGGGTAGAGAAGATTCTTGCTCAGATACAGGTTGAACTCAGATGGCCTCTAAGGTCCCTCCCAGATCTGAGATGCTGTGATTCTGCGAACTAGGTGCAAAGTGCCATTATTTCTGTGCTGCTGACGGACTTCAAATCATGTCTCCCCATCTAAATTTGGCACCCTGGGTAACAGTCCTGGTTGCCCTGCCCTAGTTACAAGTCAAGCATACCCTATTTAATCTTTCTCAGTTCATGGAGGTTTTCAAGGAAGCCATCCTATCGATTCTACTTTGGGCACGTCTCATACATCCGTCTGTTCCTCTCTGTTTCTACTGATCCCAGTGTAGTATGGGTCCTTATTACCACCCACTAGGACCATTAACAAATAACCTTTTAATCACTCTGCCTCCCTCTCCCTTCCCCCCTCCAGTTCATCCTTTATATTTACCGATGGAATCATCTTTTCTCTTGTACGGATTGAGCTGTATTGCTCCTCTTCTCAGAAATGACTCCCTATTGCCCTCCAAGTGAAGTCAGTGGACCTCAGGTTAAGAACCCTTGCTCTAGAACAACAGAGGGAAAAAAAAACCAGATTGCAAAGGATTGTAGGTGACAAGCAGAAAAATACCTCTTGATCCAAGAAGTAATAAGAAGCTGCTAAAACTTCTTGAGCTGGGGAGTGGTATGGCCATGCCTGTGATTTAGGACTATCAGCCTGGCAGCTGTCTTGGTACAGTGGAAGGAGCATTAAGTTAGGAGGCAGGATCCTGGGTTCTAGTCCAGATGCAGGACTTGTTAGGCATGTCCTATGTTGTTTTGTTGTTGTTCAGTCCTGTCTGACTCTTCATGATCCCATTTGGAGTTTTCTTGGGCAAATATACTGGAATGCTTTGCCATTTCCTTCTCCAGCTCATTTTTTTTTTTTGAAAAAACAGGAAGGTTTTATTCACAAAAGATAAAGCTAGTGGACCCCTCAGCCTTACTGGGCTGAGCTGAGTGTTGGGGTGGGAAGGGTGGTTCTGGTTCCACTACTTGCCAGCAATGAGTGGATTCCTGAGAACCACAATGACTGAATCCCCCCTCAGGAACATCTTGGAAATATAACGATCTTTGTTCACTGGTTTCGACTTTTTCTTGCCTTTGCCACTTTTGGGTACCTCCGTCCACATCTCTTTCACATTCTCCAAGACCATGTTGCAGTGCCTGTCAAAGGCCTTCACTCGGCCCAGAAGTTTCTTGTTGTTGCGGCAGTTGATGAGAACCTGGGTGTTGTTCTTCACTGACTGGGTGAGCACTGACAAGGGCCCGGTGTTGAACTCCTCCTCTTCCCGCTTCTGCAGCTCCTCAGGGGTCATTTCACTTTTGGGCTTGTTTAAAAGACTCATGGTAGCGATGGCCCCTTGGTCCTTTACAATCCTGCCTTCTTCGCGCCGCGGCTGCCTCAGTGAT
>CM053580.1:564761927-564802066 GCA_028627135.1 Pseudochirops cupreus | reverse complement strand
GTTGATGAGAACCTGGGTGTTGTTCTTCACTGACTGGGTGAGCACTGACAAGGGCCCGGTGTTGAACTCCTCCTCTTCCCGCTTCTGCAGCTCCTCAGGGGTCATTTCACTTTTGGGCTTGTTTAAAAGACTCATGGTAGCGATGGCCCCTTGGTCCTTTACAATCCTGCCTTCTTCGCGCCGCGGCTGCCTCAGTGATACAGCTCCACTTTCGGAGGCCTTCTCCAGCTCATTTTACAGATGAGAAAACCAAGGCAAATAGGGTTAAGTGATTTGCCCAGAGTCACATAGCTAGTAAGTGTCTGAGGGTAGATTTGAACTCAGGATGATTTCCTGACTCCAAGCCCTGCACTCTATCTTTATATGCTAGATGTTCATAATAGCTAACATTCTTATAATGTGACAACACTTGCAGAGAGTTTTGTAAATATTTCCTTATTGGATCCTTATAGTTTTTAGGTGAAATAGGGACTCCAGGTATTATTCTGATCCCCATCTTACAGATAAGGAAACTGAAGCTCTTAACAGTTATATGACCTAGCATCAGAAACGAGCCTCAAACTCAGTTCTTTGCTGACCTCAAATCCACTTCCCTTTTCATTATAACACGTTGTCTCCACCTGAATGCAACCCACTCTATCTCCCCAAGCCTTTCTTTCCTTATCTGTAAAATAAAGTTGCTGAACTCAGTGGTCTCTGGCATCCTGTGTTGTGCCTTCTTTCTATGATTCTGTTTGCTGTTTTCTGCCCAGCCTCATTCCAAGTACAACAGGCTTTTGGGGGAGGAGGCTTTAGAGGGAGAGGCTCTGGGACCTCAGGATTGCCAGGTGACGAAGGCCAAGAACTCCTATCCCCCTAGCTGGAGCCCTGTCTCCATAGACATAGAAGTATTCCAGTGAATTGTTAACTTTTCTTGGTGGCACTTCCATGGCAAATGGCAAACCCAGCTGGACAAGTCTGGGGGGTCTAGGTAAGGGAGATTTATGGGAAAGTCCCCTTCTCTCCTCCCCACAGGCTGCTTCAGATTACAAGGAATTTGTCTCAAAGTGTCCAGGTAGCTCACCTTTGATCAATCTTCTCCCAAACATTTGGCCAGTATGTTATTAGAAAGGCATCAGACACACCCAAGAGCTCCTTGGCTGCCTCTGTGAGCCAGCCAAGATGCAGCTGAATTCCTGGGACCCTTAATCCTTTCTCAACTGTTTGCTGGGGCCATGAGACTGTCAGGTCTCAGTAACTATAGGGGGTCAATTACCTTTTGAAATATATGATCTTTAAAGGGATAATTGAATGACATAAGGGCTAGAGCAGTAGTTCTCAACCTGTGGGTCGCTACCCCTTTGGGGGTTGCCTAAGACCATTGGGAAACACATATTTCCGATGGTCTTAGGAACCAAGACACCACTCTTCCATCTGTCTTCAGGCAGGTCCACCCACATGCACATATGCCCACATACTAGTATTAAAGGGTCGTGGCATTAGGAAGGTTGAGAACCACTGGATTAGAGTTTACATTGTTAAGAATGGATCCCATTTTATGTCTAGGGAATAAAGGAAAAAATTGATCCAAAGGACTGTAACTCTAAAGGAAGGGTCAAGGTGAATAGAATACAAAATTTAGAATGAGAGGATCTGAGTTCAGATCCCACCTTTGCCACTGTGTGACTTAGGGTATTTCCCTGGTCCTCAGTTTCCTCATCTGTAAAATTAAAGAACTGGATTAGAACAGGGGTTCTTAGCCTTTTTAATTGACATGGACCCCATTGGCAGTCTGATCTATGTCAGGTGTGGTTCACTCAGTTCCCACATTTCCTTCGGATGAAAGCTTTGTTTGGATCTCTTCTGTAGTCAAATCAAGAAGTATTTATAAGATACCTACTATGTGAGGAGGTCTTTAAATGCCAGGCTGAGGATTTTGTATTTTCTCCTCAATCGTTTCTCCTCAAGACGATAGGGAGCCATTAAAAGTCTCTGAGTCAGGAAGTGATGTGGTCCAATCTTTGTTTTAGGAATATGGTTTATTCTGACAACTGGGTGGAGGATGGATTGGAGTCTTAACCATCTCTGCTAAGAAATCCAGAATCTGGCATTTGGCAAAGATGAAAAGGGAGAAGAAGAGAGAAGGAAGAGAAAAGGAAACACATTATAGTAATTTTTTTATGGTGACATGCATATGTGGGGGGAGTTGTAGGGTAAGGAGGGAAAGAAGGTGTTGTCTTTTTTTTAAAAAATGAGCAAATGTTTTAATTTGCTTGCCTAGGCTTAACAAAATCCCTGGGGGGAAACCCCTGTCCCCTGCAAAAGGCAGCAAGGTCTCCACTAAGGCTGTGTTAGCAGTTCCCTCAGAATGAGATTCTCTGAATGCCCTCTGAATGGTCAGCAGCATTGAGCAACCATTGAGAAAGCAATGGGTTTGTTTTGTCTGGCAGCTCGGATCTGCTCCTGGGTTTGCCCTTGGCAGATGGGGTTTCAGTTTTGAACTGTTGCCTTTTGGCCGCTCACAGAAGAGCTGGAAAGGGGCTCAGAAACCCTCTGGGCTAGTCATTGAACAGGAGTCCCCTGACAAGGGGCCTGTACTCGTAGACCTCCAGTGGTGGGGTGGGAGCTGTTACCTCTCCTATCCCCCCTTCTCATCACTTTGCAGTGTCTTTTATCAGGCCTCTCTGTTATATCTTTCATTAAATTAATTCTGCTCTCAGCACTGTGAGTGGAGTGGCTTCCCGAGGACCTGGGTGTGTCCTTTCCAGAGATCTGGTCTGGAGAATTCAGAGCATCTTGAAGTAGAGGAAAGAGGCTGAAAGAGATTTTCAAAGTGCTTTACATACCTTATCTCATTTGACTAATATCAATCTCACCCCCACTTTACAGATGAGGAAACTGAGGCTGAGAGGGTTTACTCTCAACTCTCAGCTAGTAAATATCTGAGACAGATTTGAACTCAGGACTTCCTCACTCCACGTCCAGTGCTCTGTCCACTCACCACTCTACCTAGCAGCCTCAAGATGGTAAGATGCCCCAGGGAGCAGCTGGAAGGGATGAGGAGAGAGCATCTCTCGCTCAGTCTTGTTTTGAGGATATGGTGACATAATGTATGTAAAAAGCACTTTGCAATCCTTAAAGCTTTATTATTATTCCATCGGAATGGGTCCCTGAGTGCACCAACTGCAAATGACAACCTGTAGATATTTTTAGAATACGACGTTATCTTCTCATTTTTTTCTTAGAGGAAGGAACTTCATTTAGTCCTCTTAAAAAAAAAAAGCCCAACCCCCCCTTCCATCTACACTCCACGGACAGGCGGTCAGTTGTTACAGAAAGAGTAAATAATAAATTACCCTACCTGGAAATAAGTGGCCCAGTTTAATCAGAGCGTTCTGATATTTGGAAGCTTACACTTTATATTTTTGTTAACTTGATTATGTAGCATCTGAAATACCTGTGAATGCTTTAAAAACTCCCGGTGATGAATTATTTGCAATTTCACAGGAAACTTCTATTTTAAAAACAAAATAATATGAAAGTTGCAGGGAAGGCTTTTTCGGCAGCAACTACACTGTATAATGAAACAGCTTGAGAGTTTGCCACATGCAAGATGAGCTGGCAGACGGAATAACTGTCAATCATCCCTTCCCCCCCCCCCCCCCCCCCCCCCCCCCCCCCCCCCCCCCCCCCCGTTTTCCCCTGGAGATCTGGCCTCCTGGGCAGATTGGGTAGGTGGGAGGGTGAGGAGGAGTCTTAAAGCTCAAATGGGGAAAGAGCATTTATTCCTGGGAAGACCTGAGTTTGGCTTGAAGCCAAGGCAGGCTCCGCAAGTAACTAATTGAGGGAACCCTTTCCTCCCCAGGATTGGGGGTTCCAAACATGTTGAGCAGCGGGAAGTTTCCCCATCTAGGCTCGGAGTATGGGACATACATGCTGAAGGCAGAATATTAGAGAGGTTCCCTTCTTAGTGGGAGAGAGACAAGGCAGAACTTTCTCTAAGCCTGGATACCAGTTTCTCTCTGATCTAAGGGCAATAAGGTTGTTGGTGTCAGGAAGACCTGTGTTCCAATCCTACATGTGACACTTACCAGCTGTGTGACTAGCTGGTTTCTGTTATTTTTCCCAGGTTTAAAACTTTGCTAAGATAGCAAGACTCTGGACTTACTCTCCCAGAGCAAGACTGTTTGTATGACCCCTTAGGCCTCCAGGGGTGTCCCTGAGGGGTTAGGGGTATCTTTCTCTAATGCTGTCAGCTCCAGTTCCCATTCTGGTGTGTGCTTCTGACATTCAATCCTCTTTCCCCACTCAGTTGCAAATTCTAGAGGCTCTCACAGTTCTTCTTTTCCATTCCCAATTCTGTCACCCTAGTTATGGTTGGAATTAATGTTGAACTGTTGTAATTACCCTCTAGCTGGTCTCCTGACTTCCAGTCTTTTCTTGTTCTAGAGGTCCTAAAGTCTGTTGCCCAGTTCATTTTCCTCTAATTGTATCATTTTCCCACTCAAGCATTATTAATTGTTCCCCCATCCTGCAGTGAATTACATGCCATCCATAATGTATGCCCCTGAAATCCTAGGGAGACAGTGTAGCTCAGTGGAAAGAGCCACAGATTTAGAATCATAGGGACTGGATTCCAGTCCTAATTTTTATCCCTTAGTAGCTGTGTGACCCTGGGCACATTACTTCACCTCCCTGGGTCTCAGTTTCCTCATCTGTAATGTGGGGGGGGGGGAGGAAGGAATGTTAGACTCAGTGGCCTCCAAGATCTATTCCACCTCTAAAATCTCTGATCTTCCATCCTCTACCTGTACGCTGAGCTTCAGTCAAACTGGACTAGTTGCCATTTCCCCAAATACGCCTTGCTGTTTCTTCCCTCTGAAGAAGACACCTTTCACCTCTAAATCCTGTGATTCAAGGAAATATTACCTACCCTACAAGGCCTCTTACAATTCCCACTTTCTTCCTGTAGACTTTTCTGCATTTCTCCCACCAGAAGTGCTTTATTCCACCTCCCATAGTATCTTCTATTCATTATGTTCTATTTTTTACATAGTTATCTGTAGCTCTCTTTTCTTCCTTATTTGACTTTAAGCTTCCTGAGGGTAGGGATCCTGACTTAGTCATCTGTACCTCTACCACAGTATCATATGCATAATAGGTACTCAGGAACTGCCTTTTCAATGGAATCCAATTCAGTAAACATTTAATAAGAGCCTAAGATACATGTACTAGGAGCTGAGGATACAAAGAAACAAAATAATCCCTACCCTCAAAGAGCTTATATTCTGCTAGGGGAGGCTACAGTGTATAAAGATAAGTAACTACATTGTATTGTAAGCTGACACAAAGTAATACAGAGTTATGTATTACACAAAGTAATATAAAGTAGGAATCGGCCTCTGAGCTTTCTTTGGAAGCAAACTTGGGATTCTGCAAGGCAGAGAGGAGTAAGTGCAGTCCAGGCATGCAGGGCCACTCATGCAATGTATCGGAGGCAGGAGATAGAATTTAACTGCAAGAACAGTTTGTAGACCAGTTTGACTAGAATTTAACTGAGTTTGCTAATATCTCCTTGAGCCTTTGCACAGGACTTTGCTGCCACCTCATCAGGGAGGGTCCGGAGAATCAACAGAAAGGAAATAGGCATGTTTATTGGCCCAGAGTCAGGTTTAGGGCCTGAGATGAAAGGAGATTGAGAAAGCAATTGTCTTGGCTGGTACCTCTCTCTCTCTCTCTCTCTCTCTCTCTCTCTCTCTCTCTCTCTCTCTCTCTCTCTCCCTCTCCCTTTCTCTCTCCTTTCCCTCTTCTTTCTCTGGCATCCTGGGAGTTGAATGGAAGGAGAGTACCAACCAGACACTGAAAACACTGGCCATGATTATTCATTTAATAGCAGAGACTCTTTCCCACTTGGTGGGCCTTTGAGCAGGGAAAGGTTACATTCTCCTTCTAAGTAGTAGCTTAAAAGAGCATTGCTGGAGACGTGCTTATAGGAGTGATAGAGTAACTGGGGAGAGCTGGGCATGGAGAGAACCTGGGCATTGAACAATAGAGTTCCCCAGCATTATTACAGTAACATAAGCCCAAGGGTTCTTTTAGCTAACCTGGAAGTAACACTGCCGGAAATAGGCTGCTCACTAATAGCCGTGGTAATAGCTTATGGGCTCTTGCTCCTGTCGGCAGGAACGGACAATATATCAGGGTCTGTTGAAAACATTAGCAACATCAGAAGGTTAAATATTCATATTATATCATCTCTGGCATTTTTATTGTCATGAGAGCAATGGATGTCAGAAGTTCATGGCTTAAAATTAAGTTTATTTCAATGATGGAATATGTGCCCATCCAGCTAGCATCTGGTCCTTTCATATACATATACATATATATGTGTATATATATATATGTATATATACACATACATACATGTGTGTATATACACACATACATGCATATACATATATATATATATATATATGTATATCTCCCTCCATTCCCAAAGTGAGTTATAAGAAAAACACTTTTTTAAACAAGGGAAAGGGCCAACTGACTTGATTTTTAATAGAGTGGGCTTAGAAGTATTGATTGAGATGATCAGCATTCATTGTCTTTTGTAGTTAATGAGGAATTGTCCCAATTTCTGTTGGCTAAGGAACCTTGGGTTCTGCTCATGGCTTTTAGATGAACTTGAACCCAGGTTGTCCTGACTCTGAAGTTGGCCCCATAATCATTATGCCTCGCATAGGTCAGATATGATTGTAGAAAAATGAATTCTTTCCGCAAACATTTCTTAAGTTCCTACCGTATACAAATGCATTGTGTTAGGGATTCAGGAATAAAAATGGAATCTCTCTCATCAAAAAGCTTACATGATATTGGGAGATTTCCAAAGTATGCATGAGTAGGACTGTACCATGGTGTAGTAGAAAGAGCACTCTGGATTCAGAGGAGCTGAGATCAAATTCTGCTTGTGACACGATATAAGTGATTTTGGATAAGTCGCTTAACATTCTTGGGCTTCAATTTTTTCAAGTATAAAATAAGAATGATGGTCTCTGAGATCCTTTCTAGATCTGGATCTCTGATCTTAAGTAAACAAAAAGTATATATAAAGTAATAAAAAGTAATTTCAAGAGTGCTAATAATTGGAAGGGGCAGCTATTTGGCACAGTGCACCAGGTCTGGAGTCAGGAAGACCTGAGTTCAAATCAGGCCTCAGACTCTTACTAGCTGTGTGACCCAATGCAAGTCACTTAACCCTATTTGCCTCAGTTTCCTCATCTGTAAAATGAGCTGGAGGAGGAAATGGCAAATCATTCCAGTGTCTTTGCCAAGAAAACCACACATGGGGTCAGAGTGGGACAGACTGAAATGACTTAACAACCACAAAAATAATTGAATCAGAAAAGACCCAATAAAGAGCTGTACTTGGAAGAAAGCCAGGAATTCCATAAAGTAGAGGTGAGATGAGAATGCATTCCAGTCACATAACTGCCCATGCAAAGGCATGGAGGTGGGAAGGAGTGCCATACACAGAGAATAGCAAGCAGGACAATTTGACTAGAACAGAGAGTTTGTCGAGAAAATTCCCAGTACAAAGATCCGGTGCCACAGTCAACAAAACCCTAAAACAGTGGTTCTCAACCTGTGGGTTATGTTCAATTTAAATACATCCTACATATCAGATATTTACATTACAATTCATGATAGTAGCAAAATTACAGTTATGAGGTAGCAACAAAAATAATTTTATGGTTAGGGGGTCACCACAACATGAGGAACTGTATTAAAGGGTTGCGGCATTAGGAAGGTTGAGAATCACTGCCGAAAAGATTGCGCCAGTTCTCGGAAGCCTAATTTTTCATGTGGTTTGACCTGTATTTCTACAGATGGGAGTTTCTTAGAATGCAAATTGGGTCTAAGATGCCAGCTAAAGGGGACTAAAGGGACATGCCCCAGGTTCCCTATTCCAAGGTTTTTTATATGAGGAGGCCTCCTAGTTCAGACCAGGGACAGCATTCTCTTGAAGTTCCAATGTGTTGGCCAACAAGATTTCAGCGCTTGTTGCTGGCCGCCCAGCAGTTGAGTCAACAGTGTGTCATGAATGGGCTGCCAGAAAAACTGATATGATCCTTGGATGTGTTCAGCCAAGCAGATTGTCAGGACTGAGGAAGAGATGAGTCCTGATGCTCTCTGCCCTTGGTCACATCCCATAGCTAGTACCGTGTGCATTTCCAGGCACCATATCTTACAAAGAACATTGATGAGCTGGGAAGAGTCTAGAGGTGGTCGACTAGAATGATGAGGGGACTTGAGAGCAATCAATCAAAAAGCATATATTAGGCACCCACTATGTTCTAGGCACTGTGCTAGGTACTGGGGATACAAAGACACATTACTACTTCTCAGCCATTTCCAAACCATACTACCAGGTGTGTATCCCTCCCCCATTAAAATGTAAGCCCCATGAAGGCAGACACTATCTTGTTAGTTTGTATGTGTATCCCCATTGAGCATAGTGCCTAGCACTAAAAAATGCTTAATAAATGCTTTACTATTATCTTTCTCCTCTTCCTCCTCATCTGTCATCTATCTAAACCTATGATGTGATGAACCCCTTTAATTTGCTAATGAGGAAACTATAGCCCAGAAATTTACTAGAGGTCACATAGCTAGCAAGTAGTATGAGAACCAGAATTGGAATCCGGATTCTTCTGATTTTTAAGCCTAATATTCTTTCTACTCCACTGTTTCTCTTCTTATAGACTATTAGAACTAGAAGGGATATTAGAGATTACCATTTTATTTTTACTGATGGAGAAACTGAGTCTCAGAGAGGAGAAGCCAATGGTCATCTAGTTCAAAGTTCTGCCCAAAGTAATCCCCTTCTATAAGTATCCTTGAGAAATGGCTGTCTAGCATCTCTGCCTGAATGTTTCCGATGGGGGCTCACTGCCCCACAAAGTAGCATCATAGATCATAGCTCTAGGGCTAGTAGGCTCAGGTGAGGTCATACAACTTCTAGGAGAGAGGAAGTGTGGCCTGGATGATAGAACTCCTGCTTTGAAGTCAGAAAGACCGGGGTTCTGACTCACATTGGCTGTGGGATCCTGAGTAAGTCACAAACAGGCAACTTTTTAGGACTCAAAGTTGTAAAGATGGTGCCAATCTGCATATGTATAGAGGGAGTTTTCTCACCTGGGAGTTCCTTATATTGATGAAATCAGGCCCTATCCCTCATTCTCCTTCCTATTACATAGCCTATAAGTATAAGAACTGGGATGGAAACCCTCTGACTTTCAAAGCAGAATTCTTTCCTCTCTCCTCACACGGTCATAGATTCCCACCCGTGCCCATTCTCCTGCTCAGATCTATTCTGCTGTAGGTCTTCTGTATCCCTACTTTTTATCTTACAGCCAACCATCACAAACTCTCTCTTTTCTCCGGGACTGGGGGCTGGCCCTTGCAAATGTTGAGAAGTGAACGATCTGAAAACAAGATCAGCTTTTCCTCGAATTAAGTTGTGTACGGATGTGTGTGTCTGTGTTGTGGGGGGATGCAAGGAGGGAGGCTGGTGAGGCCGCTCCCAAGGCTTGTGTCTAGTTCATTAGCTGAGCTGGAATCCGAGCTAGGCCTTTGCCTCCCTCCTCCACTGTCTGGGCCCAGAAACAGCTGCGCTGAGCCTGCTTCCTTCAGGATGGCTCTTGTCTGCTGATTGTGTTTGTATTGGTGATCAGTGACCAGATTTGTAAGAGACCCCTGTCAAAGGGGAATCAGAGGGAGGGATGATTACCCAGCAGCCCCACATCCCAGTCAATCAGCCAGCCGCCAGCCTATTTGGATGCTCTTTGTCTACCCTTTTTTTTTGTGGGTCCAGATGCACTAGGGGGAAATGATTTCCAAATGGCTCCATTAGCATGCGGCAAGGCACTTCAGGAAGGCCCGCCCCATCCTAGGGGACCTGCTGCTCCAGATGAAAAGAAAAAAACACACCATTTATCTGGTTGGGTGTAGATTTGAAACCCAGAGTACTGGCCCTTGAAACCATATCCCTGGATAGAGAATCTCTAAAACCAGTTTTTCCCGTGAGGAAACTGAGGTTTCTAAAGGGGATGGGGGGCGCAGGAGGCAGGGAACATCCTCAATGTCTCCTAGACAGCACTGTATAGTAGAAAGAAAACATTGGCTTTAGATTCAGAAGCCCTGGGTTCAGATCCTTCCTCTGACACTTCTTACCTCTTTGACCTCAGGCAAGTAGTTTCATCTCCCTCATCCTAAGTTCCTTCATCTGGAACCAGGAGAACAGTTTATACAATGATAACGCTGTGAAAACAAACTATTTCAAAAGACCTAAGAACTCTGATCAATGCGCTAACCAACCATGATTCCATAAAGCCCGTGAGGAAGCAGGCTGCCCACCCCCTGACGGAGAGCTATGGACTCAGGGTGCAGAATGAAACATATGTTTTTGGACACGGCCAGTGGGGAAATTTGTTCTACCTGACTATGCATATGTTGCAAGGGGATGGGGACAGGTTAAGAGGGAGAGAAAAAGAAATGCTTGTTAATTAGAATTTTAAAAAAGGAGAGAGAAAATGAAGAGCTCTGTTATCCATACTGGTATGCGGGAGAAGAAATTGAATCAGGTTCATTTATTGGACCATCGGATTTCATCTTGCCCGATTAAATCCAGTAAACATTTATTGAATATCTACTATGAGCCAGACACTGGTATAACAAAGTCAAAATGAAAGGACCCTGCTCTCAAGAGGCTTACAGTCTACTGAGGGGAGAAAATGCATACATAACTTGTAGGATCATAGGGACTCCAAAGGCCATCTAATACAATGCCCTCATTCTCCAGAAGAAACTGAGGACCAGGGACATAAAATGAATTGGCCAAGGTCACACAGGTACTGAGCATCATAGGTGAGATTTGAACCCAAATCGTGCCGTGCTAGAGCCAGTGAGCCTGCCAAGAAGCTAATATAAAACAGATGGAAGGTTATAGTGGGTAATTTCAAGAGGGAAAGAATATTAACTCCTAGGAGGCTCATATAGTAAGGAAACCCTGAGCTGTGCTTTGTAGGACACCTGGGATTCCAGAGGTAGGAGTGGGGAGGGCGTGCACTGCTGATAGGAAGACCACCTGGGCAAAGGCATGTAGCAGGGGTGGAATATTGGGAATCAGGTGAGCTAACAGTCTGTTGGATGCTGTAACTGCAGCTCCTGGCGCAGCGTGGAGAACATAGAAAATACTTAGTAAATGCTGGATTGATGAATCATAGATTGATTGAATGAATGAGTGGACAGGGTCTGAAGTGGAGTAATATGGCCTAAGATTGGGAAGGGGCAGGCTGGGGGGTCTGATGGTGGGAGGCTTTAACTGCTGGCCTCATGAATTGGCATTTTTTCCTGGAGACATTGGAAAACTACTGAAGATTTTTGAATGGGGGTGGGGGTGGGACGCGGTCAGACTTGGCAGCTGTGTAGACGACAGACAGATCAAACAAGGAAGAGACTAGAGGCCCCGAGAACAATTAGGAGAGATTGGCCCACCAGTCAATAGAACTGTCCGATAGACTTTAAGCACCTTCAGGCACTCAACTGTTTTGTTTTTATCTTTGAATCTTCAGTGCTTAGTATAATTCCTGATATACAGTAGGGACTTAATAAGTGTTTTGTTGGCTTGAACCATGACTACTGCCTCACATATAGTAAGTGCTCTATTTATGCTTGTGAATTTATCATTACCATTTTGGTTTATTGTCCTGTTTAAACCTGGGTGGGGCCTGAATGTGGGACTGTTAACAGACTAGCCCAGATCAGTGTTAATTTCAATTTAATAACAATAAACATTTATTATATGCCTACTGTTTATAGAGCAATGTGTCAAGCTCAGGGATGATAAGTCACAGTCCATTTTTTAGGAGAGGATTCAAAGTTACAGAACTGGACTATGAATCCCCACTACTACCACAGCCCTTACAAATGAAACGTCAGGACTGGAAGGGGCCTTAGAACAGGGAATGTCAGGGCTGGGAGGGGCCTTAGAACAAAGAATGTCAGGGCTAGGAGGGGCCTTAGAACAGGGAATGTCAGGGCTGGGAGGGGTCTTAGAACGTAGAATGTCAGAGCTGGGAGAAGCCCTAGAGACCCTAGAACAGGGAATGCCTAAGCTGGGAGAGGCCTTAGAACAGTGAATGAGAGAACTAGGAAGGAACTTAAAGAACCTTATCTTTCATTTTCCAGTGTAGAAATCTAAGGAGAAGAGATTTAAAGGGACCCACCCAAGAGTATACAGGCCCCAGGACTCATACCCTCCTACCTCCTTACCCAAAGGTCTTTTCCATTCATCAGGATACTTTCAAAAAAAAAAGAAAAAAGAAAATCTGGGCCTTGTCCTGGTCAGCAATTGGGTGGCACCTCTTTCCCTGGCTTCCCCATGCCTCAGTGTCCCCAGTCTGTACCTTTCCCACACTATTCCCCTGAGAAGCAAATGGTTCTTATTTTCAAAGCTTTTTGATGAGCCACGCCAGAGATCCCATCCTCCTTCAGCCCGTAGCATTTTCTCACTCCAGTTCACTGGAGCTGGAGTTGGTGTCTCCTTTTCTCCATTTATTAGTCCCTGGCACCACACTGAGCTGAGATTTTTACACAGACAGACAGAGCTGTGTGGGGAGGGTGGAATGTGTGTGTGTGTGTGTGTGTGTGTGTGTGTGTCTGTTTGTAACAAATATTTTATAATAGACAAGCCTCGTCTGCCACTTCAGAAAGTGATAAAAAAAAAAAAGACGAAGGAAGTAAAAATAATGGAGCCTGAGTCACTGAACTGGTCCAGGGCTGGCTGTTCCCTCCCAGCGTGTCCTGGGCAGAATCTTCTGGGAATGTTGGGCCTAGAAAAAGAACTGACCCCAGAGGGAGTGAGAATAGAGCCGAGGCCACAGCTGGCCTCTGGTGTTGGCAAGAACAATTCAGGCCCATTTCCTCTTGCACTGACCACCTGGCCCTCCCTCCTTCCAGCTGCCAACGGAAACGATGCCAGGGCCAATCCCGCTCTCCACGTTCTTCCATTTCCTCGGCTCTCATTGAGATGCCCTATTTTTTTTTTCCCTTAAAGTGACTTAGAATTGATAATTTAGCTCTGGAGAAGGCAACCTTAGAGCTTTTATTTCTTGGAGGCCAAACATTGATGTTGTGTGAAATGGGAGCTCGGAGGAGCCTTTGTGAAGAACTTTAGCTTTTTGAAAAATTTATTTACTGTGACTCTGATCTGCAGGAGTGAATTGATGTTTATCTACAGCCCTTCTTGCCAGGAAGAAGGGGGGAAAATGCATAACTGCACTTTTCTTCCGAAGCCTTGAAGGGCCTTTTAAATAAGTGTCTAATAGTGGGCTTTCAATAGCAAACAGCCAGCTTGACAGACAGTGTACAGTATATTATTAACCATAAGGAGGCTTAATCTTTTTCTCATGTTTTAGAGAATGCTTTATCACCTTATGGCCGTGGAATTCCTGATCGCCAGGTATTCGAAGCTAAGCAAAATTATACTGGCTGTTACAGCCCAGGGATCGATAATACAGAGACGCCCATGAGGCGGCCAGCCTCCGTGGTGAAGTTGGGTTTCTGACATGGGCAGATGCAGCCACTTTATTGTGGCTGGGAGAGGTCAGGAGGCAGTTTCTAGGCATGCCAAAGAGGCGGCTGACTTGGAAGTGGGGGCAGGGGTTGGAGGGCCCAGTGCTGTGATCGGATTAGTTATTCTTTTCCTGGAGAGGGTTTGTTGCTGCCTCCTGTTGCCCTGGGGCATTGAAGGAGAAAGTATAAAGGAGTGGAGGTTGTCCCTCCTTATTCCCCCGAGCTCTGTCTCTCTCCAGGCCAGGGATTGGCAGGTTTCTAGCACAGACCACACTACTAATTATAGAGCTATAGAAACCAAAGCCAGAAAGGGCCCTTCCAACACAGAATGCCTGAGCCGGGAGCAGCCTTTGAACACAGAATGTCCGAATTGGGAGGAGCCTTCATACACAATGTGTCAGAACCGGGAGGGGCCTTCCAGGCCGGCTACTCCTCACTTTACCCTGGTAGCAAAGAGAGAAGTGCCCAGTCCCAGGTCACATAGCTAGGAAGTGAGGGTCAGAGACCCAGCATCAGACTCTCACTGTCTGCCCCCCAGCTGCGTTCTTCAGCAATCCCAGAACCACTCAGTGTATGCATTAACTGCCCCCTCCCAGGGGGGTCACCTCTGGGTATGTCCCCCATACGGAATGAAAACAGTTTTAGTGTTGGCCCAAGGAAAATATAATGAATCAGGTGAATCTACTGCCTTTTCCCCAACCCAAAATTGTTGGACGTGTTGAAAAACCAGATTAGATATAACTATAGAATATAAAAGGGAATTTTTCTTTTTCCTGTGTGTTTTCTGGAGCCCATAAGCTTTTTGTGAGTGAACCTTTTCCTTTCTTTTTAAGTGTTCTTGTTTATATTCCAATACTTATGAGGAAGTGGTGTGATATAATGGACCTAATGTGACATAAACCAGCCTCAAAGCTAGGAATACCTGGGTGCAAATCTTGCCTCTGACACATACTGACTACATGGCCCTGGGCCAGTCACTTAACCTCTGAGTGTCCCTGGCAACTCTTCTTAAGATTATAAATTTAGAGAAAGTGCCGACCTGAATTGACTGAGAGAATTTCCTTATCTGGGAGCTTTTTATACCAATCTTCAGGGCCAACCTGCGAGGCACTTTAATAAATGCTTGTAGGGTCATGTGGTACCACCAGACAAGCTGTAGGTGGTAAACTCAGAGAGCCTGCCTGGTCACATACTTATTAGCTATGTGACCTTGGACAAGTCATGTTAAGTCTTTAAGCATCATTTTCTCAGCTGTGATTTTAAAAAAAAGGTAATAATCCTCACCCCTGTCTGTCTCCTGGGGCTGTGGTGGAGATCTGATGGGATATATTAGATGTGAAAGTCCTCTGTGCCTCTGAGGACCTTTAGTGTTTACCAGTATGCATCAAAGGAAGGATGCATTCATTGACTATAGGACAAATCCCAGTGGCTAATGCCCACCTGGTTTATTTGTTGTATAAGAAAGCTTGAGCAAAATGTATTTGGAATCGTGCAGATGTGTGCTAGCGTGCATAAGAGTGTGTGTGTGTGTGTGTGTGTGTGTGTGTGTGTGTGTGTGTGTGTGTGTGTGAGAGAGAGAGAGAGAGAGAGAGAGAGAGAGTGAGAGAGAGAGAGAGGGAGGGAGGGAGGGAGAGAGGGAGAGAAAGAGAGAGAGGGAAGGAGGGACAGGAGAGAGGGAGAGGGAAGAGAGAGGGGGAGAGAGAGAGAGATTCCAAAGAATGGGCTTCTCCAAACTCCAATCTTAATCTGGAGATTTCAAGTCACTGTGCTCAACGTTCCAGTAGAAGAGGTGCTGCTAGGCTTTCAGTTCTCTGCCCAGCCCTCAGGCTTTGAGCTGGATGGAGGCTTTTTCTTTCCCTCAAAAAAAAGGTTGGGAAGACCCTGTTATGCTTGCTTCTTTAGCTGCTCCTAACCTGTTCCAGAGACTCAGCTTCCCCTTTGGGACTTATTGAAAGCATTAGTGGAAAATTAGTTGAAAGAACTGGGATATATTTAGCTGGATAACAGAAGACTCAGAGGAGGCGATAGTGTCGTCTAGTATTGAAGGGCTTCCTGTGGCAGAAAGATGAAATTTGTTTTGCCTGGTTGTGGAGGGTAAAGGGCAGGGACATAAGAATGGCAGAGATAGGTTTTGACTTGATGTAAGGGAAAATTTCCTAATAGAATGAACAGCTGAGTTAGGTGGTGAGTTCTCTATCCCTAGAGGTTTTCATGTGGAAACTTTATAACCACTTTTTAGGGATACTACAGGAGAATTCCTGTTCAGGGATCATTTGAACTAAGTATGTTCAGCTGATCATTTGAACTAAGTGTTGTTCAGCTGTGGCAAGAACAGAGTCAGAGAACCCAGATTCCAGACTGGGTCTGACTAGCTATGAGACCAGGCAAGTCACTTCCTCTGAGCCTTCATTCCCTTCATCTCTAAAATAAGGTGTTTGGACGACATTGGAGTTCTTAATCCCAACAGAGTCTATCCATAGGTGTCAAGGGATCCATGAACTTGGGTGGGAAAAAATCTCCATTTAAAAGTATAATGAATGGCTTCTTTTATAGTCTCATCTACTTTATTTTGTGAATTTAAAAACAGAATTCTGAGCAAAGTTCTGGAGACGTCCCTGGACTGCGCAAGGGAGGCCATGACACCAAAAAGATTGAGAAGCTCTAGAACAGATTATCCAAAAAGCCCCTTCCAACTCTAGATCCCATAATCTCTGAAGTCCCTTTCAACTCTGAGAGTCTGTGGTTCTGGTCTGTGGGATCAGAGGGACAGTGACAGAAAGGAATAGTCAGTTTCCATCTACCAAGAACGTATTAAATGACTGTTACCTGCCAGGCATTGAACCAGGTGCTAGAGAGATTACAACAGAAAAGGGAAAAGCCCCTGCCCTCAAGGAGCTTCCATTTTCCATCCATTGTGGGTGGCGCCAAGCTTTACATAGATAAGTAAATGGGAGGTGACTTGAATGGGCATTGCCTCACTCAAAGTGAGAACTTGAAAAGACAGCCTAAAAGGGCCAGCGTCTCCCACTGCATCCTGGGTTATCTCCAGTCATCCTGATGAATGGATCCAGATGGCCCTGGAGGAGAAAGTGAGGCTGGTGACCATGCATAGCCCTGGCTTCCTCAAATCAAAGCCAACTGCAAGCCATGTCATCATCTCCCTGATGTCATGGTCCTCTTTGAGAACAATGGAAAAACACACAACCTGAGGTCTAATACTAACAAATTGGGGATTTGGATGTGCTTCCCGGAGGAAGAGGCATCCTCCAAGAAATGTATAAGTAGGGAGGAAGAACATTCTAGGCATGGGGTACAGACTAAAGAGATGCAGAAAACTTGACAACTGATTCATATGGGTGGGAGGTGGGGGGAATGGACAGAAGAAATCTAAGTTGCAAATTGAAGGGACTGTAAGAATGGTGTATGTGAAGCTTCACTCAGTGTCCACAAAACCAGAGATTCAGAGCAGGATGCTGGGAAGGTCCTCAGAGATCGAACACTAATTCATAAACATTTATTAACTGCCTACTGTGCATCAGGCACTGTGCTAAGTGTTGGGGATACAAAAAGAGGCAAAAGACATGACTACCCTCAAGGAGCTTACAATCTAATGGTGGATAAAACAAGCAAATGAATACATACAAATACAGGATAAATAGACGTTCCTGTTGAGAGGTAGCATGGAGAAATGTTTAGAGCTCTAGATTTGGAGGAAGGAAGCCCTGCTTCAGATACTTACTCACTGGGTGACTGAGCCTTCATCTGTAAAATGAGTTTAATAATCTCTATTTAGCTCTCCCTTCTCAGGGTTGTTGTAAGGATCACAGGATCCTAGCTCTAGGACTGAAAAGGAGTTTGGAGGCCATTTAGTCTGATCTTCTTAATTTTACAGATTAGGAAAAAGTGACTTGCCCAAGGTCACACAGGCTATAAGCATCAGAAGAAGTAATATATTTGTGTGGGTGTGTATGTGTATGTGTATATATGTATATATATGTGTGTGTGTATATATATATATCTTTATGTGAGGGGAAGGCAAGGCAATTGGAGTTCAGTGACTTGCCCAAGGTCACACAGTGTGTTAAGCATCTGAGGCCGAATTTGAACTCAGTTCCTCCTGACTCCAGGGTGGGTGCTCTATTCACTGCCCCACCTAACTGCCCCAAGAAGTATTATATTTAAAGCTCTTTGCAAGCCATAAAGAACTATATAAATGTCAGCTATTGTCATGTCATCGTTTACAGATGAGGAGACTGAGGCAGGTCGTGGCTTTTCACTTACCCTGTGCGCGTAGGGTTGGGCTGGGGACGCACAGCGGGGAAAAGTGCGCCCACTGGAGGCTAGCTTTCCTCGGCTCTTTGCCGCTCAGGCTCAGGACTTTGGAATATGGGGAAAGTCGCAGATTTGCGCGTTTGTGTCAGGTAAAATGCTAATCTCCTTTAAAATTAGCACAAAAATGTTTATTGCAGCGAGCTGGACCGACGTCAGTGCCGGAGTCCTGTGGGAAGGGGACCGGTTTATCACATCTTTTCCCTTTTATTTTTACACGTTAACGTTTTATTTGCTGGCGTTGACGATGTCATCAGAGTTGGCTCCCGCTCCTCAGCCATCGATAAGCCGCCTGTGCTGCTGCTCGGCCCGAGGTGTGAAGTGACAAGGCAGAGACAGCCCAGCCCTCTCTCCCTCCCCGAGTTCTGCTCAGCCTCCGCCGGAGGGGGGTCACTTGTCTCTCCTCCTCCCAGAGGAGCCTTTTGTAGTCTGCTTTATATTTAAGGACAGAAGAGGAGGCTGAACAGACCATAGAGATGGAGGGCGATTCTCACAGTGAGTGCCAATGGCTGCCTTTTCCCATTGCTTCTTTTTCTTGGTGTTAAGTGTTCTACTGAAAGAGTGCTGGGCCGTGGGGGGGGGGGGGGGGGGAGGGGGGAGGAGGGCGGCGCTTTTTGGGTCCGAGACCAGGGTCTGCGCTTGGCTCAGTCAGGGCCTGTTCTAGTCTCTGAATTCATTAATTGGAGATCCCTGTTTTCCCCAGATAGTCTGAACCCCGCTCTGCCTGACCTCTTGTTCACCAGCTATTGGGAAACACCAGGCCAGTGAGCCACTGGATGAGAAACTCCACTGGTATTGGGGACCAGCATGGGCCTGTCTACTGGCTTGGCTTGGGGAGTGAACCTTTGGTTTCCTCTTTCTCTAAGGACAACATCAAGACATCGGGTCTTAGATCTAGAATCACAGGAGACCTTCAAGGCCACCTAATGCAACCCCTTTGTTTTATAGATAAGGAAACCAAGGCCTCTAACAATGAAGGGCCTTATTTAGAATCAACTTAGGTGGCAAGGGGCAGACCTGAGGATTTGAATCTCTATCTTCTTATTCTACACCTAGGTTCCTTTCTACCTCAGGACCTGCACTGCCTACTGCTGATGGGGCCTTTCTGAAAATACCATCCCTGGGAGTGCATGAAAACCCACCAGCATGTAGAGCAGGAATGGACCTTAGAGATTATGGAGTATGCAGAGCTTGGAGTTAAATCCTAGTTTGAACGCTTGACTAGCTGTGTGACCCTGGGCAAGTTATACTTAACCCCTATCTGCCTCAGTTTTTGACTCTGTAAAATGGGGAGGATAATAGTACCTACCTCTCATGTTTGTTGTGAGGGTCAGATGAGATAGAATTTGTAAAGCCTTTTGCGAACTTTAAAGGCCTACATAAATGATAACAGCCCCTCCCCAACTGAGGCCAGGACAAATGAAGCTTGGCCAAGGTCACACAGGGACTGTATATCGGAGTCAGGATTTGAACCCAGATTTGATCCAGTGTTCTCTTGCCTCCTCCACCCAGACAGAACTGATATCCACCTCCCAGGCTCACTTTGTGATAACAGGCTTATGGTATTTTGTAGAAATGGTGTGAAGGACATCAGAAGATATGTGGGGGGAAGGATGAGCCAGTCACATAACAAGAGTGAAGGATGACCGGTAGGAAGCCTGTGTAGCTCTTTTGGGCTCTCTGCACAGGAGAATGTGAGGAAGGCATCCTAGCACCAGGAATGGACTCCCCCATGGCAAACAGAGGGGAAGACACGGGGGAGGTCCAGCTGTATAAGATGGACAGCCATGGGTGCGTTGGGACCATTGGGTGGAATGGTCCTATCAGAGAAATCACATATCTATTGGCTTCTTTGAATAGAGGTCTATTTGAGAATTATGCAATGAGATCAAAACTCTGGAACTGGAAGGAAATCTTGGGGGCCAGGAGTCTGATCCTCTGATTGTATGGATGAAGAAATGGCATCCCAGAGGGGTGGAGTGATTGCCTGAGGTCACTCAGGCAGAATTTGAACCTAGGTCCTTGGACTCCCAAGTCAATGATTTTTCTCCTGTACACTGGAGATATCTAGACCAAGGATCTGATCAGGGTTATTCTTATCAGTAAGTCCCTATTACACGAGGGCATCACTATATTTATCCTTCTCTATTTTCCCCTGGGTACTGAGTTTCATATTCAGGAAATGATCCAGGTTGCCATGCTCTAGAAATGCCTGAATTGGACGTTTCTAACTCAGAGAAGCTGTCTGTTCTCCTTTAAGCACTGGTGCACATGGTCGGAATATGGGCTTCAGGAGACCCTCAAGACCTCATGATGTAATAGAAAAAGTACTAGCTAGTCTGAAGTTCTGGATTCAAATCCTGACTGTCACTTTCTGATTGTGTGATCTTGGACATACCTCTCTGGTCTGCTTCCTGATCTGTAAGATAATGAACCAGTATTCCTCTCAGTGCTAGGATCCTGTGCCTTCCACTTCTACTCGTCTCCTCTCTCTTCTCTTTGTCTCCATCTCTTTCTGTGTGTGGATACATATATGTATATGGGTATGTATGTCTACATATTATATTACGTGTGTTGTTGTTTAGGTTTTTTCTTCATTTGTGTCTGACTCTCTGTGACCATTTTGGGGTTTTCTTGGCAAAGATATTGGAGTGGTTTGCTATTTCCTTCTCCAGCTTACTTTACAGATAAGGAAACTGAGGTAAATAAGGTTAAATTACTTACCTAGGGTCACATGGCCAATAAGTGTCTGAGGTTAGATTTGAACTCAGATCTTCCTGAAACCAGATCCGGCATTCTATCTACTGCACCTAGCCACTCCTTTATATGTGTATGTATGTATATATATGTATATATATATATACATATATATGTATATCTATATGTGTGTGTATGTATATATACATATATATGTATGTGTATATATGTATGTGTGTATATATGCACATTTATTATGTATGTATATATGTATACGCACATATATGTGCCTAGTTATGGATATGTTGTTTTCCTTGGAATGGAATGGAATGGAAACTTGTTGAGGGAAGGGATTGTTTTGCTTAGCACAGTGTTTGTCACAGAGTAAGAACTTAATCGATCATTGTCTAGTTACTGACGGACTAAGGAGACAAGGCAAGGTCAGGGAGTGCCCTTCTTGACATCCTTGGAAAGTGGCCCTCACTGACGGGGAGCTCACTATCTAGCAAGGTGGCTCCTCCCACTTTGGGGGTAGGTCCAATGAGGAGAAAGTTTTTCTTGACATCAGTCTGAGACTCACCCTCTCTGCAGAGAGGAGGTCAGATCAGGCTTACTAGGGGGCAGTGTGGCCCTGTGATCACTTAGAGCGGCTCCATTGCAGAGTAGTTGAAAGACTGCTGGATTTCATAAGAGGTCTCAGAGGGCACACAATCTCATGCTGTCCCTGAACTCTCTGCCTGGAAAAGCAATGTTTATCTGGAAATGGTCTATCCGGGGTGATTCCTACAGGAGAATAAACACTGTACGCGAAAGTAAAGGTTAACCAGGTTTTCCTTGGGCCACAGATGGTCGTGATCACATTTTATATTTTCTTTCCTGGCTTAGTGAGTTAGGGGTGGGGATCATAGGATCTGAGGTCTAGGACTAGAAGAAATCTTAAGTCATCTCGATCAGCCATTCCATTTTCTTTATGAGCTGAGGCCTGGAAAAGTTAAATCATTTACCCAGGATCATAGCAGTTGGCAGAGAACATTGACTCTTTCTTGTATACCAGCAGATGAGTTCTATGACATTCCCAGAAACCCATAAAGATTAAGTGACTTGCCCAGAATCACTCAGCTAGCAAATATTCAAGGCAGAATCTGAACCCAGCTCTTCCTGTTAGGTGGTACAGTGGGTAGAGTGCCAGGCCTGGAGTCAGGAACACTCATCTTCTTGAGTTCAAATCTGGCCTCAGACACTTGCTAGCTTTGTGACCCTGGGCAAGTCACGTAACCCTGTTTGTCTCAGTTTCTTATCTGTAAAATGAGCTGGAGAAGAAAAATGGCAAACCACTCTAGTATCTCTGCCAAGAAAACCCCAAATGGGGTCACAAAGAGTCAGATATGCCCTACAAACAACTGAACAACTTCTTGACACTGAGTCTGAAATTCTTCCCATTGGAATCACTCCATCCCTCTAAGCTGGACTTTTTGCAAATCAAGGAATCTCCAAATCTTTGGGGTATCCCAAGGCTGTTTATAATTAGCTGCTACAGTAATGAAATGAATGGCCACAGCTGACAGTTTTGTAATGATGGGAGATGCTTAGTATCCAGCTCTGGGATGCGCCATACCTCCACCGCAGCCATCACTCCCTACTATGAATGCGACACCCAAAGGTTTTAATCCGCCTAAGCACCTCCTTCCTGGGACAATTGTCCTTGAGATAGGTGCCCAAGTCCCAACAGCCCATGAGACACTTTGTCACCAGCCTGCAGGATTCTTCTGCAGCCAAATGTCAGTTTAGCTACGTCATGGGTTCTCTGATCAAGAGCTGGAGAGACTTCAGGGGCCAGATGGATTTGACCAAGGCCAAATGGGTAGTGAGTAACAGAGCTGAGATTTGAACTCAGGTCCTTTGGCTCCAGATTCCCTGTCCTTCGCCTCTGTTTGACGTCCCTCTGTCATCCTCATGAGGTTGGATGATGGCATGTGAATGTCTTGGTCATCCTGGGAGGTGTAGAAGAGTAGCAGACCACATTAGTGGAGAGGGCACCCACATCAGGGATGCTTGAAGTATTCCAGATACACAGTGAACATTATAGCTCATGTTTATATGAGAGGTGGTACATGCTAGTGGAGACAGGACTGGCCTTTGACCTGGGGAGACTGAGTTCAGTCCTCCCTCTGGCTCTTACTAGTTATGGGGCCTCCTCATCTCTCTGAGCCTCAGTCTCCCCATTTGTAAAATAAAGGGTTGAACTAGATTGCATCTAAGGCTCAGTATGATTGTGTGACTTGAGAGGAGGCGTGATAATAGCAGAAAAAGTCCTGCCTTTGGACTCAGAGGACCTGGGTTGGAATCTCAGTTCTGCTACTTAATAACTGTGTGATCTTGGGTAAGCCCCTTCCCCCTCTGGGCCTCAGTTTCCCCATGCGTAAAATTAGATAGTTGGATTAGATGGCCTCTGATGTCCCTTCCAGCCCTAAATCTACGGTCCAGTGACATCCCCTGGGCAAGTTACATACTGTATCTCAGTTTTCTTATCTGTCACATGGGGGTAATAATACCTAATTTTGTTGTCATTGCTCAGTTATTTCTGACTCTTTGTGACCCCAATTTGGTGTTTTCTTGGCAAAGACACTGGAATGGCGTGCCATTTCCTTCTCCAGCTCATTTTACAGGTGAGGAAACTGAGGCAAACCTGGTGAAGTGACTTGCCCAGGGTCATACAGCCACCAAGTATATGAAACTATATTTGAATTCACAAAGTTGAATCTTCCTGACTCCAGTCCAGGCACTTTATCCACTGAGTCACACAGCTGCCCCTGTAATAGCTAATAGTGCATACCAAGAGTGAGTATCAAGTGAGATCAACTACTTACTGCCTGTGTGACTTTGGGGAGGTCTGTTAGCTTCTCCGGGCCTCAGTTTCCTCATCTGTCAAATGAGAAGACTGAACTGAACCCCTGAGGGTCCTTCTGACTCCAAATCTATGATCCTCCTATGTGCCCAGGGTCACACAGCCATTGAATGCGAAAGGCAAGATTTGCCCCTGGGTCTCCCTCATCTCACTAGGTCATTCCAGCCTTCTCTCCTCTATACTTGCTAAGACTATGACTGTGTTCAAAGGGACAGAGATGCTGGGCTCTCCCACTGGCCCCTTCTCTCTTTCTTTTTTTTTTTTGCTTTTTTTTTTTGGAGGGGGGAGGCCAGGGCAGTTGGGGTTAAGTGACTTGCCCAATGTCACACAGCTAGTAAGTGTTAATTGTCTGAGGCCACCTTTCTATCTTTCAACAACTTGTGCTTGATGAGCAGCTGGCCCAGAGCCACTGGCCCAAGGATTTACATCTGGGAGGGAACTGGGAGTTGGTCAGTTTTCAAGATGAGTAAACGGTCCTTGAGAGGTTAACAGGGTTGCTTAGTGTCACCTGGGTAGGAAACAGCAGAGACAGGATGCCTTCTTCACTTATTTTTTCAAATAATTTAATAGTGTTCAGTCATTTCAGTCCTGTTTGACTCTCCCTGACCCCATTTGGGGTTTTCTTGGCAGAGATACTGGAGTGCTTTGCCATTTCTTTCTCCAGCTCATTTTACAGATGAGGAAACTTAGGCAAACAGGGTGAAGTGACTTGCCCAGGGTCACACAGCTAGGAAGTGTCTGAGGCTGGATTTACACTTAGGAAAATGAGTCTTCCTAATTCCAAGCCCAGTGCCTCTGACTCCAACCCCTCTTTGCTCTATAGCCCTATCACTAAGCTGCTGTATAACCTTGAGAGAATCATTTGATGGCTCTGTTCTCAGATGTTTTCATTTGCCAAAGGGGAAAGAGAGGGGCTCATTTTGGGATTTGGGATTGGGGAGCTGAAAGGAAACCTTGGACATCTTCTAGTCTAGGGTGACTCATTCCTTTTAGAGATGAAAAAAAGATACCTGACCTGCCTGCTCCACAGAGGGCTGTGAGGAATGAATAAGAGGTCAGTTATACATTATACAAATTCATTCATTCATTTGTTCATTATACAAATTCATTCATTAATTGAATAAAGTATATTAAAGCACTTTTTAAAAGCATGAAGCATTCCCAGAAATAAAGAGACAATCATAATCTTGCCAAGGTCTAGAAATAGACTTCATCCCCAGGAAATACATTTTTTCCTCAGGAAATTAATAATAATAATAATGATAGTTGACATTTCTCTAGTGTTTTAAAGCTTTCCAAGATACTCAGTATTTGATTTCTATCATAGCAGATTCCCTGTGGAGACTGATTTAGGTCCCTCAGTTTTGCCAGCGACCTCTCCTCACCTGGCTAAAGGTATCCCTAAGTAGGTCACTGGCTTGAGAGTGGGGAGAGGTGTAGATAACATGGGGTTTCACTGGGAAAGAATTTTGGGGCAAAAATGGGAAGTGATTTTTCTCACTGTTGGGAATGAGATAGCTCATATTATTCTAGTCTGAAATAGAATCACAGCAGACTGTCTAGTCCATTCCATAACTGACCAAGAATTTATGATATAAAATGATATGATATCTCCTATATATATATATATTTATATCATATATATATGATATAAAATCCCCAACATGTGGTCTTCCAGCCTCTGATTGCAGACCTCCAGTGATGGGGAACCCACTACCTCCGGAGGCAGCCCATGCTACTCTGGGATAACTCTCACTGTTAGGATGTTTGCTTAACCTTAAGCCTAAATCTGTTTCTCTGCATCCTTTACTTCTGGCCCCAAGCTGACGTAAAATCCTAGTTCTATCCTTTAGGACTGAGCAAAACAATTCCAGTCCTACCTTCGAGGGACATCCTTCCAAATACTTGAAGTTAGCTTACGTTCTTCTCTAGGCTAAACGTGCCAAGTTCTTTCAGCTGATCCTCAGATGGCACAGACTCAAGGTTATTTACCATCCCACTTTCCCTCTTCTGGGCAGCTTCTCTCTAGTTCATCAGCATTCTTCCTAAAGTATGGTGCCCTGAATTTAACAAAATACTCCAGCTGGGTATCTGACCAGGACTTTCACTTCCCTAGTATTGGACACTGGGCTTTCCTAATGCAGCCTAAGATGACATTCACATTTTGGCCATTGTGTTGACTCATATTAAACCTGTGGCACTCTCAGACTTTCATCTTCCCATCCCCTTCAGATGAACTGCCTCCACCTTGCCTTGTACTTAGAAAGTTAATTTTTGAACCCAAAGCATAAGACTTGACATTTATGATGACTAAAGTTCATTATATTGAATTTGGCCCAATTTCCTAGCCTCCTGAGACCTATTTTGGATCCTGGCCATGTCATCCAGTGTGTTAGCTATCCCTCTCTACTTCCATGCCAAGTGCAAGTCTGATAATCATGCCAACTCTGGCTTCGTCCAAGTTATAGATAAAAATGTTAAGTTATATGGGCCCAAGCACAGATCTTTGGAGCACTCCCCTAGTGTCCCCCTGCCAAGCTGACATCAAATCATTGTAAATGACTTCTCCTGATATGGATAAAAATATCACAGAGAGGGGAAAGGATATCACAGAAAAGGTGACAAGGTTAGACTATGGAAGAGGGGGGTGGTTAATTTGGGGGCTTAAATAACTTTCCCATATAGGAGAGTAGAAAGAAAAAGTGATTTTCTTACTATCAGTAATACTGTTCTATTCCCAGCCTGTGAAGAAATTCCACAAGGAAGAGATAGCACCTTTTGACTATTTTAAAATAAGTGGTGATATGGATTTATTTTTTTTTTCATAAAAGGTTAAGAAAGCTCAGGAAGGGGGTGGCTAGGTGGCACAATGAATACAGCACCAGCCCTGGAGTCAGGAGGACCTGAATTCAAATCTAGCCTCAGACACTTAACACTTACTAGACGTGTGACCTTGGGCAAGTCACTTAACCCCAATTGCCCAGTCTTCCCCCCTCCAAAAAGCCCCCCCCAAAAAAACAAAAAAAAAAGCTCAGGAAGGCAGCATGAGTTTGGACTTAAGGCATTGGGGATCAAATGCTACCTCATCTGGCTATGATCTGTATGACCTTGGGGAAGTCACTTAACGTCTCTGAGTTTAATATATATATATATATAAATATACATATATATATAATGTCTCTGAGTTTTATATATATATATATATATATATATATATATATATATATGTATATATAAAATGAGGAGATTGGACTAGATGACCTCTTAAAAAAAGAAGAAGAAAAAGAATTCCTTTGCTCTTTGGAACACATTATTCCATTCCCTTCTGCAGTTTCTGGGGGGTGCAGAATAGTCTTGTATTATTCAAATTGCCTTTCCTTATATTCTAAGATCTTTTTCCTGGTCCCTTGTGGAATTTATTGTTTGTCATTGGAAGCATTAAATTTATTATGTTTTGGAGTTTGCAGCATAAGGATTTTTCCTAGAGGCAATCACTGGACTCTTTGGATTAGCACATTTTTTTCCTATTCAGAAGCTCTGAGGAGTTTTCTTGTATTATTTCTCACATGCTCATGCTGAGATTTTTTTTACTTGCTGTGTTCTTCTGGGAGACGATCCTTAAGTTACCGTTTACGCATCCTGTCTTTGAGATCCTTGTGTTTTACTTGTTTAGGCATTGGGTTGTTTTTTTTCCTTTAGCGTTACCACTTTTTCCTTCTCTTCTTCTAGTTGTTCTTCACTTCTGTGTATTGGTATTCTGAATCAGTTGTTTTCTCTTTTGTTTCTGCAGAGAGACTCAGGCAGTGGATTCAACCTTTTCTAGTCTGCCAATTATTTCTCCTATGTAGGCCATCCATCCTGCTTTCATAATTCTTATTTCTCTCTGCACCATTTGGGAACATCTTGTCATGGTTCCTTGTCTCTTGGGAATCCCATCTCTCCACTTCCTCCACACAGGGAGGAGATGGGCAGAGTAGAGTTCTGCTGTTTATTGCCACCAAATGGTGGGATGAGGAGAGGCTCTAGGCTTGGGGTGTGCTAGCAGACACCACAGCAGCCCCCAAGGAAAGTGTCAAACGGATGGTGGAACACAAGCCCAGGGGTTCCATTGTATAGCCCTGCCAGAGTGTGGGGGCCTGCTGGGAGAGGGCGTGCTGAGAGAGCCCATTAAGGATTAGGAATTAATCTTCTCTACTGTTCATTACCTCATTAGACTTCTTGGTGTTTTGTGCCATGGAGATTACCGTGGTTACTTTACCTCTTGTACATAATTCCTAAATTGGGGAGTTTTGAGAGTTTATGAGGATTGGAGAAAATGTCTCTCTCTCCCTCTTATTGGTCACATCAAATTCTGTGTTTGTGTATACTTCTGTGAATCCATTCCATGCTCAGCCAATTATGAAGACTACCTGGAGTCCGGAACTGAGTTAAATAACGGAAGAATTAAGTGATGGTTGGGAGAGAGAGGAGTCGGCAGGAGAGACGGGGAAAGGTCTTTGAAGTGAGATGGATCCCTTGGACAGGAAGAAGGATGGATGCATGACAGCAAGGGAGGTCTAAGATCAGAGTCTCATAGTGAGTAACCATGGGGACCTTAGAGGGGAGATGGAGGGTGGACTTTATAGGGGGATGAGGAAAGGAGATTCAGAATCTGTTTGGTGGGTTGGAAAACCAGAAATCAAGTTTATTTGATTCAGCTTAGGAATTTCCCTGTTGTTACCAAATGATGAGAGACACAAATGGCGCTGGGGGGGGGGGGGACAGAGAGAGAGAGAGACAGAGACAGAGAGGGAGAGGGCGGGGAGAGAGAGAAGAAAGAAAGGAGAGAGAAAGAGAGGAAGAGGGAAAGAGAAGAAGAGGGAAAGAGAGAAACAGAGAAGCAGACAGACAGAGGGGAGAAGGAGAAGGAGAGAGAAAAGAAAGAGACAGACAGACAGATGGACATATAGATGGACACAGAATGATTACAGGACTTCATTCCACCTCTCTAGATTTCTCTGCCACTGTTTCTCACCATGGACCCCCTATTTACCCAGGATGGGGTCTTCACTCTTCCCTATGCCTCAGATATGCTGTGCTCCTGGCAGTCTTACGACGCCCTCTCCCTCCCGCTCTGCTCACACAAATCCCACCACACAGGATCCCCAAGTCTTACATTCACAAGGGACCTCAGCAGCCATGCAGTCCAATCCGTAACAGAAAAAGGAATTCTTCACTTTTAAGTGCAAAGAGGCCATGTAGAATGTTGCTCGGTCATTTTTCAGTCGTGTCTGACTCTCCATGACCCCATTTGGGGTTTTCTTGGCAAATATACTAGAATGGTTTGTCATTTCCTTCTCCAGCTCATTTTACAGATGAGGAAACTGAGGCAAACATGGTTAAGTGACTTGCTCAAGGTCACACAGCTAGCAAGTATCTGGGGTTGGATTTAAACTCAGGAAGATGAGTCTCCCTAACCCCAGGCCTAGTACTCTGTGCACTAAGGTGCCACCTACCTGCCCCAGAATAGCACACTCCCAGAATACCCAACCTTTAAGGCCAAACTCAGAGAACCATAGACTGTTCAAGCTGGAAGGGGCATTAAAAGTCACCAGATCCAACCTTTTATACAACCTATTATACAGATGAAGACACTGAGGCCCAGAGAGACGATTCTTATGTACACGTGTGGGTACAGGATGTCCCCAAAATCTTAGTGCACTTAGACTTTTGGGACATCCTCCATAATCACCCCAATAGTGTGGACTAGGGGGATGAGCCCTTCTTGAATATTGGATCCTACAGTCCCAGGATCATTGATTTAGAACTAGAAGGGAACCTGGACGTCATCAAATCCAACTCTCATTTTACTGAGGAGGAAACTAAAGCTCATAAAAACTAAACAACTTGGCCACGATCATACAGGTAGCAGGTAGCAGAGTCAGGATTTGAACCCAGACCTTTTGACTCCAAGCTGAATACTCTCTCCACTACAGCAAAGGGACTTTGGAACCATAAAGCACTATCTAAAGGTACTCATTTCTCCATATCCCCTAAGCTCCAAGAACTGAGTTACCAGTATACATTCAATTCAAGAAACAATTTCTACACGCCTACTGTATGCAAGAATAATGCTTTGCACCTAGTAGGCATTCAATAAATGCATGGATTGACTGGGATGGGATTACACGATATAGATCCTGCCCTCTACAAGCTTGTAGTCCTACTAAATGCTCATCGCTTGCTTGGGGAATGAATGTGTGAATCTATGGAGAGATTGCAAAAGATCATGGGGAGAGAGTAGAGTCTTCATTACAAGTGGACGCTGATGAGCAGAGCCTGGGTGACCACTTGTCAGGATGGGTGGCTGAGGTCCCTTCTAATGCCTCACTTCAGTTCACCTGATGCTTATTAAATACCTGTTATGGGCCAGACACTGGAGATCCAGAGACAAAAGTGAGGTCAGCTCCTACCCTCCAGGAGCTTACCTCTCCTTGGGGGAAACATCTCACATGTCAGTCAGACAGTAACATGTGAACTTTTTTTCCCATGATGCCCTGACACTTGACATCATGGCACCCTTTGAGACCTATGAAGCCCTATTCAGAAGTCTTTAAATGCACAGGATAAAATACACAGAATTACAAAGGAAACTGACTGTATTGAAATGCAGTTATCAAATTTTAAAAATCACACATACCATTAGGTCCCAAGTTAAAAATCTGTCTTGCAACTTGGAGAACTAGGAAAATCTCTAAAATGTAGTGTTTAGTCTGAATCTTGAAGGAAACCAAGTATTTTAGGAGAGCATTCCAGGCATGAGGAACAGTCAGAGCAAATGCACAGAGGTGGGAGATTCTGAGGAGCAGCAGGTAGGCCTGTACGGCTAGACTGTAGAGTTTGGAGGGAGGGGAGAATAATGTCTAAAAAAGAACTGGAAAGGTGGGAAGGGGCCAAGTTGTGAAGACCTTTAAATGTCCAAAAGAACAGTAATCTATACAGGTAGGAAACAGACAAAACTATGACCAATTTCCTCTAGTCTGCTCCAGGGAGGAGGGTATGAGGGGAGAACCAGAAAGGGTCAGGGAGGGAGGGGAAAGGGGACTGAAGCTCAGATAAGGGCACTAATCCGGAGCCAGAGTTTCTGCATACAGAGGGGATGGGGGGTGAGGGGAAAGGTTCAGATCACATTTCCAGAGACTGGGATGACTCAGGCCCTGTCTCCCAGGGCCCAGAGTTGTGCATTTTTTCTTTCATTCTCTTAGATGCCAGATAAATACATTTCAGCCCTTCTGGCCTCGGGATGATTTGAAATCGGTTCCTCTGGGACCTGAGGAGGATCCTAGAGAGATGTCTTTTTATCTCTATCTTGAATCCCTCCTATGTACTCTCTCTTTTGCTCCTGGAAGGAGATCTTCTGTATTTGTGCCCAATTCAAACTGCCCTCCCTTCCTCCAAGGTTCCCTCTGTCATTAGAAATCTCCAATTTCCGCTCATTTTCTGGAGCACAAAGATGTATTGTTTCTGTGCTGACAAAGAGCTAGCTTGATGCTTTGATTCTGGGGTTAGGGCAGGCACGTCACAAAGGTTTTCCCCCTCCTCCAAGGTTCCAGCTGCAGAGAGATGGTTAATCACAATCTCTTATATAATAGGTAACATTTATACAGAACTTCAAGGCTGGTTAAGTACTTTACAAATATTGTCTCTTCTGATCTTTGTAACAACCCTGGGAAGTACAGACAAGGAAACTGAGGCAGAGAGAGGTGAAGTGATTTGTCCAGGACCCCACAGCTAGAAAGTGTCTGAGGTTGGATTTGAACTTGGGTCTTCCTGACTCCCAGCCCAGCATTCCATTCAGGACCTTCTGATTTTGAAAAGTGCCCCCATGTTGTTTGCCTTCTCAGTGGGTGGGGGAGGGAAGGAGAGAATTTGGAATTGCAAATTTTAAAGATGAATGTTAAAAATAAACTTTTTAAAAAATTGAATTATAATTCTACTCTCCAGCATCGTAGTGAATTTGGCTATTTTTGGACTGTTTTCTGCACTCTAAATTCGAGAAGCTTCTAAAAATGTTTATTCTTATGGCAAATTGATCTTTTTTGAAAAAGAATCATATATTTGCGCATTATTAATAACATGAAGTTTTGATGTCTGCTTTTGTTAAAAAAATATTTTTAAAAATTAAATGCTTCTATGTATATGCTTCTAATGTACAGGGGCAGTGTTGCATGATGGTTAGAGGGCTAGACCCTGATATAAGAAAGAACTGTGTGAACTTGAGCTAGTAATTTCATCTCTTATTTGTAAAATTAGGATAATAATACTCACAGTACCCACCTCTTGGAAAGGCTCAAATGAAATCATTTCTTGGTTATCAAGCTTGGGCTTGGGCTATACAAAGACAAGCAATGAAACAGTCCCTGCCCTCAAGGAGCTTACATTGCATTGGGAGGAGATAGCATGTATATAGTTAAGTGGGTACCAGATAGTTCCAGAGAATTTCCAGGGGGAGGGTCGTAGCAAATTGGAGGCGTGGGGAAGAGGGAGGGGATCAGGAGACGCCTCCTTAGGATGGGAGCTATGCCTTGCACATAGCTATGGTTCTGAGAAGCACACATGAGGAGAGAGGTTATTCCAGGTAAAGGGACAGCCTGTGCCAAGGTATGGAGAGGGGATGAGGACACAGGGAGATCAGTTTGTCTGGAACAGAGAGTCTGTGGAGGAGAGTAATGTATATTGAGCCTGAAGGGATCTCCTGGAAGCAAACCAGCTGTGACGAACTTGAAATGCCAAACAGAGGATTTTGTCTTTTCTCCCAATAGCAGCAGGGAACCCCTGGAGTTTACCGAGGTGGGGAAAGGACCTGCACTTGAGAAAAAGCACTTTGACAGCTGTGTGGAGGATGGATGAGAGAGGGGAGAGACTGGAGGCCCATTAGGAGGCTACTGAAGAAGTCTAAGTGGGAGGTAAAGAGGGTCTGAACTAGGGAGTTGGCAGTGTGGGTAGGAAAAAGAGATCCGTGAGGTCTCCTGAACACATTACAAACTCTAAAATTATAGGCAAATGTGGGAGTTCTTATTATTCTCCCATCTGATCCCCACGATAACTCTCGCCTTTGACAACCCTATGATGTAGTCAAAGGTAGGGAAGGTGTTACACCCATTTTTAGATAAAGAAACTGAGACTCATGGACATGCAGGAGCTTGCTCAAGATTACATAGAAACTAAGGAACAGAAGAATTGGACCTGGAATGCTGGTTTTCTGATTCCCATAAGAACACAGGATTTATTAGAGCACTGGCCCTAGAGTCAGGAGGACCTGAGTTCAAATCCAGCCCCAGACACTTGACACACTTACTAGCTGTGTGACCTTGGGCAAGCCACTTAATCCCAATTGTTTTGCCTTCCCTCCTCTAAAAAAAAAAAACCCACAGGATTTAGATCTAGTTCAGCCCCCTATCAATCTAATGAGGAAACTAAGGCTCAGATAGGTACACTGCCTGTGTCCCAAGGTCGAACCAGCAGTAAGGGGCAGAGCTAGGATTTGAACCCAAATCCACCTGTAAAAATCAGGAAAGGTATGAGGGACACTGGCGAGAAGACTCCACAGAACAGTCTCCTTCTCACATTGGAGCTCTAAGGTAGCTGCCTCACTAGTTCAGCCCCTCTCAATGCACTTTTAACTTCTACGCACCTCACTTTCCCTATCTGTAAAATGGATGGGATAATCTCTTCAGGGCCTTGGGTTATTGCTAGGACCCAGTGAGTCAAGGGAGATGAGAGGGCCTATGGACCCTCGTTTCCTCTGCCTGCAACACCAGGATAGGCTCCTTTCCCAGTCTTGCTGCCCCTACTCTGAGCCGCCATGGTGAGGAGCTCTGCCGCCCCATCTGGACTTGCATGTGGGTGCCCTTGTCTCCCTGCAAGTGCATTAAGGCCATCTTTAGAGGAAAGAAAAAAGAAAACAATTTTGCCTTTCAGGAAGGAAAGAGCAACTCACTAGGGGTTAGAGATAACATTTAGGAGAGTGGCGAAGCTACTTAAATGCAGACTTTGTCTTGGGCAAGTTTCCTTAGCTCTGTGTGTGTGTGTGTGTGTGTGTGTGTGTGTGTGTGTGTGTGTGTGTTTGGGGTGTGTGTGTAAGTGTGTGTGTGTGGTGTGTGTGTGGTGTGTGGTATGTGAGTGTATGTGTGTGTGTGTGTGTGATGTGTGTAGTGTGTGAGTGTGAGTGTAAGTGTGTGTGTGGTGTGTATGTGTGAGTGTGTGTGGTATGTGTGTGTGTGTGTGTGTGGTGTGTGTGTGACCCACTTTCCTTTGAGTAACTAACTCCAAGTATCCAGCTAGCTTTTCTCGGATTTGCACTCTGATGTACGATGCACATGATAGTATGTGTGGTTGTCTGCATGTGTGTGCATGTGTCAGGGGGTGCCAAGTTCTTAATTGCCTCAGAAAAATACTGAGGACTTTATCCCGAGCAATGCAGAATGAAATCAGAACCAGGAAACGAGACACAATGGGATGTAGTTGAATGGTGCATAATTGTCAGGGCCAAAGTTGGCCCAAGAGATAAGTTGAGAAAATGTGGTTTACGGTTTACAAAGTGCTTGGCAGATATTTTTGTCTTTACAACAACCCTGGGAGGTGAGTGCTGTTGTTAACCCCATTTTACAGATGGGTAAACCTAGGGAGATGGGGGTGATAACTTGCTTGGGGTCACCCAGAGAACCTGTCTGAGGCAGGATTTGAACCCAGCTTTTTGTGACTCCAGGCCCAACATCACTCTATCCACTGTGCCCTTCTCCTACCTTTGTAAAGGAGGTGCCAGGGAGAAGGGGGTTCTATGGGTGTCTTATATTACCCTTGTGTTGGCTGGTTTTGCTAAGCAATTATTTTTCCCTTTCGTTTAAAATTCTTTCTTCTGAAGGACGGTTCACTGGATGGCAGGGAGGGATATATTAAAAAATGAATTGATGAACGTTTAAAATGTTTTATTTATTGAATTTATTTTTGGAGAGGGGAAGGCAGGGCAATTGGGGTTAAGTGACTTGCCCAAGGTCACACGGTTAGTAAGTGTTAAGTGTCTGAGGCCAGATTACGTTTTAAAATGTTTTAGAAAAGTATGTTGCTCAGGGGGTGGGGGAGGCTGTGATCAAGGGATAGATGCAGAGTGGTGGTGTGGTAGTGTGGAAGATGAATCCTGGAGCTTAGGAGTAAGGGCTCCTAGGTTCCCACCCCAGACATTTAGTAGTGTGGGATCCTGGCCAAATCCTTCAGGGCCTTGATTTTCTCCTCCACAGATGGGCATAAGAAAACCTAGGGCATGATGGCTGCTTTCGGGTGTCTGAAGGGCTATCAGGTGAAAGAGGGCATAGACTTTGTTCAGCTCAGCTTCCAGGAGGAGGTGGAATGAAGATCAGTGGGGTGGGGGAAGGTGTCCAGAGGCACATTTAGGCTTAGTGTAAGGACAAGCTGCCTAACCCTGAGCACTCTTTCAGATTGCGATGGCTGCCTCTGCAGGTCAGAGGGTTTTGAATTGTAAAGGACCTTAGAGGTCATCTTGACCTACCCCCCCCCCATCTCATTTTACAGAGGAGAAAGCTAAGACCCTTTTTAGGGATCTTCAAGCATAGTGTGGACACACCGAGTGTTGGGGATATGGACAGGACCTGCTAGCTTCTGAAGCTAGCCTTTCCAACTTTACAGCTATGATCCCCTTAGGATTCCATAATATGTGACTTTCCCAAGGTCATGCAAGTGTTGTCAGAGATGGCATCTGAACCCAGGGCCAGGGATCTCTGAGTTCCTGTGGCTCTGTGAGGAGAAAGAGCCTCTTTCAAACCTTGAAGCACAAGAGAAACGAGATCTCCTTCATATTGATTCCTTGTAGAATCACTTCAAACCCAAGTTAGGGGGAAGGATTTGGGGCTTTTGTTCAGCAGTGCTTGTTTCCGAGCCCTTTGGTTTGGGGGTGATCACGGCTGCCTCTCTAAGGGGTCCTTCTTCCTCTGCATTTGTGGAAATACTGGGGAGGGGGGCCAGGGAGTGACAAAAAAGATTTCCTCTGGCTAGAATGAAATGGGGTTTGGGGGGTGCAGCTGCTGCCACCCCCAGAGCTGCTTCTCATTTTGTTTGATAACAGGAGTGATAGGCCTCAGAGAATATTGATCCCCTGGTGTCTCCTGAAGGAAGGGACTCAGAGATAAAGAAAGTGACTCAGCAAAGGGGAGGGATTTTAAAATTCTGAAGAGGGTTAGTGGAGGAAGACAAAGCAGAAGGTGGGGCTGGGGCACCGGGACTGTCTCTTTCTGTCTCTGTCTCTGTCTCTTCTCCCCCTTCTGATTCTCTCCTTTCTCTCCCCTTCTCTCATTTCATCTTTCTTTTTTCCTTTCTTTCCTTCTCTCTCTTTTTTTGTTTCTCCCTTTCTCCCTCTTTCTCTCTTTCTATTCCCCCACTTTCTCCTCCTTTTTCTCTTCCACATCTCTTCCTCTTCTTCCTCCTCCTTCTTCTTCTTTTTCTTCTTCTTCTTCTCCTCCTCCTCCTCCTCCTCCTCCTTCTTCTTCTCTCTAATCTCCCTCTCTTTTTCCCTTGAACTCTCTCTCATTTCTCTGTCCCCCTCTCCTTCTCCTTCTCTCTTTCTCTTTAACTTCACTCCTCTCTTCTCTCTGTTTCACCCTTCTTCCTTTCTCCTTTTCCCTTTTTTTTTCTTTCCCACTTTTCTCTTCCCTTCCCCTTCTCTTTTTCCCTTTCTCCATCCCCTTTCTTTCTCCTCTACCTCCCTCTTCTCTCTCTTTACCTCACTTCTTTGTCTCCTTCTCTCCCTCTCTCCTCCCCTACCTCTCATTTATAACTCAGAACATACTGAGGTATAAAATACTAATTCATACCGTTTCAATCTTCACATTTCTGACTGGTGTTGGACTTCCCCTGAAGCCCCAGAACATTACTTAGATAGTGCTGTGTTGGGTTAGGGGGCTGCCTAAGCACTTGCCTTTTGAAGACAGCATCCTATGTGGGTTTTCTAAGAGTATCAGGGACAACGCCCTCATTTTTTCAGATAAAGAAACTGAGTTCCAAAGAGGGGAAGTTAATTCAGGCAAATGAGCAGCTAATTTCCCAAACTAGACATGTTGTCTTCTACCTCTGTGCCTTTGCACAGGTGTCTTCCTCATTGCTGCCAGTCAAATATGCTTCCCTGGCTTCAAGGCTCAGCTCAGGTATCATCTCTTCAGTGAAGTCTTCCTTGATACATGCTGTCTCCTCTTCGAATTTTCCTTAGAGTCCCTTCTGTCCTTCTTCTTGCCCCATTCTACTTTGAGTCCTACTTATCCACCCCAAGTAAATAGAAGCTCCTTGAGGACAAGAATGGTTTCGTTTTTTTCATCTTTGTATCCATGGTGACTTGCACATAGTAGGTTCTTTGTTGATTATTGTTGGCTTGAATGTAACTGAATTAATTTGAGAGAGAATCAAACTAGTATTTGTCTGAATTGGTTGTTTGTCTGACTCGGTTGTTCAATCAGATCCAATGGCCACTTTACTCAACCCATCAGTCAGTCAGTAAGCATTTATTAAACACTTAACCTTGTGCCATACTGTGTGCTGAGTGCTGGGGATACAAAGAAAAACCCGAAGTAATTTCTGCCCTCAGAGAGCTTATAGTGTAATAGCTACATATGATGTATTTTAACCTATAAATAGATACATACAGTAAATGGAAGGCAATCTTAAAGGGGAGGGACTAGCATCTGGAAGGACTAGGAAAGGTCTCTTGTAGAGAGTGACACCTGAGCTGAGTCTTAAGGGAGACAGAGGAGCCAAGAGGCAGAGAGGAGGAGGTAGTGCATTCCAGGCTTAGAGACCAGTCAGGGCAAAGGTGTGGAGAGGGGAGAGGGAGTTCCCTGTGTGTGTAACAGGAGGGGAGTAATGGGTAAGGAAGCCTGAAACATAAGAAACTACATCTACAGATGGGACTAAAACAGAGGCAATATCAGTGCCCTGAAATAACTGGATAAATGAGTCATCCCCCCACCCCCAATTTTGAAATCGACCCGTCTTCCATTATAGATCTCCTGGTCTTCCCTTCAAAAACATGCCGGGTCCTCTCTCAGCCTCCTCCGAGACTGGGGATCATCACCCAGAGGAGCCCAGCTGTAGACACTTGACATGACATGCTGGAATTATTAGGTTTCAACAAGTAATTAAGTTTGCATGCGTCTCGCCTGTCTTGTGAAACTTTTCAGACGTTGGGAGTTGAGTGAATGCGTCGTCCCTTAAAATACCCCCGGCTTAATTGAATCAGTTGGAGACACGTCAGGAAGATTTCATTTGAAATCACTTCTCCATGTTCTTGGCTGTGCTCAGAGGTTGCCTTAGAGAAAGCCATGAACTAGAGGAACAGTAGGAGACCACAGAGGAACAGCTGGCCTCCTTCCTGGTTTAGGAGCTGCCATCTTGCCCTCAATTCTTGGGCTTAAGGAAATTTCATTTTCCAGACTATCCACCCAAATGGGCAAAACTATTTTTGGAGGGTGGAGGTGGGGAAGATACAGCATTTGGAAGACATAGTATGATGGAAAACAGATTGGAGTGTAATGAGTAAGGAGGCCCAGACTCTGCTCCTGACTCTTGTCGAGTTCCTATGTGACCATGGGTGACACTACCTCTTTTGACCTCCTACAGAATGAGAGAAGGTCACTAGCTGTGTGACCTTGGTCAAGTCACTTAACCCCAGTTGCCCTGCCCTCTCCCCTCCAAAAAAAAAGCAAAAAAAAAAAGTGAGAGAAAGTGGGGTTGGATCATAGGATCATAGATTTAGAAGCTGGAAGAGACTTCATCAAACATCTAATCCAATTCTTTCATTTTACAGATGAGGAAACTGAGTCCCAGAGATTGCCCAAGGTTATACAGATACTAAGCATCATAGGAAGAATTTTAACTCAGATTCTCCATCTGTAGAGCTAGGCTTCCTTCCCCTATACTGTGATGCCTTTTGTGATTCTTCCTATTCTAATCTCACAGAATCAACCAATTAATTAACTAATTCAGCAAGTATTTGTTAAGTGCCTACTGGTGACACTGGGATTATAAATGTAAAAGTCCCTGCCCTCAAGCCGTTTACATTCTGCTGATCACTAAATCAGTCAGTAAACATGTATTGAGCACCTACAATGTGCCAGGCATTGTGCTAAGCACTGGGGCTACAAAGAAAGGTAAAAGTCCCTGATGTTCTCAAGGATCTGCTTGGTCTGATGTGGAAACGACATACAACCGATTATGAACAGTGTCTGTAAATATATCCTACATACAGGGTACATTGTAGATAGTCAACAAAGGGAAGGCACCAGAATTAAGAGGGATTGGGAGAGCCTTTGTGGAGAAGGCGGATTTTGGCTGGGACTTGAAGGAAGTTGAGAGGCAGAGATGAGGAATTTGGAGCTGAAGGGGAATTTGTCTTCTATCAAACGTAGGCTCTTTCTTGAGAGCTGGGGTTGTTCTGTCCTTTGTCTTTTTATCCCCAGTCCCTGGCACACAGTAGGCATTTATTGATAGACTGACGTGACTCCTGTAGAGGCCATCTAGTTCAACCCCTTCATTTCACTAATGTTGAATCTGGGCTCAAGTAAGTGGCAAAGACAGGATCTGAACCCGGCTCCTCTGACACTGCCTTCCTGATTGATCTTTACAATAAAAACCCGTCCTGGTGAAGATTCAGGGGAGGTCCTCTTGAAGCAAGGCTATCAGCCTGAAACCCACTGCACATCCATGAGGGGGTGATTATTTACATTATAAAAACGCTCTTCCTCCTACCGGAGAGTTCACTCCAGGGTTCCTTTAAATTACTGAGCTCCCGGAATGCATTTAAAATGCAATTTGATTTACAGAAATTTGATTCACACACAGATTTTCAGGAACATGGCCATGGCTTCATGCAAAGCGCACCTGATAAAATGGGAGGAGAGACTCCTGTGGCTGGTGGGGCCTCCCTGGCCTCCCTGGCCAGCCACCACCTCAGTGGGACCCCCTTTCCACACCCCTCCAAGGTGCCATGCAGCCTGGCCCTTGTTTGCCTTCTTCATTTTGGGGTTCCCATTAGCAGCTTCTCTGACTATTCCAATGTCTATTTCAATCACATGGGTTTCCTTTGTTAACCTTCTGTTTTATTTTATTCGTTTAAGAACCCAATTCTGAGAAGAGCTCCATTGGCGTCACTCACCCGATTTCCCCTGTTCTTTAGGTCTTTTCTTCACTTTAGCTCCATCTGGGACCAGGCAGAGGAAACTGAACCCCTCTTCTTCATGATAAGCCTTCCCCACCCCTAGCCAAAAAAAAAATTAAGTCCCTTTTTCCAAAGCATAGAGTGCTGAATTTATAATCAGAGGACCTGGGTTCAAATCCTGATCTTGGGCAAGTAATTTCAGCTCTGAACCTCAGTCTCTTCATCTAGAAAATGGAGGGATTGCTCTCTCACAACTCGCCTGGGCCCTAGGCTGAGGTGCAACGATTACAGCAGTATGTCCCACAGGAAGTTCTCTGCTCCTAGGCATGGGTCTCTTGGTTTCCTGCCTCGAAAGAGAAGTAGCAGGCACCGGGGAAAGGTGAAGAGCTTCCCCAAAGA
>CM053580.1:564735191-564761427 GCA_028627135.1 Pseudochirops cupreus | reverse complement strand
CTGACATCCCCTGTTCTAAGGCCCCTCCCAGCCCTGACATCCCCTGTTCTAAGGCCCCTCCCAGCCCTGACATCCTCTGTTCTAAGGCCCCTCCCAGCCCTGACATCCCCTGTTCTAAGGCCTCTTCCAGCTCTGACATCCCCTGTTCTAAGGCCCCTCCCAGCCCTGACATCCCCTGTTCTAAACTCCCTCCCAGCTCTTACATCCCCTATTCTAAACTCCCTCCCAGCCCTGACATCCCCTGTTCTAAGGCCCCTCCTAGCCCTGACATCCCCTGTTCTAAGGCCCCTCCCAGCCCTGACATCCCCTGTTCTAAGGCCCCTCCCAGCCCTGACATCCCCTGTTCTAAGGCCCTTCCCAGCCCTGACATCCCCTGTTCTAAGGCCCCTCCCAGCTCTGACATCCTCTGTTCTGAGGCCCTTCCTAGCTCTGACATTTTATATTCTCAGGTCTCTTTTGTCTCTAAAAGGCTATGATTCTGTGATTCTCTCAAACCTTAGCCCCTTTCCTTGCACTGCCTTAGAGTGTGGGGAATTAGCAGCCTGAGTTCCTGCAGGTTTCTTGGGTGGGCCGATGATGTCAGGCTGCTCCTGCTGCCGCTGCCTTCAGGACTCACCTTATTTTCTGGCACATGCAGGCGCCTTGCCCTGGGTGGCTGGGAATTCCAGTGGAGCAATCTATATAGTGAGTCCTATAATCTCCATCCCACGGTCTACGAGATGAACATGGAAGCCAAAGGAATAGCTGGGAGGTGGGCTGGGGAGCCATGCCTTTTTGCCTTTGACCTCCTACCCTCTCCCTGTCAGGTACAAGGAGATGAATCGTACTTCACTCTGCATTGTCATTCAGAAATGTCTACCTTATAGGACCTTAGATTAAGAAAGACACCATCAGGTTCAACCCCCCTGTTTTCAAATGAGAAAGGCTGTGACTTGGCCAGGGTCTCTTCTTGGGCTCATAGAGCCAGAGCTAGAAAAGCCCTTCTTCCTATTTGACTAAGACACAAACAGCAGGTTAGATCACTTGCCCCCTGTTTCCTGGACGGCCAGGTTGGGATTTGCACCCAAGTGTTTCAGCGTCAAATTCAGTGTAGTTTTTCATTTCTGTCTTTGCATCGCCAGTGCCTAGAACAGTTCCTGGCTTAGAGTAGGTGCTTGATTAGTGCCTGTTAAAGGAATGAATGGATTTCTTTTTCTAGTTTCTCATAGAGACACTCAGAGTAGATCCCATCCCCCTATCCCTTCTGCTTGAGCCTGTGAAATGATAAACCAGCCTCCAAAGGCTGACCCCAAGCATGTCCCACGTCATAGAATCTTACCTTAGAGGACAGCCACTCCATGAGCAAACTGAGGCCCTGGGGCCCTAAGTGACTCGATGATTATCTTGGGGCTGTAGCTGTAGAATTGTAAGAGACCTTATGGGTCAGGTAGTTAATTAAGCTTCCTCATTTTACAGATGAAGGAACCAAGATCACAGAGAGTTTGTGATTTTCCTAAGCTCACACAGGTGGAGGGCCTGGGGTTTGAAGCCCTGGACTCCCAGTCCTGTGCCAGAGCAAACAGATCTTGCCTGTGAAATATCTCAAAGAAGGAATTCGATTATGCCCATTCCTAGCTTTCTTCCCTTGAGGAAGCTAGGAAGAGCCATAGTGCCCAGAGCCCTGGAGCCAGAAAGATCTGGATTCAGATTCAGTCTCAGACACTTACTGGTCATTTGCCTCTGTTTCCCCCTCTATAAAATGGGAGCAATAATTGCACCTACCTCCCAAGGTTGTTCTGAGGCTCAAATGAGATGATAATTGTAAAGTCCTTAGCACAGTATGTAGTAAGGAGGCACTATTATTTATTATTAAAGCCTCTTCTGTTATCCCATTTTATTCTGTGCTATAACCAGTTGTGTCTTAACTCTGGTTTCTGAGTAAGTTCCATGAGGTCGCCATGTCTTAGTGAGGACATTAACAAGTTGTAGAGCAGCCAGAGGACAGCCTCCATGTGGAAGGACCTGAAACTCAACCTGTAGGAAATTTGGCTGAAGGAACTTGGTTGTTGTTCAGTCATTTTTTCAGTCACGACCAACTCTTTGTGACTTCATTTGGGGGTTTCTTGGCAAAGATACTAGAGCTGTTTGCCATTTCTTTCTCCCGCTCATTTTACAGATGAGGAAACTGAGGCAAACAGGGTTAAGTGACTTGGCCAGGGTCTTTGTGGTTTGGTCATTTTAGTGATGTCCAACTTTTCATGACTTCATTTGGGGTTTTCTTGGCAAAGATACTGGAGCAGTTGGCCATTTCCTTCTCTGGGCTGAAGGAACTAGAGACATTTAACCTTTAGAGAGAAGCCTTTCTTCATGGAAGGTCATTGTGTGGAAGAAGGTCCATGAACTTTGTCCTGCTTGGCTCCAGATGGGGATGACCAGATGCAAGGTGCAGAGGTGACTTCCTAACAGTGATTTCTTCTTGTGGCATTGACTCCCTTGGGAGGGAGCAAGTTCCCTTCATTAGAAGACTTCTGGCAAATGCTGGAAATTACCTCTTGCAGAATATAAGCCCCCTGAGGGCAGGAACTCTTTGGTTTTTGTCTCTATAGTACCCAGCACAGACTTTTAAAGTAGGAGGCATTTAGCAAATACTTTTCAAAATGGAATCATTTGGGGTCATTCTCATTTCAGTTGGGGTTACACTAAGGGGCTTCTGAGGACCCTACCCACTCCAAGATGTGGGAATTCTATGTCTTTGTCTTACTCTCTTGCTGTAAAGCATGGTACCTTCATTATAGAAGGTGCTTGATACCTGTTTGTTGAATCCAATTAGATTTGCTATTAAAGGACTTCTTAGGGGAACCGAATCAGAAACCTTTTGGACATCAGTATAATCTTGGAGCTATGTTGGGTTTAAGTTCATTCAACTTAGACATCCAACATAGTTAATTCAGTTCGGTCGTTTTTTGGTTTTTTTTTTAGTTGTATCTGACTTTTTGTGATCCCATTTGGGGCTTTCTTGGCAGAGATACTGGATTGGTTTGCCTTCTCCAGCTCATTTTACAGATGAAGAAACTGAGGCAAACAGGGTTAAGTGACTTGCCTAGGGTCACACTGCTAGTAAGTGCTTGAGGCCAGATTTGAACTCATGAAGATAAATCTTCCTGACTCCAGGCCTGGCACTCTGTTCTCTATGAGGCCCCCTAGCTGCCCATCAACATACCCAGAAAATCATAAATTTAGGGTAAAAGTGATTGTTGTGGTCAGCTCCTCTTTTTAAAAATGCCCCCCCCCCCAGAGGATAAACAATTGAAGGTCTTAGATTTGAGCAGTAAGGGACCTTTGAAAACATCTAGTCCAACCCCCTTATTTTACAGACAAGGAAACCAAGACCAAGAGAGATTAAGTGATTTTTGTTCAGGACCACACAAGTAATATGTCAGTGTCAAGATCTGAACCCAGATCTTTTGAGATAAAAATCTCTCACTTTATTCACTGCTCCATGTTCCCTGATGGAGAAGAATAGATTTGGGAACTGGGGGAGAGAGTGTTTCTGGAAGGGACGTGGGGTGGGAACAAGGGTTTGCTGCTACCAGATTTCGTCTTCTATTCTCTGGGCGGCTGAGGATCCAGCTAAGGAACTTCATCCCCCCCCATCAAAATGAGACAAGATGAACAGTAGATAATATCTTTTAGTAGACCAACTTAAAAATTAATATAGGCTTCTGAGCAATACTCCCTCCTCCACCCTTGCAGTCGCCCCCGCTCCCACCCGCCTTTATCAGAGCAGTCTGAGAGTCTGGGTTTGAGATTAAAACTCACAATTCATTTTTATATGCTGTGCTTAATCCAATAATGATTTCATGTTACAAACAGCAATAATATCTTTCAGCATAGTTAATCAGAAGAGACTTAATGCTGTCACTATTTATTAACCTTTGTTGAAAAGCAAGAAGTTTCCTACTAATCTGTGATTGTTGGGCTTGTCAAGCGCTATCAAGTGAAAAAACAGATTTGGCATTCATTAAAACGGTGAGAATTCTGTAATGACAATTGGCGCTACATGGTATTTGGTGCATGAAATCTTTGTTCTATTCCCTTTGATAGCTGTGAAAACTGAGGGAGTGGGGCACCCAAATGAGGACTTCAAAAGACTGGGAGTCTCTTTGCTACCGACTCCCTCAATCGGCCAGACAATGAAGCTGTTTTGAAACGGTAGAAAATTAAAAAAACAAGAGACAAGGATGGGATGGAGGAGAGGTGTTTGTGCCGGGACAGGTGAGGGTCTACTCAACCCCAGAGTGTCTCCCTACAAAAGCAACCTGGCATTGAGTGTTGGATGCCCAGGTTGGATACAGAGCGTGAGCACAGAACGTCCCACGTTCATCATGTTGGATAGAAGTGTAGGGCCTTCGGTTTTCAGCTGGCTCATCAGATTTTGGTGTTATCGGGACCATCTTGGGACCAATGATTTCAGTCTTAACAGCTTCTCCGAGAGAGGCCAGGATTTCTTTAGCTTCTCCAGGAAAAGGAAAGTATAGAATTTGCTGGGAGCAATGAGTAGATAGAGAAAAGAAGCAGTGGGCCAGGTCCAATTCAGTTAGTCAGTTGAGCAAGCATTTATTAAACACCCACTTTATTACTACTACTACACATAAGGGCTAAGTGGGTGCAGTAGATAGAATGCTGAGCTTGGAATCAGGAAGACTCATCTTCAGTTCAGATCCAACCTCAGACATTTACTACCTGTGTGACCTTGGGCAAGTCACTTTACCCTGTTGGGCTCAATTTCTCCATCTGTAAAATGAACTGGAGAAGGAAATGGCAAACTTCTCCAGGATCTTTGCCCAAAATAACCCCGAATGGGGTCACAAAGAGTCCGACACAACTGATAACGGTCAAATGACAATACATGTTAAACATATGTCAGGTGCTGGGCATGCGAAGACAAAATAAAAAGCTCTGTGCCCTCCGGGTGGTCATATACAGATTCAGTTTTTTCCTGGAGCAAAGACCTTGTCACTGAGACCTACATAAAGGCTGAACATGAAAGGGTCCCTGCCCTCAAGGAGCTTATATTCTATTGGTTGAGCCAACATGTGTATAAATAAGCATATGCCAGCGATCAACAGGATTAATGGAAGGTCATTGGGAGGAGGGGGAACTGCCATTTGAGGAGTCATGGAAGGGTCTGCTAAGTACTGGTGCTTGAGCTGAGTTCTGAAGCAAACATGGGATTCCCAGAAGCAATGGTGAAGAAGGGGTGCAGGCCATGTACAGCTGGGATGGAGACAGGTAATAGAGTGACAAGAAGGATACTTTAGTGATGATGCTCAGTTTCCATCAAGGGCTTTATAAATGTCAGTTCTTATTATAACAGGTTAGTATAACAGACAGAGAATTGGCCCAGGAGTCAGGAAGACCTGAGTTCAAATCTCACCTTAGTCACTTACTAGCCATGTAACCCTAGACAAGTCACTTAACTCTCTCTACCTCATTTGGAGAAGGAAGGGCTTGGTCTGGATGGCCTCTGAGTCCCTTCTGGCTTGAAATCCATGATCCTGTCCCAGGAAAAAAAATTTTTTTAAGCTCTGAGGCCTTTTCCCCTTGATGCAAAATGCTTGACTCACTCCACATCTCTTTGCAGAAAGTGTTTCCAAGATCTCTGTCCCAGGATAATCTAATTCGTGCCCATGCCTCAGGTGTACAGTTTAGGCCATGGATGGGGAGCCTACACATGGCCCTCTAGGTCCTCAAGTGCAGCACTTTGACTGAATCCAAAAGGGCTGCACTTGAAGACCTAGACAGCCATGTGTGGCCTCGAGGCTGCAGGTTCCCCACCCCTGATTTAGGTGAATTGGGAAGTCCTATTGTTTTTCGAGATGCCTTATACCCATAGCCAAGAGAAATTGATTTTTTTTTCTAGGAGCATTGATGGATTGCCTGTTCCAATGAACCAGGGGTCCTTCACCTTTTTTTGTGTTGTGGACTCCTTGGGTAATATAGTAAAGTCCGTGTACCTCTTCTCAGAATGTTTCTAAATTCATAAATAGACTATATAGGATTACAGAGTAAGCCAGTTATATTGAAAGACATCCAAATATTTTTATAAAAACATTTCATAGACCCCAGGTTGAGGACCTAGGCCATGTAGCCCCTGTCCCTGTCCCATCTCTCACAGGGCTACTTCAAAGCTGATGATATAACACCTGTAAGGTTCTTTGCAGACGTCAAAATGTTCCATAAGGAAGTGTCACTGATTACTGCTGGTAGAAGACACTCTTGCCTGGGTCTTCCATAAGGTCAGGCAGGGGTGGGAATGCCTCTGTAACCTATGACCTTAGAGAGTCTCCTTGTCCAGTATCACAATGTGGGTCAAAGGCAGGGCTTGCTGACCCTGAGAGCGTTTTCTAGGCTGCCACTGTGGGAGGCTGGCAAGTCATATTGTCATCATTTGAGAGATGAGTGCCCTGAGCCCCAGAGGTGAACTGATGTGCTCAGGGGTCCCACAGCTAGTGAGTGGCAGAGGTGGAATATGAAACCAGGTCGACCCGATTCAAGTTCAACAACTCTTTAGCTCCCACCATGGGGCTTCTCTAGAAGAAGGAGCAGCTCCAGAGAGGAAAGCCATGATGGGTTTTGCAGAGACCCATGTGAGTAGGGAGGTGAGCAGGTGCTGTTAATTATATAGGAAGAATTAAGCAGTCTGGCTGTGTGGGTTTTATGTTCTACTTGATAATAAAGGTTGCTGTAGAAAGGAATTCTCAAATCCAGGCTCTTCCTTTGCCTCACATTGCAATGAAACTGATTCTCGCCTTGACTGGCTGGCGCATCTGGAATTAATGAACCAGCTTCTTACGGTACAGAAATCAATGTTTTCTGCATTAATTGCACTATCCCGAATCCTTGTCTTTTTATTTTCTGAGGTGCATGGCTACCAAAGATGTCTCTCTTAAGTAGCATTCCTGGGGTTCCCCTAACGTCACCCAAACGGTCTCTCCTCCGGAACTAGACTTCCACCATTGGAGCTCAGCCTCCTTGTTTACAGGGGGAATTGAGTACACACCCCGAGCTTTGCCCGACTCAATTATTATGTACCATGGAGACGGCTGGGAGGTTGGGCTCCAAAGATCAACTCAGACTTAAGTTCCCGGCAGACTCGGTGGCTTTCTCAGTCGCTATATCTTTGTGAAGCCATTCCGTTCATGTTCTGAAGTTTTCCATCCTTTCATGTTTCTCCAGGTTCAATTAGACCTTGCTGTGTTTTAAAGCCAGTGATAAATGAGACTAGCTTTCCCCACTTTTCCCTTGTTATTATTGTCCAGTAGAACTTTATAGTTCTTGCTTCCTCTCTGGTGCATTTGTCCCATTCATTCCTGGCACACAGTAAACGCCTAATAAATGCTTGTTGATTCTTATGGGGCATTCTTGCCTTCTCCAGAACATCATGCATGCTTCATGTGTAAACTCTGCCCCATTCCCCTTTTAATGGGAATCAGCAGCTAGCTGAGTTTGCCCACTTATTTCTGCCATGTGAGTAATCATATCACCCCACCCCAAGGGGAAAAAAAAGCCAGCCAATTCTAATCCCCTTCCCAAAAGGGCGAAAAAGCCAGCCAACCATGCTGCCCTCCCCCCAAAAGTGAAAAAAACCAGCCAATCACACTGCTCCCCCGAAAGGGGAAAAAGCCAGCCAATCCTACCTTCCTTCCCCCCAAAAGAGAAAAAAGTCAGCCAATCATACTGCTCCCCCAAAAGGGGAAAAAAGCCAGCCAGTCATACTGCCCTCCCTCCAAAAGGCAAAAAAACAGCCAATCATACTGCTCCCCCGAAAAGGGGAAAAAGCCAGCCCGTCCTACCTTCCTTCCTCCCAAAAGGGAAGAAAGTCAGCCAATTATACTGCCCTCTCTCCAAAAGGGGAAAAAACCAGCCAATCCTACTTTCCTTCCCCCCCCAAGGGAAAAAAGCCATCATACTGCCCTTCTCCCCCCAAAAGGGGAAAAACGCCAAACAATCCTACTGTTCCCCACCCCCAAAAACTCCCCCCAAAACACCTCTTTGTGGCCTGGTGGGTAATTGCAAGTTCCCACTGACAAACATAAAAATTTGAGCACTCATTCACCTGACAGGTAGCTGCATGTAATTATGATTAAAAAATGAAATCACACATCTATGGAGAATTTTCAGGTAATGATTGGAATGTGGGAGTTTAATTTATTTTTTAAAAAGGTGTTACTTTCCTAGCACCTGTTGGAACTGTTGAAAACCTGTGGCACAGCCTTGATTGAATTAGTCTTTGCTAATAATTAGGAAGTGGGGCAGGCTGCAAAATGGCGAGAAATGGTGAGAACCAAGTGATAGAATTTTGTTCGGAATCTTTTTGAAAAATTTTTTTGAGGGAGGGGTTAAAGAATAGCCGGGTTTGGGGCATCCTGAGGTTTTACTAATTGGTTTGCTTTAAAAAAAAATGATGTGGGATGTGAGATTGCAGTTCTCACTTGATTCAAAGTCAATCCATCTGGCTCAACGTTAATTAAACTCCCGTGAGAGGGTCTTAGGTTAGCTGTTGGGAAGTACTTCCTGAAAGTGATGGGTAGATACTGAAATGAGAGACAAAGGGAAGTCAGAATAATATTGTAAAATGGCCATTTGTCCAGGATGAGTTTTGATCTGCATGGAGACAAAGTAGGGCCTAGATTCCTCATGGATCTTAGGAGACATCCAGTTAAACCCCCACATTTTGATTCGAAGGAAATCCTTGTTGTTGTTTGTCCTTCCTTCTCAAAGAGGACCAGGACATCAGGGAGGTGATGCCAGGACTTGCAAGTGAATTGGATTTAAGTGAGGCAGGGCTGTGCAAAGTCACCAGCCTCACTTTCTCCTCTGGAGCCATCTGGGTCTAATGGCCAGATATAGATCTTTACCACTGGAGATGGTCTTGGATGAAGGAACTCGAGACCCTACTGGAAGGTAGGACCATAGATTTAGAGCTGGAAGCACCTAAGTTCTTAGATTTATGTTTTGAACCAAAATGGACATAAAATAACAACAATAGTATTATCAGTTATAATAAGTCAACAAATATTTGTTAAGTACTATGTGTTTGCATTCTGCTAAGCTAAGCAAAAAGCAAGACAGTGCCTGCCCTCAGGAAGCTTATGTTCTAGTGATAATAACGATAACAAATCAACAATATTTATTAAGTACTATGTGTTTGCATTCTGCTAAGCTAAGCAAAAAGCAAGACAGTGCCTGCCCTCAGGAAGCTTACGTTCTAGTGATAATAACGATAACAAATCAACAATATTTATTAAGAGGGGCATCTAAGTGGCACGGTGGATAGAGTGCCAACAACAACAACAACAAAATGTGTCAGGCACTGTGCTAAGCTCTGAGGATACAGATACAAGCAAAAAGAGAATCCTTGCCCTCAGGAAGCTTACATTCTAATAATGATAATACCAGCTTACGTTTATCTAGCACTTGAAGGTTTACAAAGATTTTTACATAATTTTATCTCACTTGAGCCTCACGATAACCTTGTGAAGTAGGAACTGTTGTCCCCATTTAACTGATGAAGAAACAGAGTCCCCGAAGCTAGTAAGTATCTAAAGTAGGAAGGAATTGGGTTTTCCTTCTCTCAAGTTCAGTATGTAGCTAGTGTTCGTCCAATGCAATCCATTCATTTTACAGTGCAAGAAACTGAGTCCCAGAGAGGTTAAATGATTTTCCCTAGGTCACACAGGGAAAGGCAGAGGTAGGTGGGAAAAGATCAACTCTCAACAAGAGTGAGAACTTGGTGAGTAGGGCCACCTAATTTGTCAGAGGTCCATAAAGTGGCAAACTGGCACAGTTATCCCCCTCTCTAAAGAAAACTCAGTAAGAGAAAATTCAGATTTATGCAAAAACAAAAGTAAGGAAAAGCGTTTTTTTTGCAAAAAGAAATCCCTAATTAATACAGTTTAAAGGATTCCTTTGAATAGAAGTTGCAAGACTAATCTAAATTCAATGAGCATTTATTAAACACCTATTTTGCAGCTTGGTAGTACCATGGGTAGAGCATCAGGCCTAGAGTCAGGAAGATCTGAGTTCAAATCCCACCCCAGACACTTGCTTACTGTGTGACCCTGGGTAAGTCATTTAACCCTGTTTACCTCAGTTTCCTCATCTGTAAAATGAGCTGGAGAAGAATATTTATTTATTTATTGTTTAAGGCAACCTGTGCTATGCTACATCTAACACCAGCTTGAATGTTTTCATTGAATTGACTGGTTGATTCACTCAAATAGCTGGTCGATTCAGTCAAAACATCATTTGAACTGGCTGGTTCAGCTCACTCTTTGTTCAGTCCAATTGGTCAGACCAGGTGTGTGTAGGTGTGTGTGTGTGTGTGTGTGTGTGTGTGTGTGTGTGTGTGTGTGTCTGTGCACACGCGTGCAGACAAGGAGCTCTCACCCCTAGATGATTCAGCTTGCTCTTCTAGGGATTTGGAGGCCCTATGGAGCCTCTCAAGCAATCACACCCCAAGTACCTGGCAAGCCAGGTCCTGTACCATGGTGAAAAGACGTGGACTCAGGGCTTCTGGGTTCCAAGTTCCAGCTCGGGTGCCTCCAGACTGAGTGACCCTGGGCAGGTCTCATCTTTGAGATTCCCTTTCTTCCTTGTAAAACAAAGCTCAATGACATTGGCCCCCAAGTATCATTCAGAGCAAAGTACTGTGAATACTTTAAAGAATTGTACCAGTGTGACATTGTTTAAAAAAAAAAGAGGATGGGGAAGGGGCAAATCATATGATAATAATAGCATGCACTTCTCTAGCATTCTAAGGTCTGCAGAGTGCTTTATGTATGATGTCTCATTTGATTCCCACAACAACGCTGTGAGGTAGGTGCTAGGTAGCATTACCTCTCCAGGTGACCAGCACACAGCAATCACTTAATAAGGAATTAAAAAGACTTATTAAGCACTTATTGTGTACCAGGCATTATACTAAGCATTAGGCATGCAAACTCAAGCAAACAAGACAATCCCTGCCCTCAAGAAGCTTATATTCTAATAGGAAAAAGCCACATGGATAAGTGGGTGGTGGCCAGCCCAAAAGGACTAGAGTTATAGGACACACGTGGGAAGCTGGGTGGTGGGCAAAAAAGGGGAAAGCTCCCCCATCAGAGGGAAAGGTCACAGGCAGGGGAGGAAGCAGGAGGCTGGGTCAGAGCAGACCCATATGGCCAGCAACGGTGAGTGAAGGAAAGAAAGATGAGCCCATTCTCTCCACGGAATCTCATGAAGAAAGCACTGACCTGGCTGTTAGCAAGACCTGGCTTCACTCCTTCAGACATTTACTTGCTATGACCTTAACCTCTCAGACCCTGATTTTCATCCTCTGCAAAATGAGAGTTACGCTTGAAGTCTGTGATCTTCTGATCCCAGGGGCCAACCAGGAATCACTTCAGGAAGCCCCCTGACCAGTGCTCAGCCATGTTCTGGTGATGCAGAAGCCCACGACCTTCAGTCACAGCCCACGCCACTTTGGGAAAGCCCAATAGGAAAACAATTCTTCTCTAAAGATTCAGTTTGATTCAGCAAACATAAAGTGTCCATCATGGGCAGAGCCTCACATGAGGCTGCCAGGTGGGGAACCTCTGGCTTCGAGGCCACATGTGGCCTCAAAATTTGTTCTGTAAACTTTGGATTCAGTCAAAGGGCTGCACTTGAGGACCTAGAGGGCCACATGTAGGTTCCTCACCCTTGGGCTCCACAAAACTCAAGAAATGAGCAGCCAAGATGGAGAAGCACCTTGGGTGCCTATTAGAGGACTCTGAGCTGAAGGAAAGGGACAGGATCTGAACCCGGGTTTTCAGACACCAGAGCCAAATGGTCTTTTTTTACTGCGCTGTGCAGTGTGGTATATCACAGAGGGGATTCCTGTTCAGGTTACGTGGCTTCTAAGACCCCTTCCAACTCTGAGTCTGATCTTGGGATATATGTGTGTGTGTGTGTACTTGTATACATATACAGAAACACATACATACGTAGATCTCAGAGAAGACTCAAGGAAAGCTTAATTATAATTATTATTTATTCATAATAGCTGCTGTTTCTTGTTCTTTGTCCTTTGTTCTCAAAGAGGACCATGGCATTAGGGAGGTGATGCCATTACTTACAAGTGAATTGGATTTAAGTGAGGCAGGTCTGTGCAAGGTCACCAGCCTCACTTTCTCCTTTAGAGTCATCTGGGTCCAGTGGCCAGACATCAATCAGGGAGGCCCCAGAGGATTAATAATAACTAGCGTTTATAATAAGCTATGAATAGCTTACAGCCACACTTCTGGGACACCCTCTATAACATTGTAAGAGTTTTAAAATGCTTTACAGATTGTATCTTATTTTATCCTAACAACAACCCTGGGAGGGAGAGGCTATTATTATCCTCATTTCACAGATGAGGAAACTGAGGTAGGCAGTGTTTAAAGTGCCTTGTTCCATCTAACTGGATTGTCAGAGGCTGAACTTCAACTAAGGCCTTTCTAATGCCGTAACTAGTTTTCTATCCACTACAACATACTGCCTCGTAGAAGATAAAGTTACTATTTTTGTGTGATTTCGTTGTTCCTGTTTATTTATGTGTGTGCGTGTATATGTGTGTGTGTGTATACACTCATATACATATATATATATATATATTCCAAAGGTTTTCGCTTTCTGATTTTTTTAAGGCCAACCCAAAATTCAGGAGTAGAGACTAGACAGGAAATAATGTCATTTCCCCTATGCACACTGACTTTTCCCATTTTTTCTCTGGGCCCTTGTATATCTGAGTACATAATTTATATATTAATACTGACATATAAAAAGACAGCCATCATGGTGCAGTAGCTCCGGGGCCAACCTTGGGGTCAGCAACATGTGAGTTCTAGGCCTAACTCAGACAGATATTAGCTATAAGACTAGGCAAGTCATTTAACTTTTCTAAGACTAATTATGGAGTTGGCAGTCTGTATTGGTGAGGGGAGTGTCCGCACCTTGAGTTCCCTGCACTGGTGAAACTACCTATCTGGACCAAAAAGTGGAAAAGGGGGGGAAAAAATAACAAATATACATAAGGATAATCTAAGTAAAAGTATTTAATGCTTTAAAAGGCTGCAGAATACTTTATGTACATAGCCTCATTCTCCAAACTGGTAGAGTGGGGAAGAGAGAGAGAGAGAGACAGAGACAGAGACAGAGACAGAGACAGAGACAGAGAGACGCTGATAGATAGATAGATAGATAGATAGATGATAGATGATAAATAGGTAGGTAGGTAGATGATAGATGATAGATGGATAGATGGATAGATGGATGGATGAATAGATAGATGGATAGATAGGTAGGTAGGTAGATGATAGATAGATGGATAGATATGGATGGATGGATAGATGGATAGATAGATAATTTCTTTATATATGTTATACATTTTATTTCTTTGTGCTGGAATATATGTTCCACCTCATTATGGTCGTATAGGGAAATATCCTGGTGGAGGGTAAAAGATCCTGGGTCTGGAGTGAAAAGAGCTGGGTTCAAATCTCCGTACTTCCTCCTTTTTCCTTTGTGACATAGGATGGGTCTCTGTTCTCTCTGGGCTTCAATTTCCTTCCATAGGAAATTAAAGGATTGGACCACATGACCTCTAAGGGGTCTCCCGGATCTCGATGTGCAAACCCAACTTCTTTTATCTGAGTCTGGGCATTTGGACACACGTTGTTTCTCTTAGTTACACATCCCAGAAACCAATCTTGTTAATATTATTAAAGAACAAAGTTGGTATTCTACATTTTTGGCCAATTGTTCTTTGTGGTATTGATTTCCACGTAACGTAGCCCGCGTGTGAATAACTACCATAAATCGGCCAGCATTCATCATCCACAATAGCAATGAGCTCAGTCAAATTTTTTATTCATTAGACATGATTATGGAGCTTAAACTGTGAGGCTGAGAATAAAATATCAACCATATTTCCTGTAACCAGCTCTGTGTTTTACCTGGTCCGCTAATTGGTCTGTTCAGAGAGAGGAGGATTTAGGATCATTTGGCAAAATGAAAAGAGTAATGGTCCAGGTGACAAGAAGTAGATGGATTTGTAGGACACAAGTCTCTGGAAGTGGATTTGCTGTCTCGAGGTGGGCCATTTGGAGGTGGGGGGAGGCTAGAAGCTTCAATGGCTCCCAAGGATAAAGCAGATTTCTCTTTGGGGCATTTCAAGCCTCTCACTGTCTGTGTTCATTCTACTTTATCATTTCTTTCCTTCTCACACTTTAAATTCTAACAAAACTACATGCTGCTCCCTGTATACAATATTCCATTTCCTGTCTCCATGTGTTTGTACCTCCCCTACCCCATGCCTGGAATCTACACTCTTCTCACCTCCTGCTAGTTGATTCCTTAGGTTTCAAAGGCTCAGTTCAGCTCCCACCCTCTTACACCAGGTACAGTTGTCCAACTCTTCTGACCCCATTTGGAGTTTTCTCAGCAGAGATACTGAAGTGCTTTGCCATTTCCTTCTCCAGCTCATTTTACAGATGAGGAAACTGAGGTAAACAGGGTTAAGTGGCCTGCCCGAGGTCACACAGCTAGTAAGTGTCTGAGGCCGGATTTGAACTCAAGTATTCCTGACTCCAGGGTAGGCACTCTATCCACTTGGAGCACTAGACCAGAGTCAGAAGACCTGAGTTCAAATGTTATCTTAGCTACTTTCTAGTTGTGTGACCTTGAGCAAGTCACTTAGCCTCTGTCTGCCTCAGTTTCCTCCGGGTTGTTAAGAGAATGAAATGAGACAATATTTGTAAAGTGCTTTTGCACATCTTAAATCGCTCTATAATTATGAGCTATCATAATTATCTCTACTTCAGAAGATAGAGGATAGATAGGCATGGCATGCTATGGTCCATGAGGTCACAACTGAACAACAACAAAATGATAATTATCTCACCAGTGGCTAGTACCCTTTCCCACAACCCCCAGAGATTTCTTCAAATATATCTTGTAATTAATCATTTGTGCTCATATTTTTCTCTCCGGTTCCACCTATTTGTGCCACAGTGGAACACGTGATGATTATGGAGTCAGAAACCTGGGTTCAAATCCCATCTCTGACACTGCCAATGTGACCTTGTCACAAGTCACTTAAACCCTTCATGGTCCTCAATTTCTTCCTCTGTAAAATGGACTAGACAGCCTCCATGGTCCTTCCCAGCTTTAGATCTTGGTTATTTCTTTTTTGTCTTTCTTTCCCTAGTCGAGAGCCTGGCGCAGAATAAGCACTGAATAAATGCCTGTTGAGAGAGAGAATGAATGAATGAAATCAGGTGCTCTTTTCCTAAAGGGCAGATGTTTGCCCTGGCCTCCCACAGACAGACTCTTAGAGTGGACTGGTAGCTTTCAGGGCAAACACCGGCTTCCATTATTATGTTAAAACGTGTGCTCACAGGGTACCTTGACATCTTACCAAAATAAAAAAATAAAAAAAGAACCCAACCCTCCCCCCCAAAAAAGAATCCCAAGAGCACTCAAAAAGTTACATCTTGTTTTTACAGCTAACACTAAAATACCATCCTTCATCCCTCACTCAAACTAGCTGGAGGTCTTTGGTTCGGAGGTCTGAAGTGTTCCATGATCTAAATATAGCCATTTAAAAGAAGATTATGGACGATCCACTTGGGACTGCTAAAAAGCCTTTCACAATAACTCTTGAAAGCCCAATGCCTTTAATCCTTAACTTTAATTTAAAATAAAGAAATCTTTTCAACTTGCCTTCCATTTCCTCCTCTCCCTCCCATTTTCCCCTCCCCCTTCATTATTAAAGAATAAGATCTTTTACAAGTCTCTGGCAGAGCAAAGATGTGCTAAGCTGTTTTAATTTCTTGTGAAGATATTTTTATAGAAGAAAATCAAGTCAACACTCCAGTGTATACACAGACGTTTATGGAGATAGGAAGAATTAATCAGTCCATAAAGTTCCCAATGTAAAGATGAAGAAGGGGCCTGGGGGGAGGGGAGAAACCATTGATCAAACGAGACTGTTCTAGGAGATGCACAGATTAAAAAAAAAAAAGGCTTCTCTCCAAGCTTCTTAAATATTGGCAAGCAGTAAGGTCAAGATTTTTTTGTTGTTGTTATGGAAAGTTACAGATAATTAATGTTGTTGAAAGAAGACTATTCCACTGGCGTCTTGCAGACTAGCCCCCCGGTCTGGAATCTCCTGAAAAGAAACAAGTCAGGAAAAATCCACTGAGAAACTGCCAATTTCAATGAGCAATAAGTAACAGCCCAAGATTGCAAAAGCCGTTGAAAAAGTTACTTGTTTTAGCTGATATTTGATATAAAGCACAAGTCAGCCCCAGGCAATGAACTTGAGGGGGAAGGAGATAGTCTCTTGGTTACACACACACATGCTCACGCACACGCCCTCATCCCCCTATCAGTAAAGAAATTAAGCTGCAACACAAGGTTAAGAATGTTCAACATTGGCATGAATAATTACAATTTTCATTACTTCCTAGAAACATAGCTCCGTCTTTAATATAATGGGCAGGAAATGTTTCTTTGCTTCTAAGAAGGTCATTGCTTCCCCTTCTGACTTTTTTTTTCGGGGCTCTGTTGGCGCTTATCCTTGAACTGGGCAGCAGCTCTGGCAGACCCAGAGCCTGGTGCAAGGCCCTGGTGACTCTTGGTCGCCCTCGGCAGCCTCTTCAACTGCTAAATGCCAGATGCAGGAGGTCAGACTCACAAAAAAAATCTCCATTGACAGAGACCTTGGTGGCAGCCTTTAGGTGCAACCCAGCAACCCATTCCCTCTGAAATAATCCCTTCTGTGGATCAAAAAACATTTATAAAGTGCCTATTTCCCCCTTGGTGCCTGGCACTATGCCCGGGGATATAGAGATAAAAGTGAGAAAGACCCTGCCCTCAAGGAGCTTAAGATCAATCCTGCGGAGACATCTACATACATAAATATTTACAAAATCAGTGTGGACAGTGTCCAAGGCAGACAGGTAGGGAGAAGAAGCAGCTGTAAATGGGAGAATCAGGAGAGCTTTCTTGTGAAAGGTAGTACTTGATTGATCCTGATAAGTAGATAGGTGGTCCTCTAGCCTTTCCTTGAAGCCCTCCAGGTAGGCTGTGTCTTACAAAAGGCTCCATTTATTAGGATGTTTTTCCTGACAGCAAGCCTAAATGTACCTTTCTATAACTTCTACCTGCTGTTCATGGTTCTGCCCTCTGGGATGAAGTAGATCAAAATCAATCTCCCTTCACTGCCATCTTCTCTTTTCTAGGCCTTATACGCTCTCTGTACAAAACCTCCTCTCTGGTACCCCATCCCTGTATACCCTGGTATGAGGTTGTACCTTGTTGCTTTGGCATTCAGAAGCTGCTTCTGTATCTCAGGACAGCTCCCAACTTTTCACTAGGAAGGTGAGTGAGTATTTTCTTGGTGGGCCAGAGGGAACAGGCAGCATGAATGACTTATTAAGGGATTTCAGAGAGTCATGGATTTAGTGAGGAAGAGACTAAAGAGGTCAACTAGTCCATGCTCCCTCACCCCTCATTTGTAGTAGGTAAGGGACCAGACTTGCTAAGGTCATGCAGACCTTTCACAAGGGAGAAAGTCTGGATTTGAACCTAGGTCCAGTGATTCCAATCTTTTTTTCCTCTACATCATAGCTGAACCTCTGAGAAGCCCAAGGCCAGGCAAGACCCTGTTTTGTCACTGTTTGAGGAGGACAAGATCAGAGGAAAGAGAAACCCCTGCCAGAATTGGCTTAGGGTTTTTTAAGGACTCCAGTCTACCCTTCTGCTCTCTAGTCAACAGAACAAAGAAAGACTAAATTCTAGCCAACTTGTCTCCTAAAATCCCAAGAATTGAAAGACACGTTGGTGGCCATCTAATCCAATCCACCCCTGAAATAGAATCCCCACTAGCATATTCCTGACAAATGGTCATCCATGCTTTGCTTGAAGACCTCCAGTAAAGAGGAAACTGCCACCTCCTAAGGCAGTGGTTCTCAACCTTCCTAATGTCGGGATCCTTTAATACTTGTATGTGGGCGGACCCACCTGGAGACAGGTAGAGAAGCAGTGTCTCAGTTCCTAAGACCATCGGAAATATGTGCTTTCCAATGGTCTTAGGTGACCCTTGTGAAAGGGTCATTCGACCCCCCAAAGGGATCATGACCCACGGGTTGAGAACCACTGTCCTTAGGCATCCTGTTCTATTTGGGGGCAGCTCCCTTTATGGAGGGATTACAATGGGATGAATGTTTCATAAGATCCATTGTAAATTATTCTTGCATTGTTGTTTCTAGTTTTTGCCCTTTGAGATGAAACAGAACCAATCTAAGCCCGCTGTCAGGGAACAACCCTTCAGATATTTGAAGTCAGTGATCATCCTTCCTCCACTCCTACCAAGAAAGTCATCATTGCCTAGGGTAGTTTGAGGGAGAGTGACAGTCCATTGGAAATATGATGGCTGCAGAGTTGAGTCCAAAGAAATACTTTGGGAGAGGGGCTTGGACTATGTTCTTAGGGTGACAGAGTAAGAGATAAAAAGGACCCCAGAGGCCATCTGATTCAGGAAACTCACTCCCTTCATTTTTCAAAAGAGGAAACTGAGGCCCAAGGAGATTAAAAATGACTTGCCTAAAGTCATACAGGTAGTAAGCATCGGAAGGTAAGATTTGAACTCTGTTTACAGAGACAGTTCTTCCCACTGTTCTACATGATCAGATTAGCTCAAATCCCATCTCCCTGCAGCCATCTGGCTTGGTCTCAGGGGTTTTTAACCCAGGATCTACAGGCCCCAAGAAGTCTATGGATAGATTTCAGTGGGCTCCACGAATTTGGATAAAGAAGAAAAAAATTACGTCTTTTTCTTTTTCCCACAAACCTCTAACTGAAATTTAGCATTTTCTTCAATTATTTAATAGCACATAATTTGCATCTTGACAAGATATTCCACGCTATATACAATATTCCACTTCGACAAGGAAGGTTAGTGTATTTTCTCAATTTTTCTCCAGGGCCGTATTTGTTCATTCTAATTACATACCATTTAGGTTCAGGGTTTTTTGTTGTCAGTGGCAGTATTACCATTTATGTTGTTGTAGACGGTCTAGAGGATGTTTTCTTGGTTCTCCTTAACATCACTCTGCATAAATTCATGTATCTTCCCAGGCTTCTCTAAATTTCTCATATCTGTCCCTTCTAACTCAATAAAAATATTTCATTGCTTTAATAGACCGCAGCTCGTTTAGCCATCCCCCAACCAATGGGTGACGACTTTGTTTCCAATTCTTTATATCACTACAAAAAAAAGTTTTCTTGTACATGGGATGTTTCTGTCTTTAACCTCCTTGGGGTATATTCCTAACAGCTAGATCTCGGGTCAGCGAGAATGGACATTTTAGTCCCCTCCTAGCATGATTGCAGTTAACTTTTAGAATTCTTGCCCCAGTTTGCAGGTCCATCAACACTGTGTCCGTCTTTCTATAGCCTCTCCATCTCTGGTCATCTTTGCCGATTTCCTGAATGTGAGGCAAAACCTTAGACTTATTCAGATTTATATTCCTCTTATTATTGATTTGGAACAGTCTGGCATAGATGATGGTTAATAGTTTGTGATTCTTTCGAGAACTCCTATTTGTTAATATCATACACAGGACACACATATAAACATGTATGTGTATATATGTACATGAATGTACACATATATATGTATTGTGTAGATGTATATACATGGGGAAGGGAAGGTATGAGAGAGGAGTTATAATAAGACATTCCTCTTATTATTGATTTGGAGCAATCTGTCATATGTGATTGTGCATAACTTGTGATTCTTTTGAGAACCATGTTTGTATAGTAAGCATCAAGGATGAGATTTCAAAATGGCTCCTCTAGAATCCAAGTTCAGTATTCTATCTATTATGCTATAGAGCCTATCTGAATCTAATAGGTAGGGAACCTTCCTACTTGAGTAGAGAATGGTCCTGAAATATGGTATGGGGAGCTCCCACTGGAGAAACTCTCACCACCTGTGCAGATTATAACTCATCTGGATCTTATGGTCTTAGGAATTTGCCTGGAACATTGAGAGGTCAAGTGACTTGTCCAGGGTCACACAATGAAAGGCAGGATTTGAACCCAGGTCTGCCTGCCTGACTTCAGCACTGACCATCTGTCTGTTATGCCCCTCTGCTTTTCCTAGTCTAGAATCTAACAAGCCAGTTGGCTCTCTCCAGATGTCTTGACTACTACTCCATGGTGTGTCTACAAGGCTTAGCGCAGCCCCGCAGCTGATGTGCCGTGGGCTGCCATCACTGCTTCCCTCTCCTTCTCTGGTCTGTTCTCCCTCCCCCAAAGCCAGAGCCCAGCAAGGCTGCAAGGCCAGACGTGAGAGGATTGGTGTGAGGATCAGCTGATGCCAATTCTGCCACCATGCACAGATGTATCTGCCAGTTCCTGATGGGTGGAAATGATCTGGGAGCCACTCACTTCATTGATAATTAAATTCAAATTAAGAGAGATTTGCATTTATCAAAAGACTGTTTGACAAGGCGTCACTGTTCCGATCCAGCACTGGGGAGCCAGGGAGTTTGCAAAGCAAGGTGGAGATTGGGGAGGGGGAAGGAGGAGCAGGGAAGAATTAGGAGAGGGAATAGCAATGCAGATGAAATGGCATCCCCCTTTCCTCCCCCCAGCTCAGAATCCTAGGATGTTATTATCCCTGAAGGGCTTTCAGCAAAAAGGGGAGTCTTTTGCCCATTGAGAGGACCCATTGAAAACAGTGGGTTTGTCAGTGGTTCTGGGTTCAATGGGAGACACAAGAGAAGCTGGTGATTGAGCTAGAAAGATCTGAAAGGCCAAGACACTGAAGAGATGAACTGCCTTTAGCATCCCAATGACAAGATATCCCTTACTAGCCATGCTGATCAAGTCCATACACACTTGTCCATTCTGTGTAGCACCTGTCCAGTCAATTGGCACACTGGGTAGATCCCTGGGCCTGGAGTCAGTCAGGCAGACTTCTGTCTGCCTCAGTTTCCTCAGCTGTAAAGTGGAGATAGTAATAGCACCTTCCTCACAGAGTCGTTGTGAGTATCAGATGAGTGCTTAGTATCATGCCTGGGACATAGTAGTTGCAAAGATGTCTTCTTGTGAATCCACTGGGTGAGGGGGTAGTGTACCCAATTTTCTCTAAATCAGAGGATCTTAGCCCACCGACTATGAACGTGGTTTAAAAGAATTAATAACTCTTTTAATATAATTGCTTTCCTTTGTAAACCTATGCATTTTATTTTATGCCTTCAAAAACAATTCTGAGAGGTTGTCCAGACTGATATGGCACAGAAGATGTTAGGAAACTCTGTATTGAATCTCCTGCTATTTGAGTGAATGCTGAGGAGACTCGCCCATTTCATCTTTCAACATCCATCTCCCTAAGATGCTCTGGAAAAGTTTGTTCCAAGAGGGGGAAGCTGGTGGGGTGGGGTTGGGGGCTGTTAAGAGGCTGGGTTCAAGTCTGCTTCCGACTGACTGTGAGCCCCTGAGGCAAGTCACCTTGATCGCTAGTTATCTTGGAGAAGACTCTCAAAAACTAAACATTGTAGAAGTGCTGACTGGCATTGATATTGGGAGTTTCTTCACTGGGAGTTCCCTAGGCCAGTGTGCTCCCTTATCTTCCCAATGACATATATGTATATGGCTTCCCCTGTATAATCCTTTGGATGGAATAGGTTTCAGTCTCTTTCCATCCCTTCTTTGTGTCTTTGCATTACCCTTTGAGTAACATTCAGTTTCTTTTCTTTGGAAACTGGTGTTCTTTGGCCCTTAGGCAGCTTGATGGTACAGTGGATAGAGCACCTGGCCTGGAGTCTGAAAGACCCATGTTTCTGATTTAAATCTGGCTTCAGACACTTCCTAGCTGTGTGACCCTGGACAAGTCACTCAACCCTGTTTGCCTCAGTTTCCTCATCTGTCAGATTTCCTTGGAGAAGGAAATGGCAAACCGTTCCAGTATCTCTGCCAAGAAAACCCTAAATGGGGTCACAAAGAGTTGGATATGACTGAAAAACAACAGCAACAACAAAATTCCATGATCCACTGCCTTACAACATCCTTAGAAGATTGTTAGCATTAAGAAGTTGTGCCTTGGTTTCATGGAGAAGCTGGAGTCATTAAAAGATCTTGTCAATTTCCTATGCAACCTCCTCTGTTCCTCCTATTCGGTTCTAGACCCATCTCCTTGTCTTGAGACAGTCTCTTTCTTGGCCATTTTTCTAGACGCCAGAACAAGGCCTCAGCTGGTCTCCATCTTCCACAGTGGAACCTCCCAGACCCCCAAGGGATCTCCCCAGGATTCCTGTAGGGGTGATTTCGTGATGCTGCTGAAACCCAAAAGCAGCCATGAATCTGAGAAATGATGGCGTCAGTGGATTTAGGATTGGGAATCGCGGGAAGAGGTCAAGAACTCATTATGCTTAGTATCAGAGCCCAATTTCCTGCATTGCCTGGAGTTCATTCCACATCAGTGCATTGGCATTTGAAATATAATCTAATTCGGGCAGCAGCTATAACATTTTAATATCTTACCTATAAATAGTTAGGGCTCCCTTAAAGATGATTTACCCAGACTACCATTGGCTTCTCATTGGGAGAAAGGAGCAGGTGGATGAGCCGGGGGACTGGGTACAAACCCTGAGTCTGTCTTTACTTAATCAGTGACTTCCTCTGACCTCAACTGCCGTTTTCTCTGGTGGTAGAGATGGCGTGTTTGTGTATGACTGTGTGTGTGTGTGTGTGTGTGTGTGTGTGTGTGTGTGTGTGTGTGTAGGCACTCAGAAGGAAGGAAAAGTTTTTCTCTAGCCTTTGTGGAAAAATGTGTGCATACATGGGGGGAAAGGTTGATTTGAATTGAAAAAAAATGAGGCTGTAATTGGAAAGCCAGGTGCATTTATATCCCTAGTTTCAAACAAGCAAACAGCTTACTATTATGTCAAGCACTGTGGTAGGATTTGGGGAGACAGACAAAAGCCAAACATGGGCTGTCCTCAATTCTGTCCATAAGAGATGCCTTTCTGGGACTTCACTCTGTACCCCAAAGCAAGACCTTATCTCGTCTCCCCAAACTTAGTCCTTGTTTTAATGTAGTCTGGGTGAGATTTTGGATTATAAGGTGCAGAACAAGGAAGGACCGAGGACCCTAAGACACGAGAGGAAGACAAGACGTTTAGTCAGCAGAGAAAGCATGAAGCCCACCAGCTTTACGGAAAGGATATACAAGCTGAGGGAGAGTTGGGGAGGATGGAAACAGGTTGGGTCCCACTGTAGTCCCTGCTAGAACAGGGCACCCAAAATGGAAGGGTTGAGTAGATTTTTGACGGTTCCTGTCTGAGGCATTGATGGGAAGGAGAAGGGAGCCTAGACATGGTATAGCCAAGGTTCAGGGACTAGCACTGACTCATGATCCATGCTGAAAGGAACACCTGGGAAATGGGTGGTTAGTTCATATCTGCACTCCCTGCTGCTGGAAAAGGGGGCTTTCCTTTGACTGGATGACCTAAGGGAGCTTCCTTAAGGGACAACTAGGTGGAACAGTGGATAGAGCACTGGATTTGGAGTCGTTCCTGAGTCCAAATCCTGCCTTAGACACTTGACATTTACTAGCTGTGTGACCCTGGACAAGTCACTTAACCCTTACTGACCAAAAAAAAAAAAAGATAAGAAAAAAGAACTAAGAGCCATGGGTAGACTGTGCAAAGAAAGGCAGTAATATGGTAGAGATGATCAGGTTCTGGACTTGGTATCTGGAAGAGCCGGGTTCACATACCTCCTCACACACTTAGTAGCTGTGTGATCCTGGGCAGGTCAGAACCTCTCAGTGCGTCAGTTTCCTCATCTATAAATTGCAGGGGAATAGGCTCAACAACCTCAGGGATCCCCTCCAGCTCTGTGCTCCCTGTGAACACAGAACCCTGTTTCTCAGCTCTCCAAGAGGAGCTGAGCTTGTCTTGAAGAGGTAAGGTGGTGATGTATTACCTATGCAATTTCTTTTACAAAGCTTCCTCCGGAGCTTTTGTGTAACTAGAATCTGTTGACAGTGGACATTTGGCCAGAAGGCAATTCTCACTTTCTCATCAATACAGTAGATTGAGTAGACGGTGAAGGGTTTTTTTTTCCAAGATGCAATATGGCCTGTCAGAACGGAAATCCCTTCTTGATACAGAAATATGTGTGCATACGGTGATTTTTATTTTCTTGTTTACCCTGGCTGCTGTAGCCCAGTATTACAGCCAGCCAGGTGCCTGCTTCCTTCGTGTTTTGTACAGCTGACTTTATGTTCCACGGCCGGGAAGGTTCTTTCTTTTTTATATTAATAGGTTTTATGTAGTTGATGTTTCCCACTTACACTTGAAGGTGTAGAGAGCAGACGTTAAATATAAGCGTCTCCAGCATAGGCTGTTGATGGTCGGGAATCCATCTGAGCAAATGACTTAACTGGTTGGTATCCTTTATTGGTTGAATGGGAGCAGAAGTCATCATGGAGCCTTGGACTGGATGACCCTTCTTGGCTTATGGGTCAAAAGAGTTAGAGACTTGACTTCCGCTTGGAGAGACGTTGAACCATAGAAGGTCATACCTGGGAGGGTCCTTAGAACAAAGAAAGGCAGAGCCAGGAAAGATCCTAGAGCACAGAACTTTGGAGCTAGACAGAATGTCAAAGCTGGCTGGTGTGACCTTAACTGAGTCCCTTGACTCCGTTCCCTCTCCATAAAATGGGAGAGACGAATTAGGGGAGGGGTCCTTTACCTGAGGTATGTGAACTTCTTTTTTTAATAGTTAGATAACTGTATTTCAATACAATTGGTTTCTTTTGTAATTCTATAATTTTTATTATGCATTTAAAAACACTATTCTGAAAAGGGGTCCATAGGTTTCACCCAGCTGCCAAGGACAGGCTTAATACAAGAATAGTTAAGAACCCTGGTATTAGATGGTCTTTATAGAATGTTCTAGCTCTGACAGTATTCTAAGGCCATTTTTATAGCAACATTCTGTGTTGCAAGGCCCCTCCTCACTCTAACATTCAGTTTCTAAGGACCCTCCGAGCTCTGACTTTCTGTGTTTCAAGGTCTCCCTTAGCTCTAACATTCCAAGACTCTGAAGGTCTTTCTTTTAAAACAGGAGTTCTTAACCTTGCATATATCAAGGACCCCTTTGGGAAAGCCTATGAACTTCTCAGAATAATATTTCTAAATACATGAAATAAAATACAAAAATATTGCAAAGGAAACCAATGATTTTGAGATGTAGTCTCTTTTTAAACTTCATGGGCCCTGAGTGAAGAAGCCCTTTGACATTCTGTCCAGCTCCCAAGTTCGGCTCTCTAAGGTCCTCCAAGCTCTGATTTTCTTTGTTCTAAGATCTTCCCAGTTATGACTCCTTATGTTTTAAGGTACCTCCAAGATCTAACTTTTCATATTCTGAAGTCCCTTCCAGTTGAGGGACTCTAGGCTGATTCTACACTCCTCCTATGTCATCTTGATTATAAGCTTAACATTTCTGTATTTCAGTCTTTTCATCTCTAAAAAGGGAAGCAGAGAAACCAATACTAGGTATTGATGGCTCTAGCCTCCAGGCCCTCAGTTAGCCAAACCCCATGTGATGGTCCCGTTCAAATCTGTTTCTTTGTATATTACATAAATGGGTTAGACTGAGTGACTTCATGGGCTCCTTCCCACTTGACATCTATGAGCCTGGGATCACAGCATCCTCTGATTCCCAAGCTATGGAGTCTTCTATTCCCTTCAGTGAAACCCTTACCCAAGCCCTTTTTGATTTTCAACTCAAACTGACACCTGTCACCCAACTCCATCTTTCAACTTTTCTAGAGACTTTTCCTCTTCTCTCTTGGGGATAGCAAGAGTGGACCAAGGTGGAATCTTCTCAAAGAGGCCTCACTAGGGGCAAGCAAGCCTGAAGTTGATTTCAGCTGTGGATTAATAAACTTCCATCAGATTTCCAAATGGGAAGGAATTCTCCAAAATAAGCCCCGGCGCCATGTACAGGCAAAAAAAAGGGGGAGGGAAAACCAAGACAAAACAAAAAAACCCAATGTGCCCATCTGGGTATTTGAAAGCAATCACCAGGTATCAGGAAGTCTGGGGCCATTGTATGACAGACAGTCCCAATTTAATCCGTCTATCTAGTGTTCCATCTAATTACT
>CM053580.1:564627046-564734691 GCA_028627135.1 Pseudochirops cupreus | reverse complement strand
TCCTCTCTTCTCTCTCTCTCTCTCTCTCTCTCTCTCTCTCTGTCTTTCTCTGTCTCTGTCTCTGTCTCTCTCTCTCTCTCTCTGTCTCTCTCTCTCTCTCTCTCAGCAGCTGTTGGGCCCTTTTGTTAACGATGGAGTCTGAAGAACCTGATGGAGGGAATGGACAGTGGCTATTCCATATTTTCTAAAACAGCTCCTGGCTGGTAATTTACAGACAGGAATGGTACAATGTGCCTTGAAACTGGATGAATTTCTCTGTGATGAATCTGGCCATCTTGGAGGGAATGTGTAACTGGTGGCATTTAAACATGCCAGAAGACCTGATTTTACAGGGAAGGAAAGGAGGAGATATGGAGGCTGTTTACTCAGGACATCATCTCTTTACTAAAAGCAAAATGCTGGTGCTAATGATGCCTGGCCTCTCCGGGCTCAGATCCACTGCTGCCCTGATTTTCTGGGTAATTGGGACTGTGCAGATATTTTTTTGCTTTCCTGGAATCTTTTGAATCAAATTACCTTTCCCTATAAATACTGGCTCTCTGACCCTCAATCCTGTAGAGCAACCTTACCTTCCCCTGACCCTCTTGTTGGTTCCCCTGACCCTCTTTAAGTAGCAGCCTGATGACCGCTTCTCAAGTAGGTGTCATGGTGGAGATTCCTTTCAGATATCAGGTAAATAGGGACAGCTAGGCAGTACCCTGGAGCACCTAGGTGAAACAGTGTATAGAGTGCTGGGCCTAGAGTCAGAAGGACCTCAGTTTAAATCTGGCCTCAGAAACTTACTAGTTGTGTGACCTTAGGCAAGTCACTTAACCCTTTTCTGTATCTTGCTGCTGGACCCATATGGCTCCAGAAGAGAGAGTGAGGCTGGTGACTGCACAGCCCTCCCTTACTTCAATCCAATTCACTTGCAAGTCATGGCATCACCTTCCTGATGTCTTGGTCCTCTTTGAGAATGAAGGACAAAGAACAACAATACCCCTATTTGCCTCAGTTTCCTCATCTGTAAAATGAGCTGGAGAAGGAAATAGCAAATCACTCTTTGGCACACTTTCTTTGGCAAGAAAACCCCAAATGGGGTCATGAAGAGTCGGCCACAACTGAAGCATCTCAGCAACAAAAAAGAGAGGCAGCAGTTCCAAGTGGACGGGGAGCTTATCTCAGAGTCAGGCAGGTCTGGGTTCACGTCCCACCTCTGACACATATATACTGGCTCTGTGGTCCAGGGCAGGTCATTGAACCCCTCAGTAGCCTAGATAACGTGCTAAGACTGTCAGTTTCAGAGAGGGTATGGTCTATATCTGCAGAGAAATTTCTTCACTAAAAATTTTATGTAGCAGTGAGATAAGATATGCTCCACAAATGGGTTAGACCCCATGGCTGCCAAGGTTCCTTCCAATTCTAGATTCTGTCATTTTTCAGTTGAATCCCATATTCATTCCAAGTTGAGTCAAGATGGCAGCCATGGCAGGTGACATTCATGGTCCTATGGGTCCTAAGGGTTCTGGGTTTCCAAGCCAGACTTGGGGGCCTGACCAACTTATGCTTCTCCCAGAGGAATTCAATCCAAAAGGCATTTATTATGTATTGAATATGGTGCTAGGCCCTGGGGATACCCAGATAAAAAAAAAGCAGCCGTTCTTACCCTCATTCTTACCCTATGGGAAGGGGGAGACATTTTAACATGTAAACAGATGAGATCATAGATTTTAGGGTTGGAAGGGACCAACCTTCTCTTTTTATAGATGAGAAACTGAGGTCTCCAGGGATTGATTAAGTGATCTTCCCCAATTCACCCACCTAATAAGAAGCACAGTGATAAGAAGGATGTAATTGGAGTCTCAAGTCCTGCGTCTGAATCCCAGCTCTACCACTTGCTTCCTCGTGTGACCTTAGATAAGTCATTGAACATCTCTGGGCCTCAATGTTCTCATTTGTTAAATGAGAGGATTAGCCTAGATGCCCCCTGAGGTCTCTTCTGGCTTGTGATTGGTGATCCTAGGGTCTGGTGTATCAGAGACTGGATTTGCACCCAGGTCTTCTCATTCCAAATTTATTGGTCATTTCACTGTATGACGGACTTCCTGGCTTCCCCCATCAATATCTCCCTCCTTACAAGTATTGATCTAATCATTTGGGGAGGAAGAAGAGAGTATTTACAACTAATGGAATCAGCAAAGACTTCCTGTAGGAGGCGGCCCATGAGCGGAAACTTGAAGGAAGTTGAGGATCCTAAAGGGGGTGGGAGGGTGGGAAGAAGGAATGCATTGTAGGCATGGTGGACAACCAATGCAAAGGTCTGGAGGTGGGAGATGGAGAACTGAGTTTGGGTAATAATAAGAAGACTTGGTTAAAGAGACCATTGAGTCTGTAAAGGGAAGTGATTTGCAATTAACCTGAAAAAAAGGTAGACTGGTCCTAGGTTGAGAAGAGCTTTAATGCCCAAGCTGAACCTTGCTAAAGGAGAGTAATTCCAAGGCTTCAAGTGCCTTGCATATATTTACAGCCCCAAACCTATAATTTCTTGTGCTGAATAGACTAATACACGGATGTCAAAGGTTAAATTCCAATGCGCCAATGAGGTACCCATCTTTCATGGAGAGGTGGCATTCTCACCAGGCGTCTTCCATGTTGTCATGGAGACGAAGGCATGGGACCCCAGAGATTGGAGCTGGGAATTAATGGCAGTCCCGGGTAAAGGATTCCTGTCTTGGCTGAGTTGATGGATTACATTGATGTGCCATTTGTCATACTGTAATTGTTCTGGCAAATGTAATACCCACTAGTATAAACATTGTGCTGCTTTGCTAATAAAACCGAAAATAGGAAGAGAAAGGATGATACAGTGCCGTATTCACTTAAAGAGACAATGCCTCTTTTCTATGTCGGAGCCCACTTTTTCTTCCTGAAACCCAGCTTGGGCCGTCCTCTCTTTATTGATGGGCCTGAATGTGCTAAGGAGCTGTCCACCTCCTTCATGGAATACTTAGGATGAAGCCTCTTGCTTTCTAGGACAAAGGATTGACATTAGAGGCTCTATGATCTGGCCCCAGGCTGTCCTTCCAGACCTCTGTGTCCAGGCATAGACCTTACTCTGGAGACAAACTGGGAGCCAAATGCACCAAGTAAAATTCCTCAGCCTGATGAAATCCATAACTCCCATCAGAAAACAGGCTGCTCCATGGGGCCAGGCCCCTCCATGCCCTCGGCCTCTCTAGTTATTAGCTCTATTAGCGCTAGCTCTCTCTCTCTCTCTCTCTCTCTCTCTCTCTCTCTCTCTCTTTCTCTCTCCTTTCTGTGTATCTCTCTCTTTCTCTCTTTCTCTCTCCCCTCTCTGTGTATGTCTATCCGTCTGTCTGTCTCTCCCCTCTCTGTGTATGTGTGTGTGTCTCTCTCTCCCCTCTCTCTCTTCCCTCTGTTTTTTCTCCATCTTCTTCTTCCTCCTCCTCCTCCTCCTCCTCCTCTTCTTTCTCTACTTCTTTCTCCTCCTTCTCTTCTTTCTCTCCTTCTCCTCCTCCTCTCCCTCTTTCTCTCTCTCTCCTCTCTCTACTTCTCTCCCTCTCCCTCTTCCTCCTCTTCCCCCTCCCCCCCTCCTCCTTCTTCTTGTTCTACTTGACCCAAGTGAGCAGAACCAAAAGCAAGGGATGGAAATTGTTCAAAGGTAGACTTTGTGTGAGGAAAAATGTGCTAAACTTTGAGCTTCCTCGAAGTGGAATGAGCTGCCTTGGGAAGTAGCAAGGTATGCCTGCTTTTTGGTTGGCAGGTCATTTTTCAGTCGTGTCCAGCTCTTTAGGACCCCAGAATGATCCCTTCTCGTCTTTCGGGATCTCTTCCGCTCTTCGGTTAGAATCCTCCCCGGTCATGGTTATAAAAGAAGCCTTCGTCCATTTTCTTCTATTTCTTTTAATGAAGTGACTTTATATTTAAGTTGAGTATTATTGTGGCATATGGTATAAAGTACTGATTTAAACCCATTTTTTTCCAAACTACTTTTCAATTTCCCAAGCAGTTCTTGTCAAATATAGATTTCTTCCCCAAAGAGTTTGTTTTTAGTTTTATCAAATACTGGGTTTGGGGGTTTATTTGCTTTGTTGTTGTTGTTCAGTCATTTTTTCAGCCAAGTACAATTCACTGTAACCCCATTTGGGGTTTTCTTGGCAAGGATACCAGAGTTATTTGCCATTTCCTTCTCCAGCTCATTTTACAGATGGGGAAGCTGAGGCAGACAGGGTTAAGTGACTTACCCAGGGTCATACAGCTACAAGCTGTTGAAGGCTGAATTAGAACTTAGGAAGATGAGTCCTCCCTGACTCTGGGCCAGGCACTCTGTCCACCTAGCTTACCGACTCTCCCTCCCTAGATGCTTTAAAAGTAAAAACTGGACAACTGTTTGTTAGATATTCTGTAGAAGATGTTTTTGTTAAGGGACAGGCTGGACTAGATGGACTAGATCCTTCTAACTCTGAGATTCTGTGATTTTGTCATGTTTGTTGAATGAAAAAGTACATGTATGGATCACAGCACCTAGTTCAGTGTCTGAAACATGGTGATTAATAAATGCTTATTGACTTGGACAGATTAATGAATGAATTGCTGCTTCTTGGTGTTGCCATTTTCCCAGGCCTGGGGAGAAGGAGCTTTGTTGTTCATCCCCAGAATCAGACTTTCCAAGTTGCAAAAGAGTGAAGCCCTTTAACTTTGTCTTTATAAGACCAAGAATCATCAACATTACATCCCCAATAAAGGATCACTCAACCTTTATTGGTGGAAAAAAACCTTATCCCATAGGCTAGCTCTCTCTCCCTTTGCCATTTTCATCAGATTACCAGATTCCTGATAATTTATATTGATCTATATCCCCTTTTTTCTGAGGGATATGTGTATATACATATACATATACATATGTATGTATGTCTTTCTATGTCTATCTGTCCATCTGCCTACCCATCTATCCATCCATCTTTCTGTCTACCCATCTATCATCTATCCATCTATCTACCCATCTGTCCATCCCTCTACCTACCCATGTATCATCCATTTGTCCATCCATCTGTCTGTCTATCTATCTCTCTATCTATCTATCTATTATCTCTCTGTCCTTCTCTACCTATTATGATACATCTCTATTCTTCCTTAGCCATGGACTGAGTAAGGTTTAAGTACCTCCCCAGCTGGAGCTAAAAGCAATTGGTGGAGCCGATTTTTTTCTGGGCCCAATCCAAATATATCAATTCTGATCACTCAGTTATGGGGAAAAGACCCCAAAGGGAAGGAGTTTCTCCTTCTCTGTGTTGGGTTGAGGATGTGCTTAGGCTTACTTTGGTTTTCACTCGTTTTCTCCGCATGAAATGTTTCCCTACCCATTGTGTCTCCTCTTATCCTCCTCTCTGGAGTGCTGAGAGATGATATCCCATATCTGGGATCTTACAGTTCTTTTACCTGAAGGGATCTGTTTCTAGGGAGCCTGAGCAGAGGTTATATGCATCCATCTTCCTTAATCCACACCCATATCTGTCTACTCCCTCTCAACCCCCCTTTCCACTTTGTTCACCTAAAATTTTGTTCTCTTAGTACTCTAGGAAAGAACTTGCTTCCCTCTGATTTTTTTCATTACTTTTTTGGGTGGAGGAGGGGAGGAAAGCTGCCCTCATTTTGCATAAGTGAGGTGCCTCTGAAACAAAAACAACAAACCTCTTTTTTTTTGTCTTTTTGGAGGTGAGGTGAGGCAATTAGGGTTAAGTGACTTGCTCAAGGTCACACAGCTAGTAAGTGTTAAGTATCTGAGGCTGAATTTGAACTCAGGTCTTCCTGAGTCCAGGGTCAGTGCTCTATTCACTGCACCACCTAGCCATCCCCAACCCTCTTTTTAAGAACCCAGATGAGGTGAGGTGTATAAAATGCTTTGGAATCCTTAAACGCTATATAGATAGCTGGCTTTCAGTTTTATGTTGCTACTGATTGCGTATGATCTTGTTACTGCTACTGATTATAATTGTTGTTTGGATGGTCAGAGTTTGTTGTTGTAGCACAATGTGGCTTACTACCTAAAGGATGGCCCTCTGATTCAGAGGGCCCTGGGTTCAAGTGCTGACCTTGCCCATATTTGCCTTTGTGACCATCAGCAAGCCCCTTAACCTCTCAGACGACTTTCTAAAACAGGGATTTTTAACCTTGGTTCCACAGACTCCCAAGACATCGACAGACACATGTTTGCAGGGCCAGAAAACAGCAGCACCTTTATTTGTACTAACCTCTAACTAAAAGTTAGCATTTCCTTCCATCATTTAAAAATAAGATTCTGAGAAGGGGTCCATGGGCTCAACCATGAGACTGCCAGGGGGATCCGTGACACAGAAAACATTAAGAAGCCCGGCACTCAGGTTATGAATTGCTATTAAACTGGAACAACAACAGTAACAAATTATTATTATTATTTGGCCACAACTTGTGATTTTCATTGGTGTAGGTGTCAAATGCACCTCTTTGGGCTGATGAAAATGTAATTGGAAAATATTTTTTAAAAATAAACAAACAGGGTACATAGAATAGAGCACTGGCCCTGGAGTCAGGAGGATCTGAATTCAAATCCAGCCTCAGGCACTTGACACACTTATTAACTGTGTAACCTTGGGCAAGTCACTTAATTGCCTTGCCTTCCCCACCTCCAAAAAAAAATAAACAAACATACAGTGGAACATATGTAATGTTGAAACATGATTTTCTAAGTCACTCAGCAACCCAAGAGGGTCCTTATACATGGCTTGGTGGCCCCAAGTTTCTGTTTGACTGACGTGGGGAGGAAAGTCCCCTTTTACCCCAGCAGATTAGCACCTGGTGTGAATCTTAAAAATCATAGAGTTAGGGCTAGAAGGAGCCTTAGAGGTCATTGAGACTACCCCCATTTTACAGATGAGAAAACTGAGGTACAGGAAAGTTAAGTGACTTGTCCAAGATCACATAGCCAGTAAGTAAGAACAGGATCTGAACTCAGATCTTTCTAAATCCAAATGTCTAATCCCCTATATTACTTACTGAGTTTCCTGGAATCACTGAGAGGTTAAAGTGACCCCGCTGAGGGTCATGCTGGTAAATCTTTGTCCAAGGCAGGACTCAACCAACATCTTCTTGACTCTGAGAGTGCCTGTCATCATCATGGGTTCTGGTAGAAACAAGTCTGCTACAAAGTGTTATCCTTTAATCTTATGCAGATAGATAAAAGGGTTACTTTTTGTAACAGAATCAAAGTGTGGAATGTAAGTGTTTCTTCTGCAGACTTCCTGATAGCACCATGGGGACCCACCATAGTAACCATATTGGGGAGAACATGCCCTTCATCCTGTGGGCCCCCCCCCCACCGTCCATGCTTGTCTTTTGCCCACATGGTTTTGATTGGTGCATTTTGAGCACTTTTCATGCCTGATTAGGATTATTCAGTAGGGCAGCATGTATTTAAAATGTTGTTCTTAAATTTTTATGGGTCATTGTGTGCCTAGATGATTCTGGCCAATCGTTCAGTCTGTGATGAGTTTATTGGTTATATTCTCAGAGATGTTTTGAGGTTTGTGTTTATAGTAAAGGGGTTTGTTTATGAGCAGCTGTTATGCTCATCCATTGACTCTGATTCCAAATCCAGGTCCTTAATGGCTATATGACCCTGGCCAAGTCACTGGAGTGTTGTCAGCTGTGTCTTTGTCACCTCTGCCCTAGTCAAGTCTCTGAGAATATAAATTACTAAGAAGGTGCCAACGTGTTTTGGACAGGTAGTTTCCTCCCGCAGAATACTGATCATAGGTCTGATCTTCATTGCCATCATCATCACCTCTGACCTCTGTTCCAGTCATGCTTTCCAGACAGAACTTAACACACAAGTAATTCTTGGAGCAATTTTTTGGAGACTAAACAGCCTTTGGCACCCTCCATTGGCTCTCCAATGATGTTGTTTGATCAAGTACGATATGGAACTTGACTGGTTTCTCATTTGTTTTCCATTTCACTCCACTAAAAATCAATCTTTTCACTTTAAAATAGTCAAATCACATTTTTAAAAAGTGGTGCTGCCCACTTGGCACTCACCAGACTCACCCTGAGTGACTCTTAGCGTCAGCCTGCCCTTGGGATAATGGTTCCTAAGATATAGGATTGAGTGTGGAAAGAAGGGACCTCAGAGATAGATGATCTAATGCAAATCTCCTCTTATAACAGAAGAGGAAACTGGAATCCAGAAAAGTAAAGTGATTTATCCAGGGTCATACAGTGAGTGTCTACCACTGCCAAGATTTAACCCCAAACCCAGAGATCTTGCCACCAAGGAAATACTCAGAAAAATCACCTGTGAAGGCAACCACCAAGAGCCATTTGCAGAGATGTTCTGAGAGTCACAGTGATAAAAGTGCAAGGCTTCCTGGAATGAGCTCTTTCCAGGGGACCACATTTGCATGTATCAGTTTGGGTGTGTTTGTTTAAAAAAAAATCAGTCTCATTACCTTGAGATTTTAAGGTGCCTTGTATGTACAAACCCTTGTGATTTGTTATCAACAGCAAACAGCTAGATAGCCTTTAAAAACCAACATAAATGTTGATGTTTTTTCAAGTAGGAACAAGAAATGAGAGAACATCTGGTAAACTAAAGTGCCCTTTTCAGGGTTTAATTTGGCTTTTCTAGATTTTCCAATTTTTCTTTTCTCTAGAAGAAAACAGAGCATAGGAAGGGTGTCTACTGAGGGCCATATACAACATCAGAGCTGGGAGGGGCCTGAGAACAGGGGATGTCAAGGCTGAAGAAGATCTTAGATACTGTCCAGATCAGAATTTCTGAACCATTTTTGGGCCATGGGCCCTTCTGGCAGTCAACTAGTGAAGCCTATGGGCTCCTTCTCAGAAGCGTGTTTAATTGCCTACATTCATAATTGGAAGAGATGCTAAATTTCCATTAGAGGTTAGTGAATACAAAGGTATCATTATTTTTCTATCCAAGTTCACAGACTTACCAGAAGTCTATCCGCTGGACCCACAAGAGACACATGGGTAAGGATAAGGATATGACCCTTTATTTTAGGTCAAGATCTGGAGAGAGGAGGGAGTCATTCCAACCAATGGCCTGCGTTTGACCAGAACCCAAGTTCCCTTACTCCCAGGGCAATGGGGAAGGGAGCCATGGACATAATGATAAGCCAGATAGTGCAGAGGGCTCCTATGGGCAGGGAGGCCTGCCCAGCATTGGGGTGTCTCTTCGCAGAGCTTAAGTGGCCAGCCAGTTGTGGCCTTTCTTTAGGCATCCTCAAGGTAACCACAGGGCTACACTTAGGGAGAGGTACGGAATGGCTTCTACCTCAGCCCCTTGTGTTTCAAGATCCTGGGACCCCGCAGTAGGAAAAGAGGATACCTCATCACAGCTGGGTGTCACTTCTCGGCTTTCATTAGCCAGAGGGACTCCAGCTGACCATGGACACTGAACAGATGGGGGCCTGGAGGTGGGAGGTAGAGCGAGCCTCCCTGCCCTTCCCTAACTTAACCAGTCTTTGGAATCATGTGACTCTTCCCTGGCTGCTCCTTCTGTACCATTACTGATGGTAATCTGATTGTTCCCCTTCTCCATTGTCCAAGCTGGGCACTGGCTGCCCCCAGCTCTGCTCTGTCTGCACTGGCCTTCTGAAGCCAGCTCATATTCATATGGGTGGGGCTGGGGCCTCAAGGGTCACTCTATTTGCAGTGGTCATTCCTCTATTCCCTCTGGTATGCTCATGCATGCTGGGCCCAAGAGAATGGCTTATCTCTCTCTGTCCCCCACCCCCTCTCCTCTCTCTCTCCTCTCATTCTCTCTCTTATATTCTCTTTTCTTCTCTTGCTCTTTCTGTCTTTGTTTCTCCCTCCCTCTTCTCTCCTCTCCTCTCTCTCTGTCCTCCTTCCTCTCCTTTCTCTCATATATTCTTTCCTCCTCCCTTTCTTGTCTCTATTTCTGTCTCTCCTGTGTTTCTCTTCCTCTCTTTTCTCCCTCTTTCTATCTCCCTTCCCCCTCTCTTTATATATATATGTGTATATATACATATATAAGCATACATACATACATACATACACATATATATGTTTCTTTATCTCTCTGCTTCTCTCTTCAGTTTTCCTGTCCCTTTTTCTCCCTTTCTATTGCTGTTTTTGGTTTTATTTCTCTCCTTTTTTTATTCTCTCCCTTCCTATTTCTTTCTACTTCTTTTCTTAATGTATTTTTCTGTTTCTTATTCTCTTTCTCTCTTTCTCTTTCTGTCTGTTTCTCCCTCTTTGTGTCCCTTCTTTCCCTCCCCCTTTCTTGTTTTTTCTGTATCTGTTTCTCTTCCTTTTTTTGTTTCTCCCCTTCTTTTTGTCCTTCTTTGTTCCTGTCTTTTTGTTTTTGTCTCTCTCTACATCCTCCCTTTTGCTTTCTCTATTTCTCCCTTCCTGTTTGTTTTTTTCCTCCTTCCCTCTCTGCAGCTCCCTCCCTTTCTCTGTCTCTATTTCTTTCTTTCTTTCTTTCTCTCTCTCTCTCTCTCTCTCTCTCTCTCTCTCTCTCTCTCTCTCTCTCTCACTTTCCCTTACCCCTACCCCCACCCCATCTTTACCTCTCTCTGCTCTCATGTGAAGTATTGCAGGATCTGGTGTTGATGGAGGCTGGATTTCAAGATAATACTTAACTGAATTTGATTATGGGTTCATTGCATCAGGAGACCACAATATAAAAATGGATGAGATGAAAGGAGAGCTAGTGTCGAGATCTGAGAGCTTGAGATCCAGTCAAGTGGGGGTCCTTCAAAATTAGTTGAAAAGAAAGTGGGGTGAAGCTTGGGGTGAAACCCCAAGAGGCCACCTGTGACTCAAAGTGTAATGCAGAGGTAGAAGGAAGAGGCTGGCTGGGTTGGAGAGAGAGATGTTCCTGCTGAGAGTAGGGAGAAGTCATCAGCAGAGCCCCGATCCCCAGCAGGGAAGAGTGCTAAGACTAGAATTAGGAAGTGGTAGCCTGTAGTTTTCCTTCCCTTGGCTTAAATCAAAGACAGGCTTCTCCCCCCCCCAAAAAAAAAACCCCAACTTGGATTTCTTTGAAAAGAGGCTTCACCAAAAATGTTCTGTGGACTTTGGGGGCGTGGTACAAATCTGGATCTTTGACTTCATTGAGGTGGGGAGCTCCCAGTGCAGAAGCACCCTTCAGTGATGCAGAGCTGCAGTGCTTTGTCTTAGGGAGGCCCGGGGTACCCTTGAATGTTTCAGGGACTTACCCACAGCTAGTTCTCAGGTCTCAAAGACAAGACTGGAAGCCAAGTCTCTCTGGCTTTAAAGCCAGCTTTTAATCCACTCTGCCACACTGCCTGGCTAATATCATACATACCATGCTCTAGACATTCCTATTGTTTTTACCATACTGAAGAAACCTGCAAGATTATGGTGCCCGTGATGATTGTGCGCCTTCCAAGGTCATCCTTTGCTCTGCTCGGGGTCTGGGGGGTGCCAGCCTCCTAGGCTGGAGAGGCTCTAGATATGGGGCCTCTGGTGGCCTGGATGTCTGTCATCCAGAATCAGGTTCAGCTAAATTTGGAGATGCTCATTATGGAATGGCCTCAGAGTCACGGCCTGGGAGTCGCTGAAATTCCCAGGTATTGTCTACTAAGACACAGAAGCATCACGGTCTGGGTCAGTGCCTTTCCTGCAGAAAGTCTTTCCTGATCCCCTGCCTGTTAGTGTTCTCTGCATGTACACACACACACACGCACATGTGTCTATATGTACACACCCATATATACACATACATATATGTATATAGAGAAGGGAGAGAAAGAGTGTGTGTGAGTGTGTGTGTGTGTGAGTGTATGTGTGTGAGTGTGTGTGCGTGTGAGTGTGTGTATGTGTGTGTGAGTGTGTATGTGTGTGTGAGAGTATGTGTGTGAGTGTGTGTGTGTGAGTGTGTGTATGGGTGTGAGTGTGTGTGTGTGAGTGTATGAGTGAGTGTGTGTGTGAGTGTGTGTGTGTGTGAGTGTGTGTATGTGTGTGTGAGAGTGTGTGCGTGAGTGTGTGTGTGAGTGTGTGTGTGTGTGTGTGTGTGTGTGTGTGTGTGTGTGTGTGTGTAAATCGTAGTGGAGATGGTACTAGCACCTGGAGAAGATCAGGATGGGATTCCTTTATGCCCTGCTACTTGAGCTGAGCTTAGAAGAAAGTACAAATTCTGTAAGTCATAATGATGAAATGATTATTTTTATATCTGGTGTCTATACAGTGACTTTCGTGTGCCAGGGACTGTGCTCAAGGGTTATCTTGTTTGATCCTCACAACAATCCTGTGAAGTAGGTGCCTTTATTATTTCCATCTTGTGCCTGAGGAAATGAGGCAAACAGAAGTCAAGTGACCTATCCAGGGTTAGTCACTCAGCTAGTGAGTGTCTAAGGCCAAAGTGGAATTCGGGTCTTCCTGACTCCTGGCTCTCTATCCACTGCCCCACCAAGCTGTGAGAAGAGAGTGCATGCCAGGCAGTGGGGGACAGCAGGTACCATATCATGAATGGGGAGCATAAGGCAGGCTGGTTGGGCTGGGTTGGCTGGTCTGTGAGGGGGAGTCGTGTGGGATGATCCCAGAAAGATGGAGTGGGTCAAGATTACAGAAAAGCCTGCTCCTCACCCCCTCACAGGAGGCGATAGGCTCAGATGCAGAATGAGACACGCCTTTTCATGGCCAATATAGGAATTTGTTTAGCTTGATTATGCATATTTCTTTTTTTTGCTTTTGGAGGGGGTAAGGTAGGGCAATTGGGGTTAAGTGACTTGCCTAAGGTCACACGACTAGTTCTGTGTTAAGTCTCAGAGGCTGGATTTGAACTCAGGTCCTCCTGACTCCAGGGCCCATGCTATATTTTCTGCACCACCTAGCCACCCCTGTTATCCCCATTTTACAGTTGAGGAAACTGAGGCAAGCAGAGGCTAAATGACTTACCCAGAGTCACACAGTTAGTAGGCATCTGAGGCTGAATTTGAACTCAGGTCTTCCCCTGACTCCAGACCCAGTGCTCTATCCACTGCACTATCAGCTACTGCAAAATAGAAGCAAATGGGTTATTTTACCTGCAAAAGGATTACCTTAAGTTAGGAGCTCCCCCAGGGCCTTTAAAATAGAATTTGCTTGGCAGAAATTTGATTTAAACATAACAGATCTAGAACTGAACTCCTGTGTCAAGTGAGGCATGTCTGTACCAACTCCCTTATGTCACTTCTTCTCGTGAACCTCAAGTGTCCCTGTCATCCCCAGCATGAGCAAGGTAGTGGTATCCTGCTTGGTTAGCTAAGCAGTGCTCAGGCTGGCCTCTAGGAGGCAGCCTACGTGGTCCAGGAGAGAGACAGAGACAGAAAGACAGACACAGAGAGAAGGGAGAAGGGAGGAGAGGAGAGAAGAGAGAGAAAATGGGAGAGTTGGCTCTGCCCTCAGGGGCTATGGGTTCAAATCCTGCCTTGGTCTCTTACTAGCTGTATGACCTCAGACAAATCACAGCATCTCTCTGGGACTCAGTTTCTTTTTCTGTAAAGTGAGGAGGCTAGACTACATGACCTCTGAGGTCTCTTCTGTTGTTAAATCAGCGATCTGTGAATAGCTCCTTTTTGGTGGTGGTTCTTCATCTCTCTCTCTCTCTCTCTCTCTCTCTCTCTCTCTCTCTCTCTCTGTTCTCTGTTTCTCTGTCTCCCTCTGTCTCTGTCTCTGTCTCTCTGTATATCCTTCTGTCTCTCTGTCTCTGTCTCTCTGTCTCTGTCTCTCTCTCTGTCTCTCTGTCTCTGTCTCTCTGTCTCTCTCTGTCTCTGTCTCTCTCCCTCTCCCTCTCCCTCTCTCCCTCTCTCTTTCTCCTCCCTCTCCCCCCACCTTTCCTTTTCTATGGTCAGTGAAGAAAGCTCATGGAACTGGAACGAGAAGATTCTTGACAGTGAAGTGGGTGACTGAAGGGAGATGGTAAGAACAGAGAGGCAGTTGGTGTAGTACATAGAGGGCCAGCCTTGAAGTCAGGGACCCCTAGGTTCAAATCCTGTTTCTGCCACATCCTAACTATGTGACTTTAGACAAGTCACTTACCCTTTCAGGGCCTTAAGCAAGTCTCCAAGACTCTAAGCTGAGGAAGAACTGTCTATCTACAAAGTAGAAAGAGGTTAGACAATAGATAATTCCCCCATATATGAAATCACAGCTCTGAAAATCATCCTCATGAATCAGTTTCATCAACCTGTACAGTAATCTGTTGGAGGTTAAATATAATAACAAAATAGTGGCTTTCTATCTTAAACTGACCCTGTGACAGTTTCCATGTGACCCCTCCCCAAAAGGTGCAGAGAAGACAATGATTCTAATGCTGAGACAGCCCCCTTCATCTTGTTCCCAGAAGGTTTGGAGTTCTTCTAGGTCTATATTTTGAAAGATTTTAATTGCATTTGGCTTAGGGACCAAGAGCATTTGCATATGGCAACATCATTCCATCATTTGTAAGTTTTGAGGGATGCACGTTATGTCCAAGTGATGGTGGAGGGTCGTTTTTGCCAGTCTCCATCATAATAATAACTCGCATTTCTAAATTTGAAAATCTCGAATTTGTAAATCTGGAAGCCCAGATTTGTAAATCGCTTTGCATATATTGTCTCATTTGATCCTCACAACATCTCCTGGAGGGATGCAGTAAGGGTATCATTGCCCCCCTTTTCTACATGAGGAAACTGAGTTTCAGAGAAGTGACCTACCCAGGGAGACAGAGCACATTCTTGGCCTGATTGTGCTCCCCTCTGCCTTTGAGCTCACTTCCCACAATGCTGTCCAACTCCAACCCCACCACACTCCAACGCAACTCCCCGAGCAAACGTCAAGGCTGTGCCTGAGTCCCCAATGTTTTTTAAAGTGTCCAGCCGCCTCGATTCATCGGGAGAAGATAAACACCCTCTCTCTGTTTGCAGTCACATGTAATTTTTATCTCTTGACCTTTAAATGCAAACTGAAGTCAAATGAAGAACTCGCCTAACCATTTAACACCCTGCCTGTACTAACTGGTTCCTGCCTGTGAGCCGGGGTTTTAAATTGGCTAATGCAGAATCCTTGCCGAGCTAATAATAATTCAGATTACTCCTGTCAGCTATTCCGGTTTCATGGGCAATTTAGTAGTTGAATAAATTTTTTTAAAAAAAATTCATTCGTTCCCGTGCACTGGTATGAATCAGTAGCCGGTTTACCATTGGCAGCAGTAACTGTAAGAAGATTTAAATTGCTACTGAACAGGATTTGAGTGAAGGTAATGTTTTATAATGTTCTCAGCCATATGCACTACTTTCAGGCCTCATCAGTTTTACATTGATTCCTAGTGAAGTGTTTAATTGCATCATGAATGCAATATAATTCAGTTCTTTTTGCTAATATGGTATATATCTCAAAGTGATCTACGGTGCTGACAGGGAGAATTCGCCATTTCCTCCAGATTGGGGAAGCCTCAGAGAGCTGTGCACCCACTGTACACATCTGGGGCTTGGGTCTGATTTTCAGGGTATGGGGGAGGAATGATTGTGACTCCTGCTCTGCCTTGGTGGCTCTCCTGTAGGTTCCCTTGTGCGTGTGTGAGGGAGAGCCCAGCAGGCAGGCAGTTTGCTCACTGATCTCAGAAGTCTGATTGCCCGCCAGCACCGGGGAGGAGTTTCACACATTGTGTAATTGACCACGGAGGTTTAAATCTAAGAGCATGGGTTCCTCTTACTTAGCCCATGATGTGAGTAGGCTCCTGGAGACAGCAAGGCTGATGTAACTGGCTCCATCTGTGAAGCTGCTCCCGGCCTCCCGGAATAATGGGGAATGGGGTAAGTCCATCTCATTGAATGCACAGGATCTCTTGACCCCTGGTTGATAGTGCTTTCTTAGTCAATCAGTAAATATGTATTCATTACCTACTATGTGCTAGGTACTGGGAATATAGCTGAAACGACATGTATACATAACTCTATGCAGGATAAATACAAGATGATTTCAAAACATAGAGCATTGTTAATTAAAGGGATCAGGAAAGGCTTCATGTGCAAGATGGTCCTTGAGCTAAGGATTGAAGGAAATAAGGGATTTTGGAAGGGGGAGAGGAGGAGGAGGTTGGTCATTGTGAAGGCATGGAGATTGGAGGTGGAGGACCATGTTTGTGAAGAATAGCAATGAGGCCTGTTGGCCTGGACTTTACATAAGGGTGGTTGGAAAAGTAACTTGAGACCAGGTTGTGAGGATCTTTAAGAGACAAACAGAGGAATTGCAGCTAAGTGGTACAGTGGATAGAGCCTTGGAGTCATGGAGACCTGAGTTCAAATCCAGCCTCAGATACTTCCTAGCTTTGTGACCCTGGGCAAATCACTTGAAATTAGTTTGCCTCAGTTTCCTCATCTGTAAAATTGGGATAATAATAATAACAATGCTGCTTCCCAGAGATGTTGTGAGGATCAAATGAGTATAAAGCACCTAGCACAGTGGCTGGAGCATAGTGAATGCTTTATAAATGCTTTTTATTACTGTCAGGGCATTGGGAGCCACTGGGAGCCATATTAAAGAAAAATCATTCCCCCCATTAAAAGTAAATTTTAAAAAAATTTTAAAATTAAGTTTAAAATAAAAATTTTTTAACTAAAAAAATTTTAATTAAAAAAAGAAAAAGAAAAATCATTTCCACCTCTGGGCATTTGCTCAGCTCGTCCCCTGTGCCCAGAACGCTCTCCTTCCTCATCTCTACCTTGAAGTCTCCCTGGCTTCCTTCCAGCCCCAGCTAAAATCCCCTCCTTCTGTTAGAAGCTTTTCCTGATTCCCCTTCATTGTGGTTCCTTCCCTCTGATAATCACCCCCAACTTCTCCCACCCAGAGCTCGTTTGTACATAGGTGTTGTTTCCCCCCTCCCCATTAGACTGTGAGCTCCTTGAGAGCAGGGCCTGGCTGTTCTTTGGATCTCTGACACTTAGCACATAGTAGGTGCTGAATAAGTGACCTGGTTTTGACAGCCGTGCAGAAGATGGATTGGAGTAGGGAAAGCTCTGAGGCAGGAAGACCAATTAGGGGCTCCTTTATCAAATTATAATGTCTGTACTTATGAACATGCTGTTTTCCCCCAGCAGGATATAAGATTGCTTTAGGCCATGAGCTATGTTAATTTTTTTCTTTGTCTCTCTAGTGTCTAACACACATAGCACATAGTAGGGACTTGCTTAGTACACAATAGGAGCTTAATTAATGTTTGCTGTACATAGTAGGTGCTCAATTAATGTTTGTTGAGATTAATTGAATTAGTCAGTAGGAAGATCCAGACTCAAGTCAGGCCCTGACATACACCAGCTGTGTGACTGTCAACTACCCAGCATGAAAGGCCACTCTCTAAGACCATTAAGTTACAGATGGGTCACCAGTCTTCATGTTTAGAAGATTTCCAGGAAAATTTGGATTTGAACATCCTTTGGGCATTTATACAATATGAGACCATGGTTGATTCTCAATCTCCCTGGGTCTTAGCCGTCTCATCTGTAAAATGGGGGTGCTGCTAAGCTGCAGATGATCTCTAATCTAAACTCTTGCCACATTAGACAAGACCTAGGATGAGATGTCTACTGGACTGTGATCTGGGCTGATAAAAATCATTTAGAAATATTTGTATGGTATCTTGCAATTTGCAAAGTGTTCTCCCAGTTCTTGATTCATTTCATGCTTTAGAACAGCCATGGGAGGAAGATGGGACTCATCATCTTTGTATTTCAGATGAAGAAACTGAGTCCCAAAGAGGCCACAAGGGACTTTGGAGGCCACTCCTGGCCCTGCCTTTTACAGATGAAGAACAGAGGATGGATGGGTCATGTGACCTGCCCAGGGACTCACAGAGTAACCCCGACACGAGATCCGTTACACCACACTGCCTTGCCCAGGATCGGCTGGTGGGACTTGAAAGCTGCATCTCCTGATGCAGTTCTGGAGTTTCAAGTACTGTGCTTTTATCCTTACATTTCCCTTCTTAATCTGGATCCATATTGTTATCATTATGGGCAGTTTCCATGGAGAATCCCTCCCCTCACCCAGGCAACCTCTGACATTTGTATTCTTACCAACAAGACGTAGTGAACCAAGATGGCGCAATGGATAAGTCAGGAGGTTGTCGTTGTTCAATTGCTTCAGTCTTGTACAACTCTCCTTGACCCCCATTAGGAGTTCTTTTTGGCAAAGATACTGGAGTGATTTGCCATTTTCTTCTCCAGCTCATTTATAGATGAGGAGACAGGCAAACAGAATTGAGTGACTTGCCCAGAATCACACAGCTAGTAAGTGTCTGAGACCAGATTTGAACTCAGGTCTTCCTAGCTCCAGGCCCAGCTCTCTATCCATTGTGCCACCCTCTAAAGTCAGGAGGTCTGGGATTCAAATGCTGCCTCAGATACTTACTAGTTGTGTGACCTCGGGCTAGTCTTTAACCAGACTAGGCCTTTGTATCCTCTTCTATAAAATAGGGTTTGTTCTCAGTGACCTCTTGTATCCTCCCAGCTCAAAATCTGCCATCTCTTTGTGTGACCTGGTCAACAATGCCAACCATCAGCTTGTAGTTTATAGCCTGGGCACAAGAGGGCAAGGGACCAGCCTGTGGCCACCCAGTTGGTATGTGTCAAGGTTAGGACTTGAACTCAGGTCTTCATGAATCCCAAGGTCGCTCTTTAGTCTTTTATCCACAAGGCCTTGCTGAGTTTTGTCTTTTTTTTAAGTCTTTAATAGAGACTGGAAGTGTACTGGAAATAATGCCAGATTGTAAGTCAGGAGGCCTGGGTTCGAGTCTGCCTCTGACATTTAGTCCTTGTACTACCAAAAGCAAGTCAATTTAAAACTCTCCCAGCCTCAGTTTTCCCCATCTGTAACATAGGATAATACTTGCATGACCTTCCTCCCAGGATTTGCAAAATACTTTAGAAATGTAAAGTATTATTACATGGAACATGGAACTTGGAACATGAGATAGGCCATTTTTTTCTGACCGTCTTGGAGTTATGCTCTTAACAAGGTTAGACCCACCTCATAGCACAGTCCTGGCGGATGCTTGTGATCCCACCAGACAGTGTCTGAAGGGACAGCCTGACCTTCCTTCTCTTGGGACACCGTACTGTGTGGACCTTGAATCATTTCTGGAGAGACTCTCAATTTGGCATAGAGTCCTGGATTGGGAGACGAGGGAGACTAGGGGTTCGGATCCCACCTCTGCCCGATGACCTTGCATAGGTCAGTTTATCACTGTAAGCCTCACTTGTCCATTTCTGTAAAATGATGATACTCAAATCTACGGTTCCTTCCCCCTAGGGTTATACTGAGCCTCAAGTGAGACTGCCCATGTGTCTTGTGGATTTCAGGGTGCCATGTCCACGTCAGTGAATATTATCATTTGTGGAGTCATTATCTTTCGGTCCCATCTTGGCTTACTTTGACCAGTGATGTTCCTTACTCTCTTGGTGATTCCTGCCCCTGATCTGGCTGTTGGTTTAGTTCAGACTTGGGGGGGGGGGGGGAAGAAAGTATTTGTGAACAGACATGTCAATGTGTGTTGGTGGGTATGTGAGAGCTCCTGGCCTGATCTTAAGACCTGGAAAAGTTCTGTGCTTTTTAATCAGGAGCCTGGTCCTGCCAACCCCGATGAGTGATGGGCGAGTCAGGCTTGCCTGTCACATAAATCCCTTTCTAGCCAGGCCCCAAGATCACAGATTCATCCATTTGCAGATATCTGATTGTTGTACCTTGAGATAACAAAGCAGAAACACAATCTGTGGCGTTCGGCCTGGCCCCCCTCAACTTGGCAGAGGCCAGAGTAATCAGAGGTTAGTTTCTTTTATCCCCTTCCTTTTGAGGAAGGCCAAGGGCCCTGACTTTTAGATTCCTGTAACCTTGATGCATAAAAATTCATTTCCCTGGGCCCCCATGCAGGAAAATTGCAAAATATTCTTTATGAATGTGGGACAACTTGGTGCCGTCTGGGGGATGGGCACTTGGATGCTGCTCGCCACATGGGGGGAGGTGCAGGGGATACTTAATAATAAAATAGGAAACTGTTTGTTAAATGGTGGTTGGAGCAGGCTAGACATGGCAGCTTTGCTAACCACCTCTCCAGGATCATTCTGTCCGCCACATGGAGATTCTCCCCAAAGCTGCATAGGTGCACACGCCCCCACCTCTGTCCCTTTACAATCCCCAGCTCCCCAAGGCTTACCTCATAGGCCATCTCCCATACTAGGTCCCTCCCACCTGCCCCTCTAGGATGATATTAAATTCCTGTTTAATATCGACTTTGTATGTAGTAGCTGAGTCACTAAAGGATGGCGTGCTGGGCTCCAGGCCCAAGTCAGGAAGACCTGAGTTCAGATCAGGTCTCAGACACTTGCCATCTGTGTGACCCTGGGCAAGTCACCTCACCTCTGTCTGCTTCAGTTTCCTGTTCTGTAAAATGGGAATAAAACAGCACCCACCTCCCAGGGTGATACTGAGGACAAATGAGGTAATATTTGTAAAGAAAAAAATGCTTAGCGCAGGGGCTAGCGCACAGTGGGAGTTTGATAAACGTTTGCTTCCTTTTCTGGGTACCCTGTTGTAACCTTCTGAAGGTAAGGTCCTCCAGGGAAGGAATTGTCTCCCTTTTGACTTTATATCCCCAGGGCTTGGTGTAGGCCTGGCTCATAGGAAGCATTTAATAAATGTGTGATGAATTAATGGAGAATTTTAGAGCTTCAAGGGCCTGAGAACAGGGAATGTCAGGGCTGGGAGGAGCCTGAGAACAGGGACTGTCAGGGCTGGGAGGAGCCTGAGAACAGGAATTGTCAGGGCTGAGAGGGGCCTAAGAACAGGGAATGTCAGGGCTGAGAGGGGCCTAAGAACAGGGAATGTCAGGGCTGGGAGGGGCCTCAGAACACAGAAACTGAGTTGAATCTAACTGAGTTAAATTGTTGAATCTTGAGGGTGGACAAAGAGGAAACTGCCCCCTATAGGCAGAACACTGTTTTAGTGAACTGCAAATGGGGTTGCTTTGGAAGTCTAGCATTTGAGGAGCAGTCTGGAGACTCCCATGGGAAATTGTGTTAACTGACTGTGTTCCTTGGTTTCAGGCAGCTTTGCTGATATCTTGCGGGGGAGAGGGAAAGATTTTTAGAAGGCATTGTAGGGTAAAAAGAGGCCTGGGGTTCTAGGCCCAGCTCCATCTTTGATTCAGTGTGTGACCCTGGGCAAGTCGCGTACCTTGTCTGAAGGGCTCTGATTAGAGTATTTCTGAGGTGACCTCCAGTTCTACATGAGTTGGTCAGAAAGCATTTATTAACTGCCTACAATACAGCAGGCACTGTGCCAAGTTCTCGGGTTACAAAGAAAGGCAAAAAGAGATCTGCCCTCAGTGAGCTGCTGTTCTAGTGGGGGTGACAGCGTGCAGATAACCACATACAGTCAAAATATAGCCAGTGGAAGGAGATGCTCTCCCCTAGCAGTGGGGGTGGGGTGGGGAATGCCTCCTGCAGATGGTGGGGTTTGAGCTGAGGCTTGACTGATGCCAAGACGGGGAAGGGAGAAGGGAGAGCATTCTAGCGGGCTGTCCCCCTCCCTCAGAAATAGAGCCGTCTTACTGCCTAAGTAGCCGGGCCCAGGCTCACTTGTCCTGGAGGGTTTAATTTTAAGAACAAATCATCAGAAGGGAGGACCAGCTTCTCCACGTAGCCTGGCCCTGGTTCCATTATTCTGCAGTCAGCCAGAGCCCTCAGGTCATAAAGAAGCACTTTTTCTATCCAAGGTGATTGTGGGGTGGGAAAGGAAGGGAGGGAAGATGAGGAAGGAAGGTCCATTATTGCCTCTGGGAAGAAGGCATTACTTGCTGCTGGGAAAGTGGGATTGCCAGCTTTGGGATCCTTTGACTGCCAACCAAGTGGTCATTTGTTCATTCATTCTGCCGGTGTTATTCCAGCTCAACCTACTTGCTTCCAAGAAATTCTTCCCTTCAGGTTGTAGCTCCCTCCTCCATTGCTGACCTTGCCTAGCTGGATGGTGCAGTGCATAGAGCACTGGGGCTGGAGTCTGGAAGACCTGAGTTCAAATTTGACCTCAGACACTTGCTAGTTATGTGACCCTGGGCAAGTCACTGTAAGTGACTCCATACAAGACGCTTAAAAGTCATTTAATGCACCCCAAGATGGCATTAGTTTTGTTGCCTTCCATAATAACTCTGTTAATTGATACTAGGCTTGCAATCCACTATGACCCACAGGTCTTTTAAAGCTAAATCATCACCTAGATAAACCTCTTCTAGCCTGTCCTTGTAAAATTGCTTCTTTTTTTTTTTTTGAAAACAAGTATAAGCAAATGCCATGGGTAGCCATGTTTATTATAATTTGTCCATGGCTAATCACATATTTTCTTAAGCCGCGGATTTATTAATAAAATTGCTCTCGTAGTGGGATGAAGGTTAGCATCCAGCATCCTTTTGGCTCTGTGCTAACAGAGTGACCAGACATGTCACTGGGTCCAGTGCCTCCTGCCTCTCCCACGGTAATTACCAATGGACTGTGGGATGATTCATCCTAGTATCTTCTTAGGTACCAAAGTGGTGCTGTCTGGTCTCTAATTACTAGGGCTGTACCTTCCTCCCTTGCTTGAGTTTCCTATATGTGCTCTTTCTCATTCTTCGAGGACTTTCCTCATCCTATTTTAGTCCTAGAGAGAAAGAGAAAGAAAAACAGGGCGATGACATCCACCTGTCTCGTAAGGTCAGGGCCTTAGGGCACCATAGCTCTGGAGGTTTCCAGTTCCAAACATTCATGTCTTTGAGATCCCCATTTCTTCCCCAACCCCCCTTTCTTCAATGTTCCCATGACAAATGGAGGTACTTTTTCTGAGCATCTGACTCAAAGGAGTCTGGCTTTTCTGCAGCGATAAAAGATGGAGGGGGGGAGTGAGAGGGAGAGGGGGTCCAAAGCTGCCCTCCCCCTTTTACGATTTTCTTTGTCATTTTCTTTTTCTATTTATGGAATAAGATGAGGAAGAGATGGTGGGAGATTTTCTTTGATCCTTCTTTTCCACCTCCTGTAATTGAAAAATGTTGTGGGGATTTTCCCCCTCTCCTATCTTAACTTCTCCAGCTATTTCCCATGTCAAATTCTAAGTTTCTTTAGCTTTCCTGATCTTGCCCAAATAGAATTAGCCACCTCTGGGGACTTGTCCTGAATTCAGCTTCTCCTGAAATTCCCTGCACGTTTTTCTGGATCCAGCAAAGGCTGGCACCCTCTGCCCTGCTGGGAATGAGCTTTGGTACAGGAGCTAAAACATAAGCTCCTTGAGGGCAGTCACTGTTTTTTGTCTTTGTATCCTTAACAGCTAGAACAGAGCCTGGAACTTTTTTTTTAAACTCTTTAGGGGTTAAAAAAAAAACCCTACCTCAGACACTTCCTGACTGTATAAATCTGGGCAAGTCATTTGACCCCTCTAAGCCTCAGTCTCCTTATCTGTAAAATGGGAACAATAATAATTTACTAATAATAATAATAGTGGAGGGTTGTTGTGAGGATCAAATGAGATAACCTGTGTTAAGGGCTTTGAAAACCTTAAGGGACAACAGAAAAGACAATTACTAGCCAGACATGATTTCATGGATATGGGGGACTTTCTGATGAAGAAATTTCAAATTGACAACTTCTCTGCCACTTATATTCTTAGAGAGTTTCCTGGGCACCCAGTCTTTCTGACTTGAAGGTCATCTCTGTCCATGCACCATGATGCTGGTCTGCCTTGTGCTTAATAATGCATAGTAGGACCTTAATAAGTTCCTGTTGATTGATTGATGGTCTGACCCACAAGGCTGTTTGATGAGTGTTGGGATGATTTGTGAAGACCTCTCTCTGTGCAAACCTCTCAGAGCATAGACGTCTGTCAGCCAAGCCTCGGTTTGCTGGCCCTACTGCCAAGCTTCCCCGGCTCTGACCTTCTTTATGAATTGGAAACCTCTTAAACTCCCACCTCTGTCTTTGGGCCATTGGCATACATCCAGTCCTCTGACAGACAGGGTTTGTGTGTTGTGGCACTGTGGAAAGTGCTCTGGCCTTTCTGCAGTCAAGTGACTTGCCCAGGGTAACACAGCTAATAAGCACCTGAAAGTGAATTTGAACCCTCTGTTGAATTAGCTGCAGAGAAGATTCCAATCCAAGTGCTGGGTGGACTTGATGGCTTATGAAGCAGAGATAGCTAAGTGGTACAGGATGCCAGACACACAACCACAAGACCTGTGTTCTAATCCTGCCTTGGGTAGTTGTGGTCTGTGTGATGCTGGAGAGATCACTTAACCTCTCTCAGATTTACTTCTTCATCTGTAAAATGGGAGTCCCTTCTAGCTCTAAACCTGATACTTTCATCTCTCTGGGTCCCAGTTTCCTCACCTGCAAAATGAATTTGAGCTGCATGGTTCCTTCCAGCTCTGAACCTGGGATCCTGTAAGGTCCTTGACCGCTCAGATTCTGCAGCTCATTCATTCAGCCTTTATTAAGGACTTAGTGTGTATAGTGCACTGGGGTGGAGGGACCTGCTGCTACCCAGATAAAGCAGACATCATTATTGATTTGTCTGATCAACCAAGGGCATTCTGGGAGGGTAAAGACAATTTCCTGGCCCTGTCTTCAATACCTTGTATAATGATAGGGTCTAAGACATAGAGATATAGATAGGACAGAGTGTTCCAGGCTTTAGCCTGGACAACTGGGTGCTTCTTCCCTTCCTCTAAGGCAGCTAGGTGGCACCATAATGGATAGAGCACTGGGCCTGGAGTCAGGAAGACCTGAGTTCAAATCTAGACTCAGACACTTACTAGCTGTGTGACCCTGGACAAGTCACTTAATGCTGTTTGCCTCAGTTTCCCCAGCTGTAAAATGGAGATGTTAACAGCACCCACCACTCAGGGTTGTTGTGAGGATCAAGTGAGATTGTATTTGTGAAGTGCTTAGCACAGTGCCTGGCATGTATTAGGCAGTTAATAAATGTTTATTCCATTTTTCTTCCCTCTCCCCTCCCCACTCTTTTTTTGTTTTGTTTTGTTTTTTGCTTTTTTTTGGAGGGGGAGTGTAGGGCAATCGGGGTTAAGTGACTTGCCCAAGGTCACACAGTTAGTTTTTTGTGTTAAGTGTCAGAAGCCAGATTTGAACTCAGGTCCTCCTGACTGCAGGGCCAGTGCTCTATTCATTGTGCCACCTAGCCACTACCTCCCCACTCTTAATGTTTTGATATTTTCAGTTCTTCCACCTGCCCATTTAGGGCGTCACTTTCCACCCACCACCATTATATCTCTTCTCAACACATAGAGATCAGTGATGGTAAGAGGGCTAAAACTGAATCATGAGATACAGGATGCTGCCTCTCCTGGCTTAATCATAGATGACAGGGGAAGACAATCCTCAGCATGCCTCACCCCACCTGAATTGTCCCAGTAACCAAAATTCCTAGTTATGACTCTGCTAAGATAGGGGTATAGGGCAAGAAAGAGGATTGAGATCCTAGGGGAAGGAGGATCATAGGTTTGGAACAAGAAGGGAGCTCTGAGGCTATCTAGTCCATTCCCCCCCCCTCTTTTTTTTTTTTTTACAAATGAACAAATTACAATTCAGAGAAATTGTGATTTGACAAAAGGTCCCACAGGGATCCAAGACAGATCTTCTTTTCTCTAAGCTGGTATCCTTCCACTGAACCGCACTAGTAATCTTTAACCATAGCAGAGCAATAGCTTTTCTTTTCTTTTCTTTTTTCCTGTGCTCATGCATTCAAGGACCATCTATTTCATTTCAAATTTAGAGTTTCACCTTAGCTTCCTTCGCTGCAAAAGTAGAGAGACTGTGGTAGTGGAATATTGTATAAACTGTCAGATCTGGTCAAAAGATTTGTTAGTGTTGCTGAACTGCTCCCACCCCTGACTTTTACCAACAATGGGGAAGGGAAAGGGAAGGAATATATTTGGAAATGAATGTGATATGAAAGCAAAAAAAATCCAAAAGTAAGATAAAATTTTAAAAGTAAAAAAATTTCAGGGCTTCTGAACTCAGCGGTAAAAGGCCCAGTCTTTGTTCTAGGGTCTCTCTGAATTATAAGTATTATATTGTTTTGGAGTTTCTCACTTCCCATCAAGGATTATCCCAAGCCACTTCAAACACAAGATCAATCTAATAGAATGTAATTTTCTTGAAGGTAGCATTTTTCAATTAACATTTTTAGTTATCAAGAATTATATTTCCCACTTTCCCTTCCCCTCCATCTACTGGGAAAAATAATATAAAAGCAAAACCCTTGTAACAAATAAGTAGAGTCAAGCAAAATTCCCTTATTGGTTATGTCCAAAAATGTGTGTCTCTTTCTACATATTAGTGTATCACTTCTCTGTAAGGAGGTAGGCTGCATTCATCTTCCTTTGGAATCATGGTTCTTCATTGCATTGATCAGAGTTCTTCAGTCATTCCAGATTGTTTGTTTTGATAATACTATATCATAGTACAAGTTGTTCTCCTGGTTCTTCTCACTTCACTTTGCATCAGTTCATACAACTCTTCCTAGGTTTTCTGAAACTCTCCCTTTCATCATTTCTTAAAGCACAAGAGTATTCCATTATGTTCATATTAGCAAAATTGGTTCATCCATTCCTGACTTGTTGAGCACCTCTGAGTTTCTAGTTCTTTCCTACAAAAGAGCTGTTATAAATATCTTGATACGTATAAGTCCATTTCTTCTTTCTTTGATATCTTTGGGGGTTTCAGTGGGTCAGAGGGTTGGCACAACTTACTAAGTTTTGAGGTGAAGTCCCAGTTTACTTTCCAGAATGATTGGGCCAATTCACAACTATACCAGCAGTAGATTAGGGCACCTGTCTTCCTACAGCCTCTCCAACAATTGTCATTTTCCTTTTTTCATCTTTGCTAATACTATGAATATGAGGTGGAACCTCAAAGTTACCTTAATTTGTATTTTTCCAACCATTAAGGATTAAGTGCATTTTTTTCACATGGATTTTTTCCCTTGATGCTGCCTGTTCCATTCTTTGACCATTTATCAATTGTGAATGACTCTTTTTCTTATAAAATTGAATCAGTTCTTTATATATCTCAATATATATATATATCTTCATAAGTGAAACTTGCTGGAAAGAACTTTCCCTAGTCAATTGTTAGTCTTCTAATCTGAGCTAAAATTTGTATCTATGCAGAAACTTACTCGGTTTTAGATAAATGTTCTATTTTTAATCTTTTATGATCCTGTCTGTCCTTTGTTTGGTCATGAACTACTCCCCTGGCCTTGGTCTGAAAAAATACCTTTTTTTTTCTTTTTTGTCTTTGTAGCCAGTGCCTAGCACAACTCCTGGCATATAGTAGGTGCATAATAAATGTTTGTTGATTAATTGAATCCATTTATTACTGCTCTATCTCATACATCCCATTTTCCCAAACCAGTCGGTATTTATTTTTGAATTTACCTATTTGTATACAAGTTGTTTGTCCCTAATAGAATATAAACTCTTGGAGGACAAAGACTGTTTTGTTTTTGTCTTTGTATCTCCAGTGCCTGACATAGAGCAGAGACTCAAATGCTTGGTGAATTGAATTGTAGCCTGAGTGATACCATATTGGAGGGTGTTACAGTGAAGGTGTCATAGCCCCTGTTGGAAAAGCCATTGGTTGTAAACAAGGGTGAATCCAAGCTGAGCTAAGGAGATCGTTGATTGTTTTTTTAAATCTGTTTTAGGCAGGAATGCATTCTGTCTGTATAATCTAATGTGATGTAAACATAACTAATATGATTACACTTTTATATCTTATTAGGGAATGTGAATACTAATTCAGTAGAACCCCCAAATTGCTGAGAATTGAAAACCATTAATGATCTGAACTTCTACATGGAAACTTAAGCCACTTCTAAGTGGAGGTTTAAGACGATCTAAAGGAGGTTCAGAATTTGACTCTAAATAGAATCCTTAGAGAAAGAGAATTCTTGGAAAGGGTTTGTCAGACTGAACCATCAGATTGGAGGAGGGTTGAGTTAGACTATTCGATTCAATCCAGTTCCACACAGCAAGCATGTATTAAGCACCTGTTGTATGCTAAGTAACTGTGCTGGGTGTTGGGGACACACCAATGAAGCCAGAGATTAAAAGAAAGGACCCATATATACAAACATATTTAGATGACCACTGACTGAGGAATGGGTATGAAAACTGTGGTCCATGAATGCAATGCTATCATACTGAAGAAGTGCTGAATATGATGAGTACAGAGAAGTAAGCATGGGAATGAAATAAGGAGAACCAGGAAAACAAATGTGTACAATAACCACAAAAATGTAAATGGGAAGAATAATAAAACCACAGAAATTGGATGCTTTGACCCCTAGGAAGAGCTATAAGAAGACATCCCCCCACCCCCGCTTCTTTGAAAAGACTAGGCATCTGTAACATTATATAAATATCTTACATATTTTATGTGATGGTTAAATTTACTGAACTTTTTTCTTTCTCTTTTAAATTTTTTAAATAAAGTTTGACTCTCTGGTAGGAGAGAAAAAAAGGATTCAGTGGGAAATCTAGGTGATATAAAAACAAGATATTAATAAATGCTTTAAAACAAAAGTAACAAAATCATGACCTAAAATGCTTTGGGATAGAAAGGACGGATGCTTCTAAAAAATAAAAAAAGAAATGATGTGATCTCACAACTAGAGTAAGTGTTGTAGAAATCACTTAGATGAATGTTGGATTTGACACTAGTTGGGAGTGAGGAAATATGATGTGCCCAATATTTCCTATATATACTTTTTTCACTACTTCAATGGCTCTGTGATCTCGTCCCTGTGGGCACTCCCTTTGATGGTGTTGATTGCACTTCGTCCATGCTTTCTTATTCTCCTGGATTTCTTTCCCTTGCCTCTCTGCAAAAAACCTTAGTAGAGGAGCTGTCCGTGGTACTGGATGCCTTCTTCCAGCTCCATTGATTGAGGGGGGAGGGTTGCATCAGTGCAGGATTCAAGCTGTCCACCTGTTATCTATTGCTTGTGCTACATGACTGCCTTCCCCCTATTCCAATCAAATGTGTCCTTGATTATATCCTTCATGTCACTTCTCTCACTAAAATGCTGCAGCCTACTTAACGTCCCGCCTATGCATCTCCCCATTGCTTGGGGATTACTTTCAGTCATGATTTTCTGGAATTGTGGGGTTCTGTGACTTGCAGCACCCCTATGAAAACATTGCTGTTAAAAAGGGTGGACCTGTTGGGGAAGTAAATTACTTTGGCTCATCAAAAATGCTTTTCTTTCTATTCAATTCAGACTCTGGATCATCTTTTTATATTTGTTCATAGTCTCTGTGTACTTACAAAAGGAAGCATGAATCATAGAGCTAGAGTAGGAATGACCTTCAGAGACTTTCCATATCAGCTAACTCATTTTACAGATGAAGAAACTAAGGCCCAGGGAGTTGAAGTGACTTGCCCAAGGTGATACAAGTAATTGTTGACAGTGTTAGGATTTCAACTCAGGTCCTCATAGTCCTCTGAGTTCAGAACCAATGCTCTTAGAATTGGTGTGGTGCTGAATTTGGAAAGAGCATCATAGGACAGGGATAGGGACTGAGCCCTGTGATTTTATTGTTATAGAGAAGACCCAGTCAAAGGAAATCCTTCTACCAATACATTTTGGACACTTTTTCTGCAACTTTATGGGTAAAGGGAGGGAACAAACATTTATATGGAGCCTACCAGACACTGTACTAAGCATTTTTTACAAATATTATCTCATTTGTTCTTACGATAAGAGAGTTGCCTAGAACGCCTAGGTTAAATGACTTGCCCCAAGGTCAAACAATCACTGTGTGTCAGAGATCTTCATGTTTTCAGGTTGAGAGATTCAGAGGAGTGTGTAAAGTGCTTTGCAAACTTTGAAATGATGTAGAAATGTGGTCTGTTATTCAACAATAAATGTGCCAATTATTCTCTTGTAGATTCCTAGACCTGATAAATAGTCACATGAATTTGGAGTGTGGGAAGACAGCAAAGTGTTGTGCTTGCCAAAATATGGTATTAAAGGTCAGAAAATGTGCTGCTGACAGATATATCTATATCAAGTCAGTTATCTGCTGTATTTATATAACTATCTAGTTTATAATCCTAGAGAGTTGCATGTGGCACTGAGATTAAGTGACTTGGCCAGGGTCATGCAGCCGATATGTATGTCCAACAGGACTGGAACTCGGATCTTGCTAACTCCAAGGCCAGCTTTTCATCCACTCTGCCTCCTCACTTTGTAGAAACTTTGCATTTACTTATCTGTGGATATATTCTGTTTTCCTTTTCATGGAAAGTAAGCTCTTTGAAGTTAGGGACTGCTTTGACTTAGTATCGCCAACATCTAGTAGTACTTAGCTTCCAGAACTTAGCACACTGACTAGCACATAGTAGGTGCTGAGAAATGCTTGTTGAATGAATGAATGAATATGTTTTGTAGATATTAAAATGCTTTAAAAATGCGAGTTGTTGGTAACATTTCCATGTTTGTGGTAGTGTTTGACTGTTTTTCAGTTGGGTCTGACTCTTCATGACCCCGTTTGGGATTTTTTTGGCAAAGATACTGGAGTGGTTTGCCATTTCCTTTTCTAGCTCATTTGACAGATGAGGAGACTGAGGCAAACAGGGTTAAGTTCCTTAATTAGGGTCACACAGCTAGCAAATGCCTGAGACCAGATTTGAACTCAGGAAGAGGAGTCTTTCTGACTCCAGGCCTGGCACTCTATCCACTGCACCACCCAGCTGCCCTCATCATTTCCATTAGAGGAGAGTGAAGATATGAAAGGGGATAAGCGCATATAGATTGTGATACCTTAGAAAGAGCTCTGAACTAGGAATCAAAGGGCCTGGTTTTCAATCCTGGTCTTGCCACTTATCAGTGTGATCTTGGACACGTGATTATAACCTCTTTGGGTCTCAGTTTCCTCAACTCTAAACTGCTGAGTTTTGACTAAATGACCAGATGACCTCCATAGAGTTCCAATTCCCCAGTTGAGCTACATGTGCATATGGCTATCACAAACCATTGTTCACAGCATGGTAATGTGTCAGTATTGAGACTTAACAGCACAATATCTGAAGCCATTCTGAAGGATGTGGCATGTAAGGGGGCTTAGAGCTCTGTGAAGGGGAGGGCTGAGGGACCCAAAGCTTCTGCTGGTGCCGCGGGAGAGTTTCTGCTGGGTCTGCTATTAGCCCACGTGTCAGAAGTATTTTATCACTGAAAAGGTATTTAAGAGTTATCACATTATCTCCCGTGTCCATCATTAGTCATTCTAACGCAGCCAGCTCAGTAATGCGATAACAGTAATTATAATGACATTATCTTTGGGGAGGAGGGGGTGGCAGACTTCTAGCCAGCTGAAAACATACTGAGGGGCTGAGCTAACCCAGTGGGCTGGCCAGCAGAAGGGTGCTTGGATCACTGACCCATTGGAATGGGCTGTCTCAAAGGGAGCAGCTTCCCAGTCGCTGAAGGTCTTTAAGCAAAGCCTGAATGACCACTTGAAAGGGATGTCAAGAGAATTCTTCAAACACGAGTTGGACTTGATGACTGCAAAGGCTCTTTCCACCTCCAAGAACCTGTGGTTCTGTTTTCAACACCCCTTCCTCAGTCTTCCTAATTCACTCAAGATTTAAGATGGCGAACATGCCTTCATTATTTGGTGGTCTTCTCCAGTAACAGAGCTAATAGACCCAACAGAAACTCTCCTTTATTAGCAGAGGAAACTTAATCTATTTTTGGTTCTCCTTTTCATGGAATCTGGTCCATCCTTCAGACTAGACTGAAAAATCTCCAAGTCTCCATGCTGACACATTAATATGCAGTTCAGAATGATTTGTAGGTCTTCCCTATGAACCCAGTCAAGTGATATCATGTCATTTCTAAGTCAAATATGCCTGCTGCAGCCAGAGCCTCCTGCCCACTTCCACTGCAGCCATGGTTTGTTTGTTTTTTCAGGTCCTAACAAAGAGTGTTCTGGAGCCAGCTCTAACCAGCTTGCAAGTTAAATTTTCAGTGTGGGTAGCTATATCTCAGAAATATTAGGGCTTGGTTTATTGTTTTGCTAAATGTCTAGACTTAAGAAAGTGCTGGGAAAAAATTTTTAAAAAATTCAGATTGAACATAAAATATATGTGTGTGCGTTGACAGGGGAGGAGCCAGGTAAACGTTTACCCCTTGGGTCTTAATCTCTTTTCCTCCTGACTGTTGCAATCCTCTTCCTGTCTTCACTCCATCCTCAGCACAAATGCCCTTGTGGCCACCCACCTCTGGACACTCTGCGTCTTATCAGAGCCCTAAATGTGGTAGTCAGGACAACATACAGCAGGACCATCACTTACTTCATCCTAGCACAAAGTCTGGCATGTAGTAGGAACTTCATAAGTATTTGGTGGATTGGAATAAAATCCATACTGGTCATAGAGGCTGTCCCTTACTTAGACTTTTCATCTTTCTTAAGCTTCTGCCTAAGAATAGCTTTCCTTCCTAGTTCCCACAGTCATCCATGGCTATGCTACATCCCATACTTGAAGCTGTCTGCCTCTCCCCACAGTGGTCCCCTTCACAGGTGATAGGACTCTCCTCCAACTTGGAAGGACTAAGGGACTGAGGGACTAGCCAGGTGCAGCTAGTGTGATGGAGTGTAAAATAGGGGTCAATTTCTCTGGAATTTCTCAGAAATTGGTCAATTTCCAAATGTTGACATCCCCAACATTTACACGAGAAATGTGGAGGGAGCAATGAATGTCACAGCCGAGGAGGGAAAAGAGCTCCCCAAACACACACACACACACACACACACACACACACACACACACACACACACACACACACACCTCCTTTGGGGAAAGGGGAACAGGTTTAATTTCAATATCTGAGCCTCCCTTACTGTGCACGTATGTTTCCCCAGGTGCCAGGTGGCAGGGAGGTTAAGATCCATATTGGGCTCACAGAGCGAGAAGCCACTCTGGGAGGCTGCTAGGATTTGGTTCACATAGATTTCAGTCATGTAACCACACAGGTAGAACTTTGTTCCACATTTGGATGGTTCTGTCTATCAGAGGACCGACAGGGCAGGGAGAGAACAGTATACATACCGTGTGTGTGTGTGTGTGTGTGTGTGTGTGTGTGTGTGTGTGTGTGTTTCCTCTCACCAGTAGCTGGAATATTACATCGTGACATGATATACCAACTTACTGCACGATACTGGTTTGTATCATTTAAATGCTGGCATCATTAGACTCAAGGCCCTTCTCCATTCGGGTTGTCCTTCTCAGGATATCTGCCAGCTTATTAAGGACCTCCCTAAAACATGGCACCCACCTCAGTGGAACACATTACTGTAGACATAGTCTGAGGAGGGCATTTTACCTTTGGGACGATAGCCTTGGTGAAGGTAAGGTGGGGTGGGGCGATGTTTCTGTCCATCTCAGTTTTAGAATCCTGTCTGATTTATCCTGAAAGAGTTCCATTTGGTATTTGAATATCATAGTACCCTACACTTCCCTTCCCTTCCTTTCCACTCCTTTTCTTTCTTTCATTTTTCTTATCTTTATCCTTCCCCTCTCCTATCCTTATCTGTCCATTCCCTTCTCTTTGGGTCTCCCATCTCCCTTCTCCCTCCCTCTCTTCTTCCTCTCATCACACTACAGTAGCTGAAGGAGCCAGCAAGAGGTTTGGTGATTCAGAGGCAGGAGAAGCCATTAGGTCTGGCCACCTCAGACTTACTTGAGTCTTCTGTGTTATTAAGACTTCAGGAGGACAGTGAGTTTGCCCAAAGCCATATGGGCCTGACATCCTTGGAGCCCCTGGGACCATGTTCAGTCATTTGAATTCAACAGGTATTTTTTGAGTGCCTACTGTGTGCAGAGCTCGAGTCTGACTTGGTCACTCCCCTGTGCACAACAAGCTTTGGTGGCTGCCCATTGCCACAAGGAGAAAAGATAAACTCCTCTGTTTGGTAACTGAAGCCTTTCACATCTGGCTCCAACCAATCCTTTGTCACTGATTATCCATTACTCCGCCTCAAGGACTTTGTGTTTTAGCCACTGTTGGTGATCTCCATTCGGTATCCAGTCCCCACACCTTTGCCCAGGCTGTGCCCAATGCCTGCCTGTAATATCTTCCCACCTCACCCTAGCTTCTTGCCACTCATTCAAGACCTAGCTCAAATGCCACTTTCTCTAAGAGATTTTTCCTGATTTCCCTCGGTTTTTAGTGCCTTTCCAAAAATGTGTGATGCCATAGTGCATAGAATGCTGAACCTGGAGTCAGGAAGATGAGTCTTCCTGATTTCAAATCCAACCTCAGACACTTACTAGCCATATGACCCTGGACAAGTCACTTAATCCTGTTTGCTTAAGTTTCCTCATCTCAAAATGCTGGAGAAAGAAACGACAAACCACTTTGGTATCTGTGCCAAGAAAACCCCAAAAGGGGTTGCAAGGAATGAGACATGACTGAAAAATGACTGAACAACAGCAAAAAATCACTTTGAATTTGCTGCAAATACGATAAATGTATAAAATTCGCATATGTATTATGTAGGTAATATATTTTTATATATTATATTTCCTTTTCTGTGTATATATTATGCCCCCCAGTAGCTCCTCATAAGGTCCTTGGAGCTAATATAGCAGACTAATAAGATGAAATTTAATAAAAATAAATGTAAAGTCTTCTACTTGGGTTCAGAAAAAGCAAGGAAAAGATGGGGGAGATGTGACAAGATTGCATTTTAACTGAAAAAGACCTGAGGTTTTGCTGGACTGCAAACTGAATGTGAGTCAATACTGTAGTAATGTGGTGGGACAAGAACGTTAACACTGGCTTGGGCTGCATTGAAAAGCATAGGTCAAACCACATCTGGGGTGTTGGGTTCAGTTCTGAGCACCATATTTTATGGAGGAAATTGATAAGCTGGAGAACATCCAGAGAAGAGCAAACAGGACAGTGAAAACCCTCAAGATTGTGAATTATGAGGCATCCAGTAGAAGTAATACAGTAAGAATGACTCAGATTCAAATCCTGTCTCTCCAACCCTTAATAATTGTGTAACCTTGTTATTCATCTTCAAGGCCTCTCAGATGGACCAACTAAGTAATATACAAGTTGTGATCTGTTAGTGGAAAGAGATCTCAATTCAATTGAATTCAGGATGCGCTTATTAAGCTCCTGCTACATACAAGGAACTATGCTCAGGCCTGGGAATACACCAACAAAATCATATGTTCTTGATGAATTGACATCTCGACCTATCATTTTCAAATATTGTTGTTGTTCAGTCATTTTTTCAGTCATGTTCAATTCTTTATGACTCTGGGGTTTTCTTGGCAAAGATACTGGAGTAGTTCTCCATTTCCTTACCCAGCTTATTTTAGAGAGGAGGAAACTGAAGCAAATAGGGTTAAGTGACATGTCCATGGTCATACAGCTAGAAAGTGTCTGAAGTTGGATTTGAACTCAGATCCTCCTGACTCCAAGTCAGGCGTCCTTTGTACTATGGTGCCCCCTGGCTGCCCATATCAAAGCTCATTGGATCATCAGTCTAGAGCAGCGATTCTGAACCTGTGGGTCACAACCCCTTAGGGGGTCAAACGACCCTTTCACAGGGGTTGCCTAAGACCATCGGAAAACACGTATTTCCAGTGGTTTTAGGAACCGAGACACTGCTCCTCTATCCATCTCCAGGCAGGTCCGCCCACATGCAGATACACCCACGTATGATTATTAAAGGGTTGCGATATTAGGAAGGTTGAGAACCACTGGTCTAGAGCTAAGTAGAGGCTTTCTGGAGAAACTCTCTCATTCCACAAGTGAGGAGACAAACCTAGAAAGGTGGGAATGACTTATTACCAGGTAATAAGTGTAAAGAGAATAAGTTGAACCCAGATCCTCAGATTCCCAATATAGACTCCTTTCCACTATACTATGATGTTGCTAGATAGTCTGCCTCTACTAACTCTCGTTAATATCCAATTCCATTCAGCACCTGTTTATTAATCACCTTGTGATAGCCCCAAAGATCCCCCTCTCGATGTGGGGATTTGAGAGGGGGTTGGAGGACAAGTCAGAAAAGCTTAGACTCATAATAAGTGCTTCAGAAATACTTGTTCTTTGATTGATTCCAAGTTTGTGAAATAAAGAAGGATTTTCCCCATGCTAGGATACATGCCTGGAGTTTGATCTCATGAAATACTCATGTCTGCATTGTTGGAACTTGTTTGGAAACCATCCCATGGCCCTCCTGACGTTTTCTGGCTGTGTCAGCAAAATCATTTCAGGATTAGTTCTTTTTTTCACTTCTCAGAATACACTAACTCTGCGAGGTCTACAAATAGTTGATATATTAACTTTGGCAACAGTGGTCTACCTTGTCACACCAATAACGTTATTGCCATGGAAAATTAAAGTCTGAACAATTGAATGGGCTGGCTCTCTCTCTCTCTCTCTCTCTCTCTCTCTCTCTCTTTCTCTCTCTCTCTCTCTCTCTTGCTCTCTCCCCAGCCGTATCCCTCTATCCTCATCTCTATCTTCATATCTTTCTCTGTCTCTATTTTTTCTCTCCCTCTCCCTTTCCCTTTCTCTCTCTCTCTCCCTCTCCCTTGCCTCTCTGTATTTTCTTATCTGTCTTTCTTTTCTCTTTCTCTCTTTCTACTCTGCTTTTTGAGGCCCAGAGAGGGAGGAGTTTTCTCCAGACTTCAGCAGGGACGTCGGTGATAACTCACACCTGAAAAAGACTTCACTGCATGACGTAACCAACAAATCATGCCCTGCTTGAAGACTTCCAGAGAGGTGGACTCCACCACTTCCCAGTGTAGACCATTCCACTTTGGAATAGCTCTCATTGTTAGGGTCTTTTCCCTTACATCAGATCTGAATTTGCTGCTTTTTGGTGTCTGCTTGTTGCTCCTGGTTCTGTCCTCTGTGGCCAAGTAGAACAAATCCAGTTCCTCTTCCATGTGACAGCTCCTCAAATACTGGAATTTGGAGAGTCTTCTCTTCTCAGGTTACACATTCCCACTTCCATCAACCAATCCTCCTGTGGTGTGTTCTTGAGATCTTTCCCCATCCTGGTTGCCTTCTTCTCAATGGTCTCCAAAGTGTTCCATTGCCCAGAATCACACAAGAAGTAAGGAACCAAGTGAAGAAATCAGTCCCCGATCCTTTGATACAAAATCCAGTATTCTTTCTGCTTCCTCAAGCCACCTGCCAGAGACTCTTCTGGCTTTATGATTTAGATCTTGTGAGAGTTGAGGCTTCCCATGGGAAGAGAGGAAAGAGTATTAAATCTTGGAGTCATTTGACTTGGGTTCAATCCCAGTTTACCTTGGATGAGTCACTTTCTGTTTCTGGATCTCACTCTTCATATCTATAAAATGGAGTTGGACTAAATGACCTCTGATGTCCCTTCTAGCTCCAAATCTACAATTTTGTGTTACTCTGTCCTGTTGCAGAATCCCACCAGCTGTCCATCCAGGAGAGCTGACCTGCCTTCCTCTGTTCACCAAGGATAGGTAGATTTAGGCACATCTTTTATTTACCAGCACTGATCAAAGGGGAACTAGCATCCCAGTACTAATGTGGTAGGAGAGTCCGATTATATTAGCGATTCTCCATCAGATCATGTCATCCTCATATTGTATTACATTAGTATCAGTTTCCTCTAATGTGATGGGAAAGTTGCTAATGTGATAAGACTTTTGCATTGTATTAGCAAAAACAAATATTAATGTGATGCGATGGCAAATTGCTAATAAGGAGCTAAGTTACTAATATGACATGATGGATCTTCTCGAGAAAGCTCCTCTACTTTTCCAGAACCACTTTCAGCCCCACTTGAGGGGGAAATGGTAAAAAGTGACATTGGAGAAGGAACATTCTATATGAGAACTCATCATTAATATTTCACGGTTAGTGTGACTCTTGAGTTAAGGCTAGAGATAGGCATGGCCCACTAGAAAGAGTGTTCGATTTGGAGCTGGAAAACCAGAGTTCAAATTCCAGATCGTAGATTTACCTTGACCAAGTCACTTCCCATCTAGAGGGTTCAATTCCCTTATCTGTAAGATGACCAGATGTTAGACCAAATGGCATTTAAGGTCCCTTTGTGTTCTAAACCTATGATCCTACCATTTTGAGTAAATGCAAGATGTACACCGGATGATTTCAGAGTGATAGAGGGTACACAAATAGTTAGATTATTCAAGAAGGGTGTCTTGAAGGAGATGGCTCTTGAGCTAAGCTTTGAAGGAATCTAGCAGTTGCAAGAGTTCAAAGCAAGGACTGTGTCCATCCCCAAGCATGGGTAATAGTCAGTAAAGACATGGAGGTAGGAGATGGAGCACCACATACTGGGAGCAGCATACCATAGGCCAGTCTGCTAACTGGGGTTGTTCCTGTCTCTATAAATTTTGCTTTGAGCAGAGACTCAGCCAGATTGTCTAACCCTCTAACTTAAGGACACTGATACTCAGTCTCAACAGTCTATTGAGGAGAAAAGGTACATACCACAGCAGTGAGAAAAAAGGGAGGCAACTTTCCTTTTAGACCTTCCTCCAGTTGGAGACCCCAAAACTGGAATAGCCTATCTCAAGAGATTATAGTTTCTCCCCTCCTTGGAAGTCTTCAGACAAAGACCAGAAGACCATTTGACTATTATATCATAATGGGGATTCATTTTGTATATGAATCAGACTAGATGGCCAATGAGGGGACCTCTCAACTCTTAAATTCTATGATTTTCAGCCAAAGAGTAAGGAAGAAAGCCAGAGACAAGCTAATGAGTATACAAGAAAAAGACTGAAGACAGAAATTCTAAGAGACAAAGGCTGAGTGTAAACCTAATGTCCAAACATAAATGGATCCACAATAGAAGAAGGAATAATGAGTAGTTATTATGATTTAAATTGTTAAAATTAATTATTAAAATTCTTTTTAAAATCCATGACGCATTGAATAAATAATAGAGTATGAAAGAAAATTAACCAAAGCCCCCAAAGAAAAAGAGAATTTAGGGTAATTCCCAAGACATCATGGAACAATAACAGCAAATTCCAGAATGGTTCAGAAGAGAAATGAGACATCAAAAAAGTTACAAGAATTGAAATTAGACCATAAATTAAAGCCTTCAAAGCAGAAATAATGAAAACAAACAACATAGTATATAATTTAGAACACATGATAGAGAATCTTTTCAAAGTAGTAGAGACTTTGAAAAAGAGAATGATAGTCAGAACTAAAAAATATGGGAGGGGAAGAAAATTTAGCAGAAGAGAAGAAAAAGACAACTTTAAAATAACACATGAATTAACATAAAAAATTATTTCCCTTGATGTCAGGTTTTACAGAGACAACTTAAGAATCATAGATTTCTGATAAAAACATGATAACTTTTAAAATATTGATGACCAAATACTACTTAATTGAATTCACAGATTGCTGCCAGGAAAAAAAAAAAAAAGGTGTGTGCTTGAAACTACGAATTTTAGAATTTCAGTTCCAAACAAGAAGTTGCAGCTGGTTGACTATAACTTACAATTTTGGGGAGTAAAGGAGGGAAATTTATAATTATCCTAGAAAGATAAAGTGAAGCCAGATTGTAAAGGACCTTAAATGTGAAACTGAGGAGTTTGTATGTTATCCTTGAGCATTTTGGAAGCCCCTGGAACTTTTGGAACAAGAGAGTGATGTGCTTTGAGAATATTAATTTGGAAACTGTTTAAAAGATGAATTGGAAAGGGAAAAGAAAGTTTTGATGTAGGGGGATCCGTTAGGAAACTCTTATAATAATATAGGGGCAACTAGGTGGTACCATTGTGGATAGAGTGGCCAGGCCTAGAGTCAGGAAGACTCATCTTCCTAAGTTCAATCTGGCCTCAGATACTTAATAGCTGTGTGACCCTGGGCAAGTCACTTAACTCAGTTTCCTCATCTGTAAAATGAGCTGGAGAAGAAAATGGCAAACCATTGCAGTATCATTGCCAAGAAAACCCCAAACAGGTCTGAAGAGTCAGGCACTACTGAAAATGACTGAACAATAACAATGTAGGTGAGAAATGGCAAAGGCTGAACTTGTGTTATTGTGTTAGAAGTACAGAGACAGGGATGGATAGGAATGGTGTTGAGCCAGTAGAACTGATGAGACTTGGAAACTGACTGAACAAAGGTGGCAAAGGTGAATGAATAGTGCAAGATAATTCTGAGGCTGGAAACCTGAAAGATAATGATAATAAAGAATGGTAATGTCCTCAACAAAATGAGGAAATTTTAGAGATTTTAGCTTATTAGGAAAAAGTTCCTAGTAATTAAAAGTATTCAAGGGGGATCGTAGATTCAGAGCTGAAAGAGCCCTCCGAGCCTAATTCCCTCATTTTACAAATGAAGTGATGCCCAGAGAGGTTAAGTAAATTGCCCAAAGCTACACAGGTGGGAATTCAAACCTATTTCCTCTGATTACAAACCCAGCATTTCTTTATTCTGTGTCACCGATCTGAATCTGGAAGGGACCTCATTGATTTCTTGGGCCAAGCTGCTCATTTTACAGGGATAGGGAGAGTCAGTGTTGTGAGGCTCTAGGGAGGTCATACTCGGAAAGTGTTTGGCCAACCACATCAGTCATTTGTGAAGCACCTACTGTGTGCTGAGCTCTACACTAAGTGCTAGGGATCCAAAGGAAGCCAGAAATGGTTCCTACTCTCAAGGAGTTTACATATGAATGAGAGAGAAACATATATAACATGGTTTATATAATTACAAGTAAGGAACAGACACTTGGGCAACTATAGGTTGGACTCAGTGGTCCCTTCCAACCTGGCAATTCTATAATACTACCCTATTCTTTAAACTCTGTGGAAAACTGAGGTTTTTAAGGGTTAGCCAAACACAGCATATGGTGGGACTTTGGTTTGGGTTTTTTGTTTTGTTTTGTTGTTCAGGAGAAACCTCCCAATTTGTTCAGTGGCTGCCCCTTAAGAACTTGGAGATCCAGTTCTCTTCCCATTCATATGTGATTTGCTGAGGGGGAGTGGGAGTGTCTTAAAACTCATTTACTTCCTCTCTGATACCTCATAGCTCTTTGGGACTTACAATAGAATATCATTTCTCCATTAGTCCATAACTGACCTAGAGTATAAACTGTATGTAGAAGGATGGTTAGTAGACACACAAGCCACATCTTACCTGGGAAACAAGTTGAACAAGGATCCCTGATCCTTTTTCTGTATTTTGGGCTCCTGAACCCTCAACATCACCTGCAGTGGGAGTGGGTCAGTTCATTTCTCTGGGCTTTCAACTTTTTCAGCCCAGCAAAGTTAAAATGACCTACCCAGGGACTAAGCTCATAGGTTCCTAGTATTTATAGCTGGGACATAGCTCAGAAACCATGTAGGCCACATTCCTCATTTTACAGAGAAGGAACCAGGAGGCCTAGAGGAGCATAGAGTTGAAAGGGGCCTTGGAGATGATCCAGTCAGTCTTTTCTGTTTCATAGACCCTGCGAGAGGTCATGTTGATTTAGACACCTTCTCAGAATTCTGTTTCTGAATGCATAAAATCAAATACATAGGATTACAGAGGAAACAAGTTATGTTGAAAGTTATCATTATTTTTGTAAAGACAAGTTCACAGAGACCAGGGTAAAAACTACTGATCCAATCTTATCTTCTCACTTTACAGAGAGGGAAATTGAGGCCCATGGGAGTTAAGTCATTTATCCAAAGTCACACAGAGAAGAATTGTCAGAGTCAGGATTCAAACCCAGTCCCCTTCATGCCAAAGCCAGCCAGGCCTCTTGCTCCTGCATTACAATACCTCTCTTTCTAATGGCCTTCTCTTCAGTATATAAGGGGGGCAGAAAAGTCCTATTTTTCCTTTGCAACATTCTGGGCCCTTCTGAAGTAGTTCATCAAGGTTACAGAAACCTGATCACCAGTTTATTCTTAATACAAATAGGATAGAGGAGTGGAAAGAGAGAAAAAAATGCGTCTTTTCTACCAGGCTTATTTCCAGCATGTGGCTGTGTGAACTTTAAAAAAAAAAAAACAGACATAAAATATAAGTAGATAAAAGATCCTTCCAAGAATGCTAGACAGCCAGAGTGTAGAGGCCAGTCTTCAGACATTGTTCACTCACCAAAAGAAAAATGAGCCTCCTTTGGTGAACAGGGTGGATATGGATTTATGAGAGGAGGGAGGAAAAGGGTCCTTTACATTTTCTTCTGCAAGGATCATCTGAGAAAGGCTTGGGGAGGGTGGGTGGATTCTCACTTTCTCCCGCCCTGTTCCGGGTCCTCCGGGTCTCAGTGGGCCTAAGATAGAGTCTCCTCATTGCCCAGGTGCATCCATGGACCTGAGCAAGGGCAACTGCCGGCCAGATGAAATTAACAGCTTCCTGCGGGGCCGAGTGGGTGCATCTGCAAGTGAGTGTGGGTGTCCAAGAGTGGCTTACACAATAAGGAAACCGGAGCACCACAAGCAGATGTCAATTGCTGTCAGGAAAAAAAAAAAACAAGGATCTGAACCAGAACTAAATAAAAATAAACATTAAACAATTATTGGAATTTGGGTTTAGTTTAAAGCAAAAAAAAAATCAGCAGGGCTGAGGGAGCAAGCCACCCATTAGCGAGGAAGAGCTATCGGGTCTTTTAACAGCCTGCTGTGTCTTGGCTAGGAGCGAGACTTGGGCTGTGCAGGCCGCGGCAACTGTGGGTGTTATTGATTAGAGATGATGCCATAACAACCCAATTATATCACAGTGTGCGCTCACAGGGATGGGGAGCCGGCCTCCCATTTGTCTTTATGGAAATCACTTTGTTTCCCTGGCTTTGTTAGACTTTTTTTTCCCATTCCACCTACCTCGCTTCCACCCAGTGGTTCTCTCCTGTTCCTGGTTCGCCTGGCACATAGTAGGTGCTGGATAAATGTTTATTGAATTTAGTTGAGTAGGAAAGCCAGCGACAAACTTGGGTTTAGTTGGCCTTCTCCCCAATTCCAGTCCTATCCCAGTGTCTGACTTTATTTCTCTAATATTCTCTACTCTTCACACATGTCAATGGCTTGCGAAGTAGGAAAATCATTAAGATGAATGAATGCATGGATGGATGGATGGATGGATGGATGAATGGATGAATGAATGAATGAATGAATGAATGACGAAACATTTATTAAGTGCTTGCTATGTGCAAGTCCCTGTGCTAAGTGCTGAGAATACAGAAAGAGAAGTAAGTCAGTCCTCTTTTCTCAAGGAGCCCATATCGTAATAGGGAAGACAACATATATGATCAGAATTTGTGTAGTGCTATAAAGTTTACAAATACTTTAGAGATTTAATAGAAAGGCAGAGAGATGAGTAGATAGATAAATAGATGAGGAGAGAATGAATGGAAGAAAGAGAATGGGGGAGAAGGAGAGAGAGAGATGTTCTAATTAGGGAAGACAGAATATAATGGGGAGCTGGAAGGGGGAGGGGAGTGACAGCCACAAGGGGACTAGGCTGCTAGGGAGGTGTTAGAAGGGGCCAGAGAGCTGGGACCGAAGTGAGTAAGGTAAGATCTTCCAAAAAACAGCAGTTCTGGCCAGATTCACCAATTCATTAGATTATGAGTTCCTTGAAAGCCAGAATTGTTGTGGGGTATTTTTCCCCTCATTTTGTATCTTGAGTGCTCAGCAGAGTACCTGGCACATAGTAGGTGTTTATTAAATGTTTACTGATCAGGAGAGCAGGCTGCAGAATGGAGTCTCTCCAAGGTAGGCAAGGCTGCTGGTGAGGAGTTGAGTGAGTGAGTGATCATTTGATCCAGCAGAGTATGATGGCTGGCCTGGGAAGGCAGGGGACTTGGGTTCAATGCCCAGCTCCCCCACTTAACCACTTAACTGCCTGCCAGGCTGCTAGTAGGAATGATAGTAGAACTCTGGTCTTGGAGACAAGAAGACCCGAGTTCACATACTGTCTCTTGCTAGTTGTGTGCCACAGGCAAATCTCTCCATCTCTCTCTGATTCTCTTTCCTAGTCTGTAAAGTGGAGACAATAATAGCACCTATCTCACTGGGCTGTTGTGAGGATCAAAGGTGATAGTAACGCTTCCCAATTATAAACCTTTAAATGCAATACAAAATGAGAATGGCTGTTTGGGCAGGTCGAAGGGAGCTGGTTTCTTCCTCACTGGAGTGAGGGACTTGGACAATGTGACCTGTGAGGTCCCAGCTCTAAATCTGTGACCCTGCAAAGTGGATGCTGTATTAATCTCATTTTACAGATAAAAACACTAAGGTTAGGAGCTGTTAAGTGACTGGCCCAGAGTCACATAACTGGAATATAAGACAGGATTCAACACTGTATCTTCCTAACTCCAAGTCAAAGTCATCTCCTTTATGCCTCCTTGACATAGATTTGGGCATACAGTGGAGATAGAGTGTCAGACCTGGAGTCAGGAAGACCAGAGTTCAAATCTAACCTCAGACATTAACTAGCTGTGTGACCCTGGACAGGTCACTTCACCTCTGTCTGTCTTGGTTTCCTCATCTGTAAAGTGAGGATAATAATAGAACCTACCTCCCCACAGTGCCTGGCACATAGTAGGTCCTACGTCAATTTTAGCTATTATTATTAATATTATAGCTTTAGGGTTGAAAAGGAACCATCCCCAATCCAATACTGTCATATCTTGAAGATGAGAAAACAAGACCAGGAAATGAAGTCACTCGCCCCAAATCATGCAAAATAGTCAAGAGGCTCAGTTTGACCACAGGTCCCCAGATTCTCCAGCATGCAAAAGCACGCAGGAATTTAGGGTTAAATTCTTGCACATCAGTGCGATCGATGAAAGTAACTGGCGAACATTCCTAGACTTTTTCAGTCATAATTGATCTTCCCAGAACTTGAATTTGATATTATATTGAAATGTAAGGATGAAGCGTCCCTGATCCAGGCCCGCACAGGGCTTAAGAGAGTATAATTGCTTTGAGTTATAGAAAAAGAAATTATTTCCCCGAGAGCCTCAGATCCATGAAGAGCAAAGTAAACTCCTGTAGAGTATCAAGAAATTCCCAATAACCTCCGGGCTTAGTGCAGAATCTCGTTATCAGCCCAGAGATTTGGTCTGCAGTGTTACCGAAATATTCCGAGCTGTCAGGCAGAATTCCTGCTTGCGTTTTTTTTCCTTGAGGGTTTATTTCAAGGCTTTATTCAGCATAGCCCATCTCTGTTTTTTAAAAGTGTAAAAATAAGATTTGCCGTCCTCCTGAGGGGACTGCTTCAAGCTCAGCCATTGATTTGTTTTAGTCCATTGGAGCTCTCTCAGTTCTCCCAGGTTTCCTAAAATTCCAAGGGCATTTACATGAACGCCTGCGATTGGCTTCTGCTGCCCACCTTCTTGGTCCTCGGCTCGCTTCCCTTTCTTTTTCGGGTTTGTGTAAGTGACGTCATAAGGATGGATGCTTTCTGTACCGCCCCCTCTGCGGCCATGCTGGTGCTGATTGGAGGGCGGGGGCGTGGCTGATTATTGAGCTGTCAACCCTCTTTGGCCCGCCTTGAGACTCCCTCTAGAACTCCTTCCACGGTACATTTCCTGGACCATCCCAGGTGCTAGAGCCTTCGCTCCGTCTCCACTCTGTATTTATCCTGAATATCTGCCTCTTTGTGTACATGTTGCCTTTCCCGCTAGAATGTAAGCTTCTTGAGGGCAGAGTCTATTTTTTTTGTTTTTTCTTTCTATTCCCAGGGCTTTGCACAGTGCCTAACCCTTAGTGAACTCTTTAAAAATATTCATGTGACCCTGAGCGCAAATTATTTAGCCTCTCAGCTGTCTCATCCATAAAATAGGAATGATTATATCACCTATTTCACAGAGTTGTTGAGAGGATCAAATTAGACGGATGGACGGGGAGAGAGAGAGAGAGAGAGAGAGAGAGAGAGAGAGAGATGGATGGATAGAAAGATTAGATAGATAGACAGACATATAAGAGGGACGGATGGATGGGTGGATGGATGGATGGATGGATGGATGGATGGATGGATGGATTAGATAGGTAAATAGATAGACATAGATGATAGAGGCAGGTAGATAGATAAACAGGCAGGCAGAGATGATAGAGCCAGAGGCAGAGAGATAGGTAGATATACACAAATATCCACACATATACCACTTTGTAAATATAAAGTGCTATGTCAATGGTTATATATAAGATATATATTAATATAGTAAGTACTTGCTATCTATCAGGCACCATTCTAGACACTGGAGGCACAACATATAGACACATGAGCATAGTGCAAGAAAAATGGAGGTGGGGAGAGGTCACAAATAGCTGGGGAAAGGAAGAAGGGCAGACTTCATGGAGGAGGTGGTTCTTAAAAGCCAGGGGTTGGAGATTTCACTTTTTTTGCATTCTACCCCAGCATCTGTCTGGGCATAGAGTAGGTACTGAAAGCATCTTTATTGAATAGGAATAAATGGATGGATGGATAGGTGAGTGGGTGGATGGATGGAAAGATGAATGGATGGATGAATGATGAATAGATTATAGATTAAATGGGTGGGTGAGCAGATGGATGCATAGAGGAATAGGTGGGTAGGTGAATGGATGGATAGATGAAATCAATTCAGTTCAGCAAAGTTCTAGTAAATGGCTATTTCCATACTAGGTACTGTGGTAGACTTTGGGAGTAGAGGTAAAAATGAGTCCATGATCTCGGAGGGCCCTTACATTGTACTCCCGTTAACTCTCTAACACAAACTTGAGACCCTGGGCAAGTTTCTTTCCCCCACCCTCCAGCCTCAGTTTTCTTCTCTATAAAATGAGGGGATTGGACTACATGGCCCCTGAGATCCCTTCCACCTCTAGAGCTATGGTCCCATGGTCCTTGGGCCACTGCCTGCTTTCCCTCAGGAAGATAGAAATCTTAGAAATAACAAAGTGGGGGAGGGGTCAAGAATGTACGAGAATGTAGTTATTCCAGAAAAATCTCCAACAACATTAGGAAGCAAGTTGAGATGTAATCTAAATCTTCTATGTAACCAGCTTCAAACGTGCATAGCAGCCGAAGGGTACCTTACGGGGATTCTGTATCCTAGAATCAGTCTATAATGCAATCAATTCTGTATATCCCTAGTGAAACAGCAGCATTTATTTAACGTCTTTTATAGAGCAGCTGAGTTTTATCACAAATCACATTCCATTTCTAGTCATCAGGGACCCCTTGAAGGCTAAAATGCATTTACTTTTCTCGGAGGAAATTTACCAATTCCTCAATAAAGACCCATTTGCCTCAGTATGTAAAATTGACACATTTATTGAATATTAAACATTTGTTGTTTGTGTATGTGTGTGTGTATTTGTGTGTGTGTGTGTGTGTGTGTTTCCTCTCAACCCCTCCCCCTTCAGCTTTCTTCGCTCACACTTTGCTATTGGGGACAATTCTGTCAAAGTCATAATAAAGGCATGTTGATGTATATTAGCAAATGATGTTGAAGCTGGTTGGTGTTTCCCATTGGTTTTGATAGTTTGATAGTTTGTTTTCAATTGAGACAAGAACTTTCCAACTCCCAGTCACCCATTTTGGTTGTGACATCCCTTTGTCAAAGGCATGATTCTCTTTGTCACATGGTGATAGCCAAGAGGTTTCTCCCCAAAGCCTTAACATTTGAAGAAGGCTTCTTTCCCTCTCCCAAACAATAAACTCAGCTAATTTGGGTAGGGCCAATAAAACCAATGTTTTTCTACCACTGTTAGAAAATGGTTTGGGAAATCAGTGAACATGTTTTCCAAAAGATGTTTCCTTGTTGTTTTTTTTAAAAGAATAACTCTTTATTATTAATGTAATAACCATCAATAATAACAAATATTTGAATAAGCAAAATGTAAAAATGAAATCATGTAATTGTGTATGCAAAGCTATTTAAAGTTTGTTTTTTTAAAGAAAAATTATAAATCTAAATTTTAACAAAATGATTAAAAAAAAAGAATCTTATTGGCTTTTGTATCCCCTTCTAATCTTCATCTTCTAGGTATTCAATTTTTTTTGCTAGTATTTTGTATGTATGTGTGTATATACATATATGTGTATATGTGTGTGTTGTAGTCCATGTAAATAAGTTGTGCTGGTTCTACTTTCTTGACTCAGCTATGTTTCATGTCTTCCCACAATTCTTTGTATTCTTCATATTTCCCATCTCATATGGTATAATAGTATTCTATTGCTTTGTTGTTGCTCAGCTGTGTGTGACTCTTCATGACCTTATTTGGGGTCTTCTTGGCAAAGATACTGGAGTGGTTTGCCATTTCCTTCTCCAGCTCATTTTACAGATGAGGAAATTGATGCAATAAGTGACTTGCCCAGGGTCACACAGTTAATAAGTATCTGAGACTGGATTTGAACTCAGAAAGATGAGTCTTCTTTACTTTAGGCCTGGTACTTTATCCTCTGCAGCACCTGACTCCCCTTCCATTACTTTGATTTACCAGCATTTCTTCAGTTAACCCCCAATAGGAGGGCATATATAGGTTGTTTTTAGTTTTTTACTTCTACACATAAAGCTGCTGTGAATATTTTTGCACAAATAGGACTTTTTGTTGTTTCATAACATCCTTAGGAAAGAATCTTATCAGTGGGGTCATCATAGCAAAGGATATAATCCATTTTGTAATTCTTATCTTACATTGCCACATTGCTCTACAAAAAGATTACATTGGCTTGCAGCTCCATCAACAATGTACCTGTTTCCTTGGGCATAACTCTTATCAGCATTGAGCCTAACCATGTATAACTCTCTTTGCCAATTCAATAGCTATAAGGTGCTATCTCAGAGTTATTGTGATTTGTATGTAGAGAGTGTGCCCAGAAGTAAACTTGGACAAAGTAATAAGGCTAAAAGATGAGGGCTTGGGGACTTTGATGACATCTCTCTAGAGAGAAATAATGTGTTTCTTTCTTCACATAACTCTCTGATAATTAGAGGGTTTGATGATTGTAAAATGTTTTTAACTTTGAGAACTAACTTCCCGAACTCTAAAGTATGGGAGAAACTTATTTGAAAAAGAAAGGAAGGAAGGAAGGAAGAAAGAAAGAAAGGAAGGCAGGAGGGAGGGAGGGAAGGAAGGAAGGAACAGGAGAGAAAAAAGAAAAAGGAAAGAGACAAAGAGAAGGAAAAAGAGAAAGAGGAAGGAAGGAATGAGGGGAGAGAGGGAGGAATGTAAAATTTTCTTTGTTTTCCTTTTTATGAGATCACGTGACATGCATATGTTTTGACCATTTATCCATTGGGGAACATGCATTACTCTTGTAAATTGATACCTCTTTCTTATGGATTTGGGATTAGATGTTATATATTCTTGGAGTTACTGATTTTTGTTTTTTAAAAAGAGCCATGTAGGCCTTTGACAAGAAGGGATAATATTGAATTTAAGTCTTGAACATCAACTCTGGGATTAATATTTCTATTCCTGAGCACAGTAGGAATGGTGATTGCTCAGTCAGTAGGTTGAGACCCTTGTCTACTCAAATGGTCACCATGATTTGAGGTATCCCGTAAAATCATCAGAGCATCCAAGACAGGTAGTAAGGGGCTTCAGAGGCCATCTAGCCCAACCCCTCATTTTACAGATGAAGATACTGAGGCCCAGGGAGCTTGGGTGACTTGCCCATGGACATACAAGCTAAGTAGTAGAGCTAGGAATAGAACTCAGGTCTTCTGACTCTCTATCCATCTTTCCTCTGCACAATAGCGCCCCTCAGTGGTCCAGGAGGGATAGCCTTACAATCACCTGTTTTACTTCTAAAACAGGTGATTTATATGGAATAATTCTACCTTTTAAAGCAGAGCTGTGAATGAGTTGTTCTCTAAAGTATGGGAGAAACTTATTTGAAAAAGAAAGAAAGGAAGGAAGGGAGAAAGGAAGGAAGAAAGGAAGAAAGAGAGAGAGAGAAAGAGAGAAAGAGAGAGAAAGGAAGGAAGAGGAGAGAAAAAAGAAAAAGAGACAAAGAGAAGGAAAAAGAGAAAGAGGAAGGAAGGAATGAGGGGATAGAGGGAGGAATGTAAAATTTTCTTTGTTTTCCTTTTTATGAGATCATGTGACATACTGTATTTGTTACCTTCTGGTATAACATATGTAAAACACTTTGCAACCTTAGAGTACTGTATAAATGCTCGCTATTATTATGAAGGATAGAGAAGAAACTGTGATTTCACTAGCAGAGGAGCATCCAGGTGAGGGAACCCCCTCCACCAAAGCAGGTTGGCACCTGCTTTCTAATTTATACACTCAGAGACCCTGACAAATCCATATCCCTCCAGCTTTGAGGCCGGCTTTCCTTCCACCACACCAAGCTGCCTCTCAGACATGTTTAATCTCCCTGCAATATCGTCAATAGAATGTAAGCTCCTCGAGGGCAGGGACTTAATCTTCTTTGTCTTTGGCTCTCCAGGGCCCACCACTGTTTCTGACCCAATACTTAATCAATGCTTATTTGCTGATTGCTCTCCAAGCACATCTTGGCCTTTCCTGCCTCTGCACTTTTGCTTGTGCTGTGTCTTCTCTACCGACTAGGATATCCATCTTGCAACATCTTTACCTCTTAAATTCCTACCCAACCTTCAAGGTCCAGCCTAGATACCAGCTCTTCCATTTCCCTCTAAGGAAAAGTGACCTGTCCCTCTACCTATCTCCCCAAAAGGTTTCATTTGTGCCTTTTTCATGACACGTAGTATAGTGAACACTAGCCTTGGTGTCCAGAAGGCCTGGGTTCAAATCTCACCTCTCATACTTTTATCCATAAAACCTGGAGAGGCAATTCATTTAATATCTCAGAATCTCAGTTTGCTCATCTGGAATATGGGAGTAATACTGCCTATCTCCCAAGGTCATTGGGAGTTTCCAGAGATATAATATAGATACCATGAATATGTGACCTTTTCTTTTTTACTCTGATTCCATAGAATAATAGTAGCTTTTTGCATATTTGTCCACATTCCTCTGCCAGACTATGAGGCCTTTGAAGGGGCCCTAGGAACCATCTTCTTCTCTGCATCCTCCCCAGTGCACAGCACCCATCCGACCACCCCATCACGACAGCTCCGGTTTCTCTGGTCCTTGGCTTTTATGACATGCCAACCTCCCATCCACCTTCGCAGGGAAGTAGCAAAAGAATCATTGTCCCTATTTTCCAGATGAGGAAGATGAGGGAGGTGATGTCTTCAGCAACCATTGGCTCCATCTTCATCTTTATACAGGTGACATCACCTATACAGGTGTCCATCTATCTGGCTCTGGTCTCTCTGCTGAACATCAGTCTCTCACATTCCCAACTGTCCTTTAGACATCTTGGAGCTGAGGCAGTGGAAACTTTAGAGTCTGAGGATAGGGGTCCAGATGCCAACCTTGTTGCTCACTCCCTGTGTGCCCTTGGCCAAGCTATCTGACCTTTCCAGGACGAAATTTTCTAATCTGCAAAATTACAGGGTTGTACATGACTAATATGGAATTATGTTCTGCATGATTGCACATGTATAACCTATATTAAATTGCTTACCCTCTCAGGGATGAGGAAGGGAGGGAGGGAGAGAGTTTGGAACTCAAAATTTATTTTAAAAGAATGTTAATTGAAAAATTGAAAAAAATATTATTTCAAAAAATTATAAGGTTGTTCTAGGTGACCTCAGAGGTCCCTTGCAACTCAGTCTACTAATTTATGTCCAAAACAGAACTGATCATCTTTTCTCCCCAAACCCACCCTTCTTCCAAACTTTCCAATTATTATTAATCACCCAGGTTTACAGCCTCACAATCATCCATGACTTCTTATGCTGACCTTCACCCCACCCCCATATTCAGTTTATCGCCAAATCTTGTCGTTAACACCCACAAAATCACTCATGTGTCCCCTCCTCTCCACTGCCACAGTCTCCACTCTAGCTTAGTGTCTGATATACAGTGGGTGCTTAATAAATGCCTGTTGACTTAACTTCAGACCTCTGCCTACAGCTGTTACAAGTGATCTCCAATCTGCCTCCAGTCTCACCCAGCTCCGATCCATCCTCCAGCCATCTTTGTTGTGGTTCAGTTGTTTCAGTCACATCTAACTCTTAAGGACTCTTTTGGGGACCTCTTAGCCATGATACTGGAATAGTTTGCCATTTCATTCTCTAACTCATTTGACAGATGAGGAAACTGAGGCAAACAAGGTTAGGTGACTTGTTCAGAGTCACACAGCTACTAAGTGTCTAAGGCCAGATTTGAATTCATAAAGTTGAGTGTGACTCCAAGCCCAGCCTGCTGTACCACCTAGCTGCTCCTAAAATATAGATCTGACTATATCATTCCCCGAATCAATAAATTCCCTATTGCCTCTAGGATCAAATATAAACTCCTCTATTTGACATGTAAAGCTCTTTACAGCTTGACCCCTTCCTATCTTTCCAGTTCTCTTATACGTTGCTTCCCTCTCCATGCATTCATTGGCCCAGCCGTATTGGTCTTCTTGCTGTTCTTCACACAAATTCTCAATCTCCCATCTCCATGCCTTTGCATCAGCTGTACCCTGTGTCTGAATTGCTCTCCCTCTTCACCTCCATTTCTTGGAAGCTTTAACTCTTCCAGATTTATCTGAGGGGCCACACCTTCCAAGAAGCTCTTCCTTCCAGACCCAGCTCAAGAGCTGCCCTCCATCCTGATACCCTTCCCCTACTCCTGCTTCAGCTGTCGCTCTAATGTAACTCCATAGGGATTCTATATGCCTCTATTCAGATACAGGTCACCTCCTTCACTAGAAAGTAGACAGGCTGTTTTCACTTTTATCTTTGTGTTTGTCCCCAGCACTTAGAAGTACAGTTCCTGACATATCATAGGCATTTAATAAATGCTTGGGGGTTGTTTGACTAATTAAGTGACTACTTGTTTAAGGTCACACAGTTAAACAGATGTCAGATCCAAGGCTCAAAAGCAGGCCTTGTATCTCTTTGTAGCTTCTTCTGCACTCTGCTCAAATACAGCACATAACAAATGGCATAGAGCTGTGGAAGGAGGGTGAGATTTGGAACCAGAGGACCCAGGTTCAGATTCTGTCTCAGACAATTCCAACCTTGTGTGACCTTGGACAAGTCACTTCCTCTAGCTGGGCTCCGTTTTCTCATCTGAACTCATTGGACTTGGCGGGTGCTGAGGGCCCTCCCATTTGTAGACTTATGATTCTATTGATGAATTTCAAACTTAGCTCATGAGAATGAAGCTTACAGCAGAAGGGTTGATTGTGTTCAGCTGTGTATTTAACAGTTCCACCAGTGATTTACAGGCTTATGGACTTACAGCTGGAAGAGACCTCAGAGCCTGTCTAGTCTGGTCAGCCCCCTCTTTTTACAGCTGAAGAAACTGAGTCCTCAGAGAGGCTAAATGAGTTCAAATCGTAAGATCCTGGACCCAGAGCTAAAAAGGACCTCAGACGCCTCTAATTCAACCCTCTAGTTTTACATGGGAAGGACCTGCTACTTTTAAAACTTGTTTTTCTGGTGATTTTTTGGGTTGTTTTTTTTTATTCTGCACCTGCAGTTTCAGGAACACTGGGAACTCCTGGCATAGACATTCCCTTCACTGATGCATAGGGCCACCCATCTGTAATTTATAGCCTTAAAGTGTTGCTTAGGGACAGAGAGGTCAAAAGTTAGAGTGACCTTGTTGGGTGGCTAGTCTGTGCCCAAAGCAGAACTTGAACCCAAGTCTTTTGAAGGCTGCTTCTCTGTCTAGTACACAGTTTTAAAAATCAATACATGAATAAATCTTAGTGTCTTTCCTCTAAGAAAATCAGGATGCTTTCATAGCCATCTTGTTGTTTTTCCACACCAGCCTCCTGAAGTGAATGGGGCAGAGGGGGGGAGCTCTTACTGACTTCATTTTGCACTTAAAGAAACCCAGGCCCAGTCCAGGGTCACACAGGGAGTCAGGAGAGTAGCAGCAGGGATGAGAAAGAGACAGGAACAATGAGAGGAGACAGAGAGAGAGAAGGAGGGAGAGAGACGGAAAGAAGAAAGGAGAAAGAAGAGAGAGACAGAAAGAGACAAAAGGAGAAAGAGAAAAAGAGACAGAGAGAAAGGAAGAAAAAGTGATGGAGAGAGAGGGAGGGAGAGGGAGGGAGAGACAAATGGGGGAGAGAGATAGATAAAAGGAGAGACAGAAAGGAAGAGAGAGAGTGAGTAATGCAGAGAGGGAAGGAGGAGAGAGAAGGACATAGATAAAGGTGGAGGGAGAGAGAGAAGGTGAGAGAAACAGAGACAGAGGGAAACAGATAATGACAGAGAGAAAGGAAGAGAGAAACAGAGAAGGGGAAAGAAGAGAGAGAGGGAGAGATAGAGACAGAGACGGAGGGAGAGGGAGAGAGAGAAAAAAGAGACAGAGGGAGGGACAAAGAGGGGGAAGGAAAAGAGAGACAGAAAAGGAAAGAGAGCGACAGAGAGGAAAGAAGGAGAGAGGCAAAAAAAGAAACAGACAGAGATAAAGAAAAAGAGAGAGGAAGGGAGAGATAAAAACAAAGAAAGAAAGAGAGGGAGAGAGGAGGAGGAAAAGGAGAGAGAGCGCCCTGAAATCCCCCAATTTTCCCTAGTCGATTACTAAACCTCCCCAGAAGGCATTGTACCAGCCAAGATGAGGGATTTAAAGGTAAAGAATGAATTCTTTGAGGTTTTCTTTGAGTTAACAACAGCTAGGTAGTGTCTTCTGTCTCTGAAGAAACAAAGTCCTACAACGAAAAATAAAGACAAGGCCAGGGCGGGGGAGAACCCCACCAAACAAAACTATAAGCCAGAGGCACCACTCCCCTCCACCACGACCGCCAGGCAGACATCATAAATCTCTCCTAGAAATCTCGGCAGCTCGTCTCGACGGGGACGTCTGCTAAATTTAATATACTGGTGCCTCCCCGTGTCAGGCTGGCCCTTGGTGGATGCACTTGTATCCACAGTGGAGAGAGGTTGTCTAACAGGCCCCAGGCTCCAACTGCTTCCCAGTCCTGCCTGTGCTGGTCTTACGTCCACATTTTGGCTTCCCTTGACTTAAGGGGCAATTCCTTTTCTCATCTTTTCTTCTCTCTGGCTCCCTGCCTGTGAAACCTCTTTATTTCCAGCCTCTTCAGGATGGGAAGAGCACTGAATTAGGCAGAGTGTAGCTCCATTCAGTAAAAAAGAGACCAGGATTTTCAGAGTCACAGCAAATCAGAAGCTGGAAGGGACCTCAGAGGCCATACAATCAAACCCACCTTCATTGTACAAATGTGGAAACTGAGGCCCAGGGAGACGAAGTCTCTTGCCTAAGGTCACCCAGGGAGTAAGCAAGAGAAAGTGGAAGAGGTAGAGTTTGAGTCCAGGTGTTTAGTCAGAAGTAAGAGTTCTTAAGCTTCTCTTTGTCATGGAGAGCCTTGGGGCCATGTCTGGTGAAGCCTATGGGCCCCTTCTCAGAACCATTACAGTTCGTTAGATTGTAAACTCCTTGAGGGCAGGAATTGTCTTTTGCCTCTTTTGGTATACCCAGGTTTACCGATTGATTTCCCTCAATAGAATGCAAGCACTTTGAGAGCAGGGGCTATTCCTAGCCTTTGTGCCTGGCACACAGTGCGTGTGTATTGCTTATTGAAACTGAATCATGTTTTTAAATGCATAAAACAAGATATACAGATTACCAGATAAATCAATTATCATGAAATACTGCTATCAAAATTTTTTTTAATTATAGTTTTTTCATGGAAGAGGAAGGGGAATAAGGATTTGTATGGCACCTATTACATGCCAAGCAGTGTGCTAAGTAAGTACTTATAATTTCATTTGATCCTCACAACAGTGGAAGGCACAGTCCCTATTTTACAGTTGGGGAAACTGAGGCAGAGGTTAAATTATTTGCTCAGGGTCACCCAGCCAGTGTCTGAGGCCAGATTTGTCCAGCATTGTCCACTGCACCACCTAGCTGCCTCTTGAATCCCACGATCTCAAAGGCAGCAGGCACCTCAGAAGCCATCTTATCCCACCCATATATGAACAGGAATCCCCTCTAATAATAACAGTAAATGTTTATATAGTGCTTTAAGGTTTACAAAGCACTTGACTATATCATATCATTTGGTTCCCACCTCAACCTTGTGAGGTAAATACTGTTGTGACTCCCATTTTATAGACAGTAAAACCGATAAGTATATGGGTTAAATGAATTGTACACGGTCACACAAAGTAAACACTCCTGTGTCCAAGTCCAGTGTACTATGCTTCTAAATGTATGATCCTGTGATCACGCCACAAGCATTTATTAAGCCCCTGCTGTGTGCCAAACACTGTCCTAGGTACTCCAGAGTCCAAGACAAAAATGAAACATTCTCCACTCTCCAGGAGTTTTCTGCCCAGAAAAAGAACCACAGGTACATATATAAGGTATATTTTGAAGCTAATTTTGGGAGGAAGGGCAGTAGCAACTGGGCAGATAAGATTAGGCTCCATGTATAATAAGGTGATGGCTTGGGCTGGCTCTTGAAGGAAACCAGATATTCTAAGAGGTGGAAATGAGAAGGGAGAAGGTGTAGGAGTGGGAGACAGCCAGGGCAAAGGTAGAGATGGAATTTGACTGATAGGCTAGTCTTGAAGACCACCTCTTTGTAAATGGGGTGCTCAAATTGGAGGAAAGAAGACCCAGGTTCAAATCCTGCCCCAGACACTTACTAGTATCAAGCGATCTCAGACATGTCCCTTAAACACCTCTTGATTCCCTTGCTTCGTGGGCAAATGGAGTGGGCAGGTTTCTAAGCGCCCTTTCAGTTCCAAACCCATGATCCTAAGGAACCAAGACTAATTCTTCATTTATCTGGCCAATAGCCACCACCGTTGCTCACCCTAGCTCTGGGTGATCCTTCTTGGATAGGATTAGGGAGGGGTACTGGGAGGAAGGAATGTCTCAAAAGAAAACCTTTCAAGTTAAAAAAAATCCCCTCCTGAGCTGCACCGAGTGAGGGCCTGCTTTATGGGTGAAGGAAAGTGCTTAAAATGCTTAGTGGGAATAAACAGCTTTTAATGAAGTTACATCGCCACATAATGGGCATCATAAAACTGCCTTCCTAGTACCGGGTCCCAGGACAGCTTTTATTATCGACTGAGCCAGAATCGGCGGCTCTGGCTTGGGTACAGGGAGGGCCCCACAGCTGCTGCCGAGACGGCGGCGGAGGAGCAAAAGCAGCCGAAGAAAGATGCAAAGTCTTCTTAAATTACCTGCTTGAAATAACGGGCGGGATGCGGCCGCCGCAGCGCAGAGCAGGGCCGGCGGTGGATGGGAAGGCCGCCTTTGGGGTGGTCTGTCAGAGCTGGTTTGCGCCGCCCGGAGAACACTAGAGCTTCATTGCTGCCAAACAGATGTTCATCTTGTTTCTCTATCGGCTGTTTGATGAGAAATTTATTGCCCTTCCGTTGGGCTGGAGCAGCTCGGCTGCAGAGTCTATTAGCCAGCCCAGCAGCTGGCAGGGAGCCAGACAGGCACTGGGTTTGATGAAAGCCCATGAAAGGCCCCCGGTTCGAAGGCGCCAGCAATAATGCATCGGCTAGACTCCTCTGATTGGGCAATTGATTGCTGTGATTTGATTTATTGATCAGTCCCCTCGAATCTGGCGTCGGGGAAAGGAGCTGAACTGATCTTTAACTGTGGTGAACATCTCTGCCTGCTGGAGAATGAAACCCTGATAAGGAATGTATGAAAGGAATCTGAGCTTATCTTAATCACACAGTGTGCCCTGGTGCTGCTGAGAGAAGGGGAGACAGGGAGGGAGAGGGAGAGAGAAGAGAGGGGGGAGGGAGAAAGGGAGAGAGAGGGAGAGAGAGAGAGAGAGAGAGAGAGAGAGAGAGAGAGAGAGAGAGGGAGAAGAGGGAGGGAAAGGGGGAGAAATAGGGGAAAGGAAGGAAGGAGGGGGAGGAGGAGAGAAACAGAGGAACGGGAAGGACGAAAGAGAAGTAGAAAAGAGAGAAGAAGAGGAAAGGAGGGAGAGGAACAGATAGGGAAGAGAGGAGGAGCAAGAGAGGGAAGATAGAGACATGGGAAAGAGAGGGAAAAGAGATGGGAGAGGGAGTAAAGAGAGAACAGAAAGAGAGACATCAAAAGGAGAGATAGAAACATGATGAAAGGGAGATAGACGTGGGAGAGAGAGAAGAAAGAAAAAAAGAAGAAAGACACATGGGAAAGAAAGGAGGAAGATAGCTAAGAGAGAGAGAGAGAGAGAGAGAGAGAGAGAGAGAGCTCCTGTGTGTGCAGAACACAATCACTAGGCAGAGAGGAGAGCAGATCTATAAATTGATGGAATTCAAAGCCGGCCGCATCGATTACCGTTATAACAAACAGCGGTGCACAGAGGGGCTGATTATTTTTAGACAAAGATTCTGTGCTCTCAGCTGAAATTCTGCTGATGTTGTCACTGTGTCAGATGTCTGCTGTTGATTGCAATTAGATGCGATACAAAAAAAAAATTTAAACTCTTGTGTATCCTTAGTCTTCTTTCCCAGTTATGAAATCGCCCCATTCCTTTTGTTTGGCGCTTCCTGGGGAAATGCTTCCAGCTGGAGGAAGGCTCGGGTTCATGGGAGGTATCCCTTGATGAGGGGGAGGGAAGTAGGATCATTTTATGGATGGCATTGAAGAGCACCCAAAGAATCCTGGGGAAAAGTGGAATGTTTACAGACATTCATCAAAAGTCTCTGGGTTTCATTTCTGCTGGAAAGAGCTCCATAGGGTCCTGGAATTTAAAAACAAAACAGCAACACAGAACATTTGGTTTCTGTCTTTTTGAAACTGGCCCCCTTATTTCCAGGCCTCACTGGGGGTGCTCAGAAGCACCAGAGGCCCCACTGTGGTGCTGGCCATCCAGCATGGCGGTCACCCAGAGGATAGCAGCGCCTGAAAGAATTCATTTCTCTGAACAGAGACACATTTTGGAATCATCCTACTACTAAATCATACCTGAAAAGCAGGCTCCAGGTAATTGCGGCTACGGACAAATTATAAAGAGCTGCGCCGCCTCGTTTTACATGAGGGCTGGTTGCTGGAATTCTTCTCTTGTCAAGTTCATTCATCATCTTGATGGTTTCCAGTTTATCTCTAGTTTCAGAGCTATTAGTGCAAGTCTCCTGTACGGCACAACAGCTGTAAACTTGAAACTATCGGTGGGGTGTCTGTGATTGACAATTCATAACAGGATGCCAGCGCTCACAGGGTTCGAATGAGAATCCCGGCTTGGCCAGGCCAGGGGATCTCTGTGCCTTGAATTTACAGTTGCCTAATGTTAGTGCTCTGGGAATGATGGAAAGAGAAAGCAGGAACTATGGTCACATGCTTCAGGGTGAGGCAGGGCTGTTCTCTTTAAGACGCTAGAAACTGTCCTGGGGAGAATTCTGCTCAACCCATAAGGCAGGCTCTTTCAAATGCCTTCTCTGTGTTAGGCCCATAAAGAATGCTGTTCTTGGGGTGGCTAGGTGGTGCAGCGAATAGAGCACTGGCCCTGGAGTCAGGAGGACCTAAGTTCAAATCTGGCCTCAGACACTTGACACACTTACTAGCCATGTGACTTCAGACAAGTCACTTAACCCCAATTGTCCTCAGGAAAAAAAAAAAAAAGAATACTGTTGTTTTTGCTTTGGCAGAGATACTGAAGTGGTTTGCCATTTCTTTCTCCAGCTCATTTTACAGATGAGGAAACTGAGGCAAATAACGTTAAGTGACTGGCCCAGGGTCACACAGCTAGTGTTTAAGGCCAAAATTGAACTCAGGCAAATGAGTCTTCTGGACTCCAGGCTAAACTCTCTGTGTGCTATGGCGCCACCTACCTGCCCAAGCAATACTAGGTGACATTTATATGGGGCAGCTAGGTGGTACAGTGGATAGAATACCAGGCTTGGAGCCAGGAAAATCTGAGTTCAAATCCAGCTTCAGACACTTACTAGCTGTGTGATCCTGAACAAGTCGCTTAAACCTCTATTTGCCTCAATTACTTATCTGTAAAATGGAAATACTCTGGAAAACGAATGGCAAACTACTTTGCCAAGAAAACCCCAAGGACACCATAGAGTCAGACACAACAACATTTATATAGCATTTTGAAATTTGCAATAAGTCCTTTGTGAATATCCTCTCACTTGAGCCTCACAATAATCCTACAGGGTAGGTCCTACTTAGTCCCATTTTGTGGATGAAGAAACAGGCTCAGAGGTGAAGCTGATTTACCCATGATCATTGTTGCTGTCCATCCTTCCTTTGCTAAGAGGACCAATCACATCACCAGTGATGTCCTGACTTGCCGGTGAGTTGCATTTAAGTGAGGCTAGAACTAGGCACTCTCTCCTCCAGAGTCACACAGCTTGTAAATGCAGATGCCGCATGTAAACCTGGGTTTTTCTTACTCCAAACCCAACATTCCCTACGCTATGTGCTGTGCCACAGGAATGACGCTATAATGGAAAGAAGTCTTGATTTGGAACCAGAGGACCTGGGTTCATGTCCCAGTCCTGGTATCTAACCCTTTGATTTTAGGTGAATCATTTAGCCTCTGGGTCTCCGTTTCCTCATTTACAAAGGGAGAAGGTTAGACTCGATGATCTCCTAAGTTGGAGTGGGAGGGGATCTCAAAGGGCATGTTTGTCCAGCCAGAGTCCCCCCAGCAACATCCCTGACCAGCAGGCATCTAGCCTTTGCTGGAAGATTTCCAGTGAGGAAAGATTCTCCACTTCCTGAGGCAGTTTATTCCTTAAAAATCCAACCCTATCAGTTTTTTTTTTTTTTGGAGGGAGGGATTGAAGCAATGGGGTTAAGTGACTTGCCCAAGGTCACACACAGCTAGTAAGTATCTGAGATCAGTTTTGAGTTCAGGTCCTCCTAACTTCAGCGATGGTACCCTACCCACTGCACCACATAGCTGCCTTCCCCTTTTTTTCAATCCCATTATTTTAAAGATGAGTCAGCTGAGGCCCAGAGAGATTGGTTGAATGACTTGACCAAGGTCACATAAGTAGTCAGTAGCTACATCCAGGTTGAAACCTCAGCCTTCTGACTAGATGTGCTACTTTTTCCTGTTAAATCTCCAGGATCCAGTTCATTCAGTTGGAGAAGTGATGATTCTATATTAAAAAGAGGTTTCTCAACTGGGTAGCACAGTGGATAGAGCTTCTCACCTGGAGTTGAGAAGATCTGAGTTCAGATGTGACCTCAGACACTTACTAACTATGTGACCTTGGGCAAGTCACTTAACCCTGTTTACCTCTGTTTCCTTGTCTGTAAAATAAGTTGGAGAAGGAAATGGCAAAGTATCTTTGCCCAGAAAACTTCAAATAAGGTCACAAAGAATCAGGCATGACTGAAACAATTGAATAGCAACCCATGCACAAGCATTTAGTAAAGTCCTGGGGCTGCAAAGACAAAGAATTAAACCATCCCTACTCTAGAGGAACACCCTGAAACCAGGGCCTTAAATCTTAGGGTCAGAAAGGCCTAGAGGAGACCCAGGAGATGTGAAAAATGCAGACCCAAGGAGACGAAACACAGAATTTAATAGCAAAAATAAGCCTTGCTGTCCTAGACTTTAAACCCCAGATCCAATATTTGCTGACAGTATATCTAAGTCTCAATTTCTGTAAAATGAGAAATAACCCTATGTATGCTCCTAACCCCCACAGGGTTGTTGTGAGGGAAATGCTTAGAGTCCTTAGGGTGCTATATGAATGTGAGGTATTATTAGGGATAGGGAAAGGACCCATGATTTCATCCCGTGTAAGGAAGCTCCCTCCACGAATGCAGGTCAACACCCTCTCTCTCAAAGTCTTAGAGAATTGCTCAGAGCGCTGAGAGACTAAGTGACTTGTCAGGCAGAATATGAACTCAGATCTTCCTGAGTCTGAGGCCAGCTACCATGACTCCACTTTGCCTCTCCATATTATTATTAGTCTACCTTTTCTCATCCCTTCCAATGGAGTTCGGATTAAAATGGCCCTTGGAAAGGTCACTATCCTACTGTATATTACCCTTTTATCTCTAAGGCTTCATGAACCATTGCACAAGAGGGTAGAATGAGCACTTTTTATAGCTAAATAAAAGTCTGTGGATGTAAGCCTGTCCTCTGTAGGCTCCTTGAAAGCAATCCTAGCTACAACTGCAGAAGCAGACAGGACGGTGGGAATGATGACACTTGCCACACCCAGCTCCCATATGGTTTTGGTTTCTTTGGCTAGGTTGCTATTTTGGGAGAGTTTGAAGATTCTGCATCTTGGGTGTGACTGTGTCTTTTAAAAAAAAAACATTCTTCAGTTTTCGTGAGTTAATGGGGGATGATAGTAAAGGAGAGATCCCAGAGAATGGAAATTCTCGGTGCTCTGAAGACAGGCTTGGTCGTTGCCTCGATCCCTGTTTTAACATCTTGCTGAGTATTTTGTCTTTCTGTTCTGTAAACTGTTTTCTTTGCTCTGCTTACTTGTCTCTGCAACAGTTCATGCGTTTTCCTGAGTTCCTCTTAATTCTTTATTTTCATCATTTCTTATGCTGTAATAACATTTCTCTGCTAATAGTTTACTCAACTATCGTGCAAATCAATGAATACCTCTTATCCTTCCAGCTCTTCACTACTATAAAAAATAGTACTATAAATATTTTTGTATATGCATGATTTTTTTACCTGACTCTGATCTCCTTGAGGTATAGGTACAGTAGAGAGGCCTTGATTTCTCCTGGCTCTTGTCCCTCGGAAAGACCAAATCTGTGTCCAACAGCAAAGTCACGTATTTGAGAACTATGAAGGCAGCCAGGTGGTACAGTGGATAGAGCACAAACAATCAGATATGACTGAAACAAGTGAACATCATCCCATTCACAAGCATTTAGTAAAGTCCTGGGCCTGCAAAGACAAAGAATTAAACCATCCCTACTCTAAAGGATTGGGAAGACCTGAGTTCAAATCCGATGTCACTTATTGGCTGTGTGACTTTGGGCAAGTCACTTAACTTGTTTTCCTTAGTTTCTTCATCTGTAAAATGGGTATCATTATATCACCTACTCCCAGAGTGCTATATAAAGGCTATCATCTAAATGTCTTTGTTTTATACCTCCTACCTCTGGTTATTGATTATCTTGTTCTTGAATATAATGACAAGACAGTAAATATGCCATAATCTCCTTGAAGACAGGGACTTTTGTCTTCAGAGCATAGCATCTGGCACAGATGAATAAATGCTTCAAGCACTGAATTGAGTTGAGTAAATGACTCATTGGTCTACATTTGGGGTGAGACCCAGGTGGTGCCCTTGCTTCATGCCTGGACACAGGTTACCACCTGCCCCTGGACACACACTGGATGCTCCCTCCCCACCACTATGGTCAACCATCTAATTCAATTTGACAAATATCTGTGTGTGTGCCTCTTAGAATCTTTTAGTTTCCTTCAAAATTCACATCTCAAAGCCTTTTCTCATCCTTCCAGCCACTAATATCCTTCCCACCATGAAAATGCACCTTGTATATATTTTGTACGAGAGGCAGTGTCCAAGTCACAAAGACCTGAGTTCAAGTCCCATCCATATACCATGTACTGACTGTGTAATCCTAAGTAACTCACTAGGTCCTCCAAGGAACTCCCTAAGGATGTCAGATGATGGAAAGGTGTGCCAGCCTGCATTGGCAGAGGGAGTTTTCTCTCCCGGAAGTTCCTGATATCAATGAAATCCCAGGCCCCATTCCCATTATTATTATTATTATATTGTCATTGTCTTTCATGGACAATTTACAGAAAAAGAAGAGAAAAGTCAGCTTAGGTTATCATCTATTCTAGGTCCATATGTGCCAGGCTTACAACAAACTCTTGTAATGCTTGTTGACTGACTACTTAACCTAAGGGAACACTGAGTCTCAGAACAGGAACGTTTCTGCTCAAAGTTACACGCTGATCTAGACCTGAGGTCTCTTAAGCTCCTGTCCATGACTCTCTCCTACATCACCCTGTTAGGAAATCTAGTTTAGGTGCGTAGGTGATCAAGACCCTTGCCTCCTGTGAAGTTTGGGGAGGATGGGTCATCTCCGTATAAAGTCACCAGCCTGGTTTTTGTATACCTTGCATTTTTTTGCCATCCCCCACCCTCTTGGACTTCCTGGCCCTCTCAGCACCTGTGAATAGCACAACCATCAGCCCTTTGATCTGGGGAAGCCAGAAGATAGGGCAGCTTGGTAGAAGGGGCACTGGATTGGAAGTTAGGGGACAGTCACAGAATTTTTGAGCTGGAAGGGAGTTTCCTTGACCATTGAGGGCAGACCATTCTACCCCAGCCACCCCTCCCCCAGAAAAGAATCTTAACTACCGGGAAGCCAGTAAGGGATCAGCCAACCTTTGCTTGAAGATGTCTAGTGGCTTTCCATGGGGAAGCCACTCCCTTCCACAGCAGGACAGTGTATTCCAGCTTGGCATAGCTCTAATTAGTAGGAAAAATTTTTCCCTGACATTACCCCTGGGTTAGAATCCCAATCCTGCTCCCTCTGTGACCTTTAGCTAGTCTCTGGGCCTCAATGCCCTTATCTATAAAAGGAAGGGGTGGATATGGCTTTTGGGGTCTGTTAGTTGAAGGAAGTAGGAAGGTTTGGCCTGGAGAAGATAATGGGGGGAGTCTGATAACTGTCTTCAATTATTTGAAGGGCTGGTTTATGGCAGGATTGTCTGTCAGTAAACATTTAGTAAGCACCTACTGTGTGTTAAGTACTGGGAACACAAAAAAAGGCAAAAGACAGGCTATGCCCTCCAGGTACTTAGAGTCTAATGGTGGAAACTACAGGCAACACTCGGGACCTACAAGCTGTAGCCTGATCAGTGGGAGCCAACCCACAGACTGCCTCCGGCTTGTTAAAACGATCTGGAAGGGAGTCACAGGGAGAGCCAGGGAAGAGAAGGAAGACAGCTCAGGGCAGTTCATCTGTCCTCATTGCTGAAAATGCCTCCCAGAGCCCACAACATTCATGCTGTGATGTCAGCTTGGACTAGGGAGGGATGGCGTGGGGACAACTCACCATTAGGGAATGACAATATCACAGAACACTACATGAAAAGGACCTGGGGATCTATCCTCAGAACAGGGAATGTCAGGGCTGGGAGGGGCCTCAGAACAGGGGATGTCAGGACTGGGAGGAGCCTCAGAACAGGGGGTGTCAGGACTGGGAGGGGCCTTAGAACAGGGGATGTCAGGACTGGGAGGGGCCTTAGAATAGGGGATATTAGGACTGGGAGAGGCATAAGAACTGGGAATGTCAGGGCTAGGAGGAGCCTTAGAACAGGGAATGTCAGTGCTGGGAGGAGCCTTAGAACAGGGAATGTCAAGGCTGGGAAGGGCCTAGAACAGAAGATGTCAGAGATGGGAGGGGCCTTAGAGCAGACTGTCAAAGCTGGGGGGGGGCGTGGCTAAAAACAGAGTTCAGAGCTGGGAGGGAATTTATAAGATAGGATCTCGGATTCAGAAGTTACTTAAAACTTGGACTGGCCCCTAAAAATTCTCTATTCCAATTCTCTCATTTTTTTAGATGAGAAAGAGGAAGTTGACTTAGCCAAGGTCACACAGCAGGTCCAAGTGTTCCATGTTGGCTGGGTCACAGTTGTAAGACCTGGGACCCTGAAGCAGTCTGAGCACTGTGCATTGGGGCTGGCTGCTTGTGTCCCAGCAGCTGGGAGAGGAGACCAAAGGCCCCTCTGTCTCCTGAGCACGCCCTTGTCCTGTGCCTGAGGCCCCATAGAGGAGGCTGCCTGCCCAATCAATATCTCCCAGGATGGATGGAAAGTGAGCCGTGTTGTAAGAGTCATGCGTTGCTTACTGCCAGGACTGTCTGTCTATGGGAAATCTAATACATTGATTAGATTTCCTTCTGAACACATCAATAGAGGGCTAGGACAGCGTGGCTGCTGGGGTCTCAGGCACCAGCTCCTGCCAGCTCCAAAAGGCCACGCCCGCCAGGGTGCCCGGGGCTCCTGCTCCTTCTGCTTTGGGGGATGAGACCACAGCAACTCCTGCCCTCACCATGACCAGCCTGTCCCCCGGCCCTGGCTTCGCTGACCAGACCCCTTGCAGCGATGGAGATGTGAGTGTGGCCAGACCTCCCCCTCCCACCCCAAACCCCTGGGGAAGTTCAGTGGTAAGAGGAGAGGGACATTGGAGAGAAGCAAGTTTGGGCTGGATGTAAGGGGAAAACTTCCTAACTAGAGACATCTGCAAGTGGAATGGCTGGCCAAGGGTGTGAGCTCCTCCTCCTTCATTGTGGGAGGTCTTTGAGCAGAAACTGGACAGCCACTTGTTGGGTAGATTAGAAAGGGCCTCCTTCTGCACACATAGACTGGATCCAGGGGCCTCAGAAGCTTCTGCTAGTTTGGAGATTCTGGGATTTGAGGAAGGAAAAAGTGGGTGGCATTTACTGTTCCTCCTCCCTGGGGGATACCCTAAGTCTCCAAACTGCACTGCTTTTCACTTAGATAATGTCATCCTGTGGGTGAAGAGGTACATTCCATGTATAGCCTACTACTACTAAGGAAGGAAGAGAGGAAAAGAGGAAAGAAGGGAGAGAGGGAGGGAGGGAGGAAGAAAGGTAGAGAGGGAATGAAGGGAGGGAGGGAGGAAGAAAGGAAGGAAGAGAGGAAATGAGGGAGAAAGGAAGGAAGAAGGGGAGAGAGAAAAGGAGGAAGGAAGGGAGAAAGGGAAAGAAGGGAGATATAAGGAAGAAAGGAAAAAGAAGGGAAGAGAGGAGAGGAAAGGAAGGAAGGAAGGATTAAACACTTACTGTGTGGCAGGTACAAATATCAGGAGAAAGGATGGCACTCGCTGCCCTCAAGGAGCTTACATTCCAGCAAAAGAAAGCTATAAATTTTGGTGAAGGATGGGAGCAAAGGATGCGGGGGAGGGTAGGGAACCATGATTTTCATGTCCAGAAAGTCAGAAACAGGGCCAGTAGGGGAAAGCAGTGGCTTTCGGGACACTGTGGCCTCTCCTCAGGGGCTGCTTTTTGGGTCCAGCAATTTTCCAGCTTCCTTTTCTTGAGAGGCATAATTACCTCCTGTACCCTAGTCAGTTTATATTCATTCTTTCAGCAAATATCCCCTTACTGGGAGCTGAGGGGGATGTACAAGAAGTGTAAGACAAAGTCCCATCCTCCCAGGGCCTCCCATCAGTCTGGAGAATCAGGACACACATATCAACAGGGCCTAATAGAAGGTGGTATAGGACATGGGTCAGAATGTGGACCAAATCTCATGTGCTTCACCCTGCTAAATGCTGCCCTCCCTGAGGGCAGGGACACTCTCTAATTCAATTGTATGTTCCCTACATAACCAACCATACACACATCCTGAGTGTGTGACGTTGGTTCCATTTCTGAATGAATAGGGATTCAGAAAAGGAGTTAGCCAGCCAGGGTCAGCGTATTCAAGGAAGGCTCAAGATGGCCAGCTCAAAGATCCCACCAACTAGAAGGGATCTCAGAGGCCATGTAGTCTAGTCTAAGCTACTCCTTTATCAGATGAGGAAACAAGTGCCATGAAAGTCTAAGTGACTTGCCCAGAGTCACAGAGGCAGCAAGTCTCTTCAGAAGAGAAATAGACTTTGAGGGAGGAGTGGGATTTGGGTAGGTGGAGTGGGGTGAAAAATGACATTTGAGGCAGAAGAGTAGCTGGAAATCAGAAACGAACTTGCCACATTCATTTGTTCTTTTAACAAGCACCTACTGTGTGCTAGGCCCTGGGCTTGGACCAGACTGTGGGGCTACAAAGACAGAAAACAAATGGTTCCTTAGCCTCAAAGAGCTTACATTACTCAAAAGGCAGGAAAGAGAGTGGCTGCCTTAACAGGCAGAAAGTGGACTTAGGGATGCAGCACACAGTAGGCAGGAAAAGTTAAGTTGTGGCCAGACTGTGGAGGGCCTCGAATGCCAGGGTCAAGGGTGTGGCCTTGATCCTGGAGTCAACTGCATGGGCTTTGTATTATTAGGTGTCTGGAGTCTGCTTCTCCGTTGAGTCGAAAGGAAGCAATAAAACTTGACTTTAAATGACTTGAAACTTTGCAGCACAAAATTTCATAACCAGATCATTTTAATTTTGTTTACAAGAGGCATCTTTGTTTTGGGCAGTCATGGTTTCTAGCATTATCCCTTTCTATCTTCATTCATCTTGATCCCTCTGGTGTAAATGTCTATGCTGCTCACCCACTTGGGTGAGGAAGTGCCTTTCCTTACCCACAAGTTTCCAAGCACTCTTCAGTGCTGATTAGTCACCAGACCTCAGCGAGTCTCTTCTGAGACCAACTGCTCAGATCAAGCCTTCAGAGGCAAGTCAAGAGCCGACCCTCTCTGTCCCTTCCCTAAGGCTAATGATACCGAGCTTTTAGGCAAGAATCCTGGGCAGAAGGCATCTGGGCCTCTCTTCTGACAAACGAGATGTTCTGTAGGATGCCAGGACATTGCTGGGTCTTGTCATGGCATGAGAATCTTCCATCGTTGGAGTTCACAATGTAGACCTGGCTAGAAATTCCAGGCTTAGAATCCCTTGTGGCACCGTCATACTTCCTCTGTTGCTTCTAGCATCTGTGACTCCTTACACTTCCTCAAACACAACACCCCTTCTCCCACCTCCAAGCCTTTGCATGGGCTGGTCCCCCTGCTCTGAATGCTTTTCCACTTCATCTCCCACCTCTTGATATATAGCCTCAGCTTCCTTCAGCACTCGGCTCCAGGTCGAACTTCCTGATGCTTTTTCTGGTTGCCTCACCTTGTTCCTAATGCTTTCCCTTCACATGTGGCCTTCCATCTATCTACTCTTTCTGTTTATCTAATGAGCACACAGGTATTCACATGCTGTCTTCCCATTAGAGTGTAAGCTCTCAGAGGGCAGGCCTTATATCTTGTCTTGCTTAGTACACTCAGTATTTAGCACAGTGCCCGGCACATAGGAAGCATTTCATAGAAGCTTTTTAATGGACATAATTTTCTCTCTTTTGGAAGATATTTTACCCCTAAAATATGGGACTGAGCCCTGTGGGGTGTGATTTGGCCCACAATGCCTCCAAGTCTCTGCAATTACCATCTGACATTTTTTGGGTGGGGTGTGAGGGAGTGGAATGAGAAATATCGAACAAAACAACAAAATATTGCAACTCCAAAGGGACGGGCAGTTTCCATTCAAGAGAGCAAAAATCCATAATGTTTTCTTTTTGAGAAAAGAGGCTCATCTTCTCCTGCCTGAAGCCATGGGGCCCCCAACCTTGACACCTTCAAGCCTTCAGACCCTATGAGCCTGGCACTGCCTTTCATGGGTTCCATTCTCTCTCCCTTGGATTGCCTAATCCGCTTTCATCCTAAACTTCAGAAATGGACAAAAGTACCAATTTATTTAAAAATCTGAAAATAATGAGACCCATTTCTCCCCAATATCCCCATTTACTGGTGAGAGGACAGTTACTAGGTATGGGTTTACCACATCTCAACAGTGAGATGGTTAGGCCACATGATCTCTAAGGACCCTGTCAGCTCTGACCTTCCCTGTTTCTAAGACCCTTCCCAGCTCTTATATTTCCTGTTCTAAGGGCCCCCTCAGCCCTGACATTCCATGTTCTAAGATCCCTCCTAGCTCTGATATTTCTTGTTCTAAGGCACCTCCCAACTCTGACATTCTCTGTTCTAAGGTACTCCCAGTTCTGACACCTTTTATTTTAAGGGCCTTCTCTGCTCTGGAACTCCATGATCTAGTCACTTAACCCCAGTCTGCCTCAGTTCTCTTGTCTGTAAAATGGGGGTAATAGTAGCACTTACCTGACAGAATTGTTCTGCGAATCAGAACATATATAGGGAGCTAATATATGTACATAAAGAGCTTCATAAACCTTAAAAATATATACACATGCATATCTGAATATATGAAATAGGGGGATGAGGTGAGATGGTGAAATGATGGTGAAATCTAAATCCTGAGCATACATTCAGAAATCATGCGTCGTTGTGCTTCATAAGATAAATCTCTAAATACTGAAAAATGCTCATGGTAGAGAGAGACCAACAATGATAGAAACCTTTAATACTATGATAATTTTCTAAGAAGATAAAATTTGTTCCAGCAATAGATTGAGCTTAATTTTGGAATTTAGACTATAAGGGGAAAGCAAGTTGGGTATGGAGAATAGAAGGCTTATCCTTCCTTTGCCAAACTTAGGACAACACCGAGTCAAGGTCCACAGAGACTCTGAATTTCTGTGTCTCACTGACTCAGGTAAATATTGAGTTAATTGTCTACACTAATCAGAGTTAAGTCAGAAACCTTTAAAATCACAGAACTGAGAGAGACTTCTAAATTCATTTAATCCAACCTTGACTTTCTTTTTTAAAAAAGAAGTAGGTTTTATTAATGTCATCTGTCTTCATGTTATAGTCATTCATCAACTGACCCCTACCTAATGAAAAAGAAAAACAATGAAGCAAAAATATCTGATAGTGACTCTATTTGACAGTGTACACAGACAATATTCTTCCTGCCAGCCCTCTGCCTTATTACCAGGAGGGAGGTATGTGCTACCCAAAATATCGAGGGAATTAACACAAATGTAATACACAAAGAGGCATTCCCCAATAGATAAATGGACAAAGGATATGAACAGTTTTCAAGAGTCATTGCAAATGATGAGTAAACACATGCTCCAAATCACTAACAGAAATAGATATTCAAATGAAAACAATTCTTAAGGTCACCAAGCAAAGGGGACAAGATGACACAAGATGGGAAGGGTATTCTCCAAAACCTTCATTCAACTTCTTTTGATGGTCTTTTGCTGACATGCTCTTGATTTTTATTTCACTGTGCATCAGATCATATAAATCTTCCCATGTTTCTCTGGAAAAAGAGACAGACAGAAACAGAGAGAGAGAGAGAGAGAGCATGTGTTGCTGTACTAAGCCCTGAAGATACCAATACCAGTAAATGAGACTGTATTTGCCCTCATGGACCTTATATTCTAATGTGGACAGACAGCACATTTAAAAACTTGGGAAGGGGGTGGGATGGGACTAATTATGAAGGCATCGAGTGATGATGGGCAGAAAGTGGTATGAAGCCTAGTTCAGACCTAGATAAGGCAGAAACTCACTTATCAGAGTGAATAATGGAGGTTATCCAAAGTTGATTGCAGGGACAGAGCTGAGGTTCCTGAGGGGAGGAGAGAAGGATGATGGCCAGGGTGTGAATGTCACTGGTACAGAGATGATATGAGCTTAATGAGAGTTACACAGTCAAGCCCCACTTAGGGGTCTGGAAATGAATCCTTGAGAAATATCAAGAAAAGAAATTCTTTAAAAGTTGTGCAGACTAAATGACTCAAAATTCATACTTATGATTTCTTACTGCAGAGTAATATTCCATTCCAATCATGTTCACCTGCTGCAGTGTGTGTAGGACTTTAACCATTTTTCAGTCAATAGTCACTATCTCTTTGTTACCCAAAAGAGTGCTTTGGTATATAATGGACCTTCATTTCTGTCTGACTTCCTTGGGGCTTTCCCCACAACAGCAGGCTTGCTGGGTGAGATGGCATAAACCGTTTGGACTATTTTCTTTCACAGACCCAAATTGAATTCTAGGATGGTTGGACCACTCGGGGCATCTAGGTAGCACTGCACTGGATAGAGTGCCAGCCCTGGAGTCAGGAAAGCTATTTTCCTGAGTTCAAATCCAGTCTCAGACACTTCCTAGCTGTGTGACCCTGGATAAGTCACTTAACCCTGTTTACTTCAGTTTCCTCATCTGTAAAATGAGCTGGAAAAGGAAATGGCAAAACCACTCCAGTATCTTTGCCAAGAAAACCCCAGATGAGGTCATAAAGAGTCAGATACAACTGAAAAAGTGACTGAACCACAACTGGACTATTCCACAGCTCCCCCAATAGGACCACAGTGTACTCACCATCCCACAGCCCCTCCAAATCTTACCCTTCCCATCTTGTGTCATCTTGTCCCCTTTGCTTGGTGACCTTAAGAATTGTTTTCATTTGAATATCTATTTCTGTTAGTGATTTGGAGCATGTGTTTACTCATCATTTGCAATAACTCTTGAAAACTGTTCATATCCTTTGTCCATTTATCTATTGGGGAATGCCTCTTTGTGTATTACATTTGTGTTAATTCCCTCGATATTTTGGGTAGCACATTTTTATCAGTGATATTTTTTGCAAATATTTTTCTTTCTCTTCATCTGTTACTCTCCTGATTCTGTCTTTTATTCATACAGTAATTGGGTTTGGGTTTTTTTTTAAGGTTTTTATGCAGCAAAAATTGTCTGTCACATTTTCTGATCTTCTCTTTTGTTTAGTTTTGTTTTGGTCAAAATTCTCTCCCTAGCCATAGTTGAGAAAGGTACCTGATCTCGTTCTTTCTATTTTTCATGGTATGACCTTTTACATTCAGGTTGTTTATTTTTAAGTTTATTATGCTATATGGTGTAATCTGTTGTTCTAAACCTAATTTCTGCCAAACCATTTTCCAGTTTCCCTAGAAGTTTTTATCAAAAAGGGAGTCCTTCCTCAAGTCATTGTCTTCTTACATCTATCAAACACTGTTCTATTATATTCTATTACTTCTGTTGCTTGCTTATCTAGCCTGTTTTGCCAATTTATGTTGCTGTTTTTTAACTACACAAAATACTTTTTTTTGACAACTGGCTTATAATACAGGATGTCCTGAAATTCTTAATGCATTTTAAGTTTTTAGAACACCCTATATAGTCTGAAGCTTGCTAATGTGATAGCCCCTTCATTTGTAGTTTTTCCTCGTGTGTGTGTGTGTGTGTGTGTGAGAGAGAGAGAGAGACAGAGAGACAGAGAGAGAGAGAGCCAGAGAGAGAGAGCGAGAGAGAGAAAGAGAGAGAGAGAGAAAGAGAGAGAGAGAAGAGAGAGAGAGATAGGCAGATGGATAGATAGGTAGAGGGATGGATAGATGAATAGATAGGTAGGTAGATAGATGGACAGATGGATGGATTGATGGATCAATGGGTGGATCAATGGATAGATGGATATAGAGAGCATTTATTAAGCACATATTGGGGGAGGGGTACTATTTGATGGCCAGAAAGTGTCATGAAGACCTGGTTCTGGGCAAGATAAGGCAAAAACTCGTCTATCAGAGCCCAGCATCCTAGGGGCAAATTCTAAAGTGGGGTAGGGGAAGGAAGATAAAAATGATAAACTGATTTCAAGTATTATGGTATAGAGATGATCCGGAAGTATGTTGAACTAGAGTTGCAGCTTGCTTTTATGTGTCTCCCAGATTGTCCCAGATTTTCCTTACTGCCCACAATTTTAAATTCATTGACCAATTTTTACTGAGTCATTTAGCTTCTAAAACTTTTTTTTTAATTTTATTTCCTGCAATCCCTCAAGGATCTATTTCCAGATCCATAAGCAGGGCCTGGCTATGCAACTCCCATTAAAATCAATTGGTGCTCTGAGGCCAGGGCCCATGTGATGCTCTGTAAACATATGCCTCAGTTTGGTTCCTCAGCACTGCTCTTACTTTATCTTCTCTCTTTCCATTTCATAATAATCATTTGAAGGGGAAGGAGGAGAGAAAAAACACAGTTCAGAACTTACCAACTTAGAGGATGGTGGTGGGTTAGGGAAGGGGTAGGGGATGGTCTAGATTAGTAATGTCATTGTTGTGACTAACTCCTGGCACGAGAATTGGCTTTACTGCTGCAGGCCCAGTGCTCCTTTGTAACCTATATAGTCTTAAAGAGTTTCCTGGGGGCAAGAAGAAGTTAATTGATTTGCCTGGGGTCACAAATCTATTATGTGACAGAGTCAGGACTTGAACCTAGGTCTTCCTGCCCCCATGGCTAATCCCCTGTGTACTGTATCATGCTGCCTCTCATAGAAGATGTCTGGGATTTTCTCCCTTTCATTTTTTTAAAAAATTAGAGAGGTGACATGGTACAGAAGATGGAAAGGTGACCTCGGAACCAGGAAAACCTGGGTTTGATTCTTGCCCCTGAGGTGTCCAAGGTGGGTAACCCTGGAAACTTAATGTCTCAGTGTTCTTTCCCTAAGACTATAAATTGGAGGAAAGTTGCTCATTGGCATTGGTTGAGGGAGACAACTATAAAATGAGAGAGTTAGATGAGATGACTCTAGCAGGTCCCTACTTGCTCTACTAACTTCTTGAAAAGATTTTATTATCTCCATTTTTCCAGTGAGGAAATTGAGGCTCAGAGAAGTCTGTTGGTCCATGGTCACTCAGCTAGTAAATAGCCACATTCTCTTTCTACTATCACCCATCACCCACCTGAGCAAGAAATAGCAGTATAAAAGCTCTCTTTTGGAAAATAGTTGTGAGGGGTCTGTTCAGATCACCCCTCAGGGCCTCGCCGGGCCTCATTCCTGTGATCCTTCTGAGTTTTCTCTTCCAAAAGAACACGGGGAGACACTAAACTCCTGGAATGCCAGAAGATGCATTTGTCTTCTTGAAGACATATGAAGAAAATTAGCAGAATATTAGAGCTGTCCAAGGTTCTGAGAGCTCCTTGCATTCATTTTAAACATGAGGAAACAAAAGCCCACAGATGTGTGCTGGCTCACCCAAGATAACCCAACGGGCAGAATTATAAGAATCATAGTCTCAGAATTGCAAGGAACCTCAAAGGTCATCTAATTCATTCTCCACATTTTACAGATGAGGAAACTGAGGCCTAAGGAAATTAAGTGAATTGTGACACATGTAGTAAATGGCAAAGTCCGGATTTGAACCCAGGTGCTCTGACTCCAAATTCAGTGCCCTGTCTACCAGGTCTCTTGAGTCTCTATACTGAGCTGTCTACACTATACAAAGGGACTTCCCAGGAGCCAGGAGAGAAGTTTAGAACTGAGTCTTCTTAAGGTCTCTGCTTCTCTGGGTGACTATGCCTCATTGCCAGTAACACGCAAGAACAAAAAGATGCTTCATCTAAAACACAGCCCTTCCTCCTGCCAAGTCTGAATGACATCAAAGGGGCCAAATCACATAACCAGACCTTGAGCCCTTGGCTGTGGACAGTCTTGGAGACACCCTTGGGCCCCCTGAAGGCAGCTCTTTTCCAACTGACAAGTGATGGTGGTTAGGTGTTTTCCAAGGCGAAACAATTTGAAATAATTAGGAAATTTATAAAATGTCTTTAAACATGATAGTAATGGGGATAAGAAAACACTTCTGAAATGTAATCAGTTATTAGCAGCTGATCAATTATCTTCATGGATAGCTGTGAGTAGCAAAGGAGAAATAATAATAAGCCCCTTGATTAACTAATTTGAATATCTTTGGAGCACAAATTTTGAATTTTCTTTTTCTTCTATTGTAATGTATCCGCACATCTGCAAGATAAACATGGGCAGAATATGGAAATGAACATGCCTCTCTGAGTGTGTCTCTTGTATGGCGCCATCATCATTAGGGAGCTGTCCGCTGGCCCCCAGCCAGTGTAATAGATCGAATAACAAAGAGTGAAATGATGGGGATTCTGGGAGGTAGGGGAGGCAAGGGGCTCTTGGAAATGGCCATGGGATGAAATTCAGTTCCATTTCATTTAATAGTCATTTGTTAAAGGCATACTACATGATAGCACTGTAGATCCATAGTCAAAAATGAATCAGCCACTGCCCTCAAATAGGTTATATTCTACTTGGGGAAAGGGAGTTGGGAGGGAATGCAGGCAGAGTAAATACAAAGTCTATGTGAAGTAATACAGTGTAATTTAGAGAGAAAGAATTTGCTAATAATCGGATGTCAGAGGTGACAGCTCAGCTGTGCTTGACTAATACTACTAGCAAGAGTTAGCCTTTATATAATGCCACCTCAGTGCTTATGTTCTTAGGGGGCATACTAGCCTAACATGCAGAGTGGCACAGTGCCCAGAGTGCTGAGAATGAAGGCCTGGGTTGAAATGCAACTATCATTGCTATATTATCCCCATTTTACAGAGGAGAAAACTGAGCCTAAGAAAGGCAGCTAGGTGGCATAGTAGTTAAGAGCAATAGACTTGAAACCAGGAAGACCTAATTTCAAATCTGGCCTCAAACACTTATTACTTGTATGTCCCTGGACAAGTCACTGAACCTCCTTCTCTCAACCCATTTCCTCATCTGCAAAATGGGTATAATTATAGCACCTAATTAACAGGGTTGTTGTAAGAACCAAATGGAAAAATGGAATGATATATGTACCATTTTTTTTGGTTGGTTTTTTTTTTTTGCTGTTTGGAGAGGGGAGGGCAGGGCAATTAGGGTTAAGTGACTTGCCCAAGGTCACATGGCTAATAAAGTTTAGTGTCTAAGGACAGATTTGAACTCAGGTCCTCCTGACTCCAGAGCTGGTGCTGTATTCACTGTGCCACCTAGCTGCCCCTATATGTACCATGTTTTACAAACTTTAAAGCACTATATAAATGCTAGTTATTGTTACTTTAATACAGTGGTTCTCAACCTGTGAGTCACAATCCCTTTGGGGGTCGAACGACCCTTTCACAGGGGTTACAAGGGTCACAGGGGTCACCTAAGACCATCGGAAAACATATTTCCGATGGTCTTAGGAACCGAGACACCACTCCTCTATCTGTCTCCAGGCAGGTCTGCCCACATGCAGACATACCCACATATGAGTATTAAAGGGTCGAGGCATTAGGAAGGTTGAGAACCTTTAATAGCTAACATTTATGTGGCACCTACTGTGTGCCAGGCACTTTGCTAAACACTTCACAAATATTACATCCAAGATAGATAACCCTGGAAACTTAATGTCTCAGTGTTCTTTCTCTAAGACTATGAATTGGAGAAAAGATGCCCATTGGCATCAGTTGAGGGAGACAACTATAAAAAGAGAGGAGTTGGGTGAGATGAACTCTAGGAGACCCCTGACTGCTCTACCAACTTCTTGAAAAGATGTTATTATCCCCATTTTACCAGTGAGGAAACTGAGGCTCAGAGGAGTCTCCTGATCCATGGTCACTCAGCACATGGCCAAGTGCCCTTTCCGCTATACAACCCATCACCCATCTGAGCAAGAAATAACACAACCCTGAAAGGTAGGTGCCGTTATTATCCCCATTTTACAGATGAGGAAACTGAGGCAAACAAAGTCTAAGTGACTTGCCCAGGGCCACACAGCTAGTAAATACCGAAAGCCAAATTTGAACTCAGGTCTTCCTGACTCCAGGCACTATGCCCTACCCTCTGTGCCACCCAGCGAGTAAGTATCTGAGGGTCTTCCTGACTCCAAATTCCATGTTCAATCTCCTGCACCCAGCTATCTACATCTGTATGTTTGTGTTATCTCTCCAACTAGAGTATGTGTTTCTTGAGGACAGGGACTGTTTCACTTTTGTGCTTAGCACAATGCCTGGCATATAGTAGATGTTCACAATAAATGATTATTGATAGCAGAGATTTAATCAATATTTGCTGGATTTAATTGAATTGGTTTGGAGTGAATTGAATAACATTCTCAGTGACCATTTGAACAACTCACATCTTGCATTTGGATGTCTCCTGAATGATTTGTAAAGAGGTAGACTGTCATGTCTTATCTAACTTGGCTATAGGTATAGAGCAGAAGATGGACCTTTGATGATGGAATTGATAGTAGGCCTCCTAGGGTCCAGAGCAGTCATCAGCTTCCCTCTGTGTCCATCACATTTATAGAGGATGATAAATTTAGAGTTGGGAGAGGGAAAAACAGGCTCAGAGAGGCCAGGGAATTTACCCTTTCCTTCCCCCATCCAGTCACCATCTTTGACTTCGAAACTCCTGTCTCTCTGTCTCCTCTCTCCTCCATCTTATCCACTGGGGTTGTTGTTGAGACATATGTGTCTTAGTGGGTGTTTAAAGACTCATCCGGCCCAACCGGCCTAAGATGGAACCTTAGTGAGGGCAAAATATAGATCTCCAGGAAGTACCTGCACTGATGGGTTTGTGCTTGTCTCCTTCAAACAAGACCTTTTTATTTTTAGTTTGAAGCCAATCAAAAAGTATCTGAAACAACCTTTAAATCCCCCCTTACTTTTTTTTTCCCTCTCCCTTCCCCTGACTGCTCCGTAGCTTAAAAATGGCTTAACCAATTTGAGTTATTTTTAGAAAAATGCATGGCATGTTGGCTGACAACCTGTACTCTAAGTTTCAACCTGATACAAAAAAGACAGAGTTTATAAGCCCCCAGGGGAGTGGGGGCTTATAAGACACCAGTGTCTTATATTGGGAATTGTTTGTAACTGACCCAATTTGTACATCCGCCCTGCAGCACAAGAGGGTACCAGGTTAGACTGGTCTGGTGCTCCTGTTAGCATTCCACATTGGCAGGGTATTGTAGAAACCGAATTTCTCTGTTGTCTTTAAAACTCTTGCAGAAGGTACCTTGGTCCAGTTGAAAGAACTCCAATCAGGAGGCAAGGACCAGTACTGATCTCAGCTTTGCTGATGTTGACTTAAGGTCAGGACACCTGGCTTCAATTTCTTCTTCTGATACTGTTTGGCTGGGAGATGAGGAACAAATCATATGACTTCGCATTGCCTCAGTTTTCTTCTCTGTTAAAATTAAGGGGTTGAACTAGCTGGCCTCTGAGGTCCCTTCCGCGTCAAGATCTAGAGTCCTATGACCCTATTTCCCAAGCTTCATTTTCCCAATCTATAAAGTGAGAGGGTTGAATAAGATCATCTCAAAGGTAATAGGTAATAGTAGATTTATAATTGGAAGTGATCTTTGAGGTCACCTAGTCCAGTGATTCTCAAAGTATGGGGTAAGCAACCCTGGGAGTCCCCAAAATATCTTCAGGAGGTCTGCAAGGTCAAAACTATTTTCATAATAACACTGAGATGTTTTAATTTCTCACATGGTAGATATCGATGGATATAACCTACATAAACAAAAACTTTTGGTGGAAGGGAGTGGGTAATCTTCAGTAAAGGTATAAAGGGATCCTGAGACCAACATGTCTAAGAACCGCTGATCTAGTCCACCTTCTCTTTTTACAGTTGAGGAAACTGAGGCTGAGAGACTTACCCAAAGTCAGACAATAAGCAAAAAAGCCTGTTCCTAAACTTTTTATTCCAAGATGTGAGTGTGTTTTGAAAAAAGCTGAGGGGACTAAAAAAATGAGTTATTATTAGCAGGAACCTTGCATACCTGACCCGTCATGCTTTTGACCTTCTGGTGAAATAGTAGAAGTAATGAAGGTGGCAGTGGTGATAATAGTGGTCAAAATAAATATGATAGTGGCAAAGATGGCAGTCATGGAATTAGTCATAGTAATTATAAATTGTTTCGGAAACAGCTCATAATCATAGATTTAACAAAAACAATTGCCCACAATATCCCAGTGGTTCATGAACAATATTTTAATGGATGTCACAATACCAAATACTTGTAATCTCCAAATCACATGGAATGAAAAGCTTTCAGAATGTAGAGACTTAGAGGAAGCAGTCAAAACCATGTGGGAGCAGGATGCAGTCAGTATATGTTATCCTCAACATCCTGTCTGCTGCTGTGGTTGGTTGTTGTTCTTCATTCTTGAAGAGGACCAAAATGACAGTATGCTAAAGTCAAGTTTCAGTGTGTCTGACTGTGACTGATCAGCCCAATATGAGCGCAGAATGCTCTACCACAGTTTGGGCACAAATAGTCTGTGTGAACATTTGGGAGAGGGGGATTCTCCAAATTTGCACATCCTGCATTTCTTTTGAGCTGTCTCAATTCTGCTTTGTTCATAGAGCACAGCACCTTCTCTGATAGTTGTCCTGGGAATGCTTTCAGTGAACCCAAAGATGAGCTTACATCCCAATGTCATATTTAACTGCAAACATCAGTTATTTCATCTACCTGCATGACAACGTACAGAATGTTAAATGGAAAAAAATAATAGCAGGATAGTGACTTATCCCAGGACTATTTCTATCTAAACTCTGTTGGAAAACATGAGAAGAAGAAGAAGAAGAAGAAGAGAAGGAGAAAGAGGAAGAGGAGCAGGAAGAGGAAATGATGATGATGACAATGATGATGATGATGGTGATGATGATGAAGGAAGTCATTTTGGACTTCTCTGTTCAAACCCCCATCTCCCCCTACCTTCTTTTCTCCAACTCCTCCCCTTGTTGTGGAAAAATTTTTAACATCATTGCTTAAAGACTGATTTTGCTTGACTAATCTGAAACAGTCTTGCTGAGGACAATATATGTCATAGATAGACTCTTTACTAGCTGCTTAAAGTTCTCCAAAGCACTTTATATACATGTTAGCCGAATGATCCTGACAACAGCCTTGGACAGAAGAATTACAGCTCTTATTATCTTCATTCTACACATAAGGAAATTGAGGCTCAGAGTGAGACATCGACTGTCTTGCCCTGGGTCACACAGCTAGCAAGCATAAGAGGGAGGCTCACCCCACCTTCCCATTGACTTCACAGGCTGAGCTATCATCTTGTGATCAGATAATCTGTGTTGGTAATGCGAGATGCCAGGAAAGCCCTTCTGGATGAGTCCCTGGTAGTTTGTGAAGAAAGGGAAGACCTGCACAGTGTGTCATGAGTTGATGCCTGCTCCTGAGAAACAGCCCTGGGTTCAAAAGGAGTAGATGTTTGCTGCATGTTAACGGGGGAGAAAAGACCATTCTCCCCTATTCGTACAACAGCTTTATCTTTGCAGGAATGCCATGCAGAGCTCATGTCTGATGTATCTGATGAGGTGCGCTAGGGAATCTATTATTGTCAGCCATGGTGTGCGTCCCCAGCCTGGTCTTCCATCCATCCATGCATGAATAGATCAGGGCTGCAGAGACGGCTGTATGCAGCTCTGACGGATGGTTCTTCATTTAAAAATATGGCCTGAAAATGTTAATAGATTCACAGTCAAATAATTCTCCCAGGTCCTAAAATATCATGATTCCTGTAATGTCGTAAACTGATAACATTTTGGCAGCAGGGCCCCTGGACCTGTTTGTGTTTATGAATACATTCTTTCTTTCATTAACAGTGATCATGCATTTTCCTCTGGTCTGTTTGCTTTCCTCCAACATACCTTTGTTTATCAGCTTCTTCATTTTTATGTCTGTCTCCCTCTGTCCATCTGTCTTTCTGATTCTCTCTTTGTCTTTCTCCCTCTGTCTCTCTATCTCTTCGTCTCTTTTCCTCTCTTCCTACAGTGAAACAAATTCACTATAATCCCACCTCACAGTTAAACAGATTCCTTCCATAGTTTAGTTCAACTGAACAAACTCTTCATAAGCACCTACTATGTACAAAGCACATGGTAGGATGCCAAAAATAAAACAGCCCCTGCCTACAAGAAACTTACATTCTTTTGTTTAAAAAAAAAACCACCCTTTTCATTTATGACTTGTTTTCGATTCACAGCCTTTTCTGGACAAAGTGCCCTACCTTGTTTCTAACATTGAACTCTCCCTTCTAACAAGGAAAAACATCAGCTAAACCAATGACCTCATCTCTCTGCAACATCCCATATTCATGATCTCCAGTCTCTTTGGCAAGAGCATGTATTAAGGCACTATATGAATGTCAACCACTGTTTTTAATATTATTATCGTTACTACAATTATTATAGAAAGTCAAGACAGGATGACATAGTAGAGAGAGAATTGGCCTTGAAAACAGAAGTCTAGAGTTCAAATTCTGCCCCTGATATATACTGATTGACCCTGGGCAAGTCACCTAATCTTTAAGCTTTCTCAAAGATTAAAAGTTTTCTAGAAGGTGCTGACCTGCATTGATAAAGGGAGTTTCAGATCACTGAAATCACAGATCCAGTCCTTATCAGCAACAGCAACAGCAGCAACATTATGTTATGTTATGTTGTTCTCCAAGATTGGCCATTGCAATTATTAAATGTTTGGCTTTCTTTTAGAGTGGTTTTTATTTATATTATTATAGTCGTATTGTATATGACATATTATATGTGTGTGTACATATATCCCTGTACACACATTTTTAAATCTATGATTATGACCTGGTTCTGAAACAATTTATTATTACTGTGACAAATTCTATGACCACCACCTTTGCCACTATCGATTCCTTTTGAGCACCATTATCACCATCACCACCTTCATTACTTCTTTTGGTTCTACCTGCTTCACTCTAGATCTGTTGTTTCTATTATTCCCATGCTCTGAATTCATCATATTTGTCATTTCTTACAAGATAATGGCTTTTCATTATAATCATATACCTCAGTTTATTCAGCCATTCTCCAATTAATGGGTAGATGCCTGACAGTGGTTGATCAGAGTCAATGGATGTGGATATTTTAATCAGTTCCTTAGCATAGTTTCAAATTGTTTTCCAGAAAGATAGGCCCAATTCAGAGCTGCACCAACAGGGTATCAGCATTTCTTCAACTCACTCTCTGCTTGGTTGTGTCTATTTAGGGTTCCTGGAAGGGACCAATGTGTGTTAAGCCTGGAGAGATAAACAGAAGGGTATTGCATCACTCACTATCTGGACCTTTGGACTCATTGATGCCTTCAGTTGCTGTCAATAAGTATTTATTACATGCCCACCATGTGTAAAGTATAGTGCTAGATGCTGTGGGGTATGGTATGAGGTGGATGATCTTTTTTCTTTATTGGAGGGGAGAAAGGCAGGACAGTTGGGGTTAAGTGACTTGCCCAAGGTCACACAGCTAGTGTTAAATGTCTGAGGCCCGATTTGAATTCAGGTCCTCCTGACTCCAGGGCTGGTGCTCTATTTACTGTGCCACCTAACTGCCCCACAAGGATAAAAATGAAAGCATGAGCTTACATTCTCCTAGGGCTGGTTCTCAACCTTTGCGGGTCAAATGACCCTGTCCCAGGGGTCGCCTAAGACCACTGGAAAACACATATTTCCAGTGGTCTTAGGAATCAAGACACCGCTCCTCTATTTGTCTCCAGGGGGGGTCTGCCCACATGCAGATAGGCCCACATACGAGTATTAAAGGGTCACAGCGTTAGGAAGGTTGAGAACCACTGTCCTAGGGGGATACAACTGGAGTATTCAACCAAATGTTGCACCTGTGGCCACCACCACCCCAGTTTATGTATGAGGTGCCCAGAATAACTGCTCAAAGTCTGGAGTGCTCTATGGGCCCTTCTTCCCTCAAGACAATGGCTTGCAAACCTCCACTGGTGTGTTTTCTAAGGAAAATCTATCTCCCTACATCAATACTCACAAAGTAAATAGAATAATAATAGCTAATGTTGATGCAGTGCTTTAACGTTCACAAAGCCCTTTACAAATATTATCTAATTTGATAAATGCTAGTGGCCCTAGAAAGTAATTGGAGAGGGGGGAGCCTTAACCACAGGATGGTTGAGTGTTGTAGAAAAAGTCACAGACTTGAGAGTCAAACAACCCCTATTCTCACCATGCCATCCCACTTACATTCCATCCCACCTTGTCATGGGGCCTCATTTTCCCCACCTGTCCAATGAGGAAGTTGGCTTTCACCACCCGGAAAAAGCTCTTATCCCCTTTCCATTTAAAAAGATGCTGGGGGGAGGGGGGGTGATGGGGGTAACCCAGAAGGAGAGGGCTTTTTTGTTTGAGAGTTTGGGGGTGGGGGGGTTGGTTAAAATTCTGTCATCAGCTCAGGAGGGGAATAATTTTTTAAAAAAGACAAAGCCCAAGAGCTCCCCATCTGGCTCATTCTGTGCGGGAGTCTGTCCTTGAATTGTCTCTGGGACCTGGTTCAGTTGCTTAGCGTCTATTAAAGTAGCTCTCTGCTTCTTGCTTTTATTTACTGCGGCAGGGAAGGAAGTCTACCTAGGAGTGGGCACAGTTTATAGGTAATTAAACTCAGCTTGGTGGGAATTTAAACATTAATATTGATGCTCAACTTTTTAATAAAATATAGGTAGAGAAAGGGATATTGATTCCGAAAGTTTTTTTGGTGGTTGTTTTTTAAGTGGAAAGGATTTGATATATTGGGAGCCCGAACAGCTGTGCGTGAAATAGGATCTTACTATATACATGAGGCTGCAAATTAAATTCTGTTCTTGCAGGCTGGGGAGGGGTGGCGATGGGGGATGGGAGGGAAGGAGGATTTCTCTCGAGCACCCCACGAGAAATCAGGGGCCCAGCGCCCTGTCTCTATAAGAGCCCACGACCCGAGTCACAGGAGCTGGCCTTACTAGCAATTGACGCCTGCCCTTCCCCCTAGTCTCTTTACCTTCGACCTCCCCATCCCCATTTCCCCAGACAGAGCTGTTCATGCAAATGACTTGCAGCCCTTAAAAAGGAGAACAGCCGGCTTGTGTGGGATGGAGCTAAATTTGGGTTGGAATTGAGGGACGTCCCTGGGGGCCAGGAACGTTGGAGGCTTTGGGCTTTTTTTTTTCTCCTAAGACTGGATAAGACCAAAACCCCCACCCCATCCCCTTAAGGGGGAGGGGGGAATTACCCAGTCATCCTTTTCTTTCTGCCCTTTCCCATTTTGGCTCCAAGCTATGTTCAGCCACACAGAGCACTTATTAATAATCCCCCATATATGTATAGTGCTTTATGCCTTTCCATGCGCATTCCCATTTCTTAAGTGAACCATCACAATAGCCCCAGGGAGAAGTAATATCTTCATTTTACAGATGTGGAAACTGAGGTACAGGCCAGCCAATTAACAGTCATTTATTAAGCACTTGCCATGTTCCAGGCACAAGAAATCAAAAACAAACCAAAAGGAGTTCTTTCCCCCCCCCCCCCACCCGACCCCTAAGAGTTTAGTTTCTATGGGGGAAATCACATGGTCACTGGCCCAAAGCTACGCATCGAAATTAGTGGGAAAGCCGGACCTAGAAAGTGTATCTAATAACCCTTAATCCAGTTTCCTCTGCGGGATATCACACGGCCTCTACACCGGCGACCGCAAAGGTCCCTTCCAGCTCTCAGGTTCGGTGGTTTAAGTATTTTCTCTCTGAATTCTGAGCTAGAAGAATGCCTTAGGGAAGGTGTGGCGAGAAGGAGGAGACAGGATCAGACAGCAGAAAGCTGGCCAGCTTTGGAGTCCCGACAACCAGGTTCAGATTTGAGCTCGGCTATTTTATCACCTAAGTGACCGCAGGCAAATCACCACGACCCTACTCACTCCTGTGCCTCTAGGTGACCTGTAGGTCCCTTTGGGGACCTCATCCCGAAATCTCTTGGCTTGTCCATCTTGAATCATTAACCAAGGTTCTCCCTGCACCCACCCCCACCCCCACCAAGGGATTGTTCTCTAGTCTAGGAAGCCCCAGACGTGTATCCCGGATAAGATAGAACATCATATAAACAGGGGGTAAAATGAGCAATAGCTCCTCACCGACCATGTACTAGGCACTGGGAGATAAATACTATCTTGCTCCATTCTCACAACTCTGGACTGAGGCTGAATTTGAACTCAGGTGGAGGTGTTAAGCACTCTATCCACTGCGCCACCCAGCTGTTTCTATGTAAGTGCTAATACTACTATCAATGTTCAGTCTTTTTCCGTCCTGTCTGCCTCTCCCTTGACCCCATTTGGAGTTGTCTTGGCAGAGAAACTGGAGTGGTTTGCCATTTCCTTCTCGAGCTCATTTGACAGAAGAGGAAACTGAGGCAAGTAGGATTGATTTACCTAGGGTCACACAGCTAGTAAGTGTCCGAAGCCAGATTTGAACTCAGGAAAATGAGGGTTTCCTGATTCCAAGTCCACTGCTCCATTATTATCAATACTCATAATTATTACTGACTCCAAATCTGGCAGTCTGTCACACTCTCCACCCCAGCCAAAGTCCACCCAGTAGAATTGAGCTCCCTTAGGATGGGGTTTTGAGTTTTGTCTTTGCATCCCATGTACTTAGTGCAGTGTGTGGTATACCGTAGGTGCTTAATAAATGTTCGTTAAATTGAATTTAATGTCTGCTGCCAAAAGCCACCTTTCATGAGGGTTCTCTTCCCTGAGTTGACACCCAAAAGTTTGGGGGTGATTCAGGGAAGCTGCTTTCCTAAAACCTATTATCTTTCAAACTTCAAGCCCTGGGTTTTCACCTGCCTAGGGGGGTCTTTGGTGCAGACCCAGGGTCCCCACTGGTAGGTGGCCTCCCTTTGTTCTCTCCACTGCTCACAGGATTCTAAGTTCCTAGAATTCGTGCATATCAAACAGTAATCAAGGCCAGGAGGAAGCTCCCTGATTTGGATCTCAGTCTGTGCATGTGCCACAGAGATAATTAGCCGTGTGATTGGCATCCTTTCTCAAGGACAGCGCTTACACAGTCTCCCACTCTTTCCACTGCTGAAACTAAAGCAGGTTTCTTCCTTTGATTTCTGGGAAGGCAGCAAAGGTGATCTGTAGGGGACAGGGCATGGACATGGCTGAGAGCCTCATCTGGGCAGCAGAGTGAGGCACAGGGAGTAGCAAAATATGGGGCTCCCAGTCTGTCTGCAAAGAGGAGTTTCCCCCTCATCACTATGTTGAGAATTTGGGCTGAGGTCTACTTCAAGGATGGGAAAAATCTCATCACGAACAATCCGCTTCTGTTTATTTTATGGTTAATGACTTTCAATCAATTCAGCAAACATTTATGCTTAATATGAACTGGGCATTGTATAGAAAGATGAAAAAGAAAAAAATCCCCCTGTCCTCAGAAAGCTTCTATTCTCCTGGGGGGGGGGGGGAGGAGTTAGTCTGGTGATGGAGAAATAAATGTGAAGAATCTACAAAATATGAACAAAGTCATTTTGGGGAAGGACATCAATGTTGTCATTTTTTCGGTCATGTCCCACTCTTCACAACCCCATTTAGGTTTTTCTTAGCAAAGATTCTGGAGTGGTTTGCCATGTCCTTCTGCAGCCCATTTTACAGATGAGGAAACTGAGACAATCAAGGTTAAGTGACTTGCCCAGGGTCACATGGCTAGTGTGACAAACCAGGGTGTGCATGAAGGACTGGAACAGGAAATGACTGGAAAGTCAGGCAGTGGGAGACAGATTGTGAGGACTTTAAATGTCAATGTAAGGACTTTTGTATTTCCTTGTAGAGCCTGTAGGGAGCATCTAAAGCTTCTCAGTGAGGGAAGTGGTGTGATTTCATGTGTCTTTTAGGAATATCAGGTAGCTATGTGGAAGATGGATTGGGAAAGGGAATATACCACCTACTATGTGCCAGGCACTGGGAAGAGGCTGGAAGCAGTGAGATCCATCAGGAGCCTACTGTACCTAAGTGACTGCACCAGGGAAAAGATGATGTGAATGAAAGGAAGGGCTAGGGGGAGAAAATGTCATGTACGTAGAAGAACAAAGTCATTTCCTCACAAAAATCACTTGCCCTATGGCTCCATTTGCCATCCCTGTGATTTCCCAGACACAAAGACTTTGGTCTGTGGCCACCAATCTCCGGTAGATGATGTCTTTACCTATTAGAAGGTAAGCTTCTCAAAGGGAAGGACCAGTTTACTTTTGTGCTTAACCAGTAGTCAAGCACTTTAAAAAGTTTTCATTTATTCATTCGACAATCCCCATAAAGTTAAAGGGTACAATGATTTTTGCTCCTGTTTTACAGATGAGGTACTGAGGCTCAAGAAGTAAAATGATTTGACCAAGGTTGATAACTGTTGGCATAGGGACTCCCGGGGGCTCGCCTTATTGCTGCAGATGCTCAGTTAGCTTAATGCACTGCTGTTGAGAGCTCCCAAGCTCTGTCGATCCACTGGCCTCAACCTTTCCAGTAGCAGGAATTCCAGGATACTTTGTATATATCTTGTGTCTATTTTTTCATTTGCATATTGTTTCCCTTGATAAAATGCAGGGTGCCTGCATGGGGGGACTAAGATCATATGATCATATATTTAGAATTGGAAAGGACTTTGGGGATTACCTATGTCAGGGGTGGAATTAGGAATATTCATCTTCATGAGTTCATAATCTGGCTTCAGACACTTACTAGCTGTGTGACCCTGGGCAAGTCACTTAACCTTGATTGCCTCAGTTTCCTCCTGTAAAATGGGCTGCAGCCTCAAGGCCACATATGGCCCTCTAGACCCTCAAGTGCAGGCCTTTGACTGAATCCAAACTTCACAGAATGAATCCCATTAATAAAGGATTTGTTCTGTAAAACTTGGACTTGGTCAAAAAGCCATACCCAAGGACCTAGAAAGCCACATGTGGCCTCAACGCCACAGGTTCTCCACTCCTGAACTAGGTCAACCCCCTGTTTTTATAGCTGAGGAAACAGGCCCAGAGAAAGCAGGTCAAAGGTTACACAGAGAATTGGGACAGAGATGACTCTAGAACTCAGGTCTCCTGATCTCTAAATCACATAGCCCTTCCACCATACTGGCCTCACCAGAGGCTAGTGTGAACATCTTACTCTGCCACACCCTTGGATTTATACTATAAAGATGCAACCAGGAGCCTCATGGTGCCTTAGTCATAGCAGCCCCTTCAGAAAACCACGTTTCCCCTCATTTTGTCACCAGAGGGTCTGGAGCCTGCTAAAAGGTCACCTCCACCTTGTGTTACCTCTCTCCTGTCTCTTAGCCCCAAAGGTCACAAATGGCTGAAATCCCTCCCACGCTGGACTCCCCTTGCTCTAGCTTCACCAAGCTCTCCATGACCAGGAAGAGAGGGGAGCCTCATTTATGACCCTTGTCCTGTTCTCCTCCCACTTTCATTCTTTTTTTTTTGCTTTTTTTTTTGAAGAAAGGAGGGTAGGGCAATTGGGGTTAAGTGACTTGCCCAAGGTCACACAGCTAGTACGTGTCAAGTGTCTGAGGCCGCATTTGAACTCAGGTCCTCCTGACTCCAGGGCCAGCTCTGTTCACTGCGCCACCTAGCCACCCCGTCTCCTCCCACTTTCAAACCTAAAATCTCCCAGTTCCCATCCCACAACATCTCATCCTCCCAAGCCTGTGGCCACTCCCTAAAATGAAGCCTCCATTGAGCTCCTGAAGCCCTTTCATAACCAATTTCCTATAATATACCAAGAAGATAGAAAGAAGAAAGGAAGGAAAGAAAGAAGGAAGGAGGGAAGAAAGTAAAGGTTGTTTTTTAAAAAGGTGCTGGCCCTCACTTCTCCATATTCTATCCTCGGAATACCCAAAGGACTTGGGTTTAGCTGAGTTTCCCTCGAGTAGATTGTTTAATTGTAGAGCAAAATATTTACGCCAGCCAATAAAGCACAGAAAGCTGGTGATTGCTCATCAGTTAGCTGGGGAAAGGTTTATTGTGGGCATTTGAAACCTTGACGTGGCCCCTGATAATTGGCTCGGTACATCTTTGGCATCAGAAATTTACATAACACATTGGGAATGATTGATGGCTTCTGTAACCTGGCCTGTCTTTCCACAGCAGCTTGGCTATCCATCTTGGCCATCACTGCTGGGGCCATCCATCTTGTCTTATTTCTCACCGCGAATGTGGCTAAAGGCAGACGGATGGATGGATAGATAGATAGATAGATAGAGGGATGGATGGATAGATGGAAGGCTAGATAGATAAGATAGCTATATATGATAGATAAGTAGATAGATATGATACATACATAGATACAGACAAATGGATAGACACAAAGAATATAGATGGGTAGATAGAGAGAGAGAGAGAGAGAGAGAGAGAGGGAGGGAAAGAGAGAGAGAGGGAGGGAGGGAGAGAGAGAGGGAGACAATACCAACACAAGCAAAAAAGATAGCCCCTGCCCTCATGGAGCTTACATTCTAATGAGGGAAGAGAATACATAAAGAGGAGCTAAAAAAGAGAGTATCAAGGAAATGAAAGAAACATTATTGCAGTAGGTTGTGAAGAGATAATGTGGGCCTGAAATAGAATTCTATCTCTGCGCAAGAAGGTGCTTTTATAACACCTATTTGACTTTTGGGAGAACTGAGGCAAACAGAGGTGAAGTGAAAGTGAAGCAGTATGAGTAATCATGAAAGCTTGCATTTCTCTAAGCATTTTATGTGTATTATCTCATTTGATCCTCACAACAATCCTGTGAAGTAGACACTATTTTTTTCACCACCACACCCCATTATACAGATGAAAAAACTGAGGCTGAATAGGTTAAGTGACTTACCCATAGTCACACGGCTAGGAAGTATCTGAGGCAGGATTCAAATTCAAGATTTCCTCAGTCCAAGGTCAGCAGTCTACCCAGTACACCACCTAGCTAAAGAAGGGCAAAGGAGGGTTTACATACATTTTTTTTAAGTGTGCTATTATGAATGCAATTCTATTATTCAGGGACAGCTAGGTGGTACCATAATGCAGAGAGCACCAGCCCTTGAGTCAGGAGGACCTGAGTTCAAATTCTAACTTCAGCCACTTACTAACTGTGTGACCCTGGGCAAGTCACTTAACCCCAATTATCACACACACACACCCCCAAAAAAAGCAGTTCTATGATTCCAAATCTGTATTATTTCAAATCATCTCAACAACAACCCTTACTTAGGCTGAGGGAGAGAAAAATTTAGAGTAAGACAAGAGTCCCTAGGCCAGAACTAGATTCCTTTTTCGCTCCTGGGCTAATTTACCTAACTTCTCTGGGCTTGAAGTTCCTCCTCTGTGAAAGGAGGGGATGAGGCCAGGTGACCTCTCTGTCCCCTCCAGTTCTCCAGCCATGAATCTATAAATACTTATAAGCAGTATAACCTCAGGCAAGTTGTGGCTTCACAACCTATTGAAATACATTTCTCTCACTCCCTCGCCATCTCCTCAAAACTGCCATTGTCCCATTGACCCCCTCCCCTTTATGGAACAAGTAAACAGACTGGAAAGGTAGGAATGGGCCGGGTTAGGGAAAGTCTGCCAGTGGTTCTCAACCTTCCTAATGCCTCGACCCTTTAATACTGGTATGTGGAAGTATCTGCATGTGGGTGGACCCACCTGGAGACGGATAGAGGAGCAGTGTCTCGGTTCCTAAGACCATTGGAAATAATTGTTTTCTGACGGTCTTAGGTGACCCCTGTGACCCCTGTAAAAGGGTCATTTGACCCCCAAAGGGGTCGTGACCCACAGGTTGAGAACCACTGGCTCTAAGCTAACTAAGTTATTTATGTGGGCTTTTCCTTATTAATACTCCCTGCCAGTTTTTTATATTTTCTGTTTCCTTTTCTGCATGCACTCGATTCCTACCAGTAGATTCTAAGCCCCCTAAGGGCAAGACTTGTTTGTCTCGGTACCTTCAATGTCTGGCACAGAGTTAGCATTAAAATTAATGTCTTTCCTTTCTTTCACTCATTCATAGAGTGGAAGCTTCTGGGGAGCAAGGACTGTTTTGATTTTGGTTTTGTATCCCCAGCACCTGGTACAGTGCCTAGCACAGAGTAGGGGCTTAATGTTTGTTGAGTTGCACTGAACTGAATCAGCATCATCTCAGGGTAAACTCTTTCCTTTTGGCCCAAGGAACTCTCTCTGCTCCACAACACAGAACTTGCTCTGGCTAAGATTACAGTTTATTTCCATGCCAATCTTTGGCCCAAACCTTAGTAGAGTCTGTCTTCTGTTCCGAGCTCATTAAAATTATTTCTTCTTTAGCTGCAAATGGAATGTTTATTATTACAATTATTTGAGTTGGACTGTGCTGGGCTCCGGGCTGTCTGTCTGCTCCTGATGGCCCGTTAATCAGATGAATCTATGCCCGAAGCCTGGCACAGAGACCTTGGGGTGGGTTCAGCATCTGTCCTACTGCGCTCTGATTGGGGTAGGGATAAAGGTTGGGGGAGGGGCGGCTACAGAAAAGCCCAACGCTCAGCTTCCATATTAACTGTCAGAAGTCGTGAAGTCCCTGGAGTGGGTTTCCTTTAGACTGACCATGCATAATGGCAAAAATCAGAAATAGGAGACATGACTTTCAGGACCAGCTCTGCCATGAACCAGCCCTTTTACAACCTCTCTAGGCTTCATTTTCCTCATCTGTAGAATAGGGGAAAATATAATTTGTAATCAGTTGTTTTTATTAAGAAATATTAATTTTCTCTCTTTCCCATCCCTTCATTGAAAAAGGAAAGGAAAGGAAAATCCTTGTAGCAAATATATATTGTTGAGCAAAACCAATTCCTCCATTGGCCTTGTCCAAATATGTGTGTCTCCTTCTGCATTTTTAATCCATCACCTCTGGGTCAGGAGGTGGGTGGTGTGGTTAGTTATCAATCCCCTGCAGTTATGGTCAGTCATTCTACTGATTGGCGTTTGGTTAAGTGGAATTGAGAGTCCAGTGTCTTCATGGTACAGAAGAGAGAACTAAGACCCAGAAAAACTAAGTAAATTGTCCAAGATCTCTCAGGTTGTAATAACAATAAGCCATAACAATAATGATGATGATGTCTGACTTATATAGGGAATGTCTTGGAGTTAGGAACAGCTAACAGGATTAGTAATTACTCAGATGCTTACTAGCTATATAACTGGGCAAGTCACTTAATCCCTTGAGCTTTAGAGTTCCAAGGGCTTAGCCCAGTGCCTAGCACGTAGTAGGTGCTTAGTAAATATTTATCAATTGATTGATTAATCAAGTTTAACTAGACTCTGAGTTCAAGCCCTCACTTTGTTACTGGCTGTTATTTCACTTTGGATAATTTACTCAACACCCCCAAGACTCAAGAGTTGTTGATCTATATTGGTAGAGGGAGTTTCTATACTGGAACTGCTCACACCAAAGAAATCACAGATCCTGACCCCCAACAACATTTTTTGCAAGGTACATTCTATAATGCACTTCAATCATTTAATTTTAAAATGTTTTATAATTTAATAATTCTATATAATCACATCTGATTGTCACAGCAACCCTGTGAGATAGGTGCTGTCCAAATTCTGCCATGTAATAGCAATGGGACCTTGAGTAACTTACCTAACTTCTCTGGGTTTGAGGTTCCTCCTCCTCTATAAAAGGAGGGAATCAGGCCAGGTGACTTTCTGTCCCCTCCTGCTCTACAGCCATGAATCTATTTCAGGCAAGTCAGCTTGCTTTGCTGGGCTTCCATTTCCCCTTCTGTAGAATGAACAAGACTGGCAAGCCTATGGGGTCCCTTTTCCAGCTCTAAACCTATGGTCAATAAGATCATATGATTCTACTTTCTGCATTTTAAAGTTTCAGACTCCAAATAAAATGTTTATGAAGCACCTACTACGTGCCAAGCACTGGCTTAAACCCTGGGACTCTGAGGCTCATAGATCTTACTGGCTTGCCCAGGATAATATACCTGCTAAGTATCCAATGTGGGATTTGAACTCAGGTCTTCCTGCCTCCAGATCCAAGAATTTATTCCTACATGAGCAAGGCTGAGCTATTCCTATATGAGCAACCCAGATTGTAGGATATTTGCTTTAGACAGAGAACTAGGACTGAGATTTCAGTGTCCCCTTGCCTCGTCCCCATCTACTTTCCAGGGTTGGTGGTGGGTTCAAATGAGATAATGTATGTAGATTCTCCCTGCAAACATAAACCCTTATCACTATTAGACAGGGGTATTATCAGTATGATGACACATCATCCCGTAGGAGGAGTTGGTTGGGTGGACTTTGCTTCTGCCTTTTGAACTTGAGTTTCCCAGAAGCCATTGCCTATCACACTGGATGACCCTGACCTTGAAGGAGCCCGGTACTGAAAGGACCTGCTAATAACTCTGTCACTCAGGTTTCTGTGAATGCATTATTCTGCTGAACCCGGAACTGTCTACACTAATAGAACAGGGAGTGATTTAGGGAGCAATAAAGGCCAGGGGCTGTACCCTGGAGAGTGCCCTGTACCTAGAGGCAGAGGACCCAGAGGCAGCCTCAGAGTCTGCCCCAGCAACTTCTTTTCTGTGTGACCTTGCACACATCATTGCCCCCATTAGGTTTGAGTGTCCTCCTTTGATAAGAGATTAGACTAGATAATTTCTAAGCTTCCCTCAGAGCTCTGATTTAATAAATCCAAAGGTCCCTTCTTACTCTGACATTCTCTTTCCCAAGATCTCTCCCAACCCTGACACTCCCTGTTCTAAGGCCTCTCCCAGTCCTGACATTCATTCCCTGTTCTAAGACTCCTCCTAGCTCTGACATTCCCTGTTCTAAGGTTCCTCTCCGCTCTGACATCTATGACTCTAAATAACAAATAATCCAGTTTACTTTGGGGATACATTTTGTGATTTGTAAAAAGAATTCACTTTCCAATTATATTCTGCTCTGACTGATAATAAATCGCTATTCATTTTCTGAACACACCAGTGAGCAGGGAGATGACTTTGAGGTATGCTGGATGACAGGGAAACTTAAAGATTGGTTTGAAAATGTCCATGTATAATATACGTATCGTAACTATTACTGTGGACTGTGGGCTTGTTTCATCCCCCACTTCTCCAGCTAGACTGGAAGCTCCTTGAGGGCAGGGTTGATATCTTCTTGTTCCATCATTGAACTCCCGCTTGCTAAAGGTTTGTTGAAGGGACATTGACAAGTAGAATGTCACCAGAGAATGACCACAATGGTGAGGGGACTCAAAGCCATGCTCTAAGCATAGACTATTAAGGAATGTTTAGAGGAAACAACATCGGGAGGATATGACAGTAGGCATTAGTCACCTAAAAGGTTATTGTGTGGAAGAGGTATCTGATCTATGCTATTTGGTGCCAAACTCCAGCAGGAAGGCCAATCAGTGGAAGGTTTGTGGAGGGACACATAGGTGCATAAGTACAAATTTACCTAAATAAAAAATGTCCTATTGGGGCTGCCCTGTTGAATGGGAGAGGGCAGCTAGGTGGTACAGTGGAAAGTTCCAAGCCTGGAGTCACGAAAGCCTGAGTTCAAATCCAACCTTGCTCACATACTAGCTGTGGGACCCTAAAGAAGTCACTTACCCTGTTTATCTCAGTTTCCTCAACTGTAAAATAATCTGGAGAAGGAAATGGCAAACCACTCCAATATCTTTGTCAAGAAAACCCCAAATGGGGTCAATGAAGAGTCTGACAGGAATGAAATGATTAAATAACATTGAATGGGAAACTTTAGGAGTCTTTGGGGGTGGGGGTGGGGGTGGGGATGGGGAAAAGTAATGAATTTTCCATCCCTGGAGGGCTTCAAGATGAATGATCATTTGTTGGAAGCATTAAAATAAAATTTAGAATTTAGGGGGAAAATGGAATAAAGTGACCTATGAGACCCAGAAATGCAGTAAATGAGTGTGATTTTTATGAATGTTGAATCAAATTCTCTGTCATACCTTGTCTCAGCTGAAACATCCAATCCCATACTGGTAGAGATGCAAAGATAAATATGATCCTTGCCTTCAGGGGGGTTGCAGTCTAGTAAATTCCTGCTCAGCTGCCCAGCTCATCTTCCTAGCAAGTAACCTTGTGTCAATTTGAGGTCTTCTCGGCAGGCAGAATGGGTCTTACGGTGACATCAGGGCTGGCATATGGGATGATTCTAATTTTGTGAACCCAGTTCTAAGGAAGAATCTTGTGATTCAAGAAAGGACTCTCAGCCTCCTCTAGGCCTCCCACCATTTTCCTGGTTCACACTCCCCTCCAGAAAGGTGGAGGTGAGATATATGAGCAAGAGAATCTCTCCCAAAATAGGTTCATTTCAATGTACTTTTTTTCCCCCCAGGCAGGCTCTTTCTTGCCTTCCCTTGAGGAGGGTGCAAGTTGGGGAGGTAGGCTGTCCTCTTGCCCTGTGTTGGTTGGTACAAGGTTTATGATATTGGTACAAATGGTCGTTAACTAGATTTACGGATGCTTAGACACCATATAAGTCCATTACCATGCATTTCCCCTTTTAGACAAAAAGGGATTTTTTGTGGGTTAATAGGACTTTTATTTCATTATCTAATGGTAAAAGTGTTTTGTTACACGCAGTAGATAAATGCGTAGAGGCAGTAACAAATGTGGTCTCCTAGCCGGCTGCTCCTCTTCATCAGGCATATGGTAGATTAAAGAGTTCACCCTGGAAATACACTCCTGCATGCGCGCGTGTGTTTTTAATAAATCTGATTGCAGATATTTATTTATTGCATCACCGGATTTGGAAAATTATGGGACTTGATTGCTGCAAATATCATCGGGTGATACATACAGAACTGCAACTCCAAGTTATTGTCCAGGGCAGGAGGGGTGGGAAGAGAAAACATCCTTCCAGTTCCTGCAAGCCAGAGAGCAACCACATAAACAGACCATATCCTGAATTATGCAAATGAAAAGCGCTGACAGCTCCTAGTGAATTGTCCTCCCCTCCTGAAATTGCCACCATTAGAAATAAGGAGGAAAGGGAAGGGCCCATCCAGGATCCTTGCACAACCCAGATTCTTTCTTCTCTGGGTGGAAGACAGAAGGGTTTTTCCCTTTCTTTTCGGCTCATTTTCTTTTGTTGTTGTTGATGGCAATGGCTGAAAACCTCCACGATCTGGCTCCCACCTACTTTTCTGAGATAATTGAACAATTCTCCCCATCTTGAACTTTCTATTCTGGTCTAGCTGGCCAGCTTGCTGTTTCCCTTATATGACATTCTATCGCTCACCTCTGCTCTTTTGCAGGAGTGGTCTGTCATGCTTAGAATGTGGGGAAGCTGTGCTAGATTCTGGGGATGCAACAAAAAGTCATTTCAAGAGGGAGAGATCTCTAATAACTGCAGGGGAGAGTCAATATGAATCTGCCTTCATGAACTGCTGGCTCTTTTCAAAGCAAATCCTCCTACAACCAGGTCTGTCCTGACCCCACCAGTACTCCCAGCTAGCATCCCTCTTTCCCTCTGGAAATGACTTTGGAACTAATCTGTACTGACCCATAGATGTGCTCCTCAGAAGCATATAAGGCCTCAATGAAGTCAGGGATACTGTCATTTTTGCTCTGTTTCTTTGGTAGTGCTGAGCATCATCCCTGACACATAGTAGGTACTTAATAAATGTTTGTGGATCATCTTTTAATAAGCATTTCTTGAGCACCTAATGTGTTCCAGGCTCTATGCTAGATTCTGGGGATGCAGAGAAAGATAAAAGACAGCCCCCGCTGTCAAGGGGCTCATACCCTAATGGAGAATACAACATGCAAGCAACTGTGTACAAGCTATATACAGGATAATTGGGGGTAATTGAGTGGTGATATATCCTCCCTAGCAGAATGAAGAATAGAGCAGCTAGGTGACACGGTGGATAATATCATCTGGGGCAGGTAGGTGGTACAGTGGATAAAGTACCAGGCTTGGAGTCAGGAGAACCTGAGTTCAAATCCAGCCTCAGACACTTACTAGCTATGTGACTCTGGGCAAGTCACTCAACCCTGATTGCTTTGGTTTCCTCATCTGTCAAATGAACTGGAGAAGGAAATGAAAAACCACTTAATATCTCTGCCAAGAAAATTCCAAATGGGGTCAACAAAGAGACAGAACTAAATAACATTGCCTTGGAGGCTTCAGGAGGCTTTGGGAGGGGGTGGGTTTCCCAGAAAGTCAGGACACAATTTAAACAGCACCTCAACAAGCATGTAGAAGGGGGGGGGGGGGTCATAGGAGAAGAGTCAGAAAGGACCTTTGAAATGATCTGATCTAATATTCTCATTTCACAGATAAGGAAACTGAGGGTCAGAGAAGTCAAGCAATTTGCCCCAGGTCACACAGAAATTAAATAGCAGAATCTGGATTTTAACTTCATTTCTTTAAATCCACAAATAGAATTCATTCTGTTGCACTTCAGTCTAATGCCTTACTCAAACTGCTTGAGGTCAGGGAGGTTTTATGTTTTCATCTATGGTGTCCCTAGCACCTAGCCCAGGGTCCAACACACAGTAGGCACTTAATAAATGCAGGTTCAATTGAATTGACTTGAATCCTATAAAAGACAGACTTCACACCTCCGCCCCACTTCTAGGCGGGCCAAGCCCCTTCAAATCCACTCCATCTGCACCCGAGGGCCCTCAAATGAAATATTCCTTGCACTCAAAGTGAACTGGAAATAATTTACCGTGAGAGGACCGAAAGGTCAGTTTACTTCACATCGGCACCTTCATTTTTCCAAAATCTGCCAAAATTAAAAAGCTATAGATATCTTATAGAGCTTATTTATGAACACTTAAGTGTAAGTAACTCACGGTTGGAACGGTTCCCTGCCCGTGATATATGAAAGCTGTCAGCGCCACATTCTTAGACTATAATCTGCCCATACAATATGCTATTTTGACATGGCCTGGTGATGTTTTCCACAGTTACTGACAAGCGTATGCCAGCGTTCCTTTGGAAAAATTAAGAAATGGACTGGGGGGCAGAGGGAGAGTGGGGGACTCCACCCAGTTTTATGACTATTGATCAATCCAGCTCCCAGTGATCTAAAAAAAAATCCCAGATTTTTGGTCAGACCCATGGTTTCTTAAATTATTCCCAGGCATCAGGAGTCAATACGGTGTCTTTTCTCAGCTTTGTGAGTTCAGAAAAACTTGTTCGGCATTCTGTTATGTATGATGATGAAAGGGGGTGGGGGTGAAGGACAGAGGGGAAGAAAAAACCCACCCTCTTTTTTTTCCTCTTTCTCCCTCTTATTGTTCTAGAAGGAGCTTAATTCTGTTGCCTCTGAGCTGGCGTCGCGGCAGGAGGAGAGCCAGAATTCTCATAAACATTTACTTGAACTCCGTCGGGAATTTAAGAAAAATGTACCTGAGGTAGAGTATATTTGCGGCTCCGGAATTAACGCGGTGGGAAGGCAGATTTCTCTCCCTTCAAACTCGATTTTTGAAAACTGGCAACATAAGTGACTAATAAGGAAAGAAGCTAATTAGCCACAAAGGAAAATTAGCGCCCCCCTAACCCTCGAGTTCTCTTGGCATTGTGGTGCCCAGCAGTTGCAGATTATGGGGAAATGGAAAGGACTTCCATTAAAGTCATTGTTTCAGAAGACTTTATAAAACAGTCATTTTTGTCCTCTCTTTCCCCCCTGCATGTTCAAAACTGGGATCTTGTTATTTTGAACACCGACCCTCGACAGACTATTTTTCCAAAGAGCATCTTGTTTCCCTTTCCATTCGAGCTCATGAGGCTGTCGAGGCACGGTGACCTCCCCCCTCCCCTATTCATTCTTTTTTCTTCAGCTGCCATGTTCTCTCCCTACCCCCTTCTCTAGACTTTTTTTTCCCCTCATCACCTACCACCACCTGGAAAGCTTTGTTCCCCAAGAGCCTGTGTCTGCCTCCTTGGGAGAAGATGCTGGTGCTGGAACCCTAAGGGATCCCTAGGGGAAGGAGACAAGATTTTACAAGCTTCCATTCTCTTCTAGGAAGAAATTGTCCTTTGCCAACAGGTCCCAATGTTGCTTCTTGGAAAATTCCAAAAATTTCCAGAGGAAGGAAGGAAAGAACGAAGGAACGAAGGAAGGAAGGAGAGGGAGAGAGGAAAGAAGGAAGGAAGGAAAGAGAGGGAGGAAGGAGGGAAGGAAGGAAGGAGAGATAAAGAGGGAGGGAAGGAAGGAAGGAAAGAAAGAAGGAAGGAAGGAAGGAAGGAAGGAAAAGAAAGAGCCTGAACCCTCTGTAACTTTGTCAGACTAGACCAGAGACCCTGGTGCAAAGTCGATTAGGAGGCACAGTAGAAAGAACATTGGATTTGAAGTCAAGAGGACCTGAATTCAAACCCCAGCTTGAAGTAATATGTATTTTACTTCCCCTCTTTGGACCTCAGTTTCCCCATTTGTAAAATGAGAGGGTGGGGCCAGATGGCCTCCAAGGCCCTTTCCAGCTCTTCACCTGAGATCCTATGAGGCGTCTTCCTTTGACACTAGCCACCCTATTGGAATGATGGAACTACATCATACTTCCCTAAAAATTGACCGACCATTAGAATTGTCCCAAAGTGGGTCATGGGATCTTAGCTCTTGAGCTGGGAGGGACCTCTTAGAGACCACTGAGTTCTAGTCCAAGACCCTCATTCTACATACAAGAAAATGAATACCCAGGGAGGCTGGGTAGCTTTTCATGTGCTAGCAATCCATAGATAGGAGGGATCTCCAAGGCCATCTCATCTACCTCCTCTCATTCTACAAATAAGGAAACTGACACCCAGGGAAGTTAGATAATTTATCATAGGATCAGAGACCTAGAGATATAAGGGGCTCCTGAGAGCTAATTAGTCCAACAACCACATTATACAAATAGGAAACTGAGGCCCAAAGGGTTAGAGTGACTTGAAAAGAATGCCTTGTGATGTAGCAGGAAATCATCACTGGAGATCCTCAAGCAGAGGCACCCCTTCTGCATGAAGCCTTTCCTGACCTCCCCCCGCAAAAAAACCCTACCTTGTATCTTTATTTATTTATTCATTTTTTATTAATGCTGAAAATTTTTGCAGATGCCATTGCTGTGTCACCTATTAGAACATAAGCTCTATGCAAGGAGGAGTCGTTCTAGTCTCTGTACTCGTATCCTCAGGCCCTGGCAAAATGCCTGACGTAGAGTGAGCACTTAAATACTGGATTAGTTGGGTGGTTGGATAACCCCCTTGGGGAGGATCTGGTGCAGAGGAGATTCCTGCTTTAGGTCTGAGCTGGGCTGGATGATCTCTGAGATCCATCTCTTTCAATGCCAAGATTCCTTGGCAGGATTCATGGCATTGGTCATACTCACTTTAGCACAGGACTAGGTGGATTCGGAGGCTCTGTCCAACTCCAAGATTCAATGACTCTACAACACTTGACCATCACAGTAGAGGGTGAAGAAAAATGGATTCTGAGGCAGAGGACCCAGGTTCAAATCCCACCTCTGACACCTACTGTCTGTCTGACATCACTTCCCCAGTCTGAGACTCAGTTCCTCCTCCAAGTCAGAGATCAGCTATTTCCAAATTGATTAAAATTTCAGTTCCTTTGTTCCTTAAGTGATCTGGGCTTAGGTAGATTCTCTTTCCTTAGTGATAGCGCCCTAGGGAGCTTTCAGCTGGGACTCAGGGTGGTATCTAGAGTCAAAATGGACCCTAATCAGGATGACTCTGATTCTCTAAGTTGGGCTCAGGGTGCTGGACCTTCCAGATCCAAGCTCCCTGTCTTGGGATTTGGTGTTGAGCTAAGTCTCTGCCACTAGCAGAGGGACATGATAAGATGGGGAGAAGTGGTTAGCACCTTTGGACATTATCTCCACTGACCTCTGACATTCCGTCCACCTCTTCTTAGGTTCCTAGCCAGGAACTGGGCAGCAAATCTGGAGGAAAGGATTTAATTCAATTCAGTACGCCTTTCAGAGATTTGAGTAGCAGAGGAAAGGTCTTCCCACCAGGCAGAATGGTCTTACTGTAACATGAGGGATGGCATATGGCATGATTCTAATTTTATGATTCTGATTCTGAGACAGATCTCATGATTCAAGAATGGACCCTCAGCCTCCTCAAGGCCTCCCACCCCACTTTCTCTCTCTGCCAAAGGTGTAGTTTCATTGATACATGGAACTCCCAGTAAGGATGCTGCCTCTACCAATGCAGATCAAAACCTGCAGAGAGTTACCTGGGAGCATTAAGGATTTTAGTGACCTGCCCAAGTTCACAGAGCCGAGATGGATCAGAGTTAGAATGTGACTCCGAGGCAGACATATTATCCCACTATGTCTTTCTCTTCCTACCCTCCCAATCAACAATCAATCAATAGGCATTTATTAAGTTTCTGCTGTATGCCAAATCATGCTAGGAGCCAAGTATGCAAAGACAATAACAGAACATCCCTACGTCAAGATGGTTACATTTTAACAGACAAAACAAGATGAACAAACACATACAAATAGATGTAAAATGTATAATGAATGATAATATTAATCAATGCCGAGCACCTACTATGCGTCAGGCACTGCGCTGAGTTCTAGGTTGAGTTTAGTCGTGTTCAACTCTTTGTGACCCCATTTGGATTTTCGAGAGATTTTTTTCAAACAAAGCTACTAGAGTGGTTCTTCAGCTCATTTTACAGATGAGGAGACTGAGGCAAACAGGGTAAAGTGACTTGATCAGGATCACACAGTCCTTGAGTGTCTGAGGCCAGATTTGGACTCAGGAAGATAGGTGTTCCTGATTCCAGGCCTGGCACTGTACCAACTACTGCCCCTAAGTTCTAGATATGCGAAGACAAGTACTAACTCATCCTTGCCCTCCAAGAGCTTATATTCTCCTGAGAAAGGCTGTTTGTGAAACTTTTGGGTCACTTAGGGTTGTTAAGTTGACTCATAGAGACCACCATCTTGATTGTTTTGGAGCTTAACAAGGCTGCAAGCTTTGGGTCCTCTGCACAGGATACCATGTCAAGAAATCTCAAATTAGAGGGGTTGGAACATACCTGAGGGCTTGAAATGTCACTTATAGTCAACAGTTCCTCTGTAGTGTGCTCTGAAAGGGGTTGGCAGATTTCTTCCTGAAGTATTTAGGTTGAGTTGATGGAAGGCCAGGGTGGGCATAGACCCATAGAGCTAAGGAGAGGAGGGCAGGCCCTCAGAGGTCATCTAGTCTAAGCCTCCCTCATTTTACAGCAGAGTAAACTGAGGCCTGGGGAGGGGAAGGGAATGCATCCACAATCACACAGGAAGTAAGGAAAAGAGCTGAGATTTGAACCCAGCACTCTCCTCTGACTCAAACATTACACCATGCATCCACCTCAGTGACATACTCCCTCTGAGTGCTCTGTGGTTCTCATTCTACCCTCCCAGTTCAGCGAGTTCATCTTGGCTGGGGGGGGGGGGGGGGTGAGGAAGGGATGATAGTGAGGGAACAAGTGTTGACACACCTACTATGTGCCAGAAAGTATGCTAAGCCCTTTACAAATATTCTCTCATTCTTTCCTTAAAACAGCCCTGGGAAGTAAATGCTGTTATTATCCCCATATGATAAATGAGGAAACTGAGACAGAGGGTTAGTGACTTGCCCAGGGTCACAGAGCTAGTAAATATCTAAGGCCGGATTTGAACTCAGGTAGCCTGATGGTATATCTGCCGTACCATCTGGCTGCCTGTGGGGAGATTTTGGGGAGTCGGAGGTGGGATTCAGATCTCTCCCTGGGCTGATTTGCCAAAAGACTATAATAAAGGCTGTGAGCCTCACCATTCAGTATGCCTGGCCCCTAGAAGCTGCCGCAGTGATTCCTCACCATTTCTAAGCTCACATTCCCATTATATTTTAGAGTTTGCAAAATGCTTTACCTACATTGATACACTTGATCTTCACAGATCAGGCTAATGAGGCTCAGAGAGGGTTAGTGACTTACCTAGGTCACACAGCAAATAAATGGCAGTCAGGATTCAAACCCCATTGTTCTTCCTCTGAGTCACTGTGCCACCTTGGGAACGTTGCTTCTGAGTATCAGCTACCTCAGCCTGGGCCCTGAAACAGTCACTAGAGGTCTCTGAAGGCTTTTCCTCTCCCTTTCCTGACTTCCCCCTCCCCGGTGAGGCAGCAAAGGTTTTTGTCAATTAGTCTCCCTCTGGGAGCAGTACAGGTGAGGTGCAAAATCCAGGCCGGGTTTTAAGCCTCCAATTTCAACTTACATAATTTTAATACCGCATAATTATGCAATTATGCAATTAGGAATAAGTTTCCATTCCTATTATAGTGTGCCTCTGAAATTTTCTCTTTTGGAACTGGTTCCTCTGGTAGGAAAGAGAGAGTCATGTTAGGGCCCTATTTAGGAGGGGGAAAAAAAAGCCCTTGGCTGGTGCCAACTCACCTCCTACTTGTAACTTTGAGCAGCTCCCTGTGTGTGACAATGAACAGGACACTGAGCCCCATCTGGGAAGAGAGCCACCCCTGCTGGGGCTAGAGAAAAAGATGGGCCTGGGAAGGAGGAGGACTGGAGAGTAGGGAGACAGAAGGGGCGAGAGAAGGAAAGCCTGTGCCCAGACAGGCAGGTGGGTTTGGTCCCACAGGGAGGCCTGGGAGTCGTGCCAAGATCACGGAGGTGACATGAGGCAGAGCCGGGATTTGAACCCAGGTGCCCTGACTCCTGTTTCTGAAGTCACGGTAGATCGGAAGCCTTTGAGGGCAGGAGCTGTGTTTTGCCTCTTTTTGTATCTCTAGCATTCATCATAGTGCCTGGTGCATAGTAGGTACTTGATAAATGTTTATAGACTGACCGTACCACGCTGCCCCTCAGTTTCTTCATCTTTAAAATGGGGGTAATGATACCAACTCTCCTTCTAACTAGCTTTGTGACCTTAGCCTAGTCCCTTCCCCTCTCTGGGTGTTCGTTTCTTCATTTATAAAGCAAAGGGATTACTCTCTATGAATCCATCCAGGCTCCAATCATGTCAACAGCTGTATAGAGATTCTATTATATTATTTCTTTCAGTTGCCAAGCATCCTTTTTTTCTCCTCACCTCTCTTCACCTATGGGGTAGGTGTATAGGAAGGAAGGAAAGAAAGAAGGAGGGAAGGAAAGAGGGAGGGAGGGAAGGAAGGAAGGAGGGAGGGAGGAAAGAAGGGAGAGAAGAAGGGAAGGACAATGGGAGGAGGGGAAGAAGGAAGGAAGAGAGGAAGAGATGGAGTAAGGAAAGGAGGAAGGGAAGAAGGAAAGGAAGGAAGACAAGAAGGGAGAGGGAAAGGAAAGGATGATGGAAGGAAGGAAAGAGGGAAGAAAGAAAGAAGGAAGGAAGAGAGAGGGAGGAAGGAAAAGAGGAGCTTAATAAATGTTTTCTCCTCCCCCCTTTTTTTAAGTCAGGAGCTGTTTTGCCTGGCACATACTAGGTGCTTAATAAATGCTTGTTCTCCCCCCCTTTCTTTAGGGTGGGAACTGGTTTGCCTGGCACATAGTAGGTGCTTAATAAATGCTTGTTCTCTCCCCCCCCCCCATTTCCTAAGGGCAGGGGCTTTGCATCCCCAGCACTTAGCTCAGAGCCTGGCACCCAATAGGCACTTAAGAAATGCTCGTTGATTGACTGACTGATACACTGTATTAGGGATCATAGGACCATAGACTCAAAGATGGAAATGATTTGGAAGACAGACCTGGAGAGAGTGGTTGCTGTGCCCAGGATCCCCCGGTGTCAGGGCTGGGACCCAAATCCAGGCTCTCGCTCCAGATCCAGGGCTCCTGCCCTGCCGTGATGGCAGAATTAGTAGAACTAGGAAACTTAGCATTTTGTTTTTGGAAATTTGTGGTTCCCTGGGTCAGAAAGAGTGTCTGACGTCCACACAGGCAGGAAGAACCAAGGCAGTTCTGTCCCTGACGGAAATAGTGGCTAGCATTTTCACAGCCTTTACAGTTTGTAAAGCATTTGACAAATTTATGTCATTTGATCCTCATAACAACCCTGGGAGGTAGACATGATTATCATCCCCATTTTACAGATGAGGAAACGGAGGCCCCAAGAGTTTAAGGGTGACTTGCCCAGGGTCATACAGCTAGTAAGCATCTGAATTCAGGTCTTTATGACTCCAAGGTCAACATCCTGTCCAGGGAAACACCTGGCAGCCCCAGTTCTGAGACCTTGACTTAGGGCCTCATGGACAAAAGCAACAATGCCTTGGCCAGAGGGTGGGCCCCCTGCAGCCAAAAGGGGAGGCCCAGCCTCTTGCTTCAAGTCTGGGGCTTGGCTTTAAGAAGCGTGTGCTCTTCGGGGGCTCCTTCCCTCCTCCGTTGGTGACCTCTTGGATCTCTTTTTTCAGGAAATCAGGGAGATGGTCGCTCCAGTCTTAAAGAGTTTCCAAGCAGAGGTAAGACCAGACACACAGTGTGTCTTCAGCTCAATCATCCAATCTATCTCTCACTATCCTTAAAGTAGAACCTCAGCAGCTAGGAACACAGACACAGACACAGATACAGACACACACACACACACACACACACACACACACACACACACACACACACACACTGTACCCATGACACTCTCACCAGAAGTGACACCGAGCTGATCCTGGAAAGGAACTAAGGGTTCCAAGAGGCAAAAGTGAGGAGGGAGGGCATTCCAGGCAGGGGAAAGCCTATGCAAAGGTATGGAGACGGGAGATGGAGTATTGTGTATCAGAAGAGCAAATAGTCCAGTTTGGCTCAATTGTAGAGTGTGTGAAGGGGAGTAATCAGTGTAATTAGTCATGTGTCAATACACACAGAACTTCACTGTGTTGCTATCAAATTCATTTCTTTGCACTGGATACCTCTGGATATGCTTCATCTGTACTGTTCCCTCCACCTGCACCCCCACCCCTAGTTCAGTATAAGCTTCTCAGGGCAAGGAACATTTGCATCTTTGTCATTGTATCCCCAGCACCCAGCACAGTGCCTGGTACACTGTAGGGGCTTAATAAATGCTTGTTGGTTAATTGATTATAGGTGCTCTCTCCTTCCACGAATTACATTACAATCTTGTATCTATTTCAGTGTTTTACCTCCCCCATTCCTCCCACTCCACCAAGAATTTTCTGTTTTTCCTTTGTATCTCCAATGCCTAGACTAGTACGTGATGCCTTGTTGTTGTTCAGTCACTTTTCCACCTTGTCCAACTCTTTCTGACCCTATTGGGGGTTTTCTTGGCCAAGATACTGGAGCAGTTTTGCCATTTCCTTCTCCAGGTCATTTTACAGATGAGGAAACTGAAGCAAACAGGGTGAAGTGACTTGCCCAGGGTCACACAGCTAGTAAGTGTCTGAGGCTAGATTTGAACTCAGGTCTTCCTGACTCTAGGCCCAGCACTCTATCCATTCACCACCTAGCTGCCAGTATCTGACACTATGTAGATGCTTAATAGATAGATGCTTGAAGGAGTTCAGTTTGAGGTAGGCTGGATGGAGGCTATGTTAAAGGGTCCTTTGTTCTATATGGACCAAAATCTATCCTTGAATATTGACAAGTATCCTGCTTTCCTCCAGGCCTTAACTCAGCTTTAAATTGATTCCTCCCAGATCTGCCATTAACCGTCAGTAAGGACATTGGGCCCTAGACTGAGAGTTGAAAAGATGCAGATTCCCATCTTGGATCTGTGTGACCTTGGACAAGTCCCTTCTTGTCTCCAGGCTTCAGTTTTCTCCTCTGTGAAATGAGAGGATTGACCTGGGTGACCCCCAAGATCCTTCCAGCTCCAACATGCATCAATTCCCAAAGATCCCCTGACCATTAAGTATAAACACTTTACCAGCCCTCCTTACTAGGCTGCCCTCCCTCCTCTAGGGCCACCCAGAGCAAAATCGATACAGTCCACATGCCTTCCTGCCAATTTGCCAACTGGTCCTTGGCTCTCTGCCAAACTGATCCAGCAGAAAAAAACCCTGCTTGCCTTTGGCCATCCTCAAACCCCACGATGGGAGCTGAGTCTCCCCTAACTCATTCACTGGACTTTGTAGCCAAGATCCAGAAGAAATGAGTCTATCCAACTCAGGAACGTAGGATAGAAAATCACCTCATTCTAACTGGGTGGGGAGGTGGAGGGAAAAGGGGAGAAGCTGAGAAATCGTACTTCTGAATGCTTTTAAAATGATCAATCTTCTGGGGGCTGCTTTCTGTGTTCTTCTAATGTGCTTAGGCAGAAACCCCCAGAGTAATGGGGCACCGAGAGCTCACGGCGGGCAGCCTCAGCGACGGCAGCCCATTGGCATCTGTCATCTGCCGCCCGCGCTCCATTCCTTTAAATCTGTCTCCTTGGAACTACGTAACCACATAAGAAAATATTAAAGTAAACAGTAACTGGATTTACACAAATGCAGCT
>CM053580.1:564613514-564626946 GCA_028627135.1 Pseudochirops cupreus | reverse complement strand
CCCCCCCCCCCCCCCCCCGCAGCATCCTTTGTGAGTGAATGCACACGGGCTCAGGAAGCCAGCTTTTCCCCTGGTACTGAGCCGTCTCCGAGGTTACAGAGACGGCTCTCCTGGTGAGGAAGAAAGCTCTGCTTTCTGACGCCCTGGCGCCAATGCTCGCTTGGGGGTAGGATGGGGAGGGGGCAACCAGGCTATGGTCTGGCCCCATAAAGAGTCTTACTTCAAAATGATATTGGAGGCTTTCATGGAGGCTGCAGGTGACCCTTCCAGTGTGTTAGCCGCCCCCACCCTTCTTCCTTCCCTTTGCCTTCCTCACTAATACAGGCATCCACCACCTCATGTCATTTTGTAGTAGGTCCATTTCTAATTAAACTTGTATTTTTATATCTGGGAGACCACAGGTCATAGTGCAAAGAACCCTGGATTTGGAGTTAGGAGACCTGAATTAGCTTTAAGACCTTGGGCAAGTAGTTTCATCTCATGTAAATTTAAACATGGAAGGGACCTGAGGGGTGATTTTTGTCCAACTTCCCTCCCTTCATTTTATAGCTGGGGAAAATGAGGCCCAAAGAGGAAAGTGACTCTCTCAAGGTCATGAAGGTGCTATGTGGCCATTGGGAGGATTTGAATCCAGCACTCTGAATTTGATACAGAGCTGCTCTTCCCTTGGGAATTCCCATATCACAAGGGCCTTCTCACCCTGGAATAATTCCCATCCCAACCTCCCTTTTGGGGAGAGACCCAGGCTGACCATCCTTCACTTCTCTCCCAGCTGACTTTTGTCCAGCCACTAGACTTTGATAACTCAAGAAAAGGAAGGCTGACGACTTCGCACAGCTCTGCCTCCCTTAAATCCAACTCACACCCAAGTCAAGACATCACACCATGATGTCACTGGTCCTCTCTGAAAATGAAGGATGAACACGATTAGGACTCTCTGGACTTCACCATCATGGCCCCCTGCACAGGCACCCCCACTTTCCCTCCCCCACTGCCCCCAGCAGCTTCTTCTTCCATTAGAATGTAAGCTCCCTAAGGGCAGGGAATGCCTTTCTTTTAGCTTGTATATGTATCTCCAGCACTTAGGACAGTGTCTGGCCCACAGCAGGTGCCTAATAAATGTTTCTTACCTGCCTCTTACCACTATATCACATTGTGGCTCAATATCCTCATCTGTAAAATTGGAGTAAAAAGACTAGCTCTCCCTGGCCCTGAGTTGTGAGCAAAATGCTTTGTCAAGCTTTTGTCATCTTTTGTCATTTTAATTCAACAAATACTTATTCAAGATTTTTAGAGATGTGTGTGTGTAAGAGAGAGAGACAGAGACACAGAGAGAGAGAGACAGACAGAGAGAAAGAGAGAGACAGAGGCACAGAGACAGAGACACAGAGAGAGAGACAGAGACAGAGACACAGAGAGACAGAGACACAGAGAGAGAGACAGAGACACAGAGAGAGACAGAGATACAGAAAAAGAGAGAGACAGAGGCACAGAGAGAGAGAGACACACACACAGAGACAGACACAGAGAGAGAGACAGAGACAGAGACACAGAGAGAGAGACAGAGACAGAGAGAGAGACAGAGAGAGACTGATAATCACATTCCCAGACCGAGTGAATAAGGGAGAAATAATGATGGTTACTCATAAATCTAGGACTAAAAGGGCCCTCAAAGACTACCTCATCCAATTACCTCCTTTTATAGATTGGGAAACAGGCCCAGGGAGGTCAGGCGACCTGCCCTGGGACACACAAAGCTGGAATTCGAACACAGCTCCCCTGATTCCAGATCCAAGGTTATTTTCACTGTATTTTGCTGCCTCTGTGGTTTGCAAACTTTATTGCCTGTGGGCATGCCAGCTATAATAATATTATGCTGCTTAACATTGCTGGATTTGTTGTTAGAGGACCTGAGTTTGGATGGCATTAAGGGAGGTCAGCTACCTCTCTGAATGTTTCTAGGTCTTAGTTTCCTATTGATCAGTGGGTTGTGGTAAAAGACTTCCAACTCTTGATGCTACGACTGTTAACAAATGTTCTTACTGGGGAGATGTGGGGTAGGCAAGTGTAGGGGAAGGTGGGGGCTTAACCTTAGTGCAGGCCATGTTAGGGGGTTAGCAGAAGTCAGAAGAGGTGAACCCTTAGAATCATCTCATGTCCTTGTTCTGCCATTGGTCACACCCTAAAATGACTATATTCCATTGTTCATTTGGACTCTTCTATGTATGAGAGAGAGATACACACACAGAGACAGAGAGAAAAACAGGGAAAGGGAGGGGGGAGAGAGAATGAGAAGGAAGAGAAAGACAGAGAGAGAAGGGAGGAGGAGGAGGAGAAAGAAATAAAAGAGAGGGATAAGGAAGAGAAGGAGAAAGGGAGGGACAGAGGACAGAGAGAGAGGGAGGAGAAAGAGAGAAGAGAGGGAAAAAGGAAAAGGAGAGAAAGGAAGAGAGAGACAGAAAGGAAGGGAGGGACATGGGGGGGAGAAAGAAAGAGGAAAGAGGAGGAGAGAGAGACAGAGAAAGGGGAGACAGAGGAGAGAGAGAGAGAGAGAGAGAGAGAGAGAGAGAGAGAGAGAGAGAGAGAGAGAGAGAGAGAGAGAGAGAGAATGGAGATTGAGAGTGAGTGAGATTTCCGCTAGGGTAATGTCTGGGTTTGGGTTTCCTCGGTTAGTTGCTACTTTAAGGCTTACTCTCTAGTCAAATGATTTTCTGGTCCCTACAAGGAGTGGAGATGATTTGGTTGTTCAGCAGGGCAGGTAGCTGAGGTCTTGAGCTTAGGCATTTCTGGAGAAATCCAAATCCTGAACTCAAAATGTAGAATCTAAGGAAATCCCTCCCAAATCATTCTCCTTTGAGATTCCATTTGCTGTATGTCAGCCTCCACAGAGCCTCTCTTCCGAGTTTGGGACTCTTTAAGAGAACTTCATTAATTTTCTTAAGAGAGCTTTTCATCTCACCTTTAATGTAGGGAAAAGACTGCATTTGTCTATGATTTTATTCATGAAACCTCCGCTTTTCCCTTGATCTATTGACTAAGCAATCATAGCAAGCTTGCTCCCTCCCACTCTTTAGGGAATAAATATTTCCCAAGGAAGGTGTTCATTTTAAAGGGTATGAGGGTGGGGGGGAAATCTTTCCTTGCCCAGGACCAACTCTGTCCGCTCAGCAACAGAGAAGTGAAGTCTGATTTTCATTTTAATTTTTGTTAATGAGAACCCATCCATTATCCCACCCGCTGCAAACCCACCAGGCTCACAGGGGTTGCATTGAAGATTTCCCTGCACTAATTACCACGCAGGAAACATTTCCCTTGGCGACTGCACTCCCAAGTCATGTAAGTCATATAAAGTAGCCCATAAAACGCCAAGGTTGGAGGCAGCCTCCTTTGCTCATGCATTCCTTTCCCACCCAAGGCTTCACGCCGAAATAGAGAACATTTTTTAAGTTCATTTCTTATTTTGTCTGAACCAACTCTGCAGTGCTCTAAGCCCATGTATCCTTTTTATCTTTTCATATTTTTGTATACAAGGAAGGGGTGGAGAGGAAGTAAATTGGCCTTGCCGGGAGTGGAGAGAGCTCTCCCTCCCACCACGATCCAATCAAGGAGAGTCTGATTTCCCTGGCAAACGGGAAACAAAGGCTGCCCGCCAAGGTAGCTTAATGGAGACAGCTTGAAATGGACAAAGTTTGAATATCCATGCACACGGAGAAAAGAGCAAGACTCAAACCCGGCTAATTACAAAAGTTGCTTTATGAAAGATAATTCAAAGCAATAATTTACCAAACATAATCAAGTGGCACAGATGGGGCTTTTGATGAATAGTTTGCAACATGCAATTAGCGGCTCTCGCAGTTACATATCATTAACCCTCCGAGCACAAAAATTATTTTCTCATTATTAGTTGAAAAGGTAAAATTAAGCTGACTAGACAGTAAAGGAACAAACTACAATTAATTACCTTCATTTATTACAGTCATTATTTTAAACTTAGTTTTTACTCAGATAGAGAGATGAAAACATCTAAATTAAAAGTTTGGTTATGGCAAACCGGAGGTGAAACTTCCCTAGTTTTTGGTTCCCACTCACCCCCTCACCCCAGGTGGCTGATGGGAAGGTTGGGGACACTAGAATTGGGCGTTTTGTTCGTTTGTTTAATCTCTCTGGGTCAACTGGAAGCGGGGTTCTTGATGGCCAGCATGAAATTTCAATGTCAGTATCTCTGGTGACCTTTTTGAAATACAGCAACTGAGGGTCACAGGGGACCTGAGGCCTCTTGGAGGTATCTGATCACAGGTAATTAATGGTTTTGTTCCAGCGGGTCAGAAATTCCTTCTTCTACCTGGCTCTGGGAGAGGCTAGGTTAATGACCAGTGATAGCTAGGAAGAAGGGGATAGAATTAATTTCCATTGGGGGGGGGGATTTATTTAGCACCTGCTGTTTTCAAGATAGCATAATATGGTGGATCAGGTTTGGGACTTAGCATTGAGAAGACCTGAGTTCAAACATGTCCTCTGGTACTTAATGGGAAGCTAAGTCACTCAGTGGAGAGAGTGCCAGAACTGAAGTCAGGAAGACTCCTCTTCCTAATTTCAGACACCTACTAGCTATGTGACCCTGGGTAAGCCACTTAACCCTGTTTACCTCAGTTTCCTCATCTGTAAAATGAGCTGGAGAAGGAAATGACAGACCACTTCAGTATCTCTGCCAAGAAAACTCCAGAAAGGGTCACAGAGTCAGACATGACTGAAAAATAGCTGAACAACAAAAACTTACTAGCTGAATGACCTCTGTGTATATTAAGTCATTCCATAGGATTCCACTTCATTAAGATGGGCTGCAATCTGCATCGGTGGAGGGCATTTCCTATGCTGACAAAAAACAGATGCTTCACTGACCTTGGGAAACAGGACAGGGACCATGTTTTTGCCTTACTTTGTATCTCTTGTGCCTGGCAGTCTCTGGCACATTGGAAGAGCTTAATACACATTTGCTGATTGATTGACATTCATTTAAGTGGCTCTTATATACCTACTACTGTATTGGGTACTGGGGATATACAAAGATGAAATTCAAACAGTCTCTGCTCTCAAGGAGCTAACTTTCATGGGATGGCAGAGGATGACAGCTGTCAAGCTGGATGGGACCTCAGAGGTCATCTAGTCCATTCCTCACCTCCATCCCCTTTTTTACAGATGAGAAAACTGAGACTCAGAGTATTAGATTTTTTTGTTTGCTTGAGACTGGATCTCTCTCTGTCTCCCAAGCTAGAAGTACAGAAATCACTCACAGGCCAGGCTCACTGCTGATCAGCACAGAAGTTTTGACTTGCCCTGGCCCTGGCCCTGGCCCTGACCCCTCAAGAGCTCATCATATTGGTGCCAAACCCAGCTGGCTTTAGCTTTGCTGTAGCTCAAAACTCCTAAGCTCAAGTAATCCACTGATGTCAGCCTTTCCAAGTAGCAGGCTTCCAGGAATATGCCACAAGGCTCAGTCAGGTAACAGAGCTGGGATTCTCTGATTCCAGAGCCATCCAGAGCAGGTATGCCTAAGGAAGGGGAAGAACATAGGATCATAGATTTATCAATCAATCAGCCAGTATTTATTAAGTGACGGAAATACAAAGAAAGGCAATAAACAGTTCCTGCCCTCAAGAAGCTTACCTTCTAGTGGAAAGGAGCTGAGAATGTATAGGGAAGGAGGAAGATGTTGGTCCCTGGGGGAGGGGAGAGTGGGGGAGTGGAGGGGAACATGGCGAGTAGGTTGGAGTGATGACGAGGGCTGGGGTCTGGACCCTCACAAGATAGGTAGAAGCCCACCTGTCAGAGCAAGAGGACTCAGAAGAAAAATCCCAAGTATCTGTGAGCTTGGAGAAGGTCAAAGAGTGGGGCCATGGTGAGGAGATGCCAGGAATGTGTTATATAATTTTAAGTTAATGTGATTACTAATATTTACATTATTTTATGTGTATCCTAATTTCTGTTTTATTTCTGGTTTATTTTACAAATTATATTTGAATACTTATGAAACATTTTTCTAGCTTTACATTTTATAGTTATGATGATAATATAAGTAATTATAATATCTCCTACGACACTCACTTGCAGTTGGCTAATCTGCCATTCCCCTGCTCTGGGTCCTGTCCTTGACTGAGCCAAGCCAAGGGACCACAAGTTTGACTGTGAATCTCACTCACTTACAGGTGGGGGAACACTGGCAGGCTCCTTTAGTCAATGATACACTTGTCCACTTCCTGCAGTATGGACAGCCATATGGACTAAGGAAATGATGGGAGAAAGAAATGGGAGCCAACGGTCAGCCAGTTAGTAGTAGCCTTGTTTTGCTGGAAATGATTGCCCTGTGATAGACTAATTAGTTGTCATTTGTTGATAAATAGCAATGTGGGGTGCGGTTCTAGAGACTGGCAGAGGTGAACGGTAAAGTCAGGAGGCCTCTTTTGTCCCTCACTCACTGTGTGACCTTGGACAAGGCAGCTTCCTTCTATGAACCTCAGTTTCCTGACATGTTAAAATTAAAAAGAGTCTGATTTATTTCTTTTGTGGTTTAAAAATATAGATTTTAATTAGGTATCTGTATCATCTTCATTTCCAAATTTCTCCCTCTCTTCTGTGTGATGGGGAGTTGGAGGGGGGCACCAAGGGGATAGCATCACAAAATTAACCAGTACGTCAAATGAGTATGACCGTATATGTAATGTTGCATGCTCGTGTTCCCCCGCCTCTGCAAAGAGGGGAGGGAAGAATATTTCCTCTATTCTTCTTTGGAATCAAGCTTGATCATTATAATTATATCATATTCAGTTTCTTTTTCCTTGTTGTTGCTCTTTTCATTTAACTTGTTACTGTTACTGTGTATGTACTGGTCCTGTTTCTCTGCTCTGCATCAGTCCATATAAGTCTTCCGATGCTTTTCTTTTTTCATCTTTTATGATGGCACATAATATTCCATGGTGTTCACGAGCACTCCCCAAGCAATGGGCATCTACTTGGTTTCCAATGCTTTGCCCCCCCAAAAAACATGGTACTAGAAATATTTTGGTGTATGTGATCCCTTTTTCTTTGTCTCTGACCTTGTTAGGATATATGCCTAGCAGTGGAATCTCTGACTAAAAATGCATAAGACCATTTTAGTCTCTTTCTTACATAATTTCCAAGTGTTTTCCAGAATAGTTGGACCAGTTTATAGCACTGTGGACTGTGTCATTCTGCCAAGAATGTCTGTCCTCCTATGAGCCATCCAACATTAACTATTTCTATCTATTGTCTTCTCAGCCAGTTTGCTGTGTGGGGAACAAAGACTCAGAGCTGTTCTGCTTTGCATTTCTCTTATTTTGGGTGATTTGGAGCATTCTTGCAGAGAGTTGGTAAATTTGCAATTATTCTTTCGAACATTTTGTTCATATCCTTTGATCATTTATGCTATTAGAGAATGGCTCTTGGTCTCATGTATTTGTGGTTTTTTCCATATATATCTTGACCATTGGTGCATAAATGAACTAAGGGCCCTCACAGCTCTGATATATAATAATATAATATCACAGATTGCAGTGGTGTTAAACTCAAATAAAAATGGGAACCTCTGAACCATACATAAGGATCTTTGGGGCTGCATGTTGACTTAGAAAACTACATATTAACAATATCTATGTTTTATTGTACTTTATTTATTTTTAAAAATATTTCCCAATTACATTTAAATTTGATTCGGACCCACTGGGGAGTAGTGTGGGCCCCATGTTTAACACCTCTGATACAATACAAATTCTGATATGTTTTCAATGCCTAGGCTGACGGCATCGTATTTTTTCCTAGTGACAATAGGGAGCCACTCAGTGTGTTTGAGCGGAGAATTGACACGGTTTGGGTAGTTAATCACATGCTGAATGGATTGAAGATGGGAGAGGCTGGAGAGTCAACCTGCCACTGTGAGTGAAGGTGGGATAATTGCCTGAGAGCAGCCCTCTCCGCTTTGGGATAGCTCTCATTGTTAAAAAATAATTTCCTGACTCCGAGCCTAAATTGGATTCTTTCCCCCTTGCTCCTGGTTCTGCCCTCCGGAGTCAGGCAGAACAAGGCTAATCTCTCGTTCAGATAATAGCCCTTCAAGTACCTAAAGACAACTTTCATCTCCTCCTCTTCATCTTCTCTTCTCCAGGATAGATATCCCCCTATTCCTTCAACCAGCCCTCATATGCTGTGAGCTCAAGGATCACAGATTGCAAGCTGACCCTCCAGACCCACCGGGCCCCGCTCTGGAGACTCCGTGGTCTTCTGAGAGCCAAGAGCCCTCTTATAGATTACAGTGCCTCTCTCCTCCGTGGCATCAGGTCTCTGTGCCCCAGGCCAAGTGTTTTGGCTGGATACTGGCTCATGGGAGACCACTGCCTTCCAGTTAGGCTGAAATTTTTTAAAAGCTACATTCCCTGACTCCTGCCAAAGAAAATAAAAATCCTAAATAGGTCAAGCCTATAAAGGACCACTTTAGAAATAATTCGTGTTAAAATAAAGAAGGAAAAAAGCACTTATTAAAATCACCTGCTATGTGCCCATCACTGTGGTGAGCACTTTAGAAATAGTAAATCCTTTGATCTTCATAACATCCATGGGAAATTATTACAATTGAGGAAACTGAGTCAGAAGAAGTGAAGTGACTTGCCCAGGGTCACACATCTAGTTAGCATCTGAAGCTGGATAGAGCACTGGGCGTGGTCAGGAAAACCTGCATTCAAATCCAGCTTCAGACACTAACTAGATGTGTGACTCTGGGCGAGTCATTTAACCTCTCTGTCTGCCACAGTTTCCTTAACTACAAAGTAGGGATAAGCATAGCATCTGCCTCTGAAGGCTGTAGTGAGTACAAAATGAGAGATTTGTGTTTGTGTCCTTCAGTGAGGATAAGCCTACTATCTCTCAAGGCAGCCCATTCCACTTTGATACAGCACTGATTATTAGGAAGGGTTCCCTGTCATCAAGCCTCAAGTGTCCTCTTGGTAATTTCTACCCATTGATCCTAGTTCTTTCCTCTGGGTCCAAACATAATCAGTCTAATTGATATGACAACACTTACTTGCTTGAAGACAGCCATCATGGTCAGCTCTGAATCTTCTCTTTTCCAGGCAAACTATCCCAGTTCCCTAAATCAATCCTCTTATAACAGGGGCTTGAAGACCTTCCCCATTCTGGCTGCCCTTTCCTAAATATTTGCTGGCTTTTTTGCAGCCTTGCTGATATATAGTGCTTTGCACTGCTATTCTTCCAGGTGTGCACACTCCAAGCCACCTGCTCATACACCTGAGCCCCTGTTCTTCTCAGGTTGTCTTAGATGGAGATGCTTTGGACTTGCCTCATAAAGAGATAGCTATTCACTTCTATCTCTGTGTAACACTAGGATCACTTTGCTTTCTTTCTTGCCATATCATGCCACTGACAGGTATTGAGCTTGCAGTCCACTAAGAACCCCAGATCTTTCTCAGACAAATCACAATCTAACTGTTCCTTTCCCATCTTGTACTGGCAAAGTTGATTTCTTGAACTCTAGTATAAGACTTTACATTTGTTGTTATTGTTGATCCATTTCAGTTGTGTCTGACTCTTTGTGGCTCTCTTTGTGGCTCTCTTGGAAGAGATATTGGAGTGGTTTGTCATTTGCTTCTCCAGCTCATTTCACAGAGGAGGAAACTGAGACAAACAGGATTAAGTGACTTGCCCAGGGTCACACAGCTAGTAGGTGTCCACGGCTGGATTTAAACTCCTGAAGATGAGTCTTCCTGATGATAAATCCAATGCTCTATCTCCTACACCACCTAGCTACCCCAAAACTTTGCATTTATCCTGTTGAGCTCTTTTTGGATTTTGACTCTGTCATGAAGTATTTGAAAGATGGGAAAGCCAATAAGGAGACCATTGCTTTGGTCTCTGTTGCACAACCATTGATAGTCCCATGTCAGACAAGATGCTAAATTTGTTGGCTGAGACTAGAGATGAGCATCATTAACTCTATGATTGTGTCTTAGAATCCTCAAGTTAAAAAGGGTCTCAATAATTACCTAATCCAACCTCCAGGAAAGGAATCCGAGCAAGTATCTCTCATTTGGGCTCTATTTAAATCCTACTGAAGATGATGGGAAGCTCACTACCTCCTGAGGCAATCCATGCCATTGGAGGATAATTGTCCTCTTAGAAAGATCTTCCCTGTGTTGAATATGTCAGGATTTTTTCTTCTTTCAATGTATTGATCAGTTTGCTAAATTTTTCTTCTCTTCCTCTTTTAAAAAATTGTTATAAGGGATGGCTATCTGAGAAGGAGAATATAAAACTGGTGATATAAAAACTAGAGACATGAATAAAGATTTTTTTTTAATGTTCTTCCCTTTATTGAGCTATCATCAGCCTCCCAATAACTTCTTCAGAATACTCTAAGAATAGAATCTTGGGATCAGAAGAGTTCATTTTGGAAGCCATCAAGCCTAACCACTCACCTAGTTGTCAGGTATCTCCTCTCTTCCCCAAAGATGAAAGAATTAGCAGCTCTCTCTGTAGAAGATAGAATGATCCAGCCTTGTAAGTAAAGTGAAAAAAATCTCTAGACCTACTCATATTTCTAGTCACTCAGTCATAGCTTACCTAATCTCATCTGTACCTTCTTACTCAGAATCGTAAATGGCCAGGACCAGACACCTGAAAAAAATGTAATAATAGGTCATCTTTATTAATGTTTTCCTCCCAACAGTCTTGAAGGGAAGAAATTTGAGAGCTGTTATCCCCCATGATTATGTGCCTTGACCATGGTTACAAAGAATAGTTGGCAAGTTAAAATCAAGACTTGAAACCAGGTCTTTGGACTCTAAAATCAGTGCCCTCTGCACTAGACCCTACCATCTCTACATAGAGCTCCACAGTTGTAGGGTGTGTTCTTGGATCTCACTAAAACTCTTGTTTGCATTCAGCCTGCCGTCTTTTATGTCTTGCTCAGTTTTGCTTTGTGCCTTAAGCCCCTACCAGTCCTTTAAATAACATTCTTGTGAGCCAAACAAATCACAAGAAATTCTAGGTTCAAGGAGAGTTCACTGGCCTTATCCCGGCCAATCAAATGGAAAGAATGACCACAACAAACCAATCAAAATGTAACTGTAAAATTATAATGACCAAGCTTGGCCCCAAAGGACTATAAGACAGCGTTTCCCACTACTTCTTTGCAGAGGTGGGGGGGGCCTATGGATATGGAACACTGTATTTAACATCAGACTTTTCTGATGTTGATTGATTTTTTGCTGAATTTCCCCCCCCTTTTTAAAGTTATTTTAAGGGATGGCTCTTGTCAGGGAAGTATGCATTGGGAAATGTCAATGATATAAAAAGATGGAATTAAAATTTATTTTTAAAAAATCCATCGATCAGCAAGCATTTATTAAGAGCCTGCTGTCTACCAGGCATTGTGCTGGGAGCCAGGGTTACAAATAAAAGTGAGACCGTTCTTGCCTTTGAGGAGAGCCAGGAATTCTCTTCTCCCCAGTAACAGTAACACCCAAGGAGGGGACTCCACCAAGGAGCAACTAATGGAGCATTTGTTCAGTATTCTTAGAGATATCATGGCATCTGAAGATAGAAGAAAACTTTAGGTCCTATCAAGTCCAACCCTCTTCTTTTACAGATAAGGATACTGAGGTGCAGGCTCTTTCTGGATGTTCCCCATGCCTTCCTCAATTCTGACCTCCTTGGCTTCCTTCAAGTCCCACGCAAAATTCCACCTCCTATAGGAAGCCTTCCATAACCCCTCTTTATTCTGGAGCCTTCCCTCTTTTGATTATTTCCCATTTCTCCTGTATTTAGCTTGCTTTGTATATATTTGTGTGCATGTTTTTCCCCTCTCACTCCTACATTTGACTGTAAGCCCCCTGAGGGCAGGAACTGTCTTTTGCCTCTTTTTGTATCCCCAGCGCTTAGCACAGTGCCTGGCAAACAGTAGGAACTTAATAAATATTGATGGGTCACACAGAGAACAAGAATAATAGCTAAAATCCAAACCCTGGGTCATCAGAGTCTTGATTCAGAGCTGAAAGGGACCAAAGAGATCATCCTGTCCAAACCATTTCTTTGACAGAGAAGGAACCTGGAGGATAGAGCAGGGAAATAACTTACCCAAAGTCACAAGGCAGAGTCAGGATTCGAACCCAGCTCTTCTGTTCCCAGTTCCAATCCTCTTCTTCTCTGCCTGGCACAAATGTATCATTTTTGGGGGAAAGGAAGAGGACAAATTTCTATGCCCAGGGACCCAGGGTTCTCTGGCCATGTGCCCACATGTTTCCTATTACCTGATAGTGAGACCTTGGCACTCTACAGGGTGAGTGTCTGGGGTTCCCCCTGGACATTGTGGGGGAGAGAGAGAGGGAGACAGACAGACAGAGACAGAGAGAGAGAGAGACAGAAAGAGAAGAAGGAAGGAAGGAAGGAAGGAAGGAAGGAAGGAAGGAAGGAAGGGAGGGAGGGAGGGAGGGAGGAAGGAAGGGAAGAAGGGACACCTAAAGGAATAACACCTAGGCAAAAGTCATAGCCTTTCCCTGATCAGGCTGGTGTTTTCCCAGAAAAGCTGCTGGGGAACTCTTGTTAGGTCATCCTCAGAATTGCACATAATCTCCCCATCAGTGACCCCACAGCTGAAATGCTGCTTAGTGAGGTTTCAAGGTTGAGTTTGGGGGGCTTTTCCTCTAAGCTGTTTCCATATAGCATATAGATAGCAACAGGATTCTTTCTCTCTCTTTGAATTGAAATCTAATTACAAGGTGGAGTTTTTCCTTCCTTTTTTAATTATTTGCTCTTTCAGCTGTGTTAGATTTACTTTTCTCCCCCAAAACTAGATTTTAATTGGACCTCTTGGCTCCTTTGTGCCTTTGATTTATAAATGGGATGTTTCCAGACCCTGGTGGCTGACCCTCTTCTCCCTTTCAGCCTTTCTCACTTTTATCTTTGCATCTGAAAAATTTAACAGAATGTCTGGCATACAGTAGGCACTTAATAAGTGCTGGGGGGGTCCTTCCTGCCTTTCTTTTTCCTTTCTTCTTTCTTCCCTCCCTCCTTGGCTTCCTTCCTCCCTCCCTTTCCTTCTTCCCTCCTTTCTTTCCTTTCCTTCCTTCCTTTATTTCTTTCCCTCTACCCCTTCCATTCTTTTTTTCCTCTCTCCCCTTTTCCATCCTTCATTTCCTTCCTTTCTTTTCCCTCCCTCCTTTCTTTCTGTCCCTTTTTCCATCTTTCCTTTCTTTCTTTCTCTTTTTTCTTTCCTTCTTTCTTCCCTCCCTCACTTCCTTCTTTTCTTCCTTCTTCCCTCCCTTCTTTAATTTTTCTTTCTTGTTTCTTTTTTCCTTCCTTCTTCCCTTCCTTTTTCTTTCCTTCTTTCCATCCTCCTTCCTCTTTCTTT
>CM053580.1:564536627-564613014 GCA_028627135.1 Pseudochirops cupreus | reverse complement strand
AATGAATCTTCCCACTTGATGAGGCATTTGTCCTTGTCCTCCATTCTTCAGAAGCTGCGCATGTGTCCATTTTCTCCAACATAACCAAACAGGACCAAGAACCTGAGGTCAGGTTGAGTACCTAGTTGTCTGACCTAATGGGACCTGAGAGGTCAGGCCCACAAAAACAAAACAAAACACAAAAAACACACAAAAAAACACACCTCCAAGCTACTTGGAGAACAAGAAGGCAATAGGGAAAGAGAGAGGCTTACATACCTTCCAGTTAGCAGTGTTTCCCGGTATTAGGGAAAATGAAGAGGTTTACCCACAAAGAGGGTTAGGGTTGCCTGAGACCCCAAAATACCAACATGCCGGGTCCTGCCGAAAGAATTTGACTCGAGTCTTCTCAGCCAAAGAAAAGTAAAGGGTATTGAAAGTTCGCCACATTGAATAGACTCTTAAGGAGCCTAGGTTTCTGTGATGCTTGCACTGGGCAAGCAAGACAGAGTAAGTCTGTCACAGAATAAGTCAGTGCTATTGCATTCTGTGGCGCTCTCACACCACATGGAAGGGAGATAGGATTCTTATATACAGAGGAATCTAGGGGTAGTCTAGGAGAGGAGTTTGGAGAGGGTCTTCAGGAGGAGTTAATGAGATCAATGCATGAATGGATTGATATTTTAATAGGCTCAAGGGTGGGAAGCAGATGGACAATGGAGGGCCAGGCTAGTAACAGAGGTTTGGGCCTAGCCACAATGAAATACTTATGGCCTCTGCAAATGCCTCATCAAGTGGGAAAATTCAACCAGAGTTCAAGGGTTTCCCAGAGCCTGTACCTCAAAGATTCAAGAAGAACTCAAGGGGGATCCCAGAGCCTACACCTCATCAGAATGAGCTTCCCAAGATCTTTCCAAGAGGAGAGGCTTCTGTGGCATGGTAGAGAAAGTCTAAGGAGGGCAGCCTGGAGAGGAAGGAAACAGGGGCTTCATCAATGACTCTCAGATAAGATTAGATTGAGTCCAGTCAACAGAAATCCCTTTCTTTTCCATCCCTGCCCTGCCCCACCCACCCTCCAGATACACAGGCATGTACATGCACATACATAATCACATATGCACACATACGCACATATAATCACACAGTCACATATATACATGCACACATTCATACTCAGACACAAGCACACACATACAATCACACATACTCACAGGTGTATAATCATACACATAATCATATACATACAATGACATACTTATACACATATACAGTCATACAGACACAATTGCACACATACAAAAAATATACAGTCACACACATAATCACATATATACAACCTCATGCTCACATACAATCATATACCCAGACACAATCACACACCTACAATTGCATATACACATGGATATACAACCACACACACATAATCACACACATACACAGATATACAATCACATATATATAACCACACACTCCTACATTCATACACACGGACAGTCACATACAGTTGTATATGAACACACATATACAATCCCACACACAATCGCATACATACAGTCACACACACACATATACAGTCATACACACAGACACATAATCACATACATGTAGTCACACACATACACAGATATACAATCACACACAACCACATACACATATATATGTGTTTATACACACTCATACATATCTAATTAGATGCACAGTCACACCCATACACATAGATAGACAATCACACACACATAATCTCATCTAGTCATTCACACCCATATACACATATAGAAGCATACCACACCCAACCACACATATACACAGATAAATAATCTCTCTCTCACTCACACACACACATGCACGCACTTCCCTACATGCACAAAAGATCAAGCGCACCTTTTTGTATTTGTTCTTTCATGTGTATATGGAATGAATATAAATAGGCAAGATCTTTCTCATCTTTTTCTCCCTTCCTCCCCAGTCTTTAAAGAGAGTCATAAATAAAATATCTGACTCACCATTACTTAGTATCATCAGATTTAGAACTGGAAGGGGCTTTAAAAACCACTTGACCCAAGCACCTCATTTTCCAAATGAGGAAACTGAGGCACGGGAAAAGGAAGTGGCAGATCCAAGATTCCATTCTCAGTCTTCTCCCTCCAAGGCCAGCATGTTGTTCCCTGTCTACCTGCAGAAGAATCCCTTCTATAATTTCCCTGACCAGTGAACATCCAGCTTCAGCTTAAGTAGCTCCAGTGACAGGGAGCTGGTTAGACAGCTGAGTAGGGCAGTAGATAAAGCACTGGACCTGGAGTCAGGAAGACCTGAGTTCAAATCCAGCCATGGAAATTTATTATGTGGCCCTAGGCATGTCACTTTTGATCTGCCTCAGTTTCCTCATCTGTAAAATGGGAATAATAGCAGCATCTATCTCATAGGGTTGTTGTGAGGATCAGATGAGATCATACCTGCAAAATGCTCTGCAAGGCCTAAAGCACTACAGAAATCCTCCTTCTTGTTGTTGTCATTGTTAGCTTCTGATGCATCTCTTGCAGATGGTTGTCACTCTTAGAAAGTTTCTGTTTAATTAAACCTATTAATTTTTCCCTTCAACTTCCATCCTTACTCTTGGTTCATTGAAGCCAAACCAAAGAGGTCTCAACTTTTTTCCAAATGGCAACGTTAAAGTGGTAGTTAAGCAGGGGCATGAAGTTATAAAGACCTGAGTTCAAATCCAGCCTCAGACCCTTACTGTGTTCCCCGTGGCAAGTCACTTAACCCTGTTTGCCTCAGTTTCCTCATCTGTAAAATGAGCTGCAGAAGGAAATGACAAACCATTCCAGTATCTCTGCCAAGAAAACCCCAAATGGGGTCATGAAGAGTTAGTAACCACTGAGACAACTCAACAACAACAAAAATCACCTCCTTATTCCTTAACTGTAACTCAGACCCATCAACCCAAACCTGCCCTGCCAGGCAGCACCACACAGTGAGAAATGAAGGCAGAACTTCTGAAGAAGATTGCAAAGCATTTTGGTCTTCAGAACAGGGCACAGCACCAAAGCCTTGTTGAGCTTGTCATTGGGCATTACAACCAAATTAAGAACCAGTAGCAATTTTCTTTCAAGCAGTATCCGATGCTTTATAAAGTAAATTATTAATCCATCTTTTTTTCAGCTAAGCACTTATTTGCGGCAGTCCCGGGTTCTTCTCATTAGAAATAACATCATCTAAAGAACGCTATTGATGGATTTTTTTAATCTCAGAATCATGGACGTGCACCACATGCGTATATGACATATTCTTTAACTAGAATTCTCATACTTTATTTTTATATTATTGATCTTTCTGACATGAATTGCTTCTTGGCCTTGTGAAAGCGTTGTAAGCTCGCTGCCTTCAGAGGAATGGGTCTGGGCCCACACAGCTCTGGGAAGAATGATAACTCCCGGGTACGCGAGGTAACAGCGGACGCATTGAACAGCAATTAGTCTGCAGTGACTTCATGTTCGGCTTTCGAGTATGAAAATTTACAAGCCTTTTAATGGACTGGATTATGAAATGCTGTGGGGAGGCCAGCTGGGTGAAGATAAGGCTGCCTGTGGAAATCATCCATCTCCCAGCCTTTGCTTGGTGTGGGATGGGGCACCATGACATCCCACCATCTCCAAGAAGATGGGATGGCAGGGCAGGAAGGCTGTGGCTACAGAAATAACCCCCCAGAAGCTTGCCGGGGGACTTAAGAAATTCACAACATGACCTTCCAGTCTGCCTGAGAAGGAAGAGACGTGGTGTCTGGAGCTGTCAACTGTAGTCACAGGAAATGAGAGAGTAAGTTGGGGGTTTGAGTGGACAGCAGGCTTATTATGAGTCAGTGGTGAGATGTGGAGGTTGAGAAGTCAGATGTGAAGCTAAATTAAGAGAGGAAAAGTATCCAGGAAAGGGTAGGTTATGGTTCCACTTTCCTCTGCCCTGCTAAGAGTGCTTCTGAGCTTTGTGCTCACTTCTGGAAGCAACATTTTAAGAAGATTGACAAGACGGAGACTATCTAAAGGAGAGTAACCAGGATGGTGAAGGGATTTCTGGTTGTGCCCTGTGAGGACTGTCTGAAGAAATTGGGGATATTTAACATGTAGAAGAGAAGAGAATGGAGGAGAAGAGAAGGAAAGAGAAGAGAAGAGAAGAGAAGAGAAGAGAAGAGAAGAGAAGAGAAGAGAAGCTATCTTCAGAACTTTAAGGGCTTTTGTACAGAATTAATAACTATCATCATCACAATTAACATTTGTATAGCACCTATTATGTGCCAGGTACTGTGCTAAGCACTTGACTATTTTTATCTCATTTGATCCTCACAAAAACCCTGGGAGGTAGCAAAATCTGGAGATTGTTATCCCCATTTTACAGATGGGAAAACTGAGGCAAGCAGAGGTTAAGTGACTTTCTTAGGGCCACACAGCTAGTAAATGTCTCAGGCCAGATTTGAACTTGGATATTAACAAATTATAATAGTGATGATGATAATAACAGCAACACAAATAAAGAACTTTAACGTGTTCTGTGTGTGTGTCTGTGTGTCTGTGTGTGTCTGTGTGTGTGTGTGTGTGTGTGTGTGTGTGTATTCTCACTTGGTCCTGATGGCAGGTGCTATAATCCCCATTTTACACATGGAAAAACTGATGTTGAGAGCAGCGAAATGATTTGTCCAGGATTCCACAAACAGAGCATTTATTAAGCACCTACTGTTTATCAAACACTGTTAAGCATTTTACAATATCTCGTTTGATCTTCACAACAACCCTAGAGAGTAGATGCTAACATTAAACCCATTTTACAGATGAGGAAACTGATACAGGCAGAAGTTCGATGACTAGCCCAGAGTCAAACAGCTAGTAAGTGTCTGAGGCAGGATTGAACTGAGGTTTTCCTGACCCACCACTCTGTCCCCACTGTACCACCTAGCTATCTGAGGCAGGATTTCAAATCAGGTCTTCTGACCTCCAATGACAGTCTCTCCACTAAAGTACCAAGCTACCTCTGAGTCCCTTACAAAGGATTACACGTTTTCTGCTTTAGCTGGGAGCTATTGCTAGAAGTTACAAACAGTCAGATTGCTGCCCCATTTAAGGGACAACTTCCTCCCAATCAGAAAAGTCCAAAAGTGGAATGTTGCCTTAAGAGTTGATGTTATTCTCTCACTCTGGGTCCTCAAGAAAAAGGTAGATGATCAATTGTAAGGGATGTTATAATGGAGAGTTTTGTTGAAATAGTGGAAATGATCCACGATTTGGATCATAGGGTCGATCATTGATTCAGAAGTTTGTCTAGAGTGGAATCCAAAGGAGTCTGTGGGTGCTGTCCATGGTACCTCAGAGCTCAGCATAGCCCACACTGGGTTATTCTCAACTCCTCACTCACTCTTGCTCATCCTTTGGTATTCAAGCCGTTGGCCAAGTTTTGGTGTTTCTACCTTCCTAACAGAATTCAGAAAAAGGAAAGTTAGTAAGTACAGCCTTAGATTAGTCAAGGAAAGTTTCATAGAGAACCTGTTGCTTTAAGGACTATGGGAAGGAGAGGTACAGGTCCATAGGACCATAGGATTTTTTAGCTTCAGGGGACTTGGAGGTTATCAAATATAACCTCCTCAATTTACAAAAGAAGAAACTGAGGTAAGTGTAAATGTCTCAGTTTCTCTAAAGGGGAGCTAATGAAACCTACAAACTGAAGAATTTCAGTGACCTTTTCTAGCAAAATGATAGAATGAGTTATCAAAGGGATGGTGACTGAACATGTAGAAAAGGAAGCCTTAGTCCCCAAAGAGGCAGCGTAGCATCATCCAGAGCAGGTCATTTTTTTTTTTTACTAGGCTCAGTAGACTGGTAGATTATTTAGCTACAGTTTTAGAGACAACTAGATGGCAAAGTGAAGAGACCTGGGTCTGAATTCAGGACATCCTGAGCTCAAATACCTGCACTTGATGTGACCCTGAGCAAGTCACTTAACCTCTGCCTACCACAATTTCTTCATCTATAAAGTGGGGGTAATATTAGCAACTAAGGTTGTCGTGAGGATCAAATGAAATACTATTTGTAAAGCATTCAGCATACTTCCTGGCCAATGTCTATTCCCTTCCTTGCTCCTGATGCCAATCAATTTTCCCCAATTTCGGCAATAATTTCGCAACATCTTTCATGCTAGTCTTCTTGAGAAGATGGAGAGATATGAACAGGACAGCAGAAATATTAAGTGGATTTTGCACTGGTTGGCTGGCTAGACCCAAAAAAGTTCCTTGTCCACTTAGAAAGAAGTCTCTAGTGAAGTGCCCCAGGAATTTGTGCTGGTTAACATTTTTATCAGTGACTTGGACACAGGCATAAATTACAAGCTTGTCAAATTTGCAACTGATACCAAGCTGGATGGGAGAGCTAGAAAATTAGAGGCTCAGGATTCCAAAAGTTTTTGACATTAGGTGAAATAGAGATCAATGTGAAATCTTATACTTGGAGTAAAAATGTTTTCAAAAGTTTAATATTGGAAAAGTGAGGACATGGCTAGGCATCAGATTGTCTGAAAAAAGATCTTGTGTACCACAAGCTCATTATGAGCCAACAATATGATTTGGCAACCAAGAATGCTAATGCGAACTTAGACTGCATTGCAATGCACAACTTCAGGACTAGGAAGGCAATAGGCCCTCCCACTTTGCTCTTCCCTGGTCAGAGTGTCTCTGTTCCATTCCAGGCACCGTCTTTGAGAATGGATTTTGGTAGGATGGAAAGCATCTGAGGGGTAGGGGTGGGGAGTCAACCAGAATGGTGAGGGGCTTGGAGATTAGGATAAAGAGGAGCATTTGAAAGAATTGGAGATATTTAGCCTGGAGAAAAAAATTGGGGATGGGAGAGGGGCATGACAGCCATTTTCAAGTATTTGAAGGACGATCTTATGGAAGAAGAATTAGCTTTGTTCTATTTGTGCCCAAGGGCAGACCCTAGGAGCAGTGAGTAGAAGTTGCAAAGAGAAGCATCTATACTTGATTCAGGAAAAACTTCCTCCAAATGACAGCTATCTGAAAGGGAGTTGGGCTGAACCTCAGAAATGGAAGAGACCTCAGGGGCCACCTAATCCAATTAATGACTGGACAAGAATTCTCCGCGTGACATGCCCAGCAAGTGGTGAACTAACCGTTATGTGAAGGATTCTAATGAGAGAGAAAGTCACACACACACACACACACACACACCCCCTCCCAAACAGCCCTGATTGTTTCGAAGCTCTTCCTGGCCTCCAGCCCAAAGCAGCCTCCCTCCATTGTTCCTAGCTCAGCCCTTTGGGACCAGACTCAACCAGGCTAATCCCTCTTCCCCCTAAAAGGCCTTCCAGTGTGTGAAGCAGCGACCAAGCCAAGGGAGGGTGGAGCTACAGCCACACTGAACCTCAGAGGCCCACTAGGCCAATCTCATCTTGTTACAGAGGAGAAACTCAAACCCTGGGCATTCAGTGGACTTGCCCAGGGTCACACCATTTGTAAGCATTGCCGGGGGCGGGGTGGGGCAGGGAAGGGGGGTTGGAGTCAGATCCGCTGTTTGCAGTGCCACACCCGGTCTTGGCTTCTCTTCTCTAGAGTAAACAGGCTCATATCTTCATATGATCTCTAGGCTCTTCCTACAACCTCCCTGGTCACACCCTGTTCCAAATGGTCTCTGTCTTACCATTTGAGACTTTCTCAGCCTTAGCCTCCTTCTTTGTAGTATGGGGGAGGGTGGCAGAGCATAGATTTGGATTCCGTGGGCACTTAAGGCCATCCTGTTTAACTCCCACATTTGACAGATAGGGAAACTGAGGCCCAAGAAGGCTGAGTGATTTGCCCAAGGTCTTACAGGTAGTAAGCATGGGAAGCAGGTTTCAAACCCAGGTTCTTTGACATAAAAGCCAGTACTCTTTCCACTGTCCCACATCTTTAAAGTTCCTCCCACCTTTAAAAATCCCAACTCTGACACCTTTCTAAGGATGAGGCAGTTTTTAGGGCCACTTCTGTTTCTCAAGTTTTCCATTAGTCTTCATTCTAGGGAATTCTAGCAAGAATTCTACCTCACTACTACTCACAGGGTTACCTCATTTTCTGATACCTTTTCCACTCTCCTCTGCCTGCTAAATCCTCTCTGTCTGTCTTTCTGTCTCTGTCTATCTCTTCTCCATCTCTCTTCTTTCTCCCTCACAACGTCTCTCTCCTTCTCTCTCTCTCTCTCTCTCTCTCTCTCTCTCTCTCTTTCTCTCTCTCTCTGTCTCTCTCTCTCTCCTCCTCCTCCTCCTCCTCTCTGTCCCTCCCTTCTTTTCTCCTCATCTCTCCCTCCTTTTCTCTCTTCTTTCTCCCCTCCCTCCATCTCTCTCTCCTCCTCCCTCTCTCCCCTCCCCCATTCCTGCCTGTTCACTCTGGCTTCCCATCAATATTTTCTTGTCTAGAAAACCCGCCAGTGCTTTCCACACCTTCTGCGTCTGGTGCTAGCAGCCCTGAGGCCCTGCAATATTGCAGCTCCTCAGGTGCCCAGCATGGTGGGCTGGCTCCCTCCCCCGATAGCCCCACCCACTTGGGCTTGGCCCCCCTGCGCACAGGCTGCCTGATACAGTCATGGAGCCACAGGCAGCCCCACCCCCAGCTTACTTCCTTTTGCTGAGCATTTCACCAAGGCTCCAAACCTGTTCACTTCTCTTCTTATACTTGGGCACACACAATGAGCTGGACAGAATGACTGCAGGATGGTCCCTGAAGGGATCTCAAGGACCATCTAGTCCACCCCCCTTCATTTTACAGATGAGGAAACTGAGCCTCCAAGAGGGGAAATGGCTTGACCAGGGCCAAGAGGCAGTGATCATGCCACTGTGTTTCCTGTGGAGTCACACAACCTCTTCCTAGTGTTTCCCATCCTCTGCTTCATCACGCTACATCGAGAATATGATGGAGTATTTGAGGTCCACATTTCAGGGGCATTAACAAACTGGAGGCACCTCAAAAAAGTGACACCCTTCCTGTGGTGAGGTAGACTAGAGTCTGGTTCATACGAAGATGAGTTAGAAGAGCTGAGGGTGTTTAGCCTGAAGAGATGGCTCAGGGGGTGTATGAGAGCTGCCTTCGAGTATCTGAGCAGCCACAATGTGGAGGTGGTGGTTCAGCTTTGTTCTGCTTGGCCCCGGAGGGCAGAACTATGAGCAGGAACTGCAGAGAGGCAGGTTTTAGAGTGAGATGCTGGTGCCTTCCCCTATGGGGTCACCTTCCACCTACTCAGTGTTTTGTTGTTCAGTCATTTCAGCCATGTCTGACGCTTCATGACCCCATTTGGGGATTTCTTGGCAAAGACACTGGAGTGGTTTGCCATTCCCTTCACCAGCTCATTTTACAGATGGGGAAACTGAGGCAAGCAGGGTAAAATGACTTGCCCAGGGTCACTCAGCTAGGAAGTATCAGATGCCAGCTTTTAATTTGGATATTCCTTACTCTAAGCCCAATGGAACCTATCTGCCACACCCATAATTATGTTTGCATATATAATTACATATCTACATATATGATTACATATGTACTCTATTACCTATATGAAATGCAGGGAGTTGGGCTAGATGTCCCCTGAAATCTCCCTTAGCTCTGAATCTGTTCTTTCCTGTGAACCTGTGAAACCCAGCCCTGTTGTTTAGTTCTTGGAGACCCTAAGCAAGTCACTTCACTTTCTAGGTCTTAGCTTCTCATCTGTAAAATGAAAGGGCCAGCACAAATAAGTTTTCCCTTCTCTTCCCTTCTCTTTACTCTCTCTCTCTCTCTCTCTCTGCCTCCTCTCTCCTCCTCCTTCTTGTTCTTCTTGTTCTCTCTCTCTCTCTTTTTCTCTCTCTCTCTCTCTTCCCCCCCCGTCCAACTTTCCAAAACCATTTGCTTTAGAATCATAAGACCATTTGAGTCCAACCCCTCATTTTACAGATGAGGAAACTGAGTCCCAAAGAAGTCAAGTGGCTTTCCCAGTGTCACACAGATACTAAATGGCAGAGATAGGCTGTGAGATCAAAGCTTAGCCTTCTTCCCCCTGACCAGCAACATCCCAGTTTCTCTTTCCCACCAGTCCTCGTGCCGATCCTCTTTCCGTGGTATCATCTGCCATGTCCTCTCCTCTCCAGTCTAAAAATCCTCATTTCCTCAGTCAGTCAGTCAATACTTACGAAGCACCTACTATGTGCAGGGCATTGTGCTAACTACTGGGAATACAAAGAAAAGTAAAAGTAAAAGCCCTCAAGGAGCTCACAGTCTAAAGCTCATGTGGCATGACCTCGAGGCTCATCATCCTCCTGGCTCTGGGTCATCAGTGAGACTTTCTGAGCCTTAGTTTGCTTGCCTGTAAAAGGGGGAGGTTAGCAGATCATGCGCTAAGTCACAGATTTAGAATGATTCCTATTGAAAGCCTCTTCTGTGCTTTTCTTAGCCACCATCTTCCTTGTAGCTGAGCCCAGGCAACGTTGGACAGCAGCCCTATATTTATTTTCTCTCTCTGGTTTATAAACTCATGGCCCTTATAATCAAATCACCCTAGGGCACAAGAACAAAATGCTAACATTTAATTAAAATACATAAAACAGGATAGCAGTGGTGACCAGCAGAGACTAAAGGCAGTCAGATGCCAGTTCCCAGAGTCAGCTGGCTTAGACACCACATCCTGAAATCCAGTGACTTGTGGCCAAGTCAAAAGCCCTGAAAGATTCCAGCTCCACATAGACAACATAGATGCGGGGGCCACCTGGAGAAAATCCCTGGATGTTGATGGGCAGACCATGAGATTTAGAATCAGGACGCCTGAGTTCAAATCCAGACCTTGACACATTTCCTGTAAGACCTTGGTGATGATATTTTTCCCCTCTGGAGTACTCCATTTCCTCTTCTGTACCAAGAGGATTGGACTAGGGCAGGGGTCCTTAAATTTCTTTGTATCAGGGACCCCTTTGGCAGTGTGATGAAGCCTATGTACTCACCCTCAAAATAATGGTTTTAAATAATTGAAATAATGACAGATTTCAGTTAGAGATAGGGAAAAATTAAGATGTCATTTTTTCCCATCCAAATTTACTGACTCCCTGGAATATATCCACAGATGACTTGAGGTAAGAACCCCTAGACTAGATGACCTCTGAAGTTTCTTAGGATTGTAAATTCCATGATCTTATGAGTGCTGGGAAAAAAGCCAAACAAGTGAAGGGGCATCCCAGGTGACGGGAAGGTAAGGGAAGGAGAAAACAAAGCCGGAATCAGAAATTGGGGGGGATAGGTGGGAAAACAAAATAGGATTCTCATTTAAAACTGAGACATTAAATCTCAGTATGGACTAGGTTAGGAAAGAGAAACTGTACAAGACTCGATATGTACTTCTCTCTTCTTAGGAGAGAAGTGGGGGACTACAGGTGTTGAGTACTGTTTGCACTATTAGATGAGATCACTGCACAGGGGGATTTTTTTTTAACTGGTTTCCAAATTTTAAAAAACTGGTTCTCTTTGTTATGAGGCAGGTTTCTGTATGGGACAGAGTAGCGGTAAGGAGATAGTAGGAAATGATAGTTTTGTCAAAAGCCAAAGGTTTTAATAAAACTTTCTTTAGATAGATAAGGGGCCAAAGTGAAGGTTGATATTGAACTGTCCAGATCTACTAACTCTATTTTCCTTTGTTGTTCAGTCATTTCAGTCACGTCCGACTCTTCACGACCCCATTTGGGGTTCTCTTGGCAGAGATACTGGAGGGGCTTGCCATTTCCTTCTCCAGCTCATTTTACAGATTTTACAGAGAAAACTGAGGCAAACAGGGTGAAGTGACTTGCCCAGGGTCACACAGCTAGTGAGTGTCTGAGGCTGGATTTGAACTCAGAGAGATCAATCTGCCCAACTCCTAGGCCTAGTGGTCTATCCACTGCACCACCCCACTGCCCCTTCTCTGGCTTCCCTAAGGAGAGCTGGCCAATAGCTTTATTATGTGTAGGTCAGGGCTGCTGTGGACCAACAAGTTCATCAGCCTCCTGAACGTCCACTGAAAAGGGATGGTGTGCTTTGTCAGAAGTGAATTTCTCATTCATCCATTCGAGAAGCATCTATTATGCACCTACTATATACCAGATACTGAGTCGAGTGCTGGAGATTCAGAAATAAAATTTGAAATAGCCCCCCCCTTTAGGGATCTTACATTCCCTAATAGAAATAATATAGATAAACAAATGTGAAATATATGGAAAGTATATAAATAGATCCTGTGGTACAGTGGAAAGTGTGGTGGAATTGGAGGCAAGGGTTCTGGGTTCAAATCCTGACTTCAGTGCTCTCTCTCTTGCGTGACCTCGGGCAAATCACAACTTCTCTGGGTCTCAGTTTCCTCATCTGTAAAATGGAGGGAGGGTTGGATTAGATGGTTTCTAAGGGCCTTTCCAGCTCTAGATTCATAATCTTACAAATACGGAATCCTTGTGATGAATGTGAACCAACAGCTGGGGAGCTCAAGAAAGGCTGATATAGGATATGTCTCTGGAGCTGAGTTTGTAAAGCAATAATAACAGCTCTCGTTTCTCTAGAGCCCGAAGGCTTGCCAAGAAATTCACATATATTATCTCCTTTGATCCTTACTACCACCATGTGTGATAGGAGCTATCGTTTTCCCCATTTTACAAATGGGGAAACTGAGGCTGAGGGAGGTTAAGTGAATTGCCCACAGTTATACAGTTATTAAGTGTCAGAGGCAAGATTTGAACTCAGGCCTTCCTACCTATGGGCAGCTAGGTGCTGCTACAGTGCGTAAAGCACTGGGCCTAGAATCAGGAAGACTTGTCTTTCTGAGTTCAAATCCAGCCTCAGACACTTCCTCACTGTGTGACCCTGGGCAAGTCAGTTAACTCTATCTGCCTCAGTTTCCTCATCTGTATAATGACCTGGAGAAGGAAATGGCAAGCCACTCCAGTATCTTTGCCAAGAAAACCCCAAATGGGGTCGCAAAGAGTCAGACATGATTCAACAACATGATCTTACATACAACAACAGGTGTGCCAGGCACTCTGCTAAGCACCAGGGATCCAATGAAAGGCCAAAGACAATCCCAGTCTGCAGGGATATCACAGTCTAGTAAGAAAACAAAGATGCTTGACAATGGACAAAATAAAATTTGATTTTTAGAAAATGGGAAGGCGGATAGCTGTCACAGCAGCCACATCGTAGATTTGTTAGGAGGCCTATAAAGTGCTTTGCAGACCTTAAAGGGCCCATGTGAGTGTTCACTATTTTTGTTAGTACTAAATATGTTTTAAGACGGTAGAGGCTGATCATCCCTGACGAGGCCCTTTTCTTCCCACCTTTTGAAATCCTTTGACCTCTCTTGTCCATATCACACCTTTGCAGAAAACTGAGTCACCATATGGCGTTCTAATCTCTTATGTAATGGGGAAAAGCTGGGAAGAATGTTGAGCACCAAGGTTTCTGGTGACCTTGGTGCTATCAGCACCACCTACTATGTATGTGCCAAGCACTTTGCTAAGTGCTGGGGACACAAAAATGAAAGCTAGATGGCCCCTGCCCTCTAGGAGCTTACCTTTTATCAATGAAAACCATAAAGTGGATACCAAATATAATGAAAAAATAAATACCGGGTAGTTTTGGAGGGAGAGTACTAGCATCTAGAGTGAGGGGGGCAGGAAGAGCTTCAGGCAGAAGATGATGCTTGAGCTAAGATCAGAAGGAAACAAAGAATTTCAAAAGACACTGAGCAAGGAGAATTCATTCCAGGCATGGAAGAGAGCCAGAGTAGAGATACAGAGATAGCAGATGTCAGTGTGAGAAATAGAACGAAAGTCAGTGATGCTCTTCATCTGCTGGTGGGCTCCAAGGAGAGTAATATGGAATAAGGCTAGAAGGGTAGACTGAGGCCAGGTTGTAAGAGTTTGGAAGTCCAAACAGAGGACTTAGAGGAAACAGGGATCCAATGAAGTTTATTGAGCAAAGGAGTAACCTGCTCAGACCTACATTTATGAAAACGTGTTGGCAGCTGAATTGGAGATGATTAGAGATGGGGAGATGAGGCTGGAACGATTAGGAGTTCTAGTCTTGGCTCTCCTTTCCTCCTAAATAACCTTGAATAAGACCTTAACCTGGGCCTAACTGTCTTATTTTTATTGTGTTAAAAAAATTGCTGCTCAGCAGCAATGTTATAAAGATAAAATGATTGGAAGGCATTTAGGAAAAACGAAAGCACTCTCTCTATTTAGAGATCCTTGGAAGGATTTGAAGAGGGTCATCCTGTGTAGATTCACAGTTTCATTTGCAATCTTTTTCTGCCCTTTCTATATAGAAATAGTCATATTTGTTGATGACTATAAACAAATTTGGGGCAGCAAATTGGCACAGTAGATAGAGCATCAGGCCTGTAGTCAGGAAGACCTGAATGCAAATCCAGTTTCAGACCCTTCCTAGATGGGTGACCTTGAGCAAGTCACTTGACCCTGTTCACCTCAGTTTCCTCATCTGTAAAATTCGCTAGAGAAAGAAGTGGCAAACCACTCCAGTATCTCTGCCAAGAAAACCCTAAACGGGGTCATGAAAAGTCAGACACAACTGAAAATGAATTACAATAAATAAATTCATAATTTTGTAAAAGAGGGTCATTTTGTCCAACCCCCTGCCTCCAGACAAGTCTCTATCTACATTACTCTAGATGGATAGACTTTTGAAAAGGTCCCCCAGAATGGAATGCCTTCTGCTCTGAGGTTAAATCTCCCTGGCCAGTTACATGTTGTAACCTCTTCAGTAAAAATGGCGGCTGTCTGACGGTAGGGATAGTTTTTAATTTGTATACCTCTAACTGTATAGTGCCTAGCGCATAGTAGATGCTTTCTAGATTGTACTGAAGGACAAAGGCCAGTGGCCATTTCTTTCCACCATCAACATCCTCCTCATCACAGCTGATAGTCACATAGTGAGAAGCAGTGTAGTAGAAGGGAGGGAGAGCTAGCTTCAGAACAAGGACAACCTGAGTTCAGCCCTTGCCTTGAACAGACACTGGCTGTGGAACTCTTGGCATGTGAAAGACCTTTCCAATGCCATAGGCATCTCTCCAAGATTATGTTACAGAGCAATTGGCAATCTCCATTGGTTGTTAGAATTTTCCTCACCAGGCATTTCCCTGCATGGATAAAATCAGGTCCAGTTCAAAAAGAAATGTATATAGCATTTTGTACATGGTTTTATTTGTGTGTCAAAACAACCCTTTGGAATGGGAACCATTTTGTGAATGGAGGAAGCCAAGGATTAGAAGGGGTTAAAGGACCTACCCTTGAGTGTCATAGAGAGGATTTGTACCCAGGTTTCTCATGATTCCAACTCTTTCCTACACCACAATTCCCAAGACCTCTTTCCTCCTTTTCCAGAATCCCTCCTCATGGTTCTCCAAACTCTTACCCCCTCCAATTTTTCAAGAAAGGCTAGAGGCCCCCTTGTTAAGTATATTGGAGTGTGGATTCTCTACCAAGAGAGGTTAGACTAGCCGTTCATGGCAATCCATACCTACAAATGTCAACATTTTTGCATTGTTTTAAAATTTTTTCTTCTAAGGGCAAAAGATGGTAGCTGTAGAGCTACAAGCAGCCTTAGTGGTCATCGAGTCTTACCCTCTTCCTTTACAGATTTGGAAACTGAGGCCCAGGGAAGTAAAGTCACATGACCTAGATTGTACACATTTATAAGTAATAGGGGAAGAGTTAACCAGTCTTCTGACTCCCAAATCAGTGTTCTTTCTATTCCTTATCACATTTTTTGGTGGTGATGGTAGTGTTGGTGGGAGGGAAGAGTATTGAATTAATAATGTATTATATGTTTATTTATACATTTAAAGAAAAACACTCAACCCCCAAATGAATATCTGCTTTTGAGGAGACTACTCTGTTGCAAATTGTTCTAGAATAGGAGCTCTTAGTCTAGGGCTGTGAACTTTTTTAGTCTTTACATAACTATATTTCAACAAAATCGGTTTTCCTTGGTGTTTTATAGTACATAAATATAGTAATGGCTTACATTTGCATAGTGCTTTAATGTTTGTGAAACTCATTAAAAATATTACCTAATTTTATCTTATAACATTCCTGGGAGGGAGGAGTTATTATTATTTCCATTTTGGAAGTGAGGAAACTGAGGAAAACAGAGGTTGAATGACTTGCGCAGGGTCACACAATCAGTGAGTGTGCGTGAGGCTGAATTTGAACTCAGGACTTCCTGACTCTTGGTCCAGTGCTTTTATCCACTGCACCACCCAGATACACCTACTATCTTCTGAAAAAGGATCTGTCAGCCCTGCAAGACTGCCAGAAGAGTCCATGACGCACACACACGCAGAAAAAAAAAGGGTTAAGACCCCCTGTTCTAGATGCAGGTCACAGAATCAGAAATTTCAAATTGGGAGAGACCTTTGAGAACACCTAACCCAGCCTTTTCATTTGATAGCTGAGAAAACCGGGAACCAGAGAGAAGGAAAGTGACTTGCCCAAGGTCACACGGCTAGAAAGTAATAATGTTGGGATTCGAACACAGGTCCTCTGATTTCAAATCAAGAGCCCTCTCCCCTCTGCTGCATTGCCTCTCTCTCCATGTCAGACATAGGAGTGCCCATGGGAAGAGGACAGTCTGACAGTTTTACCAGTCAATTGTAATAATATTTTTGCCTCCAAATGTTTAAAAAAAAAAAAAAGGTTGGCTTGATAAGGTGTAATCACGGCACAGAGGCTAACCTGACAATAGTTATTAATTAGGCTATTATGTATTCCACAGTGATAATTGCTTTGCTGGAAAGTCACCAACCATGAAAGAGGCAAAGCACAGAAATGTAATTTATCAATCTGAGTAGTTCCAGCAAGTCGCGTTTTCTCACCTTGAGCCTGTTGTACACTGTAGCAGGAAACAAAAAGAAATTAACGATACATCGATATATAATCTAGAGGCCAAACACTCGCCATGTGAGGATTTTCATGGTTGTGAGCAAGAGCAGCCCAGAAGTCAAGTTTATTGGCCAAACTGGTCATCTTGTGGATAGTGCAGCCCAAGGAAATCTGGGGGGGGGGGGGGGTGGAAGAGAGAGATGAAGAGAGAAGAGAAAGAAAGAGGGAGAGAGGAGAGAGAAAGAAAAAAGAAAAAGGAAGAGAAAGCGGGAGAAAGAAGGGAGAAAAAGGATGGGGAGAGAGACAGGAAAGGAAGGAAGGAAGGAAGAGAAAGGAAGGAAGAAAAGAAAGAAAGAAAGGCAAACTCCTCCTTCCATCTGTTCCCTTCGTTTATTGCTTATTGCAGCAAGGAGAGTGGGGAAAACAGCGACTGTTGAAGGCCGTCCAGTTGAGAGAGGAAGCGCCTGTGGAAGGCAAACATCTCCATCTGTATTTCCTTTTCTGGCCAGAGTGGGATTTGGAAAGAAACCCAAGTTGCAGCTGCTCCCGTTTCCTGTGGGGGTTCACCTAGCCCCGAGTCATCTTGGCAGAAACCCTTGTTGGTTGTCCTTCAGAAGCAATATAGCATGACTGTGGTAGATTGGCAGTCTTGGAGCCAGCCCTGATGACAAGCCACCATTGGTATCCAAGGTCTATGGACCCCCACTAAGGCCACATAGGTGGTGTGGTGTATAGATTGCTGGACCAGGAGTCAAGAAGACCCGAATTTAAGTTTGGCCTCTGACTCTTACTAACTTTCTCTAATAGCGGGACCCTGGACAAGTCACTTCACCCCCTGTCTTCCTCAGTTTCATCATCTGTAAAATGGGGATAATAATAGCACCTTCCTCCCAGGGATGTTGTAAGGATGAAATGAGATAGAAATTGTGCCTGGCACATAGTGAACACTTCATAAATGTTAGCTATTGTTATCATTGCTATTATTAACTGAGTATGGAGCCATCCATAATGGCACACAGGTAGCAGCCCATTCATTTCGATTTTGCCAAAACATGGTTGCTGACTAGGTGTGTCCAGGGACAGAAGTAGATACAGAAGTGACATCTATGCTGAGATGAAATCATATAGATAGAGCACTTTGCACAATGCCTGGCCAATAGTAGGCACTCAGTAAATACTTGGTTCCTTCCTTCCCGTGCCCTTCAATTTGAGTCTCCATCTGGCCTTTGGCTTTTTGTCGCCATGTTCAAGAGATGTGCCTGCTATGGTGAAAAGGACATTGACTTGGGATCCAGAAGACCTGGTTTCAGATCACATCAATGAGGCTGCCTGTGTGACCTCAGGGAATTCCCTTAACTTCCCTGAGCCTCAGTTTCCTCATCTGTAAAGTGAGCGTGTTGGACTTGATCTACTATGAGTCCCCTTCCAGCTTAGGCTCTGTGATCCCAATTATCTCTACCTGTCACTTCCATGACCTTGAATGTATCACTTTAATGTTAATAATTAATAGTAACAATAGCTTTGACGTAGCATTTTAAGGTTTGCAAAGAACAATACATGTTATCTCGTTTGATCCACACCGCAACCCTCTGAGGTAGGTCCTATTATTGTCCCTTTTTACAGATGAGGAAACTAAGGGCCTGAGGTCATACCTCTCTTCCCCTCTTTCTCTCTCTCCTCTCTCCCTCATTTTCTCTTTCTCTCTCCCTCTTTCTTTCCTTTCTCTCTCTTCTCTCCCACTTTTTCTTTCTCTCTTTCTTGCCTCTATCCCTCTTTCTTTTTTCCTCTCCCTCTCTTTCCTTTCTTTCTCTCCCTCCTCTCTCCCTCTTATTCTATTTCTCTCCCTTTTTCCCTCTCTTTCTTTCCTCTTTCCCTCTTTTTTGCATTCTCTCTCCCTCTTTCTTTTCTCTCTTTTCTCTCTCCCACTTTTTCTCTTTCTTCTTCTTTCTCTCCTCTCCTTTTTTCTTCTCTCTCATTTCTCCCTCTTTCTCTTTCTTTTTCTCTTTCCTCCTCTTTACTTCTTCCCCTCTTTTTCTTTCTCTCCCTCACTCTTGTTCTCTCCTCTCTTCCTCTTTCTTTCTCCTCCTTTATTTCTTCCTTTCTCCCTAAGTTTTTGAAGTTGGATTTGAACTCAGATCTTCCTTACTCCAAACCCAGCTCTCTTACCTCCCTGGACTTCAGTTCCCTCACTGAGGTAGTAGACTAGGCGGCCTCTGAGATCTTCTAGCTCCAGGTCTATGATGTGGTTTGGTCTTGCCTCCTTCTGTGTGGTGCATCCCCTACCCATTGAAAGTCACTTTGTCTCCTTGTGGGAGGAGACTTAGACCCAGGTTGCTCTGGTCCTTTTCCCAGCTTCCTCCTCACTTGAGTTGTTTCTCCAAAGATGCCACCTGACTAAAATTTGAGTCTCTAAACATCCCTAACAATTGATCATTCAGCCTTTGCTTGAAGACCTCCAGCTACAGTGAACTCACCACCTCCTGGGGAGAGTCCATTTCACTTTTGAATACCTCTCATTATTAAGGCATTTTTCCTCACCTCATGCTGTCTGTGCATTCCCAGCATTAAGCACAGTGTCTTCCATATAGCAGGTGATGCATAAATATCTGTTGGAGTGAACTGAATTGAGAGAGTGTCAGTCATCTGTGTAAGGCCTGAGAGAGTGGAAGAGATACCACCAAACTGGGGAAAGGAGGTGGTTTGGTTTGTGTTTGTTTGGGGTTCTTTTAAAGAGATAAAGGAGAGTGTAATCCATCGACTACAGACAGCAGAGTTTGACTTTGAATCCTGGCAAGACTAGAGACCACGTTTATTATTATTAATGAATATAATAATATTAAAGAGCCTACTACGCATCGGGCATTGTGCTCTAAGCACTTTACAATTACTATCTCATTGGATCCTCACAACAACGGGGGGGGAGGGTAGGTGCTATTACTATCCCCATTTTACAGATGAAAAAACTAAGGCAAGCTGAGATTAAGTGACTTGCCCAGGGTCACACAGCTAGTAAGTATCTTGAGGCTGGATTTGAACACAGGTCTTCCTGACTACAGGCCCTACACCCCCTAGCTTGAGAGCATTAAAAAGGAAAAAAGTGATCACATGACTATCAGTCCAAAGTTGCCTCATGGATTTGGGTGGGTTTTACAGGATTCGTTTTTGTATTTTTTGTTGTTTGACAAGATAAAAACACTAATCGATAAGAAGAAGGCTGGGAATGCCTTGCCCTTAGATTTCAATCAAGCATCAGTATCTTTTATGCTACCTTTGTGGACAAAATGGGCTAGATTATCATAGAATTAGGCAGATTTGAGACTAGTTAGGCAGATCAGAAAGTTCCAGAGGAGAAAACTAAGTAATGAGTAATCGTAAGAGTGATAAGAAAAAACACAATCACAAGTACGGCTCTAGGTGGTGCCATAGTGCATAGAGTGCCAGTCCTGGAGTCAGAAAGTCTCACCTTCAAGAGTTCAAATGTGGTCTCAGACACTTACTAGCTGTGTGACCCTGGGCAAGTCACTTAACCCTGTTTGCCTCAATCTCCTCCCCTGTAAAATGAGCTGGAGAAGGCAATGGCAAACCACTCCAGTATCTTTGCCAAGAATTAAATTACTTGAAGGCTCAAGCAAAAGCTTGACAACTCAAGTACGTTGGAGAAGAGAGTTTTGTTGTACAGAGAAAAAAAAACAAAGGACCCAGGTTCAAATCCTAGTTCTACAGTTTAGCCCTTTAGGCTAGTCATTTTTCTCTGGGCCTCAGTTTCCTCATCTGTAAAATTAAGAATTTGGATGAGAGCCTCTGGAGGCCCTTCTGACAATGAGCATCTTTAATGACCGTTCAGTCTCCTCTTTCTGAGTTTTCTGAGTCTGTCCACCATGGCAGGAGAGGGAAGCTGCATGAGGAGCAGGAGACTCCCAGTCGGTAGAGGGCAGCTTTTTGGTGACATTTCACATTTCCCCCCAGAGCATCAGTAAAAACCCACTGGCAGTGGAGACAAGTATATTCTCAGTGGTTAACATTCAGGGTTGATGGGGTTCATCACTGCATTTGCCGATGAAGCTCCTGTAACAGATCCACTCACGCTTGCTTATTTACAGGGTCAGAGCTTGTCCAATGTGCTCCTTCCTAAGTTGCTGCTAACCTGTCCTCTGCACATGGGTCAGCTGGCTGAACTCATGGGGTCTTCCCATGTGACTTCCTGTGCCTAATAATAGCAAGGGAAACCAGATCATTTCCATAATCATCAAAGCTAAAGTTTATATAGCGCTAAGATCTGCAAACACTTTAGACGTCTTAACTCATCTGATCTACACAACAACCCTGGGAGGTAAATGCTATGGCTGTTGTTCTTGTTCAGTGGTTTTTTTCAGCCCTGTCTGACTCTTCGTGACTCCATCTGGGGCTTCCCAGGTACTGGAGTGGTTTGCTGTGTCCTTCTCCAGCCTGTTTTACAGATGAGGAAACTGAGGCAAACAGGGTGAAGTGACCTGCCCAGGATCACACAGCTAGAAAGTGTTTGAGACCAGAATTGAACTTAAGTCTTCATGACTCCAGACCAGGCACTTTATTCACTGTACCACCCAGCTGCCCCAGTTGCTATAATTATCCCCCATTTTACATTTGAGGAAACTGAGGCAGATAGTGAAAAGTTCAGTAATAATAATAATAATAGTTAACATTTATGTAGAGTTTACTATGTATCAGGCACCGTGCTAACCACTTTACAATTGTTATCTCATTTGATCCTCATAACAACCCTAGGAGATAGGTGCTGTATTATCCCCATTTTACAGATGAGGAAAGTGAGGCAAACTGAAGTTAAGTGACTTGCCCAAGTTCACACAGTGTCTGAAGCAGAATTTGAACTCGGGTCTTCCTGGCTCCCATGTACAACCCTCTATAATAATAATAGCTAACATTTATGTAGCACTTCAAGGCTTACAGAGCACTTTATACTATCTGATTTGATCTACCCACAAGTCTGTGAGGTGGGAGCTATTATTATCCCCATTTTACAGACAAGACAACTGAGGCTAAGAGAGGTCAAGCAGCTTGTACAGCTGTGCAAACTCAGGTCTTCCTGATTCCTGAGTCCAGAACTCTCTCCATTATCCCTCTCCCACATCTCCCTCATGCCCCAGCCCCAGAGGACCTTCTCTCGCTCTGATCCATGAAAGCTTTTAGACAGTAGCTCCCTCTCCACCCACAGAGTGAGTTTCTGAAAAAAAAGCAGTTTATTATTTTGCTGTAAATTATGTTGTTTCAAATTTTGTTTGGGAGGGGTGGGGAGGAGAAAAATTGCTTCCATTAAACGGATGATATTATTGCTTCTGGCAAAGAGAAAGAAAAAAGGGGGCATTTGAATTAAATGGTTTTCTGTAATATCTTGGATCTTACGCTGGGGAAAGAGGCAGGGGAGCAAAAGTACCGATCCTCCTCCTCCTCCTCCTTTTCCTCCTTCTCCTCCTCCTCCTTCTCCTCCTCCTCCTTCTCCTCCTCATCCTCCTCCTCCTCCTTCTCCTCCTTCTCCTTCTCCTCCTCCTCCTCCTTCTCCTCCTTCTCCTCCTCCTCCTTCTCCTCCTCCTCCTCCTTCTCCTCCTCTCTTCCTCTTCCTTCTCCTCCTCCTCCTCCTCTTCCTTCTCCTCCTCCTCCTCCTTCTCCTCCTCCTCCTCCTTCTCTTCCTTCTCCTCCTCCTCCTTCTCCTCCTTTTCTCCTTCTCCTCCTCCTCCTCCTTCTCCTCCTCCTCCTCTTCCTTCTCCTCCTCCTCCTCCTCCTCCTCCACTGGGAGTCTTGTCATTGGTCCTAACAAGCACAGGATTTGAATCTTCTTTTTCTTCCTCAATGACCCCCAGGATAGATACAGACAATTTCATCTTTGAGTGGGGAGTCAGTGGCTGAGGTCAAATGAGATCCAGACATGGAGTGGAAGGGGATTTTGATCAATCACCAATCATTTTTCAAGTGACTCCTCTGTACCAGGCACTGCACAGGGTGCTAGGGGTACAGAAACAAATGGGAAACATTCCCTACCCTCAAGAGGTTTCTAGTCTATCATGGGAGACAACATGTATGTCAGTCAATCAACAACCATTTATTCATCCCATTAGGCACTTGTGCTAAGCACTGATGATACAAATAAAAACAGAAAGATAATCCCTGCCTTCAAAGGGCTTACATTCAGGAAAGACACATAAAAAAAGGAGCTTCCTTCCCTCGGAAAAGTTCCTGTGGCAGTCAGGGGGAGGGTATGATGGTGGTTAAATGGCTAGTCTGGACGCTTCCCTCAAAATGGAAAAGAACTCACCAACAGGGGAAAGTGCCTGCAGGGGCCGAGGGGGGGAGCGTGGTAAATTCAAAGCCATTTAGGGCGGGGGAGGATTTTGGTTGGAGGAGAGGCTTTGTGTAAAAGGTGGCAATTGAGATGAGGTTTTTTTGCGGGGGCAACAGAACTAAGAATTTCAAGAGGTATAAGTGAGGAAGGAGGGCTTTCCAGGTATAGAACACAGCCAGGGCAAAAGTATGGAGGTAGGAGATGGGGTACTATGTGTGAAGAACAGCAAAAAAAAAAAAAGGCCAGTTGGGCAGAACCACAGAATTCGTGAATCCAAGTAATATATTATGAGGCTGTAAAGGTAGGTTGAGGCCAGGTTTGGAAGGGTTTTCAAAGTCAAGCAAGAGAAAGACTAGGAAGCCACTTGAGTTTCCCAAAAGACCTGATGTATTTTGTCTGAAGACCAAGATTATTATCCCCAGAGCTGAACCTAGAACTTTTTTTGTCCTCAGGGATCTCAGCACAAAAGTGACCTTCAGCTGAGGGGTAGAAGGTTGGGGCATATCCCTGTAGGGGAGAAACAAGGCATCCATTAGCTGCCCCTATCAAAGGACGAAATGCAGGGAAGGAACTCAGCTCAGCACATCACAGCACTTGAACTGAAGTGCCGTCAGTACCTTCTAGCAGAGCAAAAGTCATGGTGAACTCCACCTTAGGAACAGGTAGGTGGCACCATAGTGGACAGTGGCAGGCCTGGAGTCAGGAAGGCTCATCTTCTTGAGTTCAAATCTGGCTTCAGACACTTAGTAGCTTTGTGACCCTGAGCAAGTCACTTAACCCTGTTTGCCTCAGTTTCCTCATCTGTAAAATGTGTTGGAGAAAGACATGGCAAACCACTCCATTATTTCTACCAAGAAAGCCCTGAATGGAGTCACAAATGGCAATACTGAAAACAACTAAACAATAATAATCCTACTTTAGTCTCAGCTCAGCTCACCGCCCTCAAGAGTACCTCTCTTGTACCCATCTTGGAAAGTAATGATGTCAAACAGGAGAATGGAGCACAGGCTAGTATCCTCTACCAGAGGCCCATGGAAGACTAGAGAGGGAAACAATTCATGGACCATCAAGAGGGAGAGCTCTGATCCAGATGTTCCCAGGGACAGAGACACCACACGTTAGATCAGGTTAGGTACGAGGATGGGTAAGGGCGTTAATAAGGTCATCGGATACAAGACTTCACTGAGACGATCCAGAAAAGCTTCGGCTAAATTTAAAGGGCTTTGGAGGGTGACGAAGGTAGCAGGCTGACGGGGAGAGAAGTGAGAGGGCGGGAGAGAGATCTCATGATATTTAGGTGAGTTGTCTCTCCGGTAAAGGCCATTTGTACTTTTTTAACTTGTTCTTCTGGGCTGACATTTTGTAGCATTGCCCAATGTCACAGTCAAGAGGAAAGACAGCTGCTGTGTGAAAGAGCCCAGCTGGTCTCCAAGCGGTGTCCCCCGGCAAGGCGCTGCCGAGGAAGGCCATGTTGGGATACTGGCTGCCATGTTTGCCAGCTAAATAGGGGAGTCCCGGGCGATGAGAAGAGGAAGAGTGAGGGTGCTCAGCCCCAATTCCTCCTCAGCTTCCAGCAGGCTCCTAACTCCAGTCAAGTCAGCAAACACTGATTAAGAGCCTACTATGTGCAGAGCAGCTGTGATGCAGAGTGGATGGAGAATTGACCTGGTAGTCAGAAAGATCTGGGTTCTAGTCCTGCCTCTGAGACACAACTATGGGATTGGGGTTTTAGTTTGTTCTTTTTGCTTTTTCCTGGCTCACCCAGTGCCAAGAAGAATGCCTGGCAGATTGTGAAGGGCTTTTGTTCAGTCGTTTCATTCATGTCCAATTCTTTGTGGCCCCATTTGGGGTTTTCTTGGCAAAGATACTGGAATGGTTTGCCATTTCCTTCTCCAGCTCATTTTCCAGATGAGGAAACTGAGGCCAACAGATTTAGTGACTTGTCCAGGGTCACATAGCTAATGTCTGAGGCCAGATTTGAACTCAGGAAAGATGAGTCTTCCTGATTCCAAACTCGATCCATTGTGCCATCCACCTACTTGCCCACTGTAAAGCTCTTAATAAGTGCTAATGGATGGACTGACTGACCCTGGGTAGGTCCCTTAATCAATCAACTTCCCCAAGTAATACTCTGAGACTACAAGTTGCTGGTCTTCCTTGGTAGAGAGAGTTTTCTTAGCAGAGCTCCAGATGCCATTGCAATCCCAGATCTGGGCAGTTGACAGGGACAGCAATGCCCTTGCAGACCAAGTCTTCCCTAGAGATGCTTCCTCTCTGCCATCCCTGCCAAGTGGTCTTCCCCTATCCCCTTCAGAGAGTCAGAGCCCAGCTTCTCCGGAACCCATCCATCCCACTTATAGATGAGCTCCACTTCTCTTCCAAAGCAAATCTGCCTCCCTGTATCTCTAGGCATAGAATGCCAGTTTCTAGGGTCAAGGGACCAGGCTTCCAAATCTCATCTTGCTACTTGCTGCCTGTGTGACCCTGGGCAGGTCCCTTCCCTTTTCTGGTCTGATCCATAAAGTGGATAACGTCCCTTCCAGCTCTAAAACAGTGGTCTCATGAACCCCAAATCAAATGTTCATTCTATTCCCCCTTATAGAAACTTGACTTCAGATGAGTTTTGATTTCTAGTGAGACTACTCAGTCTGTATACAGATACAGTGGCTAGAATACTGGGTCCAGAGTCAGGAAGATCTGAGTTCAAATCCAGCCTCAGACTCTTATAAGCCGTGTGACCCTGTACAAGTCACTTGACCTCTGTCCACCTGTTTCCTCAACTGTTAAAATGGGGATAATTGTACCTACCTCCCAAAGTTACTGTAAAGTTCAATTAAGACAATATTTGTAAAGGGTTTAGCAAAGTGCCCAGATCTTTAGTAAATGTTTGTTCCATTTTCCCTCCACCCCCCCCCCAAAAAATGATGTAAAATGCTCTGTAAACTTAAGGCTTTATATAAATGCTAACTTTCATCTCTGACATTAATCAAATAATCCTCATTTCCCGTAATGCTCAACTTCTCTCCAACAATAGAAAATGGCCCATCTTTCAGGGTCTGCTTCAAGTCAAGGTCAGGCCTGATTTTAGAGGTCATCAAGCCCGACCCCCTCATTTTACAGATGAGGAAACTGAGGCCTAAAGAGTTCAAGCAATTTCCCCAAGGTCACAGAGGCAATAAGTGACAGTGTCAAGATTCAACCCAAGACTTCTTCCTCCAAATCCACTGCCCTTGCCACTGGACCACAGGCTTGGCAGCATCAGAGGAGAGACCAGCCCTGGGTAACACCATGACTCAGAAATGAAGAAGGAAACACTTGAGAGGCCATCTAAACATCCCCTTCATTTTACAGGTCCAGAGAGACTTTCATTTGTCCCTTTGTGTCCCCAAGTGCCTAGCGCAGAGGGAGGGTTGAATAAATGCTTTATATTTGCTCAAGGTCACCCAGCCAGGAAATGGCCTAGCTGAGATTTGACCCCATGTGACTTCAAATCCAAAACCCTCTCCAGTCATCCAGTCAATTGGTGAACAATTATAAAGCACCTACTGTGTGCCGGGCACTGTGCTTTGTGGTCTCCGTTTGACAACTCCCGTTTCCATCCCGATGACTACTCAGAAACCACTTACAGATGACAGATGATGGAGCCGCACAACAAAGGGGCATAACTTTGGTCCCGTTAAAGCCTCCATCGGCGCACACATATGGTGCCTCCGTGCGGAATTGATCGTTTGCAGCTCGTTATGGGAGCATATCGCCAATTTTTTTCGCCCAACACCCCAAAGCAAAATGTTTCGGCAGTGAATCAGTGAGAGAAAGGCCCTCCATTCCTTTGATGCCAGGAGCACTCACAGAAAGCAGGCAGACTTGTGTACTCGCTGCTAAAAAAAAAAAAGCCCCAGCTTATACAATTTTAACAATAGAAAAATGAACTTTGTGCTACGGTGCGTGCATGCTTGCAGAGAGTCAGCCTGGGAAGCCGGCAGCCTGCTCAGGTAGCTGGTGAATTACAAATGAGTGGTTTGCCTTTGTTTTGAATGACAAGCAATTGCAAATTCAGTCTTCTGTGGAGGCCGAGAAGATTTCCCCCAGAAAAAAAGGGGGGGGCAGAGGAATGAGGGGGAGGGGGCCATAAAAGCTTCCTGTTAGACTTGCCAGGCGACGTTGCTCGCTGCCGCGCCGAGGTTAGAAGTTGGAACTCGGATAATTATAAAATCAGTAGCTTGAGATGGGGGTAATTGATGATTGCGCTGTCAGTAATAGCATCCCTGCCAACCTTCAATGGGGGGACATTTCATTTTCTGTTCCACTCTCGGGGCCCGACAGGATCGCAGCCGGGCTTTTAGCACCAGCGTCCAAGATTTCGGGAACTACACAAAATGTGGTGGTGCCCCTGTGTGAGGCTGCGGCGAAAAGGCTTATTAAACCAGACATTTGAAAACACCGTGCTCCCTTGCTATAGGTAGAGAGATGGATGGATGGATGGATGGATGGATCGATGGATCAGTGGATGGGTGGAAGGGTGGGTGGGTGGATGGATTGATGGATGAATGGACTGACCAGTTGGTGGATGCTGGGACAGACGGACAACGGATGGATGGATGGATAGATGGATAGATTGATAGATGGGTGAATGGATAGATAGATGAATAGGTAGATGGATTGACAGATAAGGTAGATAGAAAGACATAGATGATTATAAGACTGATGGATAGAAAGATATACAGGTGGTGGAAAATAGAAAACCGATATAAATATGTGTGAATATATACATATTATATATATATATATGGTTTCTCCCATGTATGTGTGTGTCTATATCTATATATGGGGGAAGCTATTTCTAATGTTTATAATTATTCCCTGTCTTAAATATATAGATAGATGCATGTGCATGCAATTTGTGTGCGTGTATTCTGTGTATACATGTATGGTGTGTTTTTAAGATGGGGAATAATTACAAGCATTAGAAATAGCCTCCCTCCTCCTCCCCAACAAGTAGTGCTTCCTCTCCATCAGACTCAGTGCACTGTGGGTTTGAGGCCTTTATAGCTCTTTGATGGAGACAAAAGAGTGGCCAAGAGAGCAAGAAGGGATTGCTGCTGTCTGCTTGGGTGATTTAGAATCACAGAATAAGACTGTCAAAGCTGGGAGGGTCCTCAGAACATAAGAGAAACAGAGCTGGGAGGGACCTTAGAAAGTGGTCTGTCAGAGCTGGGAGGAACTATCCAGTCCATCTTTTTCCAGGGAAGGAAACTGAGGCAGAGAAAAAAAAGAGACCCACTCAAAGTCACATCACTAATAAGGCATAAGGCTGGAGAGTAGTAATGGATAGAATATAGGAGTGAGAGAGGAGATCAGGTATCGTTCCTCAGATTTTTACAACCCGTCAGGCCCTAGAGAAATCATAGGTGCAGACCTAGAAAGGACAGAAGAGGTCAGTCTAGCCCCATTCTTTCATTTTTACAGACAAGCAAACTGAGGGCCAGGGAAGCACCATGGTCATACAAGGGCCTCTGGCTCCAAATCTAGCCCTCTTCCCAGTCAGTCATTGAATCTCTCTGCCCTTCAGTCTTCTCATCTGAAGCAGGACAGTCTGTGTTTTCAAGCCTCATAGCTCTATAGAACATGTTAGCTATGGTTGTTACTGACAGATGCTAGGTCTCCTCCTTCCCAGACCAGAGCTCTTTAACAAGCCAGATTTAGGTCAGGGTTTGGGGTGAAGCTGCAGCCTCGCACAACTTTCAGAAGCCAAGTCCCTCCTCATCAAGAGCTACCTCTTTTCAGGTGCCACATTGCAACCAAGGACCATCCTCAGAAAGCATCCATCTAGGGGCGGCTAGGTGGCACAATGAATAGAGCACCAGATCTGGAGTCAGGAGGACCTGAGTTCAAATATGACCTCATGCTTAACACAAAACCAGCCATGTGACCTTAGGCAAGTCACTTAACTCCAATTGCCCCTCCAAAGAAAAAAGAAAGAAAGAATTTATCACTAGAGATAGCTCAGAATTTTTCATTAAAATAGGAAGCAACCAGATGGCATACCCTCAAATTTCTCACCTGTAAAATGGGAATGATACCAGAACCTGCGAGGCAGGTTGGCCCACAGGGGAGCCGATATACGAATGTCTATGTACAAACAGCCACATATATCAAATGAGATAATAATTGTAAAATGCTTAGCACTGTGTCTGGCACAGAGGAGGTGCTATATAGATGTTAGCCAGCATCGTTATTGTGATTGTCATACAAGAGAAATCGAAGATAATCCACGTAAGGAAGGCACTAGAATCAAACACGTGTTTGTGTGTTGTTTGCGGTTTGCAGAGCACTTCACGGATACTGTCTCATGTGATCCTTATAAAGAACCTGTAAAATGGATACTATTATTATCCTAATTTTATAGATGAGGAAACTGAGGCCGGAAGGAGGGAGAGAAAGAGAGAGAGGGAGAGAGAGAGAGAGAGAGAGAGAGAGAGAGAGAGAGAGAGAGAGGAGGGAGGGAGAAAGAGAGAGAGAGAGGAGAGAGAGAGAAAGAGGAAAGAGAGATTAAGTGGCCTGCCCGGAGTCACATAATTAGAAATTACCTGAAGCAAGACTCAAACTCAGGTCTTCCTGACCCAGTTTCCCCATCTGTAAAATGGGGAGTTGAACTAAATGGTGTCTAAGGCCCCTTTCATCTCTAAATCTTAGGACCTGAGTCCCACCTACATGATCTCCTTCTTTGTCCTTTGAAAGGCCCTGGGCGCTTCGTAAAATCTCCATTTGGTCTGGGACCTCGAGGGTTTTGATTTCCATTAGACTGTAAGCTCCTTGAGGTCAGAGACTGTCTTCTGCCTCTTTTTGCGTCCCCAGGGCTTAGCTCAGAGCCTGGCACATAGTAGGCACTTAATAAATGCTTGTTGGATTGAATTTAATGGAATTTTCAGAGTTTCTTCTTGGTGCAGGATTTTATTTCTATTTCTTATCCCAAGAGGAGGAGTTCAGGGAGCCTTCCGAATTCATTCTTGCAATCATTCATTGGTTTCTTAGGTCATGTGATAAGCGCCCGTTAGTTATTCAGCCCTTGGCTAGGTACCTAGGGGAAGCATCCATTCTCCTTACGTTCTTCATCCTCATCTTCACCCAGAGAATCTCTAGCTCCCTCTAGGTGTGTTTTACATTTGCTTCTATGTGTCCATTTTGTCTTCCCTTGCCTCCTCCCAGTAGAATGTAAGGTCCTTAAGGACAGGGACTGTTTTGGTTTTGTCTTTCTCCTTCAGTTCATTCATTCAATAAGCATTTGGGACTTTCTTGGCAGGAAGACATACTGGAGTGGTTTGCCATTTCCTCCTCCAGCTCATTTTCCAGGTGAGGACACTGAGGCAAACAGGGTGAAGCAACTTGCCCAGGGTCACACAGCTAGGAAGTGTCAGTGGCTGCATTTGAACTCAGGAAGCCCAGTGCTCTGTGCACTAGGGCACCCCCCCACTGCCTCTATCCTGGCACGTAGTAGGTGCTTAACAAATGCTTGATGAGTTCGTGGAAGGAAGTATGAGTGGATAGATGAGTGGATGGATGGTTGGATGGATGGATGGACAGATGGACGGACAGACGGATGAATGGATAGATGAGTGGATGGATGGATGGATGGATGGATGGATGGATGGATGGATGGATAAAAGTGCATATGATAGTCCTCTAGGAGTTATAATCTAGTTGAGAAAATATACAAGGTATACTTGAAAAACCAAGAAATGCAGAGTTCTCTCTTAATGAATGCCATGCCATGGAAAGAGTGCGGGTTTTGACACCTGAAGACCTGGGTTCAAATTCTGGCTCTTCTACTTACTACCTGTATAACTCTGAACAAATCTCTTCCCCTGTCTGGGCCTCAGTTTCTTCATGGGTAACATGACAGGCCTAGACTATATGGCCCTGTCCTTTTTCACCCTCAGGTAAATTTTTTTTTAAATCAAAGATTGAGGCTGAAGAGGCAGCCTCAGAGGTTAGCTCATCCCTGGAGCCTCCGATGTTTACAAGTTTTCAGTTCCTGACGCCTTCCAGGAGTGAGACTGGGCAAAGATGCTAATAATAATGGCTCACATTTCTATGACACTTTACAGTTTACAGAGTGTTTTCTTCACAACCACCACCCTGTGAGCTAGGGAGTATATCACTATTCTTGTTTTAGAGATAAGGAAATTGAGACTTAGGGAAAGGAAGCAGTTTGCCCATTGTCAGACCGAGATCCAGGCCTTCGGATTCCTGGTCTGCTGTTCCTTCCTATCAGTTATTCAATCAACAAACTTTTGTTAAGCACCTACTATGTGCTAGGCTCTGTGCTTAGCACTTGGAGGTACAAAGAAAGGTAAGAGAAGCCTCACTGTCAGGAAACTAATGGGGGAGACAACACGTGTGTGTGTGTGTGTGTGTGTGTGTGTGTGATAATGGGACACACAAGATAGATGCAAGGTAATTTTGGAAGGGGGAGTGGCCAGGGGAGTTCAGAAAAGACTTGTAGGAGGTGGCTACAAGTATCCCTCACCCAGGAACAGAGGAAGGTCTCATTAATCTGCTGTCCGTCCTTCACATACTCACACACACACACACACTCACACACATACATACAAACACATTCACACACTCACATGCACAAAAACGCACACACTCACATATATAGTCACACAGACTCACACACATATACACAATCATACACACACATACACTCACACACATATACACATTTACGCACATACACATTCACACATACATACATACACTAAAACATTCACATACATATACACACTCATACACATAGACTCACACACATACACACACTCACACACATGCATACAAACACATCCATACACTCACATGCACAAAAACATACACACATAGACTCACACACACTCACATATACAGTCACACATACACATACTCACACACATACACACAATCACACACACATACACACACAAATACACATTCACACACATACATACATACACTAACACACATTTACATACATATATACACTCATACACAGACACACACATACTCACAGTCACACAAATGCACACGCTCACACACACAAATGCACACACATACTCACACATATAAATACACATTCACACACATATACACTCATACACATTCACACACATCCACTAACACACATTCACATACATATACACACTGACACACATGCACACAAATACACATTCATGCACATATATACTCACACATTCACACACAGTCACACACTCATATGCAAATACACACTCACACACATACACACAATCACACTCACACACACACACATACACACACACACACACACACACACATATTCCTGGGGATCACCCCAGCCTCTCAAAGCTGCCATCAACCAAGGATGGCCCAAGACTGTGACCCACACCTTCACCTTCACCTTCACCTTCACCTGACCCACAACATGAGTCTGCTGCCCCATCTCTGCCTTTAACCTCACAAAGTAGGCGCCACTTTCAGCCTGGGTAAGATAGTGAGATCCAGTCTCAAAAAATGAATAAATAAATATTCAATTATAAGTTAAAATAATAATAACAAATTATAATAAGCACACAGCTATCAGTTAAAGCAACAGTAATAAATTATGTTAATAACTAAATATACAGATTTCCACTCAAATAACAATAATAAATACGCAGTTACCAGCTAAAATAATAACAGCTCCCAGATCCAGGTTCAGAAACCCTTTTCACGATTTTGTTTCATAGCATATGCCCAGGGAAGATGTTTATCTTCCCCTTGCTGCCCAACATATTTTTTTTTCATATTTCATCTACTTAACCCCCCTCCTACCAACCTCATCATTAATTAGTGGGAGCTCAAGGAGTGCAGACTGATTTTAATGGGAGGATGTAAAGTGAGGGTCATGTGCCGCGGAAGACCTTCCCGGGATCCCCAGCTGCCTCTGCTCCCCATCAAAGGTCACCTGCGGTCTGCTCCAGGTGTATCTTACGTGTGGTTATCTGTTTGCCTGTCATCTTCCCCATTAGAATGGAACCTCCTTGAGGGCAGGGACTCTTTGATTTTTTTTTTTGTATCCCCAGCACTTAGGACAGTGCCTTGCATATAGTAGGTGCTTAATAAATGCTTATCGATTGATGGATTAATGATGCATCAGCAGAATATAAACCCAAAGAGTGCATGAGAGGCAGCTCAGTGTGGTAGATTTGTAGACAGAGGACTTGGGATCAAATCCAAGGCTGCCCCTTTCTGCCTGAGTGATTTGAGGCAAACCACTCCACCTCCCTTGGCCTCAGTTTCCTCATCTGTAAAATGAGAGGGCTAGGGTGGATGAACTCCATGGTCCTTTCCAGGGCTAAACCTCCGGTCCTTTGACCATTTGGTTTTGTTATCCTGTTATTAGCTAAGATTTATATTTTATTTAAGGCTTGCCAAGCTCTTTACAAACATTATCAAATTTTTATCCTCACAACAATCCTGGGGCGGGGGCGGTACATGCTGTCATTGTCCCTATTTCTCAGATAAGGAAATTGAGGCCCAGAGAGGCTAAGCAACCTGCCCAGGGTCAGACAGCCAATATATGTCAGAGGTAGGATTTGAACTCAGGTCTTCCAGACCCCAAGACTAGCTCTATCCATTCTGCCACCCTGTCTCTGCCTCACACATAGAAGGTACAAAACTTTCTTTTGTTGAATTGAGTTTTAGCTTAACCAGAATATTATTTACAGAGGCTGATGCTGCCTCCTTCTACTCTTACTATAATTCATTCATTTCTACCCAACTCAACTTAATAGGAAGGCGGGGGGAGTGTCAGGTTCAAATGCCACCTGAAGAAAGTAATTTGTTCATTTCAGAGGGCCACAGAAATGATGAACTGTGATTCTTATTATCATAGAGTCAAATATATATGTCTGGGGGTGTCAGTAAAATAGTCACCCCATAGTTCCCTCTGACCAGAGAATGGTGGATTGGTGGGTTCTGCCATGATTCTCCGAGGCTCTCCCCTCCCCAGCCTTCATCTCTAAGTATCTGTTGGCTGAAATTTCCCATCCCCCTCTGCCTCAAATAAACAAACAAATCAGGAAGCTAGATGTGTAGGCCTTGGAATCAGGGACTTCCTCACCAGATGTTAAAGCTTGCAACTCAAGTGAATGATTTATGCCCATGCATTTTAAATGACAGGGGGACAGACTTGCTCTGTGCAGGTCAGACGTTGTATCTAGGGCCCCTCCCCAGGGCCACGTTATGATGTCAGAAAGCCCTCTTCTGGGTTGGTAGGTGCTCTCCAAGGTGGGATGCAGATGGGGTTGGTTCTTCTGACTCCTCTGTGATGAGCTTTATCTCTCTCCCATCCCAACTTCCTTCACCACCCATTCATCTCATCCCTCTGCCCACCATGGTCTAAGAGAGACCAGAGTCAACAACCAAATATTTAAACAAAAAGGAAAATTCTTATTTTTTATTTAAGCTCCAGCATTAAATGATAATTTGCATTGGCTCAGCCCTATCAATGATTCATGGTGGCTGTGTTCCTAACAGCACCGTTAGGAATTCCGCCAAAGGCAGATCAGTCCTGCTTGACTCTCAGCGCCTGGCACACGCTGGCAGCTCTGTGATGGGATGGATCTCCCATTTGCTTTCTTCCTTCCAGGCCTCATATCATCTGCCCCCTTTTCCTGCCACCTTTATTAATCTGACTTTCTTGGGCTCCACATACAATCTCTCTCCCTGGCACAGAACTGTAGAATCTCAGAATTGGAGGGATCTCAGAAGTCTGAACAAGCTTCCTTGCTGGAACATCCCTGACCAGTGGTCATCCAGCTTCCTGCTTGAAGACCTCCAGTGATGGGGAGCTCACTACCTTCCACTGTGGGTTAGCTTAGATTGTTCGGAAGCTTTTAGTTCCATAAATAAAAATCCATCCCTCTCCAGCCCACTGCTGTTAGCTACCCTCTGGGGCCCAGCAGAACAAATCTAATCTCTCTCTTTCCTGGACCAAGCCTTTAACATTTTTTTCTTAATCATTAAAGCCTGATATTTATTCTATATCACTGGCAGAAACTTTTCTCTAATTCAGCAGGGGCAACAGTGTGACTTATACGTTTACTTACTAACAGTCTTACTACCATAACCCACCTGGGTGTTGGAAACAGCTTTGGATTTGGTGTCTAAGAACCTGGGTTCAAATTGTAATTCTCTCAGTGACTGTATTTGTTCCTTTTGTCAGTTGAAGGTGTCAGATCAACTGTAAGGCCCCTTCCAGCTCTAAATCTATGCTCCTATGATCCTTTCTGTGCCTCACTAGTCATCATGGTGGCCATGACAGTGATGATGTAGGGTGGGCAATGGTGCTTCTGGCTACAGGAAAGATGGCCTTTGTTTTAACCTAATTGTACTAATTAGACTAGCAAGACTAATTGAACAGCTCCGCTTTAGTCTCTGATATTTCCCAATTATACTTTAATCTGGTTCAGGCAATAGGGCCTGTTGCAGGCAGCTTGTCTGATACCTTTGGTCTAGTCCAAACCCATCATTTTATGAATGAGTAAACCAAGGCCTCGAGGGTTATGTGCCTAAGGTCACACAGGTAGTAAATGGTGCGCCCAGGATTCAAACATAGGTCCTTTGATTCTAAATTCAGTGTTCTTCCAGTATACCAAGCTGTCTCCCCAATCATAGAACATGGCCATTGGAAGAGACATGCGTCCCTCTTCCCATCCAGTTTCTTCCTTCTCTAGCATTTTTGTTTCTTTCCAACAAATATTTATCACTTTTCCACTGCATGAGTTTGATGGAAGGAAACCTTTCCTAATAATTAGGGCTATTTCAGAAGGTAATGGCAATAACTGATATTTATTGTAGTGTTTCAAATGCTTTCCATACATTGTCTCATTAGAGTCTCACATCTACCCTGTGATGCTAGGTACTTATGAGTATCAATGTACCCATTTTACAGATGAAAAAACTGGGGCTTAGAGAGCTCAGGTTACTTGTCCATGGCCACATAACAAACAAATTGCCGAGGAGGGTCTTGAACCCAGATTTTCAAATATATGCTCCTCCATTTGGCATTTAAAACTCTTCACAACCTAACCCCTTGCTCTCTTTCCAGTATTTTGCTACATTACTCTGTTTCACACACTCTAAGGTCCACTTATACTGACCTACTTGCTGATCCTCACACACAACACTCTCTCTCCCATCACCATACCTTTGCACTAGCTGTGTCCCATGCCAGGAATGCTTACCCTCCTCACCTTTGGCCCTTAGAATTCCTGGCTTCCTTGATGATTCAGCTCAAGTACCACCTCCTTTGAGAGGTCTTTCCCAGGCCCACAAGCTGCTGTCCTCTTCCCCACCCCAAGGCTACCTTCCAGCTACCTTTTATCTTGTATATACCAATTTGTATAATTGTTGTCTACCCATTCGGATGTAAGGCTCTTGAGAGCAGGGCATGGTTTTATTTCTCTCTCGTGTTACCAACACAGTTTCTGGCACATAATAAGTATATAATAAACACTTGCTCATTGGCTGGTCCCTGACAGTTTGTCATGCTGTTCTTATGGAAAAGATGGAGAGATGTGATACAGTATAGTTAGTATAGGTAAATTCAGAGCCAGTTAAATAACTGGATGCAAAGAATATTACTTATTAATTAATGATTCTATGTCAACCCAAAAGGAGGTCTCCAGTGGAGCGCCTCAGGGATCTTCTGTCCTTGGCCATCTTCTGTCTAATATTTTTATCATTGACTTCAATAAAGTCATAGTTGACGTACTCATCAAATAGCAAAAAGCTAGAAGGGATAGCTAACCCACTAGATAATAGGATTCACATCTTGCCTGGCCATAGCATTGAGCTGAATCTGATGAGATAAAATTATATCAGGGAAAATGTAAAGTCTTTCACTTTGGCTCCAAAAATTCAATTTCACAATTTCAAAATGGCAGAGGGAAGCAGGGCTGGATAGCAATTCATCTGAAAAGGATCTGAGATTTTCAGTGGGTTACCAACTCAGTATGCATCGATAATTTGATGCCATCCAGGAAAGCCAGGGTGATCTTGGGCTTTGTTAAGAGAGGCCAAGTGTTCATGACCAGGATGGTGAGAGTCTTGTTGTCCTCTGTCCTGACCAGATCATTCCTGCAGTGTCATGATCAGCCCTGGGCACCTCAGACAGCATACAAAGGAGCAAAACCAACTTGGCCAAGAGCCATGTGAGGCTGATGTTAGCCTGGAGTCCAGAAAACCCAGGGAAGAAGATAAGATGGCTATGGCTAAGTGTTAAAAGGGCTGCCATGAAGAAGAAATAGACTTGACCCAAGGGTAGAATTGGGAGCAGTGAGCAGATCCTGGCTTGATGTAAGGGGAAACTTCCTAGTACTTTGAGCAGGCCAAAAGGGAAATGGCCTGCCTGGGCCAGGAGTGGTTTCCCTCTACTGGATGCCTTCAAGGAAAGACTAAATGACTACTTACCAAGATGAGATAGAGGAGATTGTTGGTAAGCTATGGTGTGGAAAGAAAGAGAAGGAAGAGAAGAAAGGAGGGAGGGTGGAAGGGAGGAAAGAAGGAGGGAAGAAGAAAGGGGTGAAAGTAGGAAAAAAGGAAGGGAGGGAAGGAAGGAAGGAAAGAATGGAGGAAGAGGGGAAGGAAAAAAGAAGGAGAGAGAAAGGAAGGGAAGGAGAGAGGAAAGGAAAGGGAAAGAAAGGGAGGGAAAAGCATATATTAAGTGCTTACTTTATGCGAAGCACTGTGCTCATTGGCCCTTCCAGCTCTGAGATTTTTGTAATCTTCTTGAATACCAATAATGACAGGACATCATTGTTGACTTTGTAAGTCATTCCCTTATGAAGCAGCCTGGTTCCATGGTGGGGATTTCTTTCATGTATAAGTTATACTAAATGGGAGCTAAAGTCCCTTCCAGCCCACAGAATTCTGTGATCCTGTGATAATATCAGGCACATTTAGTTGTTGGAATGTTCTTAATATTGAATCAAGATCTGTCTTCTTTTAACTTCCGCCCACTATTCTAGATTCTTCCTTCTAGAGACACAAAGAACAAGTTTCCTCTATCTTCTGCGTGACAGCCCCATAAATATTTGAAGACAACTGTCAAGTTGTCCCTCAGGACTGCTTTCTTCATGTTAAGCTCTCCAATTGCTTCAACTATTCCTTGTATGATATAATTTCCCCAAGCAACCCTGCCCAATGTAGACCAGCCAGTCCTCCTTTTTTTCCCCCATCTTCCAGCACCACATTCAAAAGATAACCAATCTGATCAGGAAGAGACCTTAGAGGTCATTGGCTCTATAATTCTCATTCTATAGATGAGGAAACCGAAGCCCAGAGAGGTTAAGCAATTCACCTAGGGTCACACAGCTACTTAAATACCTGAGGCAAGCTTCAAACCCAGGCTTCTTGACTCCAAGCCCAGTCCTTCCGCAGATCCCCCAAACCCCAAGAGAACTGTGACCCAGCAGTTGGTAGAAACCTGGCTTTTGGGTGTCCCAAGAGTTGCCATTTATAACCTACTTGATAGACAGAAACAAGGAGGAAGAAAGAGTTTCTCACATCCCTCTGGCTTTAGCCTCTGATGATAACACAACTACACCTGTTATTTTAATACTTGGGAGACCAAACTTATTTTAATTCCTTATCTATTAGGGGAAAAAAAGTGTGATGCCAATGTCTTGTGCTTTGTCAGCCACAGACTATTTCTAATGTCGTGATTTCAAGGGGTTAGTCTCTTCATTTGTGTCCTCTTTGAGACGATGCTACCTGAACTGTCCCTACGCACTCCTCTCTCTCTCTCTCTCTTTCTCTCTCTCTCTCCCCCCCTTTCTCTCTCTCTCTCTCTCTCACACACACACACACACACACACACACACACACACACACACTCACACACACACACACACACACACACACACACACACACACTCTCACAAACACTCCAGAATTCTGTCCTCTCTCTCCAGAACACTCTGTCCTCCTTCACAAGGGAAGGTTGTTGTTAAATAAATATGTTTTCATTTATTTATGCAAAACTATATTCAAGAGAGCGTGGGCAAAGTTATTTCTCCTTGTCTCCCTCCCCAGTAAGTGATGGCTTGGATTAAGTAATAATAATGGTTATAATAAGAATTTTTATATTTGTAAAATGGAAAGAAAGAAGGGAAGGAAGGAGGAAAGGAGGGAAGAAAGAAGAAAAGGAAGGAAGGAGGAAAGGAAGGAAGAAAGAAGAAAAGGAGGGAAGGAAGGAAAAGAAGGAAGGAGAGAAGAAAGAAGAAAAGGAAGGAAGGAAGGAAGGAGGAAAGGAGGGAAGGAAGGAAGGAAAAGAAGGAAGGAGAGAAGAAAGAAAAGGAAGGAAGGAAAGAAGGAAAGGAGAGAAAAGCATATATTAAGTCATTCTAGAGGACTTTTATACTCTTGTCTCATTTGAACCTCACAACTTCCTGGTTGCCTTCCTCTCCGTAGTTTATCAGTGTGTCTCCTGAAATAAGGTGCCCAGAATTGAACACAGTTCTCCAGGTATGGTCTGGTCAGGGCAAGGGATAGTGGGATTATACCTTCCCTTGTGCTTGAATGTTAGTAAAGCAGATATTCTCCCACCCTTTCTACCATTTTGACAGTTCAGGAAACTGAGAGCCAGAGAGGTAATATCATTTGCCCCAAGATTAGTGTTCCACAGTTACTAACTCCTTTTCTCAGATGCTGACAGACTCCCAGACAATGTTATTCCAAAGTGGAATGAGATACCACAATAAGCTGTGAGTTGCCCTTCCTTATAGGTGTGCAATCAACATTGAATGACCCCTTATATGCTGGAGAGCAGATTCTCTTCTTGTTCAGGAACAGGTCAAACAAGGTGGCCACGGAGGTCCCTTTCATCTGTGATTCCACAAACGTTGTCGCTCTGGGTGGCCACACTCTTATCCCAGAGGAAGTCTTTACCCAAAATGGTTTTGAACTCCCACCTTGGATTTGTCTTCAGGGCCTATTTCCAAGCCACATAAAGCCACATAAAAACATCTATTTCATTGCTTTCTAATCAAGCCACATATTAAAAGTCTAACCAATACTACCCAGCTTGGCCGCCCACCGTAGTCACCAGCCTGGCCTCTGAAAAGTTTTGGGCCATTTCCAAAATTCAGATCTATCCTCAAAAAGCAAAGATCATACGAACAGTTTAAAAAAAGGAAGCAATCTTAGAGACCAGTTAGTCTAACCGCCTCATTTTACAGGTGAAGAAACTGAGGCCCTGAGAGATTAATCAGTCTGACTGCTGTGGTCCGCCACCCCTCCAAAGAGCATTCAGAAGGAAAAAATGTTCGTTGCATTGAATTGTCTTGACCATGAATGATTCACAACCACTTCCAAATCAGGAGTTTCCAGAGGGGTTTTTGAAGAAGAAATTTTTTTTTATTCATATAATATTTTATACTCATCTTTGGAATAAATGAATAGCCTCTGAAGCAGGCTACCTTGAAGGGATCCCTGTTCATTTGAATGTCACTGTTCTAGCATGTTTGTCTAAAAGTCAGATAGGTACCACTGAGCTTTACACTCCCAGCCGAAGCGTTGTCTGGCCTATGCCTCACAGGCAGAAAGAAGTCAACATTTACTAAACACCCACTGTGAACCAGGCACTGTGCTAAATGCTGAGGATAAACACAGCACAAAATAAGACAGCAGGGTGGGGAGGGCAGGGCAGGGTTGATGGTAGAGTCAGAGAGTCAGAAATCAGAGCCATGAGAGGGGGGGAAAAATGGCTGCCTGAGCCCTTCTCAAAATGGACATCCCAGTGGGAATTCAATATTAGGAGAAAGGGGCCACACACAGGGCAGAGGGATGTTCCAGGGTGGAACATCAATGGCAGTAGCAGGTTTTCCCTCCTTGGAGGTCATCAAGCTGACCCTATGTGACCACTTACCAAGTATGTTATGAAAGGGATTCTTGGGAGGATGTAAGTTGTACTGGATGACCTCTGAGGTGCCTTCCAACCCTTAAAATTGATAAATGATTTTAAGAAAAGATATTACAGGGGCAGCTAAGTGGCGCAGTGAACAGAGTACCAGCCCTGGAGTCAGGAGGACCTGAGTTCAAATCCAGCCTCAGACATTTAACACTTACTAGTCATGTGAACTTGGGCAAGTCACTTAACCCCAATTGCCTTGCCTTCCCCCTGATGAAAAAGAAAAAAAAAAGATACTACAAGGCAACATTCTTTAATAAGGAAGCTAGTAGTAAAAAACAGATGGAATGCCAGGAATGGAGTTAGGAACACCCGAGTTCAAATCCGGTCACTTCCTAGTTGAGTGACCCTGGGCAAGTCACTTAACCTCTGCCTGCCTCAGTTTCCTCCTCTATAAAATGGAGGTGTTGTTCCTTCCTACTATCCCAAAGTGGCATAGGTTGTGCTCATCAAGAGGTGGTGAGTTCCCCATCAGGAGAGGTCTTCAAGCAGTAGCTGGTCACCTACATTATAGAAGGGCTTCAAGCTCAGGCATGGTGTAGACTTGGAGCCCATAGATCGAGGCTGAACAATCTCAGCACTACAGAAGGCTCGGATGAGAGAATATTCCCACAGTGCTTGGTGATCATAAACGTACTTCATAAACAAGAATTATCAACACCATTATTATTATCAACTTTATTGTACTGCCTTTGTAAAGGGCCAATTAGAGGCAGCCTCAGGAAGCCGTCCTGCCCAGATTGAAGGCAGACCCCGACAACCCTGTGGTAAATGATTAAAAGGGAGATCTTATCAGAAACATATTATAGAGATATATTTAACTCTGGTTTGAAGGCAGTGAAGGGAAGGATGGATGGGGATTCAAGATTCCAGCTGAACAAGAAAACCCGGGCAATTGTATCTCATTCAAATGCAGGACTTATAGGCTTACAGTAGAGCTGGATGACCTTGGGTAGAACCCTGGACTGGGAGTCAGACAGACCTTCCTGGGTTCAGACTCCATTTATATGACCCTAAGCCTCTGTCTTCTCTTCCATCTAATGGAAATAACGTACTTCACAGGGTTTTGTGTGAATCAAATGAGGTGCTGTTTGCAAACTGCTTTACAAACCTTAAAGTGCTATAAAAATATTAGCTATTATGGGTAGAGGGGAGATCTGGTTTAGTGGCTGGAGGTCTGGACTTGGAGTCAGAAGACCCAAGTTCAAATCCAATCTCAGATACCTCCCCATCGTGTGCCCCTGAGCAAGTTACTTCAGCTCAGAGCCCCAGTTTGCACACGTGGAAGATGAGAATGGTAACAGCACCTAATTCATGGCATAATTGTGAGTGTCAGCTGAGAGAGTGTATGTAAAGAGCTTTGTAAAACCTTTGAGTGAGAGAGAAATGTCAGCTGTTGTTATATTATTGTCTCGAATGACTCAGAAAAGCAGGACTTAAAGGCAATTTTAGTTCTGTACAGACTTGGGGAAGGGAGAAAAGGGAGGAGGGGAGAGAGGGGGAGGAAGGGAGGGAGGAAAGAGGAAAAGAAGAAGAAAGGGGAACAAAGAAAATAAAGGAGGGAAGGAAAGAGGGGAAGGGAAGGAGGAAAGAAAGAAGAAAAAGAGGAAGAAGGGAGGGAGGGAAGAAAATAAAGGAGGGAAGGAAAGAAGGGAAGGAGGGAAGAAAGAAGAAAAAGAGGAAGAAGGGAGGGAAGGAAGAAAATAAAGGAGGGAAGGAAAGAAGGGAAGGGAGGGAGGGAAGAAGGTAGGAAAAGAGGAGGGAGGGAGGGAAGAAAATAAAGAAGGAAGGAAGGAAAGAGGGGAAGGCAGGGAGGGAAGAAGGAAGGAAAAGAAGAAGAAGGGAGGGAACAAAGAAATAAAGAAGGAAGGAGGGAGGGAAGAAGGAAAAAAGAAAAGAGGGGAAGGGAGAAAAGAGGAAGGGGTAGTGAACAAAAGAAATAAAGAGGAAGGAAGGAAAGAAGGATCACACAGCTAGGAAATCATATTAATGTCAGATTTTTCTAGAGACAAAATATATTTTCATATCTGGTATAATAAACCACATTATAGTCCATATTTCCCAATAATAAGACTATTGCAAAGGCCCCATCAACCTTAGAACCAGGGACTGAGAGACCATAGTCAAATATTCATACACCCAAACAGTGTGGACCATCCCTAGGAATTCCTAGGGTGGGATTTGACAGTCGTGGTCAAATGAATCACCAGGCAACGAGGCATCGAGGCCAAGACTGTCTTGTTTCTATTGTGTAGGCTACACAAAGCCTGTTTGGCACGGTTGAGGTAACTGAGATGGGCAGAGATCCAACTGGTGTCATTCTCCAAGGTTTAGACTTTGAGTGGAATGCGTGTGTGTGTGTGTGTGTGTGTGTGTGTGTGTGTGTGTGTGTGTGTGTGTAGGGTAAAAAGAGGAGTGGGGGGAGAAAGGTTTCGAGGCCCTGTGCATGGTAGGCACTCAGATATTTCTGAATGAATGAAGGCTCTGTCGCCTCATAGAATGCTACGGTTTTGATTTCCTTGTTCATTCAGTGCCATCGATGGTTCAGTCCTTGTTGAAGCAACCATGTGATATCCAAAGAGTTCTAAGACCCTTTTAACTTTTTTGTTTTTCATTGTAGCCATTTTTCTGGGCTCGTTTTTGTTTTTAGAAGAAAAAAGCTGAGGTTTTCTCCAACTTAACCATTCTCCCGAAACACACAGAAGAGCGCACAAATGCACATACACATTCCTTGAAAAAAATAAAATGTGTTGTTAAGACATCTTGCATCTGGAACAGTTTGAAAGACGCCCCTCAAATAACTTCCCCGTGCTTGGGATGCCCTCCCTCCTCATCTCTGTTTCCCACCAGGCCTTCCCCACTCCTCCTGGCATGAACTTTCTTTTCCTCTCAAAATTACTTTGAATTGTGTTATGTTGATTTACTTGTACAGACAGATGTGTGTTGTCCCCACCCCTACCCTGTCCCATCCCATAAGTTCCTTGAGAGCGGGATGGGTTTCATGCTTGTCTTTGCAAACCCATTGCCTGATACAATGCCTGGCACACAGTAGGTCCTTTGGTTAATGAATAATAAAATTTAATTATAATAAATTTAATTTAAATTTAAAATTAAGCAAATATTAAGTAAATAATTAAATATTGTAACGATTAATTAATGTAATGAATGGATGGATGTAACAAGTGGGCTGGTTGCAGACTCCCCCTCATCCTGTCCCCAGGGATGCACACATGTAAAAAGCTAAAGCTCATCCCCAGACTCTGACTCCCAGAGTTACCAGTGATCTTCTCTCTTTCTTTCTTATCCTGTTTTCTTTTTTTTTTCCTCCTCCGGATCCCAAAGGTGGTTGCCCTTAGTAAGAGAAGCCAGGAGGCTGAGTCTGCCTTCCTGAATGTCTACAAGCAATTAATTGAAGCACCAGGTAAGAAAAGCTGGGACCACTTAGTTGAATAATTAATGAGGAGGAGGGATTGCTAAGACTTTCAGACATAGGTTACCTAGCAGCTGGAGCCTGGGAAGACTGGCCTCTGTGATATATTCTTGAGTGGTGCCCTGGTGTCCTAGGGGAAGGTGTCTGGGTACCCCATCTTTCCTGGGGAATGTTGCTGGAGCAGGCAGTCTCTTCCTCCTCAGACTGCTGTGTTTGCCTTCTCTCTCTGGTTCAGCACAGGTTAGCTGGCAGCTGGCCAGCTTTCCCATATTCAGCAGCTCCTGGTCTAGGCATTCCTTGGCCCCCTGACCAAGTGAGGAGCCCCCTTGGAGAAAGGCTATTTTCCTGCCAAGGCATAGTGCCTGATGACATTAAGATATGTAAAAAGGCAACTCCCAGCCTTCTGATGAACGGCGATAATGGACTTGGGTACAGACTCCGAAGGAAGTGTCCACACTCTGCCCCTTCCTGCTACCTCGACAGCCCTTTCCCTGTCCATGCCAAGTCTTCATCTCTCACCTCCAGTACCACTGTAAAATCTTCACGTTGTAGCAGGTGGAGCTTGGGACTTGGATTTGAATTAGGTTTGAATTTCATCTCTGCTATTTACTAGTCAAGAGACCAATGGAAAATTGTTTTGTCTCAGCCTCAGTTTGCTTACCCGTAAAATGGAGGGATAGGGGGGTAGTAAACCCTGCACTTTCCACTCTTTCACAATCCTTGTAAAGAAAGTATTCAGAGACTCTGAAACACTCAATAAATTTGTGGTGTCTTTATTATCAACATTCGCTACCACCCCTCCCACTCCATTCTCTAGCACTGATGGGCAAAAGTGCTGATTTAGGATGTCCTAGAACTATGAAACCTGGTGTAATGATGGATTCTCCTGTGAGCAGGAATGTCGCCCTAATGGAAGGGAACCGTAACATAGGTAATCCATAGTGTTGATTAATAGGCTAAGACAGAATTTTAGAGCTGGGAGTGTGACCTTAGAGCAAAAGAGCTAGAAGGGCCATAGAACATGGAATGTCAGACATAGAAAGGATCTTGGAATATGAATGGTCGCAGCTGGGAGGGCCCTTAAAACATGGAATATCAGAGCTAGGAGGCGCCTTAGAACAGGGCATATCAGAGGTGGGAGGGACCTTAGAATGGGGAATGTCAGAGCTGGGAGGACACAGAGTATAGAAAAAGTCAGAACTGGGAGGGCCAGTCTCATTCAACACCTTCATTTGGAGGAGACAGACTCAGAGAGAGGAAGTGGCATTCAAGAACACCTGAAATTGAAACAGACCCACGATTCCAACCAAGATCTCCAGATTCATTTCTATTTGGCTTTAAGAGGCATCCAGTCAATGCCCCATTGCCTCACCCAACAGACTGCTTTTTTCTTAAGCTAATATTTCAGAGACTGTCTTGAGTTGGAATGAATCTGGGTGGGCAGAGAGCCAACCTGGGCATCAGGAAGACCTGGCCCAAGTACCCACTCTGACAAATACTGGCTGTGTGGCCCTGGGCAAATGGCTTAGAGTTACCCAGCCTCATACAAATGTAAACTGCAGAAAAGGTGCTAATTTGCATTCATGGAGAGTTTTTTCATTGGGAGTCCCTTTGACAAATGAAATCCCCAGGCCCATCCAAAGGAGAGTCATCTCTCAAAAGACAGTAGACTATCCCTGACTCAGACCTTCTGCCTTCTCCAAAGCCACCTGACCCTTCTCCCTAACGAGGGAGGCTGAGGCGTCTTACTACTTGTGAGCCTCCATGTGGAATGGAAAGGTTTACCTGAGTTAACCTGCCCACAAGGCCTCTGTCCTCTGACACCTGGTGCATGCAAGTTCCTAACCCTAACTCATCTGTAAAGGGTGTGTACATTATACTCTCACATCATAACAGGCCTCTAAATTAATACCATTTTCTTTTTGGTACATTTTGAGGGGAGAGAAGGTAGTAGAGACAGGGTACCCCCCCCCCAGAGTAAAGCAGTCAGGTTGGTGAAGATCCCAAGATCATTTCATAAGAGGACTAGTTGAAGGAAACAGGAGTGTTTAGTCTCAAAAATAGAAGGCTTAGGGGAGGCCACCCAATCGCCATTTTCCAGTAGTCCAACAGCTGTCATGTGAAAAGGGGAATCTGGCTCATTCTGCTTGGTCCAGCTGGGCAGTAATGGGTAGAAGTTGAAGAGGGGTTATGCTTTGAGGTCAAGAAGAACTTCTGATGGTTAGAGCTGTCCCACAGTGGGATGGGCTGCTTCTGTTCCCCAAAGTCCAGCCCCTCTGCCTCCAACCTCCTTGTCTTTGCACAGGCTGCACCCCATATCTACTTTAAAATCCCTACCATGCTTCTACAGAAAGCCTTCTCTGATCTCCCTAGCTATTAATGCTTCCTCCCTCTTCTTCCTCAAAAGTTCATTTTGGTTATTGTTCAGTTGTGACCAACTCTTCATGATGCCATAGACCACAGCATGCCAAGACCGTACATAAGGTTTTCATGGGAAAGATACTGGAGTGGTTTGCCATTTCCTTCTCCAGTGGATTAAGGCAATCACACAGCTAGTAAGTGTCTGAGGTCAGATTTGAACTAGGGTCTTCCTGAGTCCAAGCCCAGCACTCTATCCCCTAAAGATATACTCATCTGTTTATATGTCCTATATGTCCTTCCCACTACACCCCTAATAGAATATAGACTCCCAACTCTTGCCTGGCAGATAGTAGACACTTCCTATAATGGCGGTGAGATTGGACTGAACAATCCAGTTGGGATACCAGTGGGAAATGGGGGACGATGCCTCTGGATGATACCCAGTGTTGGAACCCACCCCCCAGATTGCTCAGGCAGCCCAAGAATTCCCTTGATTAAGAGAAAAGTCCCATATTCCTGCCCTGCTACCACTCTCCCCCAACTGAAAAGGAAGGTCATTCCTAGCCCGATATGGGTTTTGATTGCTTCATTTCCCAGCTCTCCTCGATAGGAGATAGGAGGAAGTCGGCCCCAGCTGTCAACAAGTCTGAGAATGAGCAGCCTGTAACTGATGGAGATGTACCCTACAAAAGGCTCCTTCAGGGCCTCTAATTCATTTTCGAGACATTTAAGAATAACAAAATGTTTTAATGATTTCTTAGGGGAATTAGGAAGACATATTTTTGTTCTCATTAAATTTTATCTGGAGATACAAGAATCAAATGTCAGCTTGGTTGCCAGTGTTCTGAGCATGTCAGCCCCAGCTCCCTCCCTTGGAAATAATATTCCGTTAGAATTCGCCAGAACGCCCAAGCGCTCACTCCCCTGTTTTTCTGTTTCTTGACAGGCAAATTATTTGTCGAAGGCTTTTTTTTTTTTTGGAAGCCCTGATTCAACATTTTTGTTTTGAATGGCTGCTGTCAACACAAATCTTTTGCCGAGAATGCTATATGGTCTGATTGCTCAGCAAGTATTTTGATAAGTGAGCTGGCTGTATGTCTGTAATTACGAAAGAAAATCGTAAATCTTTTTGATATTGTTCACACAGATGTGGCGTGAAGTAAAAAAAACAGAGCAGTAAAAACGTGTTAAAAGCATAATTAATGTCATTGTTGTCGAGGATGATTTGATTTAAACCTCATTCTGACTTCTGTATCGGTGACGGGCTGATTTCTTTATTGTGTTTGCCGAATCACTGGGTACCGGCCTGAGCTTAAAGGGAGCTAACTTGTTAACTGAGTGATTAGTTAAAATCAGGGCAGCCAGTCCAGCGATGGCCTGGCGATAAGAGATGAGCCAGGGAGAGGACTGACATGGTGAGTTGGGTTTTTCTCTTCTTCTCTTTTTTCCCTCTTTTTCTCTCTTTCACATTCTTTCTCTCACTTCCCTCCCATTCTTTCTTCCCTGCTTCCTTCCTTCTATGGGTTTGTGTTCCTTTCTTCCCCTCCTTCTTCTCTTTCCTTCCTTCTTTCCTTTTTCTTTCTTCTTTTCTTTCTCCTTTCTCCTCCTTTCTCTCATTTTCTTTCTTTCTCTCCCTCTCTATTTTGTCTTTTTGTCTCCCTCTCTCTTCCTCTGTCTCATTCTTTCTCTTCCTCTCTCCCTCTTTTTCTATTCCTGTCTTTCATCTTCTTCTTTCTCCCCCTAATTCTTTTTCTTCCTCTCTCTCCTTTTTCTATTCCTCTCTCCCTCTTTCATTCTCTCATTCTTTCTCTTTCTTTCTCCCTATTTTTTATTCCTCTCTCCATCTTTCTTTCATCTTCCTCTTTCTCTCCTTCATTTTGTCTTTCTCTCTTTTTTCTTGTTCTCTCATATTCCTTGCTCTCATTCTTTCACTTCCTCTCTTTCCTTTTTCTATTCTTCTCTCCTTCTTTTTCTCTCTCTTTTCCTTTCTTTCATCTTTCTCTCATTCTTTCTCTTCCTCTCCCTCTTTTCCTATTCCTCTCTCCCTCTTTCTTTCTTCTTCCTCTTTCTCTCCATCGTTTTTTCCTCTTCTTTTCTCCCTTATTCTTTCTCTTCCCTTTTTTCTCTCTCTTTTTCCTCTTTCTCTTCCTTTCTGAAACTGGAAATTTCAGGTTTTTACAATGAGCCTTCTATGTTTATTGTAGAGAACGATCATTTGTCCAAACACTGCAGTTCAGGTTACGTAAATTCTGGGTCTGGCTCTTGCTGCCTTCCTTCATCTTTGTTGTGGATGACAGTTTGGCACATAGTGCGCATTTAAGTTATTTCTTGAATTGAACTAAAAGTGAGTGTTCAGGGTCGAGTGTTGGGATCACCAGACCAGTATGGTATCTAGATCATTAGCTCTGTCTCTGTGCATTTGCCCACACGTGTGTGTGCATGCATGCATGGGTGGTATCCTATGTGTGATGTGTATATATATATATAGCTACAAGACATAAACATCTATTGTGGTGTGCGTGGGTCTGTCTATTTTTCACAGCTGAAGACTGCTGTCCAAAATAGGGAAGAACAATTAGCAAATTCATTCATTAGGGTCCTTTTATGCTTCCATTGACAAGGTTCATCGTTTGTTCTATTCTAATTGAGATGCACCACCTTCTTTTCAGCCATTAGGGCACCCATTGGTAAATGAGATTATGTTTGAATTTCACAGCAGGGACCCAGGCCCCTTCAACACTTTCTGGAACTGATATCTAGAGTTAAGATTCAGCGACTCAAAATACTTACTTAAGCTGAGACGTTATTATCGTTTGCAAAAGGAGCAGAAATAAGTAGTTTGCTAATTTGAGAATTGTCAAACTGTTCTTCTGTATGGTATATGTTAGCCAGCAATATGTTATACAGTTAGTCCCCATGAAAACCCTAGAGTTGGGGGATAATGAGAACCTGCATTATTGGCCTTTGGGGACACCTTGTACCTAATGAGGTAAATGTGGTGATAGAATTGAAGTTTGGAAACCTAGGTTCAAATTCAAGCTCTGCCACTGGGTGACTTGGGCATTTAACCTCTCTGTGCCTCAGTTTCCCCAGCTGTGAAATGGGAATAACTACAGTAGATGCCTCACAGAGTGGTTTTTAAAAAATTTCTTTGTAAGCTATCAAGTGCTATGAAGATGTCAGCAAGATTGTTGTTATTATCACAATCACCAAATGAGAGAGAAAATTGAGCCCATAATGCAACTGCCCCTATAGACTAGGAAGGGCCTGTCCGAGGTGGTGTCTGTACAGACCAGGAAGAAACATTCAAAAAAAACTATGCTGTAGTCACAGTGTAAATGTCAGTTACAATATCTCTCGAGAGTCATTTGTTGGAGGTGGAAAATTTTTAACCAAATTGGAAACTACATTTTGGAGAGACAGTAGAGAGAGCGCTGATTTAGGAGGCAGGATCTGGGTTCAAATCCTGCCTCAGACACTTACTACCCATGCAAACTTAGGCAAATCATTTCCCTTTTCTGAATCTTACTTTCCTCATCTACATTAATAGCACTTAGCACCCAGGGTTGTTGTGAGGATAAAATGAGGTAATATTTTTAAAGTATTTTCCAAATTTTAAAGTGCTATACAAGTGTTAACTATCGTCATCATCATCATCAGCTCCCTTTCAAAAAGAGGACACTAAATCTGTCTTTACCCTCCAGAGTTCTTGGTCAAGGAGCAGAAAATGGAAGGAAACTCAGTTTGGAAGCAACAGCAAGTGTAAGGGGAAGTTGGGGTTAGGGAGCTCAGGAAGATGTTTTGGATCAGTGAGGCATAACTTGGGATGGTCAGTGCTCTGCCTACCAGCATGCAGCATCATAGGGTCATATATTTAGAGCTAATCAGGACCTTAGAGGTCATTATGTCAAGATCTCTCATTTTTCAGATAAAGAAACTGAGGCTCAGAGCAGTTAAGTGACTTGTCTAGGGTCACACAGCTAATAAGGTTCAAACACGGGTCTTCCTGACTCCCCCAAGTCAAGTACTCTCTCCTCTGCACCACTCCCTATATCTTAGGCCCATCTGCATCCTCAGAGATGGAGGCATTCAGAAGTTCTGGTCCCCTTGGCCCGGAGCAGAGAGAAAGGGAGAATCAGATTATCACTGAGTATTCATCTTTCAGCAGGCTGCAGAAACATGGGGATGCAGGATGGGTGGAGGAAGGGCAAGGAGAAGGAAGAGAGGAGGGGAAAAATAGAGAAGGAAAAAGAGGGAGAAAACTGGGGAGAGGGAAGGATGGGGAGGAGGAAAAGGGAACAAGGAAAAAGAAGAGAGAGGAAGGCAGAGAGAGAAAGAAATAGGGAAGGAAGGCGGGGGAAAAGAGAAAAGGAGAAAGAGGGAGAGAGAGAGAAATGGGGAGAGGGGAAGAGATAGAGAGAGGAGGAAAAGGGAGATGAAGAAGAGGGAGAGAAACAGGGAGGGACAGGGAAAGAAGGAAGGGAAAGAGAGAGACAGGGAGAGGGGAGAAAGGGAGGGAAGGGAGAGAGGAGAGAAGGGGAGGGAAAGAGAAAGATGGAGAGAAGAAGAGACAGACAAAGAACTGCATAATAAAGCAAACACTCCAGCTTCCTATCAGTGCAGGATTCCACAGTCTCTAGCCACAGGACCACAGAGCCCTCTGAAGCCCTCTCTTCACTGTTACCCCACCTTAAGCCAAAACAAGTTTCCCAATGACCTTGCCTAGACACCCAGCATTTCTTGGGTTAGATCATCAAAAATCACCAGACATGTCAATGCATTTATTACCTAGAAGGTGTAATACATTAACTGGTAGTCAACTATTCACCAAGAATTAGTTTCTCTAATCATCCCTAAGGAAAATTCAAGAGCCTAATCAACCAATCAGTAAGCATTTATTAGACACTTAAAATGTCCAGGCACTGGTGATTTAAAGAAAAAGCAAAAATCATCCCTGCCCTCAAGGAGCTTACATTCTAATCAGGAAGATAGTATATGCATCAGAACTTTGCAGATGGAAGGAAACCTTAGAGCAGCGGTTCTCAACCTGTGGGTCACGACCCCTTTGGGGGTTGAACAACCCTGTCACAGGGGTCACAGGGGTCACCTAAGACCATCAGAAAACACATATTTCCAGTGGTCTTAGGAACCAAGACACTGCTCCTCTATCTGTCTCCAGGTGGGTCCACCCACATGCAGATACGCCCACTTACAAGTATTAAAGGGCATTAGGAAGGTTGAGAACCACTGCCTTAGAGGGAAAGGTACTGGCAGCTGGGGGCACTGAACTAGTAGATCTTGAGCTGAGTCTTAAATGAAGCGAGGTGTTTTTAGAGTTAGAGATTGTGAGGGAGAGAGCATTCCAGGTGTGGATACAGCCAAGGCAAAGTCATGGAAATAAGAGATGATGGAGCACTATATGTGAAGAACAGAGAGTAATCCAGTATGGCTGTAACATGGAGAGTGTTGCAGGCAGTACAATCTAAGAAGACCAAAAATGTAGGAAAAGGCCACCTGATACAGAGATTTAAATGGAACAAGATTCTATATTTGGTCTTGGAGATAATAGGGAGTCATTGGAGTTTACTGAGCAGGAGAATACGCCTTCGGAGAATAACTGTGGTGGTCCTATGAAGGATGGACTGGGTTGAAGAGATAACTAGGGCATCAGAATAGGGAATTTTTCTAATAGATCAGTGTTTGAAAAGTATGCCTATGCCCTGGAAGGACGTTATAGTGGTACATCTTAGAAGCATTGAGCACATGAGGATTGGGAGCACAAGATCTAAACTGGTATCAATGATTCTCAGATGAGGTGACCTCTGCCTCCCCAAACTAAAATAGTTGGGAGACCTATCCCTGAGTGATCATTGAAGGACCATGGGAGAAAAGAAGGAAGGAAGGAAGGAAGGAAGGAAGGAAGAAAAAAAAGAAAGGATGGAAAGAAAAAGGAAAAGAAAGGAAAAAGAGAAGAGAGGGAGAAAGGAAGGAAGAGAGAAAAAGAAAGGAAGGGGAGAGAGGAAAAAAGAAAATGAAAGAGAAAAGAGAAAAATAGAGAAAGGAAAAGAAAAGAAGGAAAAATAAAAGAAGGAAGAGAGGAAAAGGAAGGAGAGAAAGAAATAAAAAAGGAAGGAGAAATAAAAGAGAAAGAAAGAAAGGAAAGGAAAAAGAAGGGAGAAAGAAAGAAAAAGAGAAAAAAGGAAGGGAGAATGAAAGAGGAGAAAGAAAAATGAAAGGAAGGAGAGAGAAAAAGAAAAGAGAAAAAAGAAATAGAGAAAGGAAGGAAGAAAGAGAGAAAAAAAGAAAGCAGGAGTAAAAAGAGAAAGATGAGAGCAAAGAAAAGGAAAGAAGGGGAGGAAGGAGAGAAAAAGGAAAAGAAAGAAGACAAGGACCCAGCAAGCCCATCCACCATTAGAAAGTTAAGGCGCTGGGATCAAAGTTAGACTGACAAGTGGCTGTCAGTACCCAGGGATCCAACCCACACAGACGCACACAGTCTGGCCCAGATGGTGGGAGGCTTCTGTCTCCGTGATATTTTGGAGGGGTTCACGCATAGCTCTGCATATATGTGTTTTTAAACAGCATCTCGGACGTCGTTTCTTTTCCTCCCGTTTCCCTAAAAAAAGCCCAACAAACCCCCGCCTGCCGCTTCCCCTCAGATGGACCCAGTAGGAGTGTTAAGAGGCCCTCTCTCTTCCTTGATTCTCTGCAGATGCTAAAATAGATATATTTCTACGTCTATATGTCCAATAGCATCAGCTAGTGGCTGAAGTTAGAATAGTTGCCTTAAATCGAGCTCCCGAGACAATACCTTTGGAAAGGCTTGTCTTACATTAAAATATTACAAATCCTTTGCCGGCTTCCTCAGGAGGTTCAGATCTACTGTAATCAAAATGAATTAGTCATTTGATTAAGTGGTTTTTATGCATAAAGAACAGGTTAGGGGCTATCGTACAAAGACTGTTCCATTTTCTCTCTCCTTTTTGTTTGGTTTTGCTATTTCCTCCTAACTATCAAGAGCTTGGCCAGGCATCTCCGACATTCCTGTTTGCTCATCCCTGTTGGCCCACCACGCTCAGCACATCAAAGGGCCTGTTACATTCAAACACATCTGAATTTGGGTTTTGTTCTTCCTTTTTTTCCTGGCGGATCTTCAGAGGGGGAGCGGGGAGGGTGGTGATCTGGGAGGGCAGCCGACCTAATCTATATATTGACATGGAGCTGTTCAGTTCTGGGCTCCCAGCCTGTATCTGCCAGTGCCCTGTTCTAAGCTGGGGCTTTCCCTGAGAGCACGGCAGCTGCTTAAAATAAAGAGGAGGGAAGCTGGGGCAATGGCCAGTCACCAGATGCTCATGTTTAGGAAGCCTGGATGACAGAATCCCAAGGTCTTTGAGCAGGAAGGACCATCAAGTCCTTACTCAGCACAGACTCCCCGCTGAAACATCCCAGGCCAGGGGTCACCCACCTTCTGCCCAATGCCCTTCTGTTACAGGGAGCCCACTATTAATCGATCATAGGTCCATAAGGTCACAGAAACAGAGCTGCAATGGACCTCAGGGCAATCAACCAAAAGCATTTATGAAGTTCCTACTGTGTGTGGGAGGTGGGAAGCGCAGTGGATAGGGGAAGCCTCTGGCACAGACTGGTTCTATGACCCTGGGCAAATCATTTAAATGCTAATAAACTAGAATTTATTAAGAACCTACTACGTGCCAATCACTGTGCTGAGCACTGAGAAACACAAAGACAGCAGCAGTGATCCCCACTAATCAAGGGAATCCCCTAAATCATTCATTCCAATGCAGCCCCTCCTGCGTTTGAAGGGACTGCTAGTACTGGTACTACGAGTCAGTCAATAAACATTTATTAAGTGCCTACTGTGTACTCTGCTAAGCACTAGAGATACAAAAATAGAACAGTCCTTGCCCTCAAGAAGCTTATATTCTATCTTGGGAGATGGCACATACACATAGAAATATGTCGTTCTTCAGTCATGTTTGACTCTTCATGACTTTCTTGTCAGATATACTGGAATGGTTTGCCATTTCTTTCTCCAGCCCATTTTACAGATGAGGAAACTGAGGCAAACAGGGTGAAGTGACTTGCCCAGGGTCACACAACTAGTAAGTGTTAAGTGTCCGAGGTCAGTTTTGAACTCAGGTCCTCCTTACTCCAGGTCTAGTGTTCTTTCTACTGCCCTTGAAAGACTTTAAATACAGATGTGTTTCCAGTTTTCATCTATAGAGAGAATTCCTTATACAGATAAAGATTTGAGTCAAAATAATCATGAATAATAATAATAATGTACCAAGCATTGAGTAAGAAATGGGGACAAGACCTGTGATTTATACAGAACTCCCTCGACCAAGGCAAGTCGGCACATTCCTTATAATTTACTATAGTAATAAGTTGCCTGGAGCCATGATGTCAGTTACAAATAGAAATAGATCCCTCTGGGATACATATTGACTTAGAAAACCATAAATTAGCATTATCCATGTCATACTGTGAGCAAATAGGTGGCACAGGAGATAGAGCACCAGGTCTAAAGTCCAGAAGACTCATCTTCCTGAGTTCAAATCTGGCCTCAGACACTTCCTAGCTGTGTGACCCTGGACAAGTCACTTCACTTTGTTTGCCTCAGTTTCCTCATCTGTAAAATGAACTGGAGAAGGAAATAGCAAACCACTCCAGTATCTTTACCGGGTCAGACACAACTGAACAAGAGAAGAGAGTAAGCTCCTTGGGGACAGGAAGTTTTTTGGTTTTGTATTGGAATTCCAGCCCCTAGCATAGTGCCTGGCATTTAATAGGTGCTTAATAACTGCTTCTTGTATGTTGATTGAGTGGGCCACAGGATTTTGTAGTGGCCAGTGTTAAGAGCTGGAGCAAGAAGACTGGATTTGAATCCCACTTCATACCCTTTCTAGCTGTGTGACCCTGGACTAGTCATTTTAACACTCTCCTCAGTTAAACAAGGAATTTGGAATCAAGGGTCTCTAAGGCCCCTTCTGGCCCTAAATCTAGCATCCCACGACGGAATGAATGACTGAGAGCCAGACTCCTCTGCACCCCTGGCCCTGGTCACACTCCTACTCACAGACGGCAACCTAATAATAACTAAAATTTCTATGTCATGTTAAAGCTTGCAAAGCTCTATCTGTTCTATCATTTTCAGTCGTTCCCAACTCCACATGACCCCATTTTATGGTTTACCTAGAAAAGATACTGGAGTGGTTCGCCATTTCCTTCTCCAGCTCATTTTACAGATGGGTAAACTGAGGCAAACAGTGACTTGCCCAAGGTCACACAGCTAAGTGTCTGAAGCTGGATTTGAATTCAGGAAGATGAGTCTTCCTGACTTCAGGTCCAACATTCTGTGCACTATAGCACCATCTAGCGTCCTATCAACTGCACGACCTTGCTGGCCCTACAAAGCTCTTACATATACATTATGTCATCTGAGCCTTGTAATGAAGTCAGCACTATCAGTATGATTATCTTCATTTTACAGAAGAGGAAACTGAGTCTCAGAGAAGTTGGCTGACTTGGCAATGATCACACAGCTAGTAACTACCAGAGGCAGAATTCAAACCCAGTCCCTCCTGAAGCCAAGTCCACTGCCATCAGCACCTAGAGGAGGAAGTGAGAATGGTTCCATGCAGACAGATTTTTTAAATCCGAAGGAGGTGAGGAAGGGATAAAGGCATCATCCTTGTTCATAGAAGATGCCCCATTTATTCCAGTGCTGGAGATTAGAGGCTGCAGGATTCTGGGAAATTCAGAGAGAATTTGATCTAGTCCCCCAGGCTAATAGGGCCATGCCCAGCATCACATCACATCATCTCTCCCTGGCAATGCTGGTCCAGGTTTCTCAGGATGAGAAGCGAGGCCATAACTGTCCTTGACTGCCATCCTGGGAGAAGATTTGCAATGGAAAGGGCTTTATTAACTAATCCTGGGCACAGTGCACACCTCACCATTTGTAACAGAGAGAGCCTGACAGAAAAACAGGGAGACGGAGCCAGGGGGCTGAGTTCAGATCCTGCCCCTGGGGCAGCTGCATAGCATGGTGGGCAGTCAGCTCTCACACTAGCTTTGTAATCCTGGGCAAGTCACTTACAGTGCTGGCTGCCTCAGTTTCCTAATCTACAAAACAGAGTTCACAAGCATCTACCTCCCAGGGTCATTGTGACGATCAAATGAGATCATATTTGTAAACCTTAAAGCACTGTACAAGTGCTAGCTCTAGTTATTACTACCGCTATTAGCTGTGTGACCTTAGACACATGATGAGCCTCTCTGAGCTTCTGTTTTACCCTCTGTAAAATGGGGATAATAAATCCTATAGTACCTATGTAAGAGGGCTCATGGGATCATAGATCTGGAGCCAACTTGGATCCCAACCTCCTCATTTTACAGATGGGGAAACTGAGGCCCTCAGAGATGAAGTGACTGCCCAGGGTCACACAGCAAGGACCACAAGACCACAGATTTATTTCTGGAAGGAACCTCAGAGGCCATTGAGTCCAACATCCCCATTTTACAGATGGGGAAAGAAAGGTAAAATAATGTGTCCAAGATCGCATGGCTAGTGAGTATCTTATAAGGCTCACATGAGATTACATATGTAAAGCCTTTGGCAGACCTTACAGTGCCATAGACATATCAGCTATAATCATCTCATTCAGTCATGTACCTCTGGCCCTATAAGGCACATAGTACAAGAACTATTACCCCCACTGTCCATATGAAGAAACTGGGGCAGACAGCACTTTAAGTGACTTACCCAGGGTCACACAGGAAGTAAACATCTGATGTTGGATTTGAACTCAGTACATATTTGATCATTTGATGAGGAAGAAAGCACTGAGGACAGGAAAAGCTTCCCTGCTGGGGGCGACCCATGAGCTGAGCTTTATAGTAAGCTTGGGATTCTAAGAAGCAGAGGAGAGGAGGGGGTACCTTCCAGGCGTCCCAGAAAAACCTGTTCAAAGACAGCAGAAAGAGAGGCAGTATTTGAAAAACGAGCAAGCTAGCCAATCTGGGCAGGGAATTATATACAACAAGCCTAGAAAGGCAGGTGGAAAGCCAAACTGTACAGGATTTTAATGCCAAGCCAAGGAGTCTATATATGACCCTAAAGGCAGTAGGGAGCTAGTGAGGATTCTTGACCAAGCTCTATTTATGGACCACTTATAATGTACCCTTGGCCCTGAGCTAGGTGCTTTTGGAGAAAAGAGCAAGAGGAAAGGCGTAAAGTCTCCCCAGGGCCATCGTCACTTCTATATTTGCTGAAGAGTTGACTCCAGATATTATAAAGTGAGCCTGTGTTCGGTGGTTGTTGTTTTTTTCCTCTCTGGCTTTCAATTTACGTTGGTAGGAACAGCGACTGACATTTAGCTGATGCCTTAAATAACACTCCTGGACAAAAGAGTTGAGAACACCTTTGATTCACCAGCATGCCTGCTCCATACATTTTAAGCCTGCATAATGTGACAGAGCCCTCTCCTCTGTTCCTCTAAATAACTCTTCCCCACCCCCACCCCCAACAAAAACTCCTGGAAAGGAAATTCAGTACGGGTAGCTGAGGGCTCCGTGGACTTAACCCCAAAGAGGATTGGGGGAAGAAATTAGTTTGCAAGCTCGCTGAAAAATCTAGGAACTCAGCAATGTGGGGGGGGGGGGGAGGGGGAGAGAATAAATAACGGAAGGTGCCCTGGGAAGTAAATTACAATCATCACTGTGTACATTTTAGAGCAGAGACTTAAAACAGCTCACAGCCCAACTCTTTGTATGTTCAGAAATAATGAGAATTCTCTGGGAATGGGGCCTCCTTCTTGAGTGGAAACTGGCTCTCCATGGAGGCCCATTGGAATGGGCTGGAATGTAAAGCAGGAAAGAAATGGGCTTGACTCCCATAAAAATCACGTCACTGTTAATATTAAGTAAGACTTTGGGGTACTGAGTTATTCCATCACTGTTGGGTCCAACAGGGGCAGGCACTGAGATTCTCCCAAGGGAGACACCAGAATCTCTTCAGTTGGATTCGGTTGAACCTGTAATTATTAAGTGACTACTGTGTGCTGGGAACTTATTATTTCAGAGGCAACGGGCAGGCGTGGGGACCCTGTGGCCTCGAGGCCTCACGTGGTCCTCTAGGTCCTCAAGGATGGCCCTTTGACTAAATCAAAACTTCACGGAACAAATCCCCTTAATAAAAGAATTTGTTCTGTAAAACGTGGACTCCCTCAAAAGGCCACATCCAAGGACTTAGAAAACTACTTGTGGCCTCCAGACCCACCCCTGGTAGGGCAGAGAGAAGGAGGCTTGAAGATGAGGATGACAATAAGTAGTATTTATACAAGGTAAGCACTTTACAAATTTCATCTCATTCAGTCCTCAAAAGTACCCAGAGAAGGAGGTGGATCTTATTATCATTACCATTTTACACATGAGGAAACTGAGGCAGGGCTCAAATGATTTGCCCAGAATCATATAATAAATGTCCAAGACTGGATTTGAACTCAGGTCTTCCTGACTCCAAATTAAGTACTCCATTCGCTGGCTACCTAACTTCCCAGGAAGAACTGAGTTCAAACCCTGATGCTTGTAGGCTGTGTGACCCTGGATAGGTCACTGAATCTCTCAATGCTCACAGCGACTCTGACACTTTATACAAGTCACAGGCCAAGTGGCAGCTAGCTATGCTAGAGGGCGGGTAGGAAATCACAAATCCGTTTTTAAAATATGCTTTAGGCACCAGAGTTACAAAGTTAAAAAAAAAAACAGCCTCTAAAGAGTTTACATTCAAAGCAGGGGATATAATGTATCCACAGAAGTAAGTACAAAGTGATTCCTGGGAGAGTGAATGGAAAGTGGGAGAGAAAGAAGGGACAGGCCGACAACCTGCAAAGGGCTTCTGGAGGAGGTGCCCCTGGAGCCTGGAGGAGAGCTGAGGGGGAACGCATTCCAGCCACAATAGTACCAACGGTAGCTGGCATTTCCAGAGCTCTGTAGATATAATAGCTCATCCTTGAACTGACCCAAGAAGCTTTGTTTCTGTTCTTGAGTCACTTTTCAGTCGTATATGACTCTTTGCGACCTCATTTGGGGTTTTCTTGGAAGAGATATTGGAGTGGTTTGCCATTTCCTTCTCCAGTTCATTTTACAGATGAGGAAACTGAGGCAAACCAGGTTAAGTGACTTTTGTGACCACATTTGGGGTTTTTTCTTGGCAAAGATACTGGAGTAGTTGGCCATTAACTTCTCCAGCTCACTTGACAGATGAAGAAACTGAGGCAGATAGGATGAAATGATTCACCCAGGGTCACACAACATCTGAGGTCAAATTTGAACTCAGGCGGGCACTCTATCCACTGTGCCACCTAGCTTCCCCAACATAGAATGATGGAAATCTGTACTTACAGTCAGCCAGGGATGCAGTCAGAATTTTACAAGTAAAATATTAAATGAGAACACATATGAGCATTAATTCACATTAGTCCCCATCTTCCAGATGAGGAAACTGAGGTAAACATGGTGAAGTGACTTGCCCAGGATCACACAGCTAATATATGTCTGAGGTTGGATTTGAACTCAGTTCTTCTTGACTCCAGGCTTGTACTCTACCCACTGCACTGCCTAGTTGCCCAGAGACCTAGGGAGATAATGGGATAAATGAATCATTAGAATATAATCAGTAGAGGAAAGTGACTCCCATTAAGAAGGGATCAGGAAATGCAAATACGGATGACTCCCACCAGCTGTGACCCTACCTTCTCTTGGGCTTATCTCTATTGCTTCCTGTGTCTCTCTGTCCTTCTGTCCTGTGTCCTTTTGCTTCCTTGGCACCAGAGTCATCACTATTATTTCTAGTACCTGGGTTAAACAATACAAAAAAGTTCCCTCAAATCAACTTTATAAGACATTGCATTGTGTGTGTGTGTGTGTGTGTGTGTGTGTGATTAGAAGACACTTTGGACCTTGAGACATAAGGCCCCATCAAGGAAGAAACCTCAGGGATGGATGGATGGATGGATGGATGGATGAATGAATGAATGAATGAATGAATGAAAAAGCATTTAAGTGCTTACTTAAATGGTACTAAATCATTTCAGCCCTTCAGTTTTCCAATCTGTCTCTTCTCCCCTCATCTGTCAAAAGGGGGTGATGATGATACTTGCCCTGCCTAGCTCAAAGGGATGTTATGAGGATGGCCTTTTGGAAACCTTAAAACACCCAAGAAATCTAAATTATTATTATTATTACCATCCCCATTTGCAGAAATTGAAACCTAGAGAGTTTAAGTGACTTGTTTAAGTTACTTATTAAGTAGCACAGGCCTCCCAACTCTAGGTTCAGAGGTCAGTCTGCTAAAGCACATTAACTCCTGAGAACATGGACACTCCCTAGTTTAAAAGGAGAGCAGGGAGAGGGGAGGGAGGCTGACCTGCCATTTCATCCATATGAGACCTGAGTGCAAATTCTGACTCTGCCACTTACTAAACTGCTTGATCATGGTCAAGCTCTCCAAGCTTTCGTTTGCTTATCTATAAAATGAGGTTTTTCCCTCAGAGGTTGCTCTCAGCTCCAGATCCCATAGATTATGATTATACTATGGTCCCTTGACCTTAGAGCATGGTATAAACAGCAGTTGTATTAGCCAGGAGCCCAGCTGGCTACAGATATTCATATCAGGCAGTCAAAAAGCATTTATTAAGCACCTGCTGAGAAACAGGCACTGTGCTCAGTGCTGTGAATATACAAAGAATGAAAAAGTTGCTGCCCTCAAGGACCTTACATCCTAAAGAGAGAGAAAACAAGGACATGTCTAAGTAGGTACAGAGTCAGTCAATCAATCAATAAACATTTATTCAGCACCTACTATTTGCCAGTTGCTGCAGATCTGGGGATATAAAAGGGGAGGAGACAGTCCCTGCCCTCAAGGAGCTTACAATCTAATTGGGGAGACAAGATGCAAACAAATATGTACAAAGCAAGTTATGTACAGGATAAAAAGGAAATCAATAAACACTTATTAAGCACCTACTGTGTGCCCAGCACTGTGTTAAACACTGGAGATACAAAAAAAAAAAAGACAAAAGACAGTCCCTGCCTTCAAGGAGCTTACAATCGAATGGAGGAGAAAGCATGCAGACAAAGCTAGGTACCGGATAAATAGGAAATCAGTAAGAGGGTTTAGGGAAGGTTTCCTGTAAGAGCTGGGATTTTAGTTGGGATTTAAAAGCAGCCAGGGAGGTCAGTAGGTGGAGATGAGGAGGGAGAGCATTCCAGGCATGGGGACAACCAGAGTGAATGCCCAGAACTGAGAGACAGGGTGACTTGTTGGTCCCTGGACCAAAGAGTATGTGTTGGGGAGTGAGGTGTGAAAAGACTGGGAAGGTGGGAGGGGGCAAGTTATGAAGGGCCTTGAATGCCAAACAGAGCACGAAGTTGCTAAATATATTCATGGGAGGGGACCAGCAGGAAAGGCTCCATGCAGGAGTATATTTGAGCTGAATTTTGAAGGAAGAGGTTTCTATGACATGCTTAGCACAGTGCCCGGGATGCAGTAGGCACTTACTGAATGTTGACTGATGGATTCCTTCACTCCTGCAGAGGTGATATGAACCCCTGCCCTGTTCTCTCTTCCTCAGCCCTTCTGAGACCACAAGCAGCATTTCCTCCTCAATGGCAGGTTGCAGATGGGGGGAGCAGACATCCTCTCTGGGAGAGGCCAGCCTCTGTCCTAAGAAGGCAAACATTTCCCCACCCACTAGTGCCAATAAAGCTTCTTTGCAGTGATGAGCGGAGGCAGAATGGCTATGCTGGTCAGTTCACCTCAGGGAAAGGCACTTCGGGAGGCCAGGCTGCCGTGCCCCAAGGCCACCTCCCCAGCAGTTCCCATGATACCCCAAGGGAGTTCAGTGTCACTTGTCATAGACACACCCTGTAGATATTCAGAAACAGGAGGACACCTCCAACCTTATGTTCCTTATGTTCTGGTCTCTGATCATACTCCCCCCGACCTGGTGGCCCAGCTGAGGAATCCTTAGGCTCCTGCTGCTCCCAAGTAATTACTGATTTTAGGACCATCATCATCATCCCCTCTGAAAGGCAACATAGTATAGAGAATAGAGGGCTGGCCTTGGAGTCAGGATGACCTAAGTTCCAATCCCACTAGCTGCATGACTTTCCGTCGGTACCTTAACCCCTCGGTACCCCTCTAATACTGTTGAAGAGAAGGTGCTGATCTGCTTTGGTGGAGGGAGTTTCCTTACCTGGGAGTTCCGCTATAATAATTAAATCACAGGACCATGCTCTATTTCTGTCCTATCGATCCTCATTACTGGGAGGATCCCTACCTGTGCCCTGCCTTCAGTTCCTTCCCAGAGACTCCTTGCCTGAATTGAGTAGTTGTGAAATCCCTACCCCAGTCCCATGCCCAGCTTGCCATGGCCACTCTGGGAACCTGCTCCAGGCCATCAACATCTCCAACATGACTGATCCACAGCCCAGACATCACAGGGAGCCAGAGGAGCCTGACAGCCCTCCCAGTGCTGGGGTCAAATGGGGAGAGTCCTGTACCAGAATTCATGAAGAAGACCCAGGTCCAAACCCTTTCTCCGTTACTGACTCCTGGTGTGACCATGGATAAGTCATTGTACATCTCTGAGCCTCAATTTTTTCTTAGTGGATACTAAGGTGGGACTATAGGCTGCTTCTAGATCCCAAATCCAAAGGACCTTTTGGTCTCTTTGACCAAAGTCAGAATCCTAGAACCTCCAAGGAAGCAGGAACCTCCAAAGACAGTTAGCACAGCCTGTACCTGTACAAAAATCCTTCCAACAGTGTCCCCAGCAGCAACTCATCCAGGATCTGCTCACATACTTCTAGTGACAGGGTGTCACCACCCCCGCATTCCACTTTGGAACAGCTCTCCTGGCTAGGGAGCCTTTCTTGCCATCAGACACAGTATTGTAGACAGAATACTGGACCTGGAGTCAGGACCTGCTTGGCTCTGCCCTTTGCAAGCTGTGGGACTTCCTCTTATGGGCCTCTGTTCATCTGTTAAATGAGGGCAATAACAGCCCTAGCTACCAAACAGGGTCATTGGGGGCAAAAAAAGTTCATAAACCTAAAGCATTTCAGAAAAGTCCCAGGATCATTTCAGATTTAGATCTGAAAGAGACCAAGTCCAGACCTCTCATTTTACAGATGAGGAAACAGATCCAGAGACATCTAGTCAGTCAACCAGTCAACACACATTTATGTAAGCACCTGCTATGCGCCAAGCATTTTGCTAAGCACTGGGGAGACAGAGGAAGGCCAAAAACAATTTCTGCTCTCTAGAGGTTTAAGAGGGAGGACATCGTGCAAGCAAGCCAAGACAGACAGAGGAGAAATTGGAGGTTTATCTTACGATCCCCAATCACCTAGCACGCTTGTGAGGATCAGAGCACTTTGCAAACCTTTAGATGCTATGGAATGTAAGTTACTGTTGTACTATGAAAGTCACTTCATTATTCTCATTATTGTTACGTTAACAAGTTATTGTTCTTCACCTATAGATTTCCCATGCTAGTCTGTACGCAGAGTCAAGGCGGATGAAGCGTCTGCTTCCCCTCGTCCACCAAACCTATAATTTTGTCAGGGCAGGCTATTGGGTTTGTCAGGCCCAGTCTGGATTTTATGAACTGGCTTTGATAATGGCTCATTATATTATTTCTCTTCTAAGTGTTTGCCCATCAATTGCATCTTATTTGTCCTAATATTTTACTCAGGATTGAAATGAAGCTAACTGGCCAGTAATTTCGTGGGTCTCCCTTTTAAAGATCAGCACAGCCCTGTTACAGAAAAGCTTTCCTATGCCATCTTAGGAGAGACACCAGACATCTCTGCCCCAGGCCCTAGGGGTCCAGGAAGACTCCGGAAGGCTTCCAGAAGGGATAAGGAATGAATGACCTGCTCAATAAAGCTGGGCTGGGACACTGGGGCAAACCCAAGGTAGTTTACCAGGTCCCAAGAACTGAGTTCAAATCCCAGCCCTGAAATTTGCTATTTGGGTAAGGCAACCAAGCAATAAACCTTTATTAAGTGCCTATTATGTTCCTGGCACTGTGCCAAGCACTGGGTATGCAAAGAAAGGCAAAAAGACAATCCCTGCCCTCAAGGGGTTTATAATCTAATCTAGGTCTGTGGTCTTGTCAATTTTATGTGTGACCTTGGCTAACTCACTTAACTTCAGAAAGTTTATTTGTAGCCTTAATGCAAAAATCCTGACCATTCTCTGCTCTGGTTAGACCACATGTGGAATAATCTTGTTCAGTCCTGGGCACCATACTTTAGGAATGCCATTGATAAGCTTTATGGCATCCAGAGGAGAGCAGTCAAGCTGGTCGAGCAATTATTATGCACTTACTATGTACGAGGGCACTGTGCTAAGCGCTTTACAATCATTGTCTTATTTGATCCTTACAACAATACTGGGAGATGGGTGCTGTCATTATCCCCATCTTACAGATGGGGAAACTGAGGCAGACTGAGATGCCTTGCTCAGGAACACACAGCTAGTAAGTGTCTGAGGCCAGATGTGAACTCAGGCCTCCCTGACTCCAGACACTGAGCTGCCTCATGCTCCATGCTCGTCCCCAGGTCCCCTGGCAGCACACAATGAAATAACCCTTGGCCCATAAATATGAGACTTTGATCCTACAACCTCTGGCAGCCTCAGATTTGTCATCTGTAAAATGAGAGTTTGATTAGTTTGTGAATCCACTACTAGCCTCATTATTCCATCTAAAAAGCTGGGGTGAGTGTGCCACTTCTCCCGTCTCTCTGAGATTGGCCATGCCCAGAGAGCTTGGAGTGGGGGGTGCATCTTACTAATGTGTCCTCCCATTGAGTCCCAGGTCAGTCAGTCTTCCAGAATGGGGCTAAGCACAAGGAGCTACAAAGAAAGGCCAAAGACAGTCCCTGATCTCAAGGAGCTCACAGTGGGATGGGGGAGACAACATGAAAACAACTACATACAAATATTGGGTTCCATTGGGAGCCATCTCCAAGGGAAGGCGTTAGTGGTGGTGGGATCAGGAAAGGCTTCCTCCAGCAGGTAGGGTTTAGGCTGAGACTTGGCAGAGGCCAGGAAGTAGAGATGAGGAGGAAGAGCATTCCAGGCAAGGGACAGTCAGGAGATGGAGTGTCCTGTAGGAGGATCAGCCAGGAAGCTGGTGACACTGGATTGAAGAGTAAGGGAAGGGAAGAAAGGTGTCAGAGGACCAGAAAGGAGCCAGGTTGTAAATGGCTTTCAGAGCCGAATGGACGATTTTATATTTGATACCAGAAGTAATAGGGAGCCATTGGAGTTTATTGAGTGGAGGAGTGTGGAGTGACATGATCAGACCTGTACTTTAGGAACTCTGAAAGCTGAATGAGAGATGGATTGGAGTGAGGAAGGACTGAAGGCAGACAGACCCCTGCTCCAGCAGGCCAGTGCAATACTCCATGCATGAGGTGAAGAGGGTCTGCACCAGGGTACGGGCAGTGTCAGAGGAGAAAAGGGAGCATATTCAAAATATACTTGGAAGGTAGAATTGACAAAACTTGAAAACAGATTGGAGAGGAACCTCTGAGAAGCCCTATAGTCCAAAACACACTCATTTTATAGATGAGGAAACCAGGAAAATGAAGCAGTTTGCCTCAGGTCATATAAGAGTGAGAATTGTAAACCAAGCTAATAAATCAGGAAGTATTCATTAAGCACATACTGTATACCAAGCACTGTGCTGGTCATCCTGTGAGCTCCCCAGCAATCAGTTCTCCAAATGCCATCCTGTGAGTTCATCAAGAGTGCTTCTCCTGAGCCACTGGGGCCAAGAAGGAAAGGGTGAATAAATGCACAGATTCTCCACTCTAAACAAAAACAAGAGGATTCAAAAATTGTAAAGCCTTATCAAACCTCCACTTAACATCCTCCAGGGTCTCCATGCCCTGGCCTGACCCACCCTTGGCAACCCGGCATAGGAGCCCTGCAACAAGAGAGTTTGCAGGATTGAACGGGGAAGGAATCACAGTGACCCAAACAATTATAGCATTGGAGCACAATGCAGCATCAGTCCTATAATTCACATACCCATGAATGGATGCCATCCTTTATTACCACGGCATGTAATTATCCTGCATTGATACTTGTACAGGCTGGGTGCTGGGCTGGGCTCTTTCCCCTTGCCATGACAGAGCTGGATTTTTCCTCTCCAGTCATCCCAGAATCAGGGCAGGGCCCTCGGCAGTCCCCCACAAGCCAGGCCTGGGACCCGAACACCTGAGCTGCTCTCATGTTGGGCTGACCTCCCTGACCCTGGACCCTTCTTGGCATTTTTTCGAGAAACACAACACAATAGGCAGCATTTTCTTGAACTTATTAAAAAATCCAGACTTGTAAATTAATTTGTTCGGTGTTGTACAATGGCGGTGCAGATGGACTCATTAGCATGCACACAACAAATAATTATAGATGAATTTTTAGCTGGCCTGCCTAATGGGCTTGCTGGGTTAATTATGTCAATGTATAATTACATCAGCCGTGGGAGACATAATGGTACACCCTGCTGAGCAGACACTAGCTAATGATGGTGTAATGCTGACAGAGGAAAGACAGACTGTTTGAATGCACCTGCTTACCTCGGCATAAACTGCTATTGTCTCCTTCTTCCTTTGCCTAAATAAACAGGCATTATTAGGAGGAGGTGGTGATGGGGATGATGGAGGGAGGGAGAGGGAAGAGGTCTGCTTGGTGAGGCCAAGGGGCAGCCAAGGAGCTCTCTCCCAGTGCTTCTGGTGGGAAGGGGTTGTGTGGTCCCCAGATTCTCAGCAGGGGCAGGGTGAGGATGCCACTCTGGGGTTAATGCACGATTCAGAAATGTCCACTTGGGAGGGCATATTCTTCATGGGGATGGGAAACGGAAATGAAGCAATGTGGGGTAGGGAAAAACAGTAATTGAATTGGGAGTGTTGAGACTGGCCATGAGCTCTCTGAAGGAGCCACTTCTCCTCTGTGGGAGCATGTCGCCCCCTGTGACATGAGGGATAGTCTCTAAAGACACTCCTAGCTCTGGCATTCAGTGCTCTAAAGCCCCTCTCACTGCTGGCCTTTTTGATATAAATGTTCCTCTCAACTCTGATTTTCTATGATCTGAGATCCCTCTTAGTCCTGTGTTCTAGATATATTAAGAACCCTCCCAGGTCAGACATTCCATATTCTAGACTCCTCCCAGTTCTTATATTCCATTTTCTATGGTCCCAGCAGCTCTGACATTCCATGTTCTCAGGTCCTTCACGCCTCTATGTTCTGGGCAAGTAGGCCTTGTCCACGAAGGGCTGGCTAGCTTTATCTCCCTCTCAGGATTCTAAGTATACTCCTGAGATGTTGGGGGAGGGGGGGGTTGTTCTATTGCTATTGGCTCAATCCTCCATTTCTGTGGATTCACACCAGGATCAATTGTCAGGTGCAGTTAATGACTGTCCTCTATCATTGAAGGACCCAGTGGTTAGCACTCCAGGATCATTTAATCAATTACTTTTTATAGAATGGAAATTTATTGAGAAGATACAGTAAGAACAAAAGTACAAACACAGTCCCCCAAGGCCAGAAGAGAGTGGGGCACACTTTCTTCAACACCTTGGTCTTTGGGGGAAATGAGCTCCAATTTAAAGTGGTTACTATGAAGGATTTACCCTACCAAGTTTATTTTGGAATGTCATCTAACTGCTGGCCAAGCCACTCCCTTGCTGCTAGACTTAGGCTGTCTGCTTGGCTATCTGCTGTTACTGAGCTGGGGTCTTTTCCTTGGGGCTTCATTTCAGTCTGGAGAGGAAGAGTAAGGCCATTGATATTCTCCCCACCTAGAGGCTTACAGCAGTTTTTGCCTCACTCACCACCATGAAAAAGAGAGACCAGCATACTTTTGTACACACACTTATTTCTGGCTCAGCTGCCAATTAACAGGCTCCTCCTCAACTCATAGTAAGTAGACAGGAACCAGTTACAGAAGCTTGTGCATGCCCTCCATTAAACATACCTAGAAAAGGCTCACCAAGCATCTATGTGGGGACGGCATCAGTCCGAGAATTCTGTTCTTGCTCTAGAGGACTGGCTTTCATTGATAAGTCTCCCATTCTGTATGTAATCCTTTATAGTTTGAAAAGTACTTTCTTCACATGAACCCTGTCCTGGGAGATAATAACATTCTTAATGAGGCTATCAATTAATAATACTATTAAATACTATTTTAATAAATTAATTAATAATTCTATCATTTAATAATGGTAGTATCAAACACCATTGATTGTGGATTAATTAATAAGATTATTAATTAATATTGGTATTATTAAATAGGATTTAATTAAAACTATTGCTAATAACACATCTAGAGAGTACTTTTTAAGGTGCATGTAGTGCTTTTTTTTGCAACAGCCTGTGAAGGAAGTAGCACACATTTTGTTGTCACCATTTTACAGATGAGGAAAGTAAGGCTTTGAGAGCTGAAAGTCTCTTGGATGAGAGAGAGCCACCCAAGGTCACAGCGTTCAGGGGCAGAGTTCACACCTAAACATTGAGGCTCCTAAGTCCAGTATTCCTAACACATCAGGTTGCCTTTTGAGGACAGAGGTTTATTATTCCCATATTACTAAGGAAAATTGAAACTTGGTTATTCTTGTCACACCACTAGTAAGAAGCAGAGCCTGGATCTGACCCCAATTCCCCATTAAGCCGGATTGGCTGCCTCTCCATGTTGGAGCTATGGAAGTAGGGTTTAAGGGTGGAAATTGGGCAAACTGCTCACCAGATTGCTTTCTCCCCAGACCCTGTACCTGTGTTTGAGGCAGCAAGAAGCTTAGAAGACAGATTGCAGCAGTTACAAGCTTTTGACCCCAGCAGCCAACCCCTGAAAGATCTCCACGTCCAGTGGAAGAAACACCCAGAGATTCTCAAGACCAAAGGTACCATCACTTTCTGCCTAAAGTTTTCCCCGAGAAAGATAATCTGGGAGTTTTGGTGGATTATAGGCTTACAACTGGCTAGTTTGGAAACCCAAAGCTAGTGCTTTCTTGGACTGCACTGGACTGGTCCAGGCTTCCTCTGCCCTGATCAGAGAATCTGTAGTATTATGTTCCAGTCGGGGCACAATAGTTTAAGAAAAACATTGGTAAAACAAGGAGTATCCAAAGGAGAACCAGGATGGTGAAGGTGCTAGAGCTGACATCATATGAAGACTGGGTTAAGTAACTGGGGGTATTAACTTAGGAAGAGAAAACTGAGGGGGACAAGACAAGTGTCTGAAGGGCTCGTATGGAAGAGAGATCAGACTTGTTCTGCTTGGCCCCGCAAGGCAGACCCAAATGTTGCAGAGTCAAATTTGAGTTTAATGTCAGGAAAAAAATGGATTGAGCTGCCCCAAGAAGTGGTGAGTCTTTGAGAAGGGCCTGGATGACCATTGTCAAGTCTGTTATAGTGGAGATAGATGTCTTTTGTGCATGGGATGGACTGATAGATGGCTCTTGAGAGCTCTTCCCACTCTCACATTCTATCTGAGATATATGATTCCACATTTCCCCAGTTCCCCCAACATCCCCAATCCCCAGGCAATTGCATCCAAGCTAAGGAGACTCAAGGTATCTCACTTTACATAGTGGGAAAGCTGAAAGGATGGGGAGCTTAAATTTCAAGAAGCATTTATTGGGGTGGCTAGGTGGCGCAGTGAATAGAGCACCAGCTCTGGAGTCAGGAGGACCTGAGTTCAAATTCGGACTCAGACACTTAACACAAAATTAGCCGTGTGACCTTGGGCAAGCCACTTAACCCCAATTGCCCTACCTTCCCCCCTCCAAAAAGAAAAAAAAGAAGCAGCATTTATTAAGTGCTTGCTATGTTTTTGGCACTGTGTTCTATACTCTGATATAATTAAAAAGAATGAAATGGTCCCTGTAATCAGTCCCAAAAGGAGTGGACCAGAGCAGGGGAGGAGTAAATTTGCATGCAATCAGTCCATCGAGATTTATTAAGTACCTACTGTGTGCAAAGCCCTGGGGATGAAGAGACAAAAATGAAACAGTCTCTGTCATCAAGGAGCTTACGCTCTGACTGGGAGAAACAGATGTAGAGTAGACCCTCTGAGCTTTCGATCTACATTCTTATGTCTTTTATTGTTCAGTCATTTCAGCCCTGCTCTCCATGACCCTGTTTGGGGTTCCTCAGCAAAGATACTGGGGCAGTTTGCCATCTCCTTCTCTAGCTCATTCGACGGATGAGGAAACTGAGGCAAACAAGGTGAAGTGTCTTACCCAGGGTCTCACAGCTAGAGTCTGATATCAGATCTTCCAGACTCCAGACCCAGTACTTTGTTCACTACAGGAGCCACCTAGCTGCCCCATTCTCATGTCAAAGTTACCCCAGAAGTGAGGTGAGAAATACTATTCCTCCAATGAGCCCTGATCTCACCACCATGGGTATTCCTTGCATTGTGTTAGCTCCTAACCCCTTTCCCCTTAGTCTGTCTCCAGGAGCTTCTTGTCCGAAGTCATCCCCCTATGTCTGGTGGAGTCTTTTCAGGCTCTACTGTGTCGGTCACTGCATCATAGGATCATATCTAGAGCTGAGAGGGAAGTTGGTGAGTGAGTCCAACCCCCTTATTTTACAGATGAAGAGACTGAGGCCCATACTATTCATAAGATCCTCAATCTGAAGCTAAAAAAAAAGACCTTTGAGGTCATCTCCATCATTTACCATATGGGGAAACTGAGGCCAGTAAAAGGGAAGTGACTTTGCCACAGTTACATAGAGAGTAAGCCGCAAACCCAGGATCCAAACCCAACTCTTTGGACTGCTGAGCCGGCCTGCTGTATGTGATCATACATGAAGCCCTCCCTGCTTTAGTGGAGCCTGCCAGATCTTGGACAGATTTAGATCCTCTCTCTGGGTCAAGCATTCTTGGCCTTTGTTGTGTTATGGAATCCTTTGGAGGCTAGAGAACCCATGGATTCCATCTCAGAATGAACATTTTTAAATACATAAAGCACATGGGATTACAAAGAAGCCAATTACAATTAACATACACCTATCAAAATATTTTTAAAAACAAGTTCATACCTTAAGAGTCCCTGCTGGTGATCTCTTCAATGCCTGTGGGTCTGCTTGTTCTTCAGGATAATTCTCCAGTTGACATATCCTGGCTTTTCAGAGTCTCAGGAGACCAGAGTAACCCCTGAGTCAGACCCATATCCCCCCAAAGAATCCCACTACAACGTACCCACCGCGCATTCATTGATCTGAAAGAAGACAGGAAGAGAAAATCCTATTTTCCCCTCCACCTGTGGAAGACTCCCATTGTTGGGAAGTTTTCCTATCAGTGTGGCTCTGGAGTAGGGGGGAGGTTAATTGGTCCCTTCCCCACTTCCACCCATCACTCCTGGTTCTGAACTCTGGGGTCACCAGATCTTCTAACCTAGTTTTTGAAAGCCCAGGGTACCCAACATGCCGCAATCAGACTGCGGAAGGGAATGAACCCCTGATTCAATTCAACACAATGCGTTTCCCCTTTCAAAGGACTCTTCCTTTCCCTGCCTTTTGATCTCCTCAGCCTTTGTGAGGGAGGCCAGGGATGTTCCACAAACAGTTGTTGAGTGCCTGCCTTGTATGGGCAAGAACCATGGGGGAGGTAAAAGGAAGGAGATGAGGTGTCCTTTGAGCCATGAAAGGATATAGGGCAGGATGTGGAGACAAGACCGACTCAGGAGGCAGGTCAGTGGCAGCACAGGGTGACCGGCTGCCAGCAGAGGACTCAGGGGCTTCAGGGGCAGGACAGATTAATGACTTCTCAAGGAAGGCTTCCTGGGAAGAGCAGAATTTCTACTGACAATTTGCCCTTCAGGAAAGAGAAGGGTCTTCTTTTTTCTTTCTTTTTTTTTTGGTCTTTTTGGAGGGGGGAAGGCAGGGCAATTGGGGTTAAGTGACTTGCCAAGATCTCACAGCTAGTAAATGTTAAGTGTCTGAGGTCACATTTGAACTCAGATCCTCCTGACTCCAAGGCCAGTGCTCCATTCACTGTGCCATCTAGTTGCCCTGGGAAGGGTCTTCTTAAGAGGCAGAGGGATGGAGTGGAAGAAGGGCTGAATCCTGAGCCAGAAGGTGCAAGTTCAAGACACAACTTACTAGCTGTATGATCTGTGCCCTCAGTTTCCTTATCTGTTAAATGGGAATATTCATGCATGTAGTACTTGCTTTACAGAGGTATTATGACAATAGCCCTTCTTAATTCCAGTGCCTTCGCCCTGTTGATTATTTCCTGTTTATCTTGTATACGCTTTGCTTTGTATATCTTTGTTTGCATGCTGGCTCCCCTGTCACATTGTATGTACCTTGAGGACAGAGACTGTCTTTTGTTGCTTTTTGTATCTCCAGTGCTTAGCACAGTGCCTGGAATATAGGAGGTGCTTAATATATGTTTATTGATTAATAATAGCTAAAATTTTTACATAGTATCCACTATGCATTGGGCACTGTGCTCAGTTCTTTACATGTATTACTCATTTGATCCTCACAGCAACCCAGGGAGGTAGGTGCTGTTATTATGTGGGGAAACCAAGGCAGACAGTAGTTAAGTGACCTGCCCAAGGTCACACAGTTAATGCGTGTCTAAGTCTGGGTTGGAATTCAGGTCTTCCTGACTCCAGGCCCACAGGACCCTGTGTCCTGTGGTGCCCTAGCGGCCAGCAGTGGTACAATGGGCAGCGCACTGGTCTTGGCATCACAGGCTCAGACACCATCGACTCCACTCCCCCCCTTCTTTTTAGATGTGAAGAAACGGAAGCCCAGAGAGAGATCATAGGATCGGTCACAGGTCTAGAGCTGAAAGGAACCTTGGAGGCCACTGAATCCAACCACTTCGTTTTACAGATGAGGAAGTCAAGGTCCACGGAGGTGAAGGGACTTGGCCACCATCACGAAGGTAAAGAGTCCCTTCACCTCTTTCGGCCTCAGTTTCCTCATCTGTAAATGGGAATAATAATAGCCCCTACTTCCCAGGGTTGTTGTGGAGATCAAATGGAATAATGTTTGCAAACAATGTAAAAATACTTTGTAAATTAATACAGATATTAATTATTATTACCCCATCATTATTATTATTAAGCACTTTGTAAACCATAATTCTTCATCTCTTGGGGATCTCATCACTAGAGAGAGACCCTGGTGTGGGAATTGCACTCACCCATGCAGATCGCAGCCCATCTTTATCTTATTAGAGGGAGACACTTGAGACTCAGAGGTTAAATGACTTGCCCAGGGCCACACAGTAGGTAAGGATGCATTCAGGCCCTCTGGGTGATCTGGTGCTAGGGCAAGGCAAATGTGGGCAGTTGAGAATTTTAGATGAAACGCCAGCAACCACCTCACCCCACTCCCTTCTCCCCCCCACCTCCTCCACCCCCACCCCCTCCCATGAAGAGGTGCCACAGCTGATCAGCAGCAGAGTAGATCGGATGTATCAACTCAGGAGCTGAAATCAATCTGGGGAGTTGGGGAAATCAATTTCTTTACACGGGTTATTGGTCTTTAGCCTCACAGAAGGAATCTGCTTTCTCTACTTGTCATGCCTCTCCAGTGATGTCTTTCTGTCTTCTTTTCTTAACCTCTAGAACAGAGAGAAGGGACGACTCCGGCTGGGTTCACGGTGTCAGAGGGACCTAGGCTTCCGGGCATTCCCAACAAAGCACTTTTAACAGAAACCTTGCTTCAGAGAAATGAGGCAGAGAAACAAAAGTGAGTGAGTCAAGGATGTTTGTGGGGACTAAGGGAGGCTTGTGCAGGGGAGTCCAATGGTCAGGACTGGGAAGAGCAGATGTTCCTTGGTTACCAGGAAAGCCTCCATTCTCATAGAAGCAGATTACTGATCCAGGAGGCCTGGGCAACCAACCAATAGGCAGCAAGGCAGCTCAGTGGATAGAGCACCGGGTCTGGAGTCAAGAAGACCTGAGCTCTTCATTTCTCAAATATATGGAAAACTGAATAAAACTTATAAGAATATGAGTCATTCCCCATTTGGTAAACGGTCAAAGGATATGAATATGCGGTTCTCAGAAGAATAAATCAAAGTTATCTATAATCCTATGAAAATGCTCTGAATCACTATGGATTAGAAAACTGCAAATTAAAACAACTCTGAGTTACCACCTAGCACCTATCAGGTTGGCTAATATGACAGAAAAGGGAAATGACAACTGTTGGAGAGGATTTGGAAATACTGGGACATTAATACACTGTTGGTGGAGTTGTGAACTGATCCAACAGTTCTGGGGAGCATTATGAAACTATGCCCAAAAGGCTATAAAACTGTGCATACTCTTTGATCCAACAATAGCACTGCTAGGTCTATATCCCAAAGAGATCAAAGAAAATGGAAAAGGACCTATTTGTACAAAAATATTTATAGCAACTCTTTGTAGTAGCAAAGAATTGGAAATTGAAGGGATGCCCGTCAATTGGGGAATGACTGAACAAGCTGTGGTATATGAATGTAATGGAATACTGTTATGTTATAAGAAATGATGAAGGGAATGGGTTCCTAAAAACCTGGAAAGACTTGTATGGACTGATGCAAAGTAAAGTGAGCTAAATCAGGAAACCACTGTACACAGTAATGGCAGTATTTTAAGAATGATCAGCTGTGAAAGACTTAGTTACTCTGATCAATACAATGATTCAAGACAATTCCAGGAGACTTATGATGAAAAATGCTATGTACAGTCAGAGAGAGAATTGGTGGAATCTAAGTGCAGATTGAAGCATAATTTTTTTTAATTTCTTTATTTTTCTTGGGTTTATTTTTGCAACACTGCTAATTTGGAAATATGTTTTGCATGATTTTACATGTATAATTAATTGATTTCACATTTCTTGCCTTCTCAATGGGTGGGAGGGGGATGAGGGAGGGAGAGGATTTGGAACTCAAAATTTTTTAACATAAATGAAAAAAATAATTATTATTTTAAAAATAATATTTTTTTAAAAATAAGACCCAATTTCAAATCCAGCTTCAGATACCTACTTAGCTGTGTGACCCTGGGCAAGTCACTTAACCTTGTTTGCCTTGGTTTTCCTCATCTGTAAAATTAACTGGAGAAGGAAATGGAAGTATCTTTGCCAAGAAAACTCCAAATGGGGTCACAAAGAGACTGAACATCAATTATTATTATTAAAGCACTTAGCACATAGAAAATGCTATGGAAATGATAGTAGTAGTAATAGTAGTAGTCATAGTCATATCATTAGTAGTAGTAGTAATAGTAATAGCAGTAGTAGTACCTATGGTAGTAGTAGTAGTAGTAATTACCATCACATTTGTATAACCAAGTCACT
>CM053580.1:564518102-564536127 GCA_028627135.1 Pseudochirops cupreus | reverse complement strand
ACACACATATACAAGGTAAGTCAGGGGTAATTTCAGAGGGGAGGCACCTAGATGACCCACCAGTCCTGAAGTCAGGAGGACCTGAGTTCAAATCCAACCTCAACCACTAACTAGCTCTGTGACCCTGGGCAAGTCACTTAACCCTGATTGCCACCCAAAATAAAAAAGGTATGATCAGGAAAGGCTTTTTTTGTAGAAGGTAGGGTTTTAGCTGAGATTGAAGGAAGTCAGAGAAGCGAGGAGGCAGAGATGAGGAAGGAGTGAATTCCAGGCATGGCAGGCAGGCAAAGAAAATGCCCAGAAGCCTGGAGCTGGAGGGCCCTGTATGAATCATGGAATCACAGAGTTGGAAGGGACTTTGGGGTCCATCTAGTCCAACTGGTGACTGAACAAGAGATCCCTCTTCAGCTAATTAGCTAACATCAGCTGATGTCAGCATTATCTGGACACAGTTCATATGGGTCAGAAATACCAGATATTCATGCTAAATCTTTCTATGTGCTGGAAGGGATGCTCAAGGTCATGTGTTCCAACTTCCAGATGAAGAATGTGAAACCCAGTGGGAGAGGGGAAGGACCTTGCTCATAATCACACAGTTGGTAAGTAAGCAGAGGTTTCATTCAAATTCTGATCCTTAAACTCTGAATCAGGGCTCTTTCTTCTCCACCAGGTTTTGAGTAGAGGAGTAGCACTAGGAGAATTTCTTCCAAATAAACAAATGGCTGGTATTCTCTCAGTGAAGTGGGAAACTTTTATGTGCTCTATGCATAGGGGTTAGAGATAGGGTTCAGAGCTTGAGGACAGAAGAACAGATTTCGAAGAATCACTATGGAAAATAATATAGGGAGGGACTACATCTATGAGATTTTTACTATGACTGCTTTAACAATTCATGTACATTTCACCTGTGGATAAATTTCTTAGCATACTGATTCATTATATTCAAAAGGTTTCCTGATGTTATACCAAAGTGTTAAACTGATGAGCATATAGACACAAGGGCCCTCTTGGTTGCCAGCAACTCTCCAGAATGGGGGCTAGAACTAGATTAAAATATAATTGTGAAATATTTAATGAAATAAATAAAAATATGATAGAACATAGATGATGTCAATATGTGATTTTCTAAGTCAATATGTGACCTGAAGAGATTCTTATGTATATTTTAGCGGCCTCTATTTCTATTTTAATTGGACCTCAGTGGTCTAGACAATCTTTAGTTTAGGGCACAAAACCTGATCTTATATATACCTATTGGTTTATGAGAAACTCCATTCTCTTTCTAACTCTGACTTGGAAGGGAAATGTAATGACCTTCTAAGGACTGGTTGCTACTTAAATGTGGTGGTCTAGGAAATGGAGGGAGAGAAAAGAAAGAAAAGAGGATAATAAAGAATTATAATTATTGTTAATAGAAAAAAAGAAACTGGAATCCCAAGGAGAAGGTAGGAGCCTTGTCTCCAAAATAGAAGACACCTTAAGGTGTGGGAAGGGGGAAATGTCTGTGCATCATAATAAGGGAGGATGATGCCTGAATGCATCATAAGGAAAGCTAGTCTAAGAGGAGCCACATGGGCCTGGGAAAGAAGATTGAGTTGGGCTGTGAATATCTGATACTTTGAACTCCCATAACTAAAATGAGTTATATGGGACAAGTAAGTTAGTGAAAACAATTCTTCTAAACAAGCTTCTTTACAAAGTTCCATCTCTACTGGAGGCATCATAGTATCATAGATAGAGCACTGGTCTTAGAAATAGGAAAACTTGGGTTCAAATTGTACTTTAGACCTTATTTCACCTCACTTTTATGGGCCTGAATCTCCTCATTTATAAAATGAGGAGGTAAGACTTAATGATATCTTTCCAGTTTCTTCCAGCTTTCAATTTAGGCCTACCCGTCTCACTGGGTTATTGTGAGTAGGCAGTTGGTGGCTCAGAATAGAACAGAGCACAGAAATTGAAGTCAGGAAGACCAGAGTTTAAATCCTGTCTCAGACACTTCCCAGCTGCGTGACCTTGGGCAAGTCACTTAAACTACCTCAACCTCAGTTTCCCCATCTGTAAAACCAGGATAATAATAGCACCTGATAGTGCTGTTGAAAGGATCAAGTGAGTTAACTTGCGTAAAAACACTCTATGTGCCTTAAAGGGCTGTATAAATGTTAGCCATTAAAATCGTTTTTAAACTATAAAATTCTATAAGAATATGAATGCTCCATTAACCCATGACCCTGACATTCTTTATAGGGAGGGAGGCTATGAGTCAAATCTTAAATTCAGGGGTCAACACTCTAGTGGACTAATTAATTCTCCTAAGTGTAAGTTCTTCAAGTGAAACCTTTCCTCGTCTAAACCGTCTCCAGTAATGATGTTTGTCACATGGCCATGATAGGAATTCACAGAGTGCTTGAAATCTAGATAGTATTTCTCTCTCCGTATCGGAAAAGCAAACTGGGCAAGTATCATTGATTCCATTTTACAGAGTCTATAGAGAAGTATAATGACTTGCTCCCAGTCACACAGCTAGGGAACTTTAGAGCTAGGATTTCAACCCAGGGCTCCTGGCTCCCAGTTTCTGTTGCATTCCAACAGAAGGATTCAACATGGCAGCCTGGGACCCACAAATCTGAACCAATTCAAATGTGGCTGGGAAATAGTTAACAAAACTAAAACAAAATACAAAAGAAAAATGCAATAGAATGTTAATATGTGGTTTTCTAAGTCAACATCCAGCCTGCAGGGGTCCTAATACATGACTAAATGGCCCTGTCTCCATTTGAGTTTGGCCTGCTGTTCTACACTATGGTGCCCTTGGCTGCCATTAAATTAGGACCATTCGAACTTTCAGCATTTAGGTGTATAAGGTGATATCTATGAGGAATTTGTAGATTCTTCAAAATTCTTAACAGGCTGTTGATTCATATAACTCATTCCAAAATTATAATTTTATAATTCTATATGTTTTTGCTATTTCTTATTGTATCTACTGTCATGACATATTTAACATGAAATCTTCCTAATTAGCTGAAGGTGGTAGGTGAGAGAACAGTAGAAAGACTGATGTCCCAGGTTCAAATCCTGTCTCTGTTATTTACAACCTGTGTGACCTTGGGCATGTCATTTCTCCCTCTGTATTTTATCCTCATTCTCCTCATTTGTAAAAGGGGTTGGACTAGATGCCATGTGATACAAGGGAAGGTAAATTGGTTTTAGAGTTAGAGGACCTGGATTCAAAGCTTACTGCTAATACTACCTATGTGACTCTTTGGGTCTCAGTTTTCTTATCTGCAGAATGGGGGGGGGGGGCAATTAGACTAGATGCAATTTAGGATGGGAAAGAGGACTCACTGGCTTTGGAGTTAGAAGGCTAGCATTCAAATCCTACCACTTATGCTTACTGCCTGTGTGACCTTGGGCAAGTCACTTAGTAACTAAGACTCCCTCAGTCTCAGTTTCCTCATACATAGAATGAGAGGGTTGGACTAAATGAGAGGTTCTTAACAAGAATAATTAGCATTTATATAATGCCTACTATGTACCAGTCACTGAGCTAAGCAGTTTATAAATATTATCTCATCAGATCCTCACAACAGCCCTGAGACACAGCTGTTATAATTATCCCCATTAGGAAAATGAAACAAAGATAAGTTAAGTGACTTGTCCAAGGTCACACAGTTAAGAGTGTGTTTGAGGGTAGATTTTAACTTGGGCCTTGCTGACTCCAGGCCCAGAGTTCTGTGCACTTTGGCACCCCCTATTTATCTTAACCTTTTTTGAGTAAAAATCCCCTTTGGCAGTCTGGGGAATCATGTTTTTAATGTATAAAGTAAAATACTTAAGATTACAAAAAAATTCTATTTTAAACAAAGTTTGTAGATCTCAGATTAAGAACCATTGAACCAAATGCAATGTGGTACAGGACAAAGAATCCTTGATTTGGAATCAGAGATTTGGGTTCAAATCTCACCTTCAATATTACTTGCTATGAAACCTTGGACAAGTCACTCAACATCCCCAACTCAGTTTCCCCATCTGTAAAATGGAGGGGGGGAGAAAGGGGGAGGGACTGGATGGCTCCCAAGTTTGTTTCTAGATTTTCTAACTACATAAAACAGAATCTTCATGTTTCTGTGTAGCTAGGACAGATTTTCTGTTGTCTGCTCTGCTCTGTCCTTGGCCCATCCCCAAAGGGGTCTTCAGCTTGCAGCATCCTTGACTAAGCAGGAAACAGCAGCATTTCAGAATTGTGTTCTCCAAGCCCAGGTTCCCTGGCCAGGAAAACTGCAGACTCAGCCATTTTTCTGAAGACTGCTGTGATTAAATTGTGAAGTTTGTCCCTTGGGGCAGCTCAGTGCTTGCACACTGCTCCTGGGATACTCTGAGTAATTACAGTGTCAGCCAATGAGAGATGTTGGCAAAGACTGCAGCAAAGGGAGAGAGCTTATTTTTTCTCTCAAGTCAGCTGTGGTTCCCCAACCAGCTTATTATTTTTTGTAAGATGATAATAATAACTATCACTTATATAGTACTAACTATGTGCTAAACACTGTGCTAAGTGCTTTACAATTATAATCTCATTCGATCCTCACAAGCCTGGGAGGTAGGTGCTATTATTATCCCCATTTTGCAGATGTGGAAAACTGAGGTAGGTTGAAGTTATATGACTTGCCGTTATAGCTATCAAGTGTCTGAGGTGAGATTTTTGAATTCAGGTCTTCCTGACCCAAATCATCATGAGTTCAAATCCAGCCTCAAACATTTACTAGCTATGAGACCCTGGGCAAGTCACTTCACCCTGGTTGCCTCAATTTATTCATCTATAAAATGAGCAAGAGAAGGAAATGGCAAACCCCTCCAGCATCTTTGCCAAGAAAACCCCAAACGGGGTCCCAAAGAGTCAGACGTGACTGAAAATGACTGAAAGACAATAACTACTTCCTGAGTCAAGGCCTGGACTCTGTCCATTGTACCATCCAGCTGCTGAGGCCCAGAGGAACCACTTCCTCTACCTCCATTCCATCCCTACAAGTCAGAAGATCCAGGCTCATGGCCAAGGGGAATCTGGGTAAATACACCTTCTGGGAAATGGAGGTCTGCAGTCAACCACATGATTGAAAGAGCTGGACTAAATTGGAGATTCTCAACAAGAATACCTAGCATCTACATAGTTTGAATCAAGAAGACTCCAGAAACCTTCATGAGATCATAGTATTTCAGGCTGAAGAGCACCTTCTAAGTCACCTGGCCCACTTCCATCCTTTTGTAGACAGAGAATTGGAGGTCTGCAGAGAGAAAGTGACTCCCCAGGTCAGAGACTGAGAGCTGAACAGGACCTCAGAGGCCGTATAATCCAAAGCTCTCAGTTTAGAGATCAGGAAACCAAGGCTCAGGGACATTAAGTGTCCTGCACTGGGAAGTAAGCACCAAAGGAGGACTTCGATCCCAGTTCTTCTGGTTCCTGAGCCGAGGCTCTCTCTACTGTACCACACTGACTCCAGTAAGTGGCCAAGTCAGGATTTGAGCCCAGGTTCACTGACTCAGAATCCAAGGCTATTTCTACTATGCCACCCTGCCCAAGCCCTTCATTTGACAGGAAAGGAAATTGGAGCCTAGAGAGATTAAGTATGGCAGAGGTCTCACAGGGAGTAAGGCACAAGATTCTAGCCCAGGTGCTCTGATGGCTCTCTTTCCTCTGGAATCATTCGGCAAACCTGAATTGAAGTCCTACTGTATACCAAGCATTGTGCTAGCTACTGGGGCTGCAAAGGCAAAAATCCAATAGTCCCCGATATCAAAAACTCCACTGACTTCTGAGGGATACTGTTTTGTATTTTTCAGGAAGCCTTAATCCCTCCTTCCATTTGCTACCATGTCTAAGGCATCTCACGATGGCATGCTTTTCCATCCTCTCTTCTTCATTCATCTCTCTTGCTTCTTATCTCCCTCGTTGAAATGTGATAATGGTGAAAACTACAGTCATTTGCAGACATGAAAGTTGATTGGGAAGATTCAGTTAAGGAAATGGGAGAGAGGGAGAACAGATCATACAAAGTGGATTTAGAAGTAGGCAGAGTTGAAACTAGGAATTTTTGTACCCAAGGTAACCACCACAAACTCTGTGCCCTTGGTTAAGGAGAATGAATGGGGAGTTGGAATGAGAGGAACTTTGCCCTGTATCAGTCTTGTAGTTTCCTATTTTAACTAATTATTCTTGCTAACTAGGTGTTAAGCATTTTAAAATTTTTCACCCTGGGACAATGCAATCATTGCCCTGCCCTAATTATAGCTCTGGATATAAATCTTTCCCCAAATCATCCTCAGTTCCTTTCTTCCTTTGCCTCCCCTGCTCCCCTACACCCCCACCCCTACCAACAGATCCTGATTAGCTATAAAGAAAAAGACTGCACCTTCTCATCCAGTTCTGTTAATAGGTATTTCATTGCCCTAATTAAAGCATCATATTCCATCTTGGTTTGTAGCAAAAATTTGAGTTCGTTATAATTTTTATCATCCAGCTCCAAGTTCTTGGGTGATTTCATAAGACTCAAAAGCAGTGTGATTTCATCTTGTTCCTCTTGTAAGATACTGATCTCTTTACTGTTAGAAATAAAAAACCAACATGATTTGATCAATCTTGGGTATGTTGGGCTATTTCTTTATCATAGGCCTTAGAGGCAATGTTGCATAATGGTTAGAGAGCTGACCTCAAAACTAGGAAGGCATGGGTTCCCATGTTGCCTCTAATACAATATAGACTGTTTGAGAGGGACCTCACCTCTCACTACTCTGGGTAACACTCAGGGAAAAGGCTGACCTGCACTGGTGGAGGGAGATTCCTTATCCAGGAATCGCAAATACCCGTGAAATCAGAGGTTCATGGCCATCCTTAATCCATAGGCTCTTAGAGCTAGAATGGACTTTATTTATCATTTTTTTTACTTAACATTTTGTTTTACCCCAATTACATGTAAAAACAATTTTAACATTCTTTTTTTTTCCAATTTTGAGTTCCAAATTCTCTGCCTCCCTCCCGTCCTCTCCCCTCTTATTGAGAAGGCAAGCAATTTGACATAGGTTATGCATGTATAGCCATTCAAAACCCATTTCCCTGTAAGGCATGCTGTGAAAGAAAATACAGACAAAAGAAAGAAAGAAAGTAAAGAAAAAGTATCTCCAATCTTCATTCAGGTTCCCCCCGTTCTTTCTCTGGAGATGGATAGCGCCTTTCGTCATAAGACTGGAAGAGACTTTAAAGAAATTCCAATCCTGTCTCATTTTATAAACAATCACGTCCCCATAGAAGGGGAATCATACTCGGAGTGGACATCAGAGCCAAAATCCAAATTCAGGTTATCTGATACCAAACATGGCAGAGATTTTGAAGGCGTCAAGGATCTCTGATTTGTCCATGCAGTAGTTCCTTCCACCAACACCACCTACTGACCTCTTTTGGTAATTTAGGGAATTATACGAGGACCAGGGATTAAGGAACTTGGACCCATCTATGACTTAGAATCTGCCATAAAGAAATTATGGGAGGACCAGAGATTACAATACCACCCAGGAAGCAAGTAAGAGAGCCAGGATTTGAACCTGTCCTCTGATTCCAAATCTTTCCTCCATCTCAAGTCAACAAGCATTTATTTAAGTGCCTACTATGTGCTGGTTGTTGGTGTTGTTCGTTGTGTCTGACTCTTCATAACCCCATTTTGGGTTTTCTTGGTAAAGATACTAGAATGGTTTATTATTTCCTTCTCCAGCTCATTTGACAGATGAGGAAACTGAGGCAAACAGGGTGAAGTGACTTGCCCAAGGTCACACAGCTAGTAAGTGTCTGAGGACAGATTTGAACTCATGAAGATAAGTCTTCCTGACTCCAGTAGCAGATCTCTATCCACTGTGCAATCTACTATGTTCCAGGCAATGTTCTAATGATGTTACACAACTTAGCCTCTCTCTCTTCCTCAATTTAGGTTTTAGATTAAATTTGCAAACCTATAGACAAAAAAACCCCACAAGTCACCCACCACCCATTATCTGCTTTAGCTACCAATCATTTACCAAATTGTCTGTATTTCACTTTGTTTTCTTCCCCATCTAATCCCTTTCCCCTTCTCCCCCTCACCCACATGCACTCTGTTGGGAGATGCAAATGGGTAGTGGTCAAATCAGGTTGACAAGCATTTATTAGGCACCTACCGTGTGCCAAGCACAGTGCTAAATGCTGGCGATACAAAAAAAGGGAAAAGAGCTCTCAAGGAGCTCACAGTTTAATTTAAACATGCAACATATAGTCAGAATAAACTTGAGATAATCCCAGGGGGGATTATCATTAAAGGGGGCATCAGGAAAGACTTGCTACAGCAGGTATGATTTTACTCAGGACTTGAAGGAAGCCAGAGTCACCAAGATAGGGAGAGGAGGGAGAGAATTCCAGGCATAGAGGACAACCAATGAAGATCATAGACTCAGAGATAGTGTGTCTTGTTTGAGGAACAGCAAATAAATAAAAGGGGGGATTCTGAAAGAATCCAGTACAATGAAAGTTAGCATAGATCGCTGGACCTGGAGTCCAGAAGACCTGAGTTCAGATGCGACCTTGGGCCCTTACTAACTGTATGACCCTGGGCAAGTTACTTAACTCTCTTTGCCTCAGTTGCCTTATCTGTAAAATGATCTTGAAAAGGAAATGGCAAAACCACTCTGGTATTATTGCCAAGAAAACCCCAAATGGGGCCACAAAGAATTGGACAACAACAACTACAAAAGCAGAGTCCTTGGCATTGGCAGGAGTTTGATAAATTATTATTAGATTGAAATGAATGAAGGAGGAGGCAGGGAAAGACTTCAAGGCTGGGATAATCCACCAGCTGTATAATCCCTCCCTGTGGCTAAGTGAGAATTGACTATTTATCAGGGTCATTCATTCTTCCATTTTGTGCTCCAGAGAATTTCTCAGAACACCTAGACCACCCAGAACCTCAGACACCAATCATGAACAGTTTTCTCTCTTATTTTGACACATACAGACTTTCTAGCTTGGTATATGTCAAAAGGTGCCTGAATCTTAGAGGCAGAAAAGCTGGGTTTCACTCCCAACTCAATTATTAACTGTGTGCTTATGGATAAGTCACATCCCCTTTTCAAATGTTGGAATGAGGGCTAGGGCTGCTGCTTATCACTGCCTGGGTGTCTTCACCTTTCTGGGTAACGGTTTCCTCATCTGTAAAATGGAATTGGGTCAAAAGATGTCTCACCTCCCTTCCAGCTGTTCAACCTTATGCCTACAAATTCCATTTGCTATTGATTTTTCTTAACACACACACACACAAAAAAGCATTTCATGGAATAGTTCCCTTTCCATCCCATAGGAGTCTGACCCAGTAGGATCTGTTTAAAACACTGAGAGAGAGAGAGAGTAGGTCCCTCTAAACTGAAATCAGATTCTGGAGATTATCACAGAATTTCAGAATGGGAAAGGATATCAGCAGCCATCTAGGTCAACCTACACTTGAACAAGAATCCATTTTCTTGACAAGTACTCATCTGCCTCTGCTTGAAGACCTCCAGACGAGGGGAAAGCTGCTCCCTCCCAAACCAGCTGATCCTACCTTGGACAGCTCTCATTCTCAGGTTAAAGAAGATTTTCTGACTTCACAATTCAGCTGTCCTCTTTGCAACTGCTCCCACACCCACCCTTCCCCTCCAAATCTATTCTCTGAGGACAAGAATAATAAGATTAAAACTTCTTGGGTGTGGAAGAATGCTTGAAGACAACTCTCTTCAAAACCATAAAAAGTCATTCTTGTATTCCTTCATCCCAAGATGAAAAAATGGGGGGGGGGGGGGCAGAGCACAAGAAAAGTTGTTTAAATCCAAAAGGGTGTTTCCCCCATTGTTCTGGAATTCCACATTCAGAACACAACAGGAACAAGTTCTAGTTAATACAAATTCAGTTGTGAAACAGTTGGAGGAAATACCCAATGAGGGAAAAACAGAGATTTGAGTAAAACCACTGCTTGGGAGTAGGGCGGAGCTTGACCAGAAGGGAACTCACCTGGAGGATTAAGTTCAATTGTTTCTGCTTGCTGAAAGAAGTACAAGTACTGACTGTACCCCCTTTAATTTTGCAGCCCTGGGGCCAAGACCCAGCTGCCTTACCCTAACTCCAGCTCTGGCTAGCCTTCCCCCATTGAGTCTGGAGAAGAGTCTTCTGATTCCCTTAGGATCTTCCTAGGTCATGATCTTCAGGCCACATCCATGTCCCCATTGGCACCTGTTGGCCCCAAACTCTTAAAACTTACCATTGGCTTGTAATTTGCTGCTGAGACTTGAAATTAAAAGACTTGCGTTGCTCTACCATCTTTCTGAACTTCTGCCGGAGTATCCGTAACTCCGCTTCCGCCATCTGATGCTTTTCTTTCTCTGAAAGTTCTTGTTTTTCATGTGAATGCTTTCTCCTGTGCTTTTTTGTCTTGGGAGAAGCAAAAAGAAAGCAATGAATGACCCTTTCCCAATGACTGGAATGAGAAAAAAAAATCCCCACCAGAATTTCTGCTTTTAATGGGGCTCAAGAGAGAGGGTGAAGGTGAGAAAGTAATTTCCTTTTCTCTTAACGCTCTAGATTCCTTCTTTTCTCCCTGTCCTCAAGGTCTTCAATAAAACAGAGGAATGAGGAATATGAAGCACGAGATCAGAGGGTGGGGAGAAGGAGAATAGAGGAAGCTGAGAAGGGAATTGATCAAAGGGCCAAGTTAGGTATTTGCTCGAAGTAATCAATCCATCAATCAACCAATGACCAAGCATTTCTTAAGGGCCTACTATGTGCCAGGCACTGTGCTAAGGACTGGGGATAAAAAGACAAAAATGCCACCATCTCTGGTCTCAAGGAACCCATACATAACAAGGGAAGACACCAATACATATTTAAGCAATAAAGATATTATTAGAGTCAATAGAGATATTGACTCTATCCATAGAAAGTCCGAGGAAGTCTCTCCCTAATCCTGTGCCATCTCAGGCCCTGACTGAGGAGGGCCTTGAAGTCTGCTGTCCTAAGGTTACAGCTGGGCTGCCTTTTACCCATAGCTACCAAGCAAGGTTTGCACTTAGAGCAATGGTTTGTTCTTAATCTTTTCAATGTTATGGACCATTTGGCAGTCTGGTGAAGCCTGTGGGCCTCTTTTCAGAATTATGTTTGCAAATAAAGGAAGGAAATAATCAATTTCAGTTAGAGGTTTAGGAAAATAAATATGTCATCCTCCCTCCCCATTTAAGTTGACAACTCCCCTAAAATCTATCCATGGGTTGCTAAGTTAAGAATCCCTAACTTAGAAACTGAATCCTTGGTTGTTGAAATAGAAAGGGTGAGGGCTGGGGGGAGTCATAGTTATCTACATATTCAATTATATCTTTGTTCATTAATTAATTGATAAATAAAGTTGCTAAATTAATTGATTAATTAAACCCTCCTTAATTCCCAAATAGCTCCCCCATCTTATTGCTTCCAAAAATAAAGATGATATCAACCATATTTTTCCACATAATTGTCTTCATTACTAGGGCTTCCTCCACCCCGCCTCCCCCATTTACCTGTGACATTGTGAAGGTATCTCACTTTGCTTTTGCACAGAGTGTAACCAGACAAAGTCTAAGAAATGCCTCTCAGCAATATCCTGTCCAGAGTGGAAGAGAAGTCAGCAGTCAGAAGCCCGCTGAAGTCCAGGCCTAGGTTTTAGTTCCTGGCCACTCTCCCTCCTTCTGATCCTGACTGCCTCATGAAAACACGGCTCCCTGGGCATATAGAAGAGACGTATTTTTATCAATGTTAGGGTGAGATCTGTCCATCTTGTTGAGTTTATTCATAGCGGGAAAGCAAGGAACCCATAAAGAAGAAATGTTCCTGTGTCACTTGGACAGGACCAACGGAACACATCCCAGGAAGACCAAACACCAAAGGGGTTAACATGAAACTCTGCTCTGCTGCCAGTCTAATTTTCTTCTGTGGGTGTTGATTTTTCCTTTATTTAAATCTGCTGCTGACAAATCCAGATCATCATTGTTACAAAAATCTGCATTTGGATCACATTTTGCCCTTATATAATCTGAGGAGCTCAAAGCAGTATTAATGCATTCATTTCTCATGATTCTCTGAGGCTCTGACCTTCAAAGTCTGAGTTTCACAGAATAGCAGAAATCTCTCAGAGTTGAAAGGCACATCAGGGACCTTGGGGCCCAATTGTACCTAGTCAAGGATCCCATCAGGCAATAGCATTTATGATAAGAGGTAATTCCACTTTTGGAGTCTACCATCTCCAAGAAAACTTATCCCTCTACAACATATTGAAAAGGCAACAAGAAATAGTACATGAAGTGCTGGGTGGGGAATCAGGGAGCAAATCCAGTTTCAGATATACTGGGCCCAGAAACAGGAAGACTCATCTTCCTGAGTTCAAATTTGGCCTCAAGATATTTGCTAGCTGTGTGACTCTGGGCAAGTCATTTAACCTGTTTGCCTCAGTTTCTCCATCTGTAAAATGGGGATCATAATAACATTTTTTTACCTCCCAGGGTTGTTGTGAGCATCAAATGAGAGAATTATAGAGTTTCAGGCACAATGCCTGACATATAGTAGATGCTTTAAAAATGTTAGTTAAAGTAATTATTATTAATAAAGGATTTGGTGCATGGCCAAACCTCCCAACATGGCATCAACCACAAGGAAGTCCTTCAGTGTTCTAGAAGCAGGTCCTCTAGTGTCTTACATGTTCATGGCACCATCAGAAGTGGTCTGGGCATACACCACAATCCCCTTATTTATGCCAAGTTTTCTCCACAGAAAAGTTCCCAGCACCCTTCAAGCTCCATTTAGCAGAAACACTGAATCTAGTGAAAAGAAGGCTGACTACTCTTCCACCTATGACTTTTTCCTGACAACCAGCTTAAAACTGACTTTTTTGCATCTTTCAGCTATTATTCCTGCTTCTACCTTTATCAGAGGCCAAGCTGAACAAGTATATTCTTCACTCTTCCATGTCATAAGTCTTGAGATGTTGGACAGAAACCTATGATGTCCTTTCTAACTGAGTCTTCTCTTCTCCAAGGTAAACAGGCATTTCTAAAGCAGGGTTCCCAAACCAAGCTTTGTAGCAGCCCCCAAAACATCTCTAATTATCCAAAGGGGTGTTGAGAAACTGTCAAAGAAGATTCAGAAAAAATGTAATTTCAATTCATTTTCATTTAAAAATTAATCTTCGTCACGATAAACCTTGAACAAGGAAGAGGTAGCACGTTCTATGGAAAGAACTCTGTATTGGGATCCAAATGGCCTGGATTTGAAGCCTGAATCAGCCCCTTATGATCTGTGTGACCTCTGGCAAATCACTTACTATCCTAGAGCCTCGATTTTCCCTCATCTGTAAAATGAGGGGATTGAACCAGATGATTCCTGAGGTGCCTTCCCATTTGAAATCTATGGTCCTGTGAATCTTGATATTAAACTACAGTTTCTGTGTGTCTGGAAATGAGAAGGGTTCCAGAGGTTCTCTTCCTTTCATTCAACCAATAAACAGTTAGTAAGTACCTACTATGTGCCAAGAACTGTGTTCCGTACTAGGGATAGATACAAAGACATATGCACAAAAGTCTCTGTCCTCAAGGAGTTTACACTCTAGAAGGAGCAACAATGTGTGCATTTAGAAGTACACCATATAGAAAATAGTTACAAATAGCAACTGGTTCATTTGAGGAGGAAGGGGCTAGCAGCCAGAGAGAATCAGGAAAGGCTCTGTGGAGGAGGCGGCATTGAAGCTGAGCATTAGACAAAGCTAGGGACTCTAAGGGGAGGAGGGGTGGTGGGTGAGAAGGGAGGACGTTCCAGGCAAAGAGGAATGTGCAGAGGTAGATGGAACGGCCTATGTGAGGAACACCAGGGAAACCCATATGTCTGGATCACATGCAAAGGAAACTAATGTTTAAAAGCCAGAAAAGGTTGGACCCCAGTCAAAAAGGGCATTGAATACTGAATGGAGGGGTTTATATTTGACCTATTTAGTAGACACTCTGAAAGTCAGCATGATGTAATGGTTAGAGAAAGGGGAAAAGGAAGAAGCATTTATTAAGGACGTACTGTGTGCCAAGCACTTTACAATTATTATTTCATTCCATCCTCACAACAACCCTGGCTGTTAAGATCCTTGTTTTATAATTGAGGAAACCAAGGCAGGCAGAAGTGAAATGACTCACCCAGGGTGATGCAACTAGTAAGGGTCTGAGGCAGATTTGAACTCAAGTCTTCCTGACTCCAGACCCAGCACTCTATCCACTGTACCACTGAAGAGAGAGCCAACCTTGGAGCCAAGAGGACCATATTTCAAGTCCTGTCTCTGCCATATATTAGCTGTATGACCCTGGGTGAGTCACCTATCCTCTAGGTCAGTGGTTCTCAACCTTCCTAATGCCACAATCCTTTAATACTCATATGTGGGCAAATCTGCATGTGGGTGGACCTGCCTAGAGATGGATAGAGGAGCAGTGTCTCAGTTCCTAAGACCATCAGAAATATATATTTTCCGATGGTCTTAGGCGACCCCTGTGAAAGGGTCATTTGATCCCCAAAGGGGTTGCAGCCCACAGGTTGAGAACCACTGCTCTAGGTGTTCCAAGATTCTAAATTGCAGAGAAGAAGCTGACTTACATTGATAGATAAGTTTTCTCAGCCAGGAGTTCCCCATCACAATCACAGGTCCAACCTCCTCTCCCTATATTATTGGACACCTCCCCTGTGCCTAGCCTGGTAGCAGAACCTGTAAGGATACAAGTGGTCTTTGACCCAGAGATGCTTGTCACCTACTCATCAGAAGATCAGAAGAGTGGGTGGATGGGTGTGGGGACTGGAAGAGACCTTTGAGACAACCTGGTCTAACCTTTCCATTTTACAGATGAGAAGACTGAGGTTAGCTCTGAGCTCACATGGCAAGTAAGTAAGAGAGCTGAGATTCAAACCTAGGTGATCGTTCTTTCCATTAAACTTCAAACTGCCCCTCTTCTGGTTCTGCCCAATGTGGCATCCTGGGATTCTACTGGAAGGCAGGATAGTAGATAGTCAAGTACAGATTGAGGACTCAATTTACAGCCAAAAAGCCTAGGGTTCAAATCCTGTCTGTGTGACACCAAGGAAGTTGCTTCCATTCTCTGGGGCCTCAGTTTCCTTATCTGTAAAGTGAGGGGGTTGGATTCAATGACCCTTAGAGAGGTGTGGTCAAAAGAGGACTTGGAGTCTGGGATTTCTGGGTTCAAATGCCCCTCTGATCCCTACCAGCTGCTGTGTGACCCCAATGGACAAGTCCTGAAACCTCTCAGCCTGTTTCCTCACTTGTAAAATGAAGGTAATAGCGTCTGATGTGACTATTACACAGCTTGGATGAGGTGATAGTTGCAAAGTGCCTCAAAAACTCTAAATGCCATAGAAATGTCAGGAATGAATATTCTCCAAAAAGAGCATCCAGTGGCTATTGTTATGCTGAGTGCCTGAAAGGGGACATTGACATGATTTTTGCAAAGGGTCACCTACAGTGTGCTAATAATACCCATTTCTCTGCTACAACTCAGACTTTCCAAAGTCACAAATCTAGTTCATTAGAGTCTCATACCAACCCTGTGGAGTAGATAGGGTAAGTATCACCACTCCCATTTTAAAGATGAGAGAACTGAGGCTCCCAAAGGTGAAACCCCTTCCCCAAGGTCACCCAATAAAATGGTAACAGAGTATGGTCAATCCTGACTCCCCAGTCCAATGAATGTTCCATTCAATTGACCTTGTACCTATCCTAGTAAGATTAAGGTTAGGCATTTTGCCTCCTAGGTAGACTGTTCAGTGACACACCAAAAACAAAACAAAACAAAAAACAATTGATATGGAGTCAGAGGTTCAAATCCCATATCTGCCATTTATTCCATACATAGACACCTTGGGTAAGTCATTTCTCTCTGGGCAAGTCCCATATGGAAGATGAAACACTTCCCAATCTTTAAATTGCTGACACCACTTCCTCAGCAGTGACAGATACTTCAATGAGATCATGGACCACCCAAAGTAAGCCAGACAGTATCTTTTTGTTAATCCAATCCATGCAGGTGCCATATTGCAGAGTTGAATTCTTTTCTAGTTTTTTTCAAACAAACTCACAGTTTTCTTTTTTGTCTAGGCTTCTCTGAAACTTTCTAAGTTCCACTGTTTTCCCTGAGGATGAGGTCCTAGGAACCCAATGTCACCAAGTTTTTCATGGGTAGAAAACACCCTCCCTCCCCAACCCTCTATAGTTGCCAGGCTAATCCTCCCCTGTTTGGGGACCAAAGGAAAAAGGAAAACCCACAATGTCTAACTTGCTATAGGAGAAAAGCCTACTCACCTCTGGAAAGAACTTTTTCAGCCAAGAGTAGTGTTCTTAGTGACTTCACAGAGTCATAGAACCTATGAGCTAGAAGAAGCCATAGGGAGACTTTCTAGGATTCCATGATCATAGCTCTAGAGCTGGAAGTGGCCTTAGAAACCATCTAGCCCAACCCCCTCATTTTGTAGATGGACCAAATGAGACCCAGAGAGAAGATGCATTTTAAGCCCAGGGTCCAGCCCAGTGCTTGGAACCTAGGCCTTCTCAGCTCCAAGTCGAGTGCCCTACCCATCGTACCACATTGCCCCTCATGATTCCTAGTTCAATCCCCTAACCAATATTAGAGCTAGAAGGAGATCCCAATCATCAGTCCCCTTTACAAGTGGATCATCTAGCTTCTTCTTGGATATCCCCAATGACAGAAAGCTCCCCACCTAACAAGAGAGTCCGTTCTATTGTTGGACAAGAGTCAAGAAACTACAAAGCAAGCCGAAATCCAAACCTCCTTTGTAATATCTAACCCAACTGTATTAGTTTTGTCTCTGCAACAATGGATATTCCTTCATCTATGTGATAGCCTTTCAGATATTTGAAGATGGATTTTATGTCTATCTCTGTTTCCTAATTTAAACGGCTACTTCACATACAAGAAAAGACCAGGCAGTTGAAAATTGCATGCAGGCAGTGAGATAATTTGATTATATTAAATAAAGTAAAAGTATATATGAGTGACATTTGAACTCTTTAAACTGGCATTTAAGGCCTTCCACCATCTGGCATCACCTCGCCTTTATCTCATGATTCTTTCCACACATTCTACTTTCTATAGCACCCAATTGGACTACTCTCCCCCCACCCTACCCCCAAACATACTCTATTTTCCCACCTTTGTGTCTTTCCTATGCCTGAAATGTGTGTGATCTTGGGAGAATCACTAGACCTCTCCAGCCTCAGTTTCCTTATCTGTAAAATTAGGGGGCTGGACTACATGGCCTCTAACTCTCTTCCATATCTAAGGCTTTTCAGTTTATGGTCACTCTGTTCCTCGTCACCAGCTGAATTCTTTCTTCCTCATTCTTTTGATACTCAGCTCAAATGCTTCCTCCTATCTAAAGCCTTTCCATAGACCCTCAGATATTACATAGCCCTTGTGTCTTTCATCCACCACAGAAGTGCAAGAACTCCAAATTGAGAGGTATCTGAGAAACCATCTAGTCCCAGCCAGACCCCTTCTAAAACCCTGCTCATAAGTGATCATGCAGCCTCTGCTGATGTAGACCTATGGGGAGGGAGAATCCACTACATCCCAAGGCAGCCCATGCCACATTTAGATAGCCCTCATTGGTAGAAAGGCCTCCCTTAGAGACAAAGGATAATTATTACAATAGAGGGGGAGAACAGGAAGGCAAAAGGGAAAGAGTCAACCTTACTCTCACTGAACTTGCCTTAAGGAAAAAATGACATAAATTCTAAACTGGGCATCTTGCCACACAGGAAGATAGGGGGAATGGGGATGAGAGGTAAGATGATGGAGGGGAGAGCAGGGGGGGGAGGGTTGATGGAAGTGCACACTTCTGTAGAGGGACAGGGACAGGGTAGAGAGTGGAACGGGGCAGGGGGACGTCTAGGAAGGA
>CM053580.1:564483864-564517602 GCA_028627135.1 Pseudochirops cupreus | reverse complement strand
TTTACACCTTGGAAGCAGATTCCCCTTTCCACACTCTGTTTCCTCAGCTGTAAAGGCTGGGTGGATCGAAGAATCTCTAAGATCACTTCCAGATCAAGAGTAATGGTCAATGCGATCCTACGATCCAGGAAGGAGATTTGATTGGGGACCACCCTCCCCGCTCCTGCATTGACCGCCCAGAGAGCATCAGCATGCGGTGATGGGGCCAGCCACCTCTGGACGTCCGCTGGGCGCATCTGGCCACTGGAGAGAACGAGCCAGCGTGGGAGATGGGGGCTGCGCTTACGCGGGGATGTGAGGAGGGGGTGGCTGGACAGCCGGTCTGGATCTGGGAGTCCGGCTAGGGCGTGTAGCCCCTTCTTCCCTGCGGTGGTGGGCGCTGGCCCTGTCTCTCCTGGAATCTGGGACGTTCTCTGGGGTGGGGCTGGAACGGGCTGCCTTTATGACCCACGCGGGACATTCCCCGCCTCTGGACCGCGGGGGAAAAAGGGGACCCCTCCAACCGTCACCCCTGCTGACTTTAGTGGGAGACTAGCGTAGCCTTCTGCCCAGCCCAGAAGGAGAGGAGAAAGATGATAGAAGACACTAGATAAAATTGGAATGCAGAGGCTCAAACCTCAGCTTTCACACTTCCTAGCCGTGTGACATGGGGACAAATAAAATGAGACGTTTTGTGGCCTCAGCTTGCTCATCTGGAAAATGCGCATGTGTTGCAATGTTAAAAAAAAAAAAGTGCTGGGTTTTGGAGCCGAAAACTTCAAGGGTAAACTACCTTCTGGCATCAAAGTACCTAGGTTCATTCAAATTCCGGTTTTAATGCTACTTGTGAGAATTTGGGGCAATTAACCTCTATGAGCCTCAGCTTCCACCTTTGGAGCATGAGAGGCTTGGACCAGATGGTTCTGAAGTCTTTTCCAGCTCTAACCCTCTGAGCCTGTGACCTCCCTTCCGGCCACTCTGTATCAAATTTGCATTCATCATTTCTGTCTTATCTCCCTGATTTGAATATGAGCTCCTGGAGGGCAGTTTTGTGACCTTGAGCAAGTCACTTCCTGAAAATAACCAGCATTTATGAAGTACCTACTATGTGCAAGGCACTGCTCTAAGTGCTTTCCAAATATTATCTCATTTGATCCTCACAACAACCCTGGGGTGTGGGAGCTGTTATAATTCCCATTTCACGGATGAGGAAACTGAGACAGGCAGTGGTTAAGTGACTTGTTCAGAGTTCCATGGTTAGTAAGTGTCTGAGGCCAGATTTGAACTCAAGTCTCCCTGACTCCTTTGCTGCCCCTTCTGGGTGTCAGTTTCCCCATCGATTAAATCAGAATGGTAACACCAATTCACTGGGTAGTTATGAGGATCAAATGAGTTAATGAATGTAAAAGACTCTGTAAACCTAAAGAATTCTATTTTCATGGTACTTCCAGTTTTGCAAAGCACCTTATGAAATCTTATCTCATTTTATCCTTAAAACAAAGCTAGGGGGCAGCTAGGTGGTACCATAGTGCATAGAGAGCCAGGTCTGTGGAAGGACTGAGTTCAAATCTCACCTTGTATCCCTCAACAAGGCACATCATCCTATTTACCTCAGTTTCCTCATCTGTAAAATGAGCTGGAGAAGGAAATGGCAAGTCACTCCAATATCTCTGCCAAGAAAACCTCAAATGCTATTATACCCTCTTTGTAGAGAAGGAAACTGGAACTCATTGAGTTTAAGTGATTTGCTTAAGGTCACCAAACTAATAAGTACAAAAGGCAAGATTCGAACTTGTGTCTTTCTGACTCCAGGTGCATTGCTGTAGTCACTATATCATATCGTCTCCCTTACTGGCTGTGTGACCCTGCCTGGGGAAGTCATCTCATCTCTGCCTACCTCAACTGCCTCATCTGTAAGATGGGAATGATAATAGTACCTACCTCCCAGAGTTGTTCTGAGGATAAAAAGAGCTAACATTTGCTAAGTGTTTAGCAGGCTCTGGCACATAGTAGGTGCTGTGTAAATGTTAGCTATACAATATATAAAATATTAGTCAAGATCCCATTATGCCCACCAACTTTATCCAATCTTCCTGGCGGCCCATTTATGATTCTTGCCCATGTTTCTTTAGTGCCAGCTACCCAAAGAGTCTCAGTGTTCCGTACTAGCTTGCCACATGGATGCTTCACAAGACTCCATGTGCCCAGAGCTGATATATACAGAAGAATCATTGAACAAAAAGGATTGCTGTGTTGTTTGATTAAAATGACTGCCCCTTACTGGTTAGGGGCCACAGAGGTCTTCTGCCTCTGATGCAAAGTTAATAAATTCTTGCTATTGGATTCCTATTTATAAGGAGTCTGGAGCATAATTGCCCTTAATCATTTTTCAGACATTGACATTTGAAACCTGTGAGTCATTGGGCTAAGTGTGGAACTGGCTGATATATCTTCCCCTTAAATACCCAGATGACATCACAAATCATGTTTAGCAGGAACATCTTAGAGTCATAAAATAGCAGAATAGCAAAGCTGGAAGGGACCTCAGCAGCCATCTAGGCCAGCCTGGACTGGTTGATGGAGCATTGTACTCGCCATCAAAAAGATTTGTGTTGGAATCCTGCCCCAGACACTTCTTTACTGTGTGACACTGGATAAGTCTCTTCACTGTTCCGAGTCTCCATTTCCTCATCTGTATTGGACTCAGGATTTGGACTCAGTGACCTCTTAAGGTCTCTTTAAGCTCCAAATCTATGATCTCTCTATAACAGACCAAACAAAGGGTCACCAGATCTTTACTTAAACACTTTAGGGGAGGGGATCCACTGATGGTTCCACTTTTTGACAGCCCCATTTAATTAGACAGTTTTTCCTGATCTCTTTCCTGGCTTCTTTGCAGCTCTGTTCCCCAACCCCATCACCCACCAAGCCCACTGCTTCTAGTGCTGCCCCCCGGGACCAAAAAGAACAAGTAGAACTCCTTTAGGGGACTGCTCCAAACCTGGGGGGCTTATTGTCAACCACATATCCATAATAAAGTCTGGAATCCGGAGCAAAAGAGTTGAGTAAGATAATGCCTCCAACTCCAGCTGGGGTTTTTGTTCTGATCCTTAAGCCTTCCTTTCATTTTCTGTGGGAGACCAAAGAACCTTGAAGGGACAGCTAGGTGGCGCCATAGTGGATAGATCACTGGGCTTGGAATCAGAAAGACTCATCCTAATGAATTCAGATCCAGCCTCAGACACTTACTAGCTATGTGACCCTGGGTAAATCACCTCACCCTGTTTGCCTCAGTTCCTCATTTGTAAAATGAGCTGGAGAAGGAAATGGCAAACCATTCCAGTATCTCTGGCAAGAAAAAAAAATCACCAAATTGCAGTCAGACATGACTGAAAACGACTGAACAATAACAACAACAAAAGAACCTTGAGGAAAAGCATGAGGCCTGAGACCCACAGATAGATCACTGAATTTGGAGTCAGGAAAACCTAGGTTCGGATCCCACTTCTTTCTCTTACTGGCTGTATGACATCTCCTCTTTTGAGGGTTCACACAGTTCGTATCTACCCCCATTCAAAATTCTGGTAGCAGTTGTCTGCATTCCTCTAAGTCTAGGACATTCTTCTCCTTCCTTTCTCAATGAGTTCAGGGTCTGGCTCACAATCTGGCCTTCTTAACCCCTTGCCTTCATCCTATGGGTCTTTAGCATACATATCAATAATCCCTCAAACCCCCTAACCTCCCAGTTCATAGTTCATCAACTTGCTCATTTCTTGTGACCTACTCCTCCATATTTTACAGAAGTGGAAACTAAGGACCAGAGATAAGTGACTTGCTCGAAGTAACGCAGTGAATTAGTGGCAGAGCCAAGCCTAGAACCCAAGCCTCCTAACTTCTACGTCTAACATTCTTTCCATCACTCCACATTGTCTTAGGCATAAGAAAGGAATGTTAGGAGACCCAAAAACCTCTGTGTCCAAATTGCCTCATAAAAGTTAGGGATCCTAGTTGACCATGTCACCATCCTTTGGAGAGGAGTTTGAAGGTATCCTGGAGATCATCTCGTCCAATCCTTTTTTATAAATAGGAAAATTGCAGCCCAAAAAGTCATAGGATCGTGGATAATAGATTTGGGGACCTCAGAAGACATCCTATACAACCATCTTCACTTTATAGATGAGGAAACTGAGGCTGAGAGGTCTAGGTCACACAGGCCAGCTTCTCAGCTACCTTGGGGTTCTCAGATGAGGCACCATGGACAACTCTCAAGCCCTTGAGGAAAAGAAAATCATTTGGCTCAATTGGATAAACATTTGTCCAGTACCTACTATGCACCAGCTGTTGAAGATACATAAAAACAAACAAACAAAAAAGAAATAGTCCCTGACCTCATGGAGGTTACACTCCATTGGAGAAATCATTGGTAGGAGTTTAGATGGTAGGAGTTTAGATTCCCAAGAAATATTGGGAATCTATGGGGACTCAAGGAGAGTTAAGACAAGAACCCTGCTGGGCCAAACTGAAAATGAGGTCTTAGAGCCTGCTCAGAGCTGAGCCAGCTGGAGGCTTCCCCTCGGCCCCCTTACAATCAGAATTCTAGAATGGACAGGGAGCTCAACTATTCTGCAAATTCATAAAATCATGGAATGTTGGAGTTGGGAGAGACCTTAAAGTTCATCTAGGTACAATCCCCAACTCTTCCTCTCTTCTACTCAGCTTCCTCTCTGAGGCCTTCCTAATAAGACACAAGAAAAGTCACCTGCATCTTGTTGATACTGGAATGGTTCCACTGGAACCCTTAATGCAGCCACGCGCTCCCTAATAAAAGAGCCTGTATCTGGAGTTAGGGGAACTGGATTTGAAACCTGATGGACATTACTTGTGAAGTTTGGGGCAGATCACTGGACTCTCTCTGAGACTCAATTCCCTTTTCCATAAAATGAGAGGATTGGAGGACTTTGAACAAGTAATTCAACTCTCTCTGAGCTTCAATTCCCTTTTCTATAAATTGAGGGCATCCAAGGATTAGCTGATGACTTCTGAGTTCCTTTCCAGCTCTGACATTCTATGATCCTCTGTTGGGCATACTAAGCATATTGATGATAATTATAGCTAATATTTATATGGTGCTTTAAGGTTTACAAAAATGCTTTACAAATATTGTCTCATTCAATCCTTGTACCACAACGCTATGAAGCAAGGACTATTGTTAGCCCCATTTTACAGTTGAGGAAACTGAGGCAGACATGTTAAGTGACTTGCCCAAGGTCATGCAGCTAGTAAGGGTCTGAGGCACAATTTAAGTTGGCTTTTAAAATTCTTTACAACCTGGCTCCAACCTATCTCTGTAAACTGATTTCCCATTACTTCCTCTCTCATGAAGGAAACCCCAGTCACACAGACATTCACTCTCCTTCCTCTGAAGCTTTGTACAAGCTGTCCTCCATGCCTGGGGGCTCTTCTTCCTCACCTCTACCTCTCCCTTCCTAAATTTCTTCAAGGATCAGTTCAAGAGTTATCTCCTTTCCTGATTCCCCTCGTTCAATTCTTCCTCCCCTCCCCCCCCAGCTAATTTACATGTGATACCAACATAGGCTTCATGGGCATTTGATGAGTACACATGTGACTCTTTGCCATAGAAGTAATTCAGGGGCTGCCCTTAACTCTCTAGGAAGGTAGGATTTTGCCCAGGGAAAGAACTTCAATATTTGATTTGTCCACCAGGTGGCACTTTGCTCAAACCTCCAGACAAGTGATTTCACCATAATCTTTGCCGCTGGAACGTCATCTCTGGTCTGAATGTGCAAGCCACCCACCCTACTAAGCCCCAGGCACTGGTTGGGGTTAGGGGGTGGGAGCAGGTTAAAATCTGTGCTGTTCAGACTCTGAATCTAGAGTAGGAGATGATGAAATATGCCTCAGAATTACTGTAATTCTATAGAAAACTCTATGGTTGTGCCCCCACCCTACACCTGGGCTTTCCCTTTTCATTCAATGACACCCCTCCCCCACCCAGGAATTCATGAGATGCAGCCACTCATGTTTTCTTAGACTTTGCAAAATTTCAGCCCTGCAGAGAGAAACCAAGGAGCAGCCCAGTCCTCATGATTGCCCTCCCTGATTTGATTTCTGAGGTTAAGGAAAGATGGAAGTTAGGGTTAGGGTTTGGAATAGGTTTGGTTTAGGATCAGAGTCTCAAAGCACTCAGTGTCCAATCAATCAATGAGCGCTTATTAAGCTCTTATTGTGTACCAGGAGCAGTCCTAAGTGCTATTCCTGAAGATCATTGTATTGGGATTAGTGTCATAAACTCAGTGTGACAGAGGAGAGGAGTTTATATCCAGTCCCTGGTTCTTAGGTCCAGACTAGGACAGTGAAAGCTTAGGGGTGGCAGGAAAGGCACAGTCTTTCTAACCTTCTCACCAGGTTTTTCCCAAATGGGTCAGTTCTCAGAGACTGGCTGGGTCTTGCCTCCAATCACTGAAGGGGGACCAGCCTCCAAACGTCATTGCCTACGTAGCAGCCATGGAGTTCCAGTTCTGCAGGCACGTATCTTTCTGTTTCCTATGCTTCTTTGACAAATAGACACCATCGTGAGCAATAAAAGAGAAAATGAGGAAGTCCAGGGTTCTGTGTACCTGGCACTTTTTCCCCTTTTCCAGAGAATCACCAATTTGTTTTCCCTTGTCTGGAAATGTCCACTCACAATAGGGATGAAATGCCATTGTAAAAAGACCCACTACATGCATATATACTTGAAAGTGTTTATACATATGTGTATATATATGCACATACATATATGTGTGTATATATCCATATGTAAGTATATCCAAAAAACTAGTGACCTTCTCCCACTTAGGGATTTGTTCTGCTGAAACTAAAACAGATTGGTTTCATGTTGGAGCTGCCAAATTGTTCATCTTTTTAACAACAACAACAAAAAGTCCAATAGCTATCACCATCTGTACAACCAGCCACCTACTCACCATCACCACATCTCTACTGGCAGGGTGAGCCCTGAGAGCATCGAATGCCAAGTCCAGAACCTAGGGCTCAGACAGAGAACAAAACTTCCTTTATGTATGAAGCCTTCAACACCCGGCTCTTTGCGTGTTACTTAATTACCCATCAAGACACGATAAAAACAGCAATCCTTGCCCAGCTGGTGAGAACAATATCAGAATTGTGTCCCTGGCACTTGGGCTCATCCCCAGCTAATTGCTCAAGCATCCCAGAAGAAAGATCTTCAGTCCTTCTGTCCTGCTCTTCTCAGGGAACACTGATGCCTCAGACAGGTCCAGAGATATTGCAGGCAGACAGTGTTTGGAGGCTGGCAAATTCAAGGATTTGGTGGCAAGGAAGGCCACAGAAAGGAAAGAGACCAGAATGAAGAGCTTTCTAAATGTGCGGTGGAGAGATCTGGCTTCTAATCCTGGCCCAGACACTCACTTGCTGTGTGACCCTATGGAAAGAATTTCCCTTCTCTTGGCCTTAGTTTTCTCAGCTGTAAAATGGGAGTAGACTCCTGTAGTTCCTACTTCCACAGGCTGTTGTGAGGATGAAGTGAGATGACATACATAAAAGTGCTTTGGAAACCTTGAAGCCTGAAATAAATGTTGGCTGTTGTCATTATTACTTATTTCATACAGCTATGAGGGAAGAAGGGCTCAGATAAAGGTGGATTGTTCTTATTAATTATTCTTATTATATGAGAGGCTACATGACCCAGTGATATCAAGAGAATCTGGGTTCGAGTTCGCCCTCTGACATATACTGGCTGTGTGACCCTGGGCAATTCACTTACCTTTAGTGCCCCCATGTGGTGGGGGGAGCAGAGTAAGCACCAGGCACTGTGCACAAATATTATTTCATTTGATCCTTACAACAACCCTTTGAGGTGAGTATTGTTGTTATTCCCAGTTTATAGTTGAGGAAACTGAGGCAGCTCCTCTCTCTAAGCTGCAGAAGTGACAGTGATCAGTATTATATGAAGGATTTCCTCACTAGATGAGCTCCACCTCGATGAAACCACAGGTCACTTAAATAAGAGGTGGAGAGGAGAAGGGAATCATGAGACCAACAAGGAGCCCAAAGTCCCCATGGGCATGTAGGGTCACTTGAAGGTCTCCTTAAAGCAGAGGTTCTTAGAGATTTCAGGGGTCCCATGAATGTGGCTGCTAAAAGAGATTTGCACATTTATTTTAATTGATGTCAAACTGAAATTTGTCATTTCTTTCTACTGTGAATGTAGATGACAAAACATGATTCTGAGCAGGGGTCTGTAGGTTTCACCAGCTGATTGCCGAAGGGGTCCAGCAGACAAAAATGTTGAAGGATTCCTGCCTTAAGGGAAGTTTGACCTGCATTCAAAAGAGAACCTAACAGTCATGATGGCTCTCTGTGGAGCTCACACACACACACACACACACACACACACACATACACACACACACACACACACACACAAACATACACATAGCCCCTCAACCTTTCCAACTCCCTCCCTATCCCCATCCTTACTGAAAACAAAAATCTTTGACTTCTCTCCAAATTCAGTTTCTTTATCTAAAACATGAGAATGACTATCCTGTCTACTTCATAGGGACACAAGAGCCTTGAAAGGGTTCTGCCTGGTCAAGCTAAGATGCTAGTAAATGTAAGAGAAACTGTTTCACATGGAAACCCAGAGCCACAACTAGGGTAGGTTAACCAGGGCTTTGCTCCATGACGAAAAAATTCAGTGGATATAAAAATTTTAAATAATTTTTTAAAAGATGTTGCATCTTTTAAATGATGCTATCTTTCTTTTTTGGCAACTCTTTCACTCTTTCAGCACTGTGGAAATAACTAAGCCTTAGCACATAGCTAGCAAGGATAATTGAAGTGGAAAGCTACTAGGATCATAGGATTATTTACTTTGATCTTGATCAAAGAAAGGGACCTTAGCTGCTATCTAGTTCAATTGCCTGATTTTTGCAGATGAGGAAAATGAGGCCCAGAGAGACAGAATAACTAACAGTGTCACAGATTTAAGGTTAGAAAGGGCCTTAGAGGCCAAAGAGTTCAAACCTCTCATTTTATAGATGAGGAAAACGGAGGCAGACAGAGGTTAAGTGACTTGCCCAAGGTCACACAGCTAGTAAATGTTTGAGGAAGGATTTTACTTTCTGATTCCCAGCCCAACATTCTATCCACTTTGCACCAAAATTGCCTCTAAATGTGATAAATAAAATACATAAATAATGCATCCAGTACACTTTCCACTGGCCCACTCTGCCTCTCCCATGGCTCCCTCATAGATCCCTACTCTGATCCCGACCTCCCCAGAAAAAACCTCAAGGTCATGGGGTAATAGATTAAGAACTGGAAGTGACCACTGAGACTACCTGCTCCAATTTTTTCATTTTATAGTTGAGGAAACTGAGGCAAAGGGACAGTGACTTGCCCAAGGTCACACACATAGTACACAGCAGAGCTGAGTTTGGAAGTCACGGTCCTCTGCTGTATCCCAGAGTCTTCCCCAAGAGGGGCCTGCACTTTGATTTCCCTGTCTCCCCACCAGAGGACAGTGTACTCAGAGTCTCCCCCACCCCCACCCCCAACACTCAACAGAATTTGTTCCAATTACTTAATCTATTATTTTCACATCAGGAATTACAAAGTTGATTTGAGGGTGCATTTCCAGCATTGCCCCAGATTCCAAAATTACTAGGGAAGGTACTTAGGAAGAGGGCTTGGAGAGATGCCACTGGATCCTAGGACAGCCTAGCTAGTCCTGACATCTTCTGACTAGTTCTGAGAAGCCCCAAGAAGCATCCTCTATTCTCCTCAATAGAAGAGGATGATGAGAATTCCTGAATGAATGCATCATTTTTCTGACCTGTGACCCTATTAACCTGTACACTCTACCTCTCCCCTTCCCTCCCCCTCAGCCACTCCTGTAGGCTCCTTGACCAAATGGAACTGGTAGCCAAGTTGGGCTCTTCTTTCTCCCGAGATATTGGCATACAATAAACTCACAAAAGTTCTGGAATGTTTTCTGTTCTCTTGTTCCCTCTTCTTCCTCTGGCCCCAGGCTCCTTGGCCTATTCCATCCTATAAACATCAAAGAATATGGCAGCCAGTGTATTTTTTTTTAAGATCTGGGTTCATATTCTGATTCTGGCCCTACTTCCTGTATAACTTGGGGAAGGTATTTAATCTGTTTTGGCCTCAATGTCTTCTCATCTAAACCAGGGTTTGTATTTGATGGCTCCTAGAGTCATTCCTAGTTCTAAATCTGTGAGTTTTATCATATCATAGATTTTTAGCTGGGTGAGGCTAGGTTAGCTATAGTTAACATTTACATAGTACTCATTATATGCCAGGCATTGTACTAAGTACTTTAGAATTATTATTTATTTTATCTTTACAACAACACTGGGAGGTAGACGATATTAATCTCCCCATTTTACAGATGCAGAAACTGAGGTAAACAGAGGTTATGTGACTAGTGAAAGGTCACATAGCTAGTCAGTGTCTGAGGTCAGATTTGAACTCAGGTCTTCCTGACTCCAGGCCCAAAAGGTAAAAAGAAAGTCCATGAACTAAGGCCTGCCTTGTGCTTACTCAGCATTCCTTCCCTCACCATTTACCATGCTACCAGCAACAAGGCTGAACTAGCTGCCCCAAAGACCTGACCTGTGAGCTTGCAGTGAAACTCAGCCCCATTCCTTGGTCCCTTCTCCCTCTGTCCAGTGCCATGGAGATCTGAGCTCCAAACTGTAAAAGTCTGTTAAGGCCACAGGGGCCAGTGCCCCAGTAGCATTCTGTGTCATAAAAAATTTATACAGGAGAACATAGGAAGACAGGGGATGGGATAGGACATATATCTGGGCTTGAAACAGAGGTCAATCCCACCTGCCACCCACTTCTCAACCACCATCAACCCCCAGCCTCTGAAAACAAAACTCCAAAGGATAGAAATTAGCCCCAGCTGCAGAGTCAGAGATCTGTGGAACCAGAGGACTTGGGACAAAACACACTGTGAGGGTAAGGGTGGGAGAGAGGGGGTGAGTGCAGAACTTATGGCACTTTAATAAGTCTTATGAAAGAAGCCTAGCATCCAACTAGGGTCAGTTCTGTCCCCCCAAAAGTCACTTGGGACAGAGACCTAGGCTGGTAAACTGTGAATTAATTGTCCATTGTGGGAGAAGGCCAAAATGTTTTGAGATCCAGCCCTCCATGGAACTCACCCTCAGAAGGGAGGGAGTCAAAAGGTAAACAATAAGGGGGAAAAGACTAAAATTACCGAAGGTCTCAGGAAGAATAAAAATCAAAGACCTGGTACATAAGCAGATAAATCAATAAGGAAAAACATTAACAGCAGAAGGAAATATGTCCTCTAGATCTAGTAAACAAGTTCAGGCATCTGTGAATAAATACTGCAAAATAAAGGAAACTCATCCAACACTCAATGAGGCAGAGGACCTTGTGGAATTTGAAGAGAATGTGGAACCACAACATGCTGTTTTTAAGTTTTTTTAAAAAAGAAATGAGAATTATGAGAGCAGAATTTATGGCTTGCATAGCAAAAATAATTGACAGAATAGAAAAATGTGAATCTGCGATGGTAAAGGGAGAGAAAGAGAGACAGAGAGACAGAGAGAGATAACATTTGACTATGAATAAGATACATAAAAATGAAAAACAAGGAAGGAAGAAAAAGCAACGATATTAAAACAAAATGTTTTCTCTATTCAAGCAAAACATATCAGTCTTGAAGATAAGATACATAGAGACAACTTAAGTATTCTAGATCTCCCAGAAGAACATAAGTCAAAAAACCTGAACATCATAATGTAAAAAATAATACAAGAAAACTGCCCAAAACTTCTGAACACAGAAAATTAAATACTAGTTCAAAGAATACATAGATTGCCTTCAGAAAAGAAAAAAAATCCAAGTATACAATTGTCATCACATATAGTGATTAAATTTAACAATTCAATTTAGGAATAAATTCTGCAAACAACCAAGAGAAAGACCTTAAAATAGAAAGAAAAGAAAATTTAATAACACAATGTTATTCTGTATCTATCATAAAACATAAGAGGAAATGGAATAATGTGTTCTGAAGAGCAAGGGAGCTCAGGACGCAGGTCAGGGCGACCTACCCTGCAAAACCGACCTTAATCATAAATGAAAAAAGATAGACATTCAACAATAAGAGGCATTCAAAATATTCTTAGAGAGAAAACTAGACACGAAGAGATTATTTGCTTCTCAAATATTCCAGACAACATACATGCATTTGCAGAATGGATGAACAAATGCAGAAACTAAAGATGGTGACAGTAACAGTGATTACCGAAAGACTTATAAGAGTCGTCTTTCTTTTTTTAATAAGTTTTTATTGATGTCTTATGTTTCTTACACCATCACAGTTACCCCAAGTGTCCCTCCACTTTTCTTTCTAATATAATACATGACCTTTTTAGAAAAGAAAAAAAAAATCACTACAAGTAATTGAAAAATGAAAAAGTCTGAAAATGTGTGCAATGTGTAACATGTACAACCCTTGCACTTCCATGAAAGGGAAGGTTGGGCATATTCTCATATCTCGCCATTCAGGTTTCACTTGATCTTTATAATTTTGTTGTGTTTACTTCTGATTTTTTTAGTGTGTTATGGTTCTTCCCATTTACATTGTTGTAGTTATTGTGTATATATTCTATTGTTGTTGTTGTTTTTACTTCACTTTTCATCAGGTTATGTAGCTCTGTGTTTATCACACTCATCATATTCTTACGGCACAGTAATATTCCATTACATTCATGTACTACAATTTGTTTAGCCATTTCCCAATTGATGCATATCTACTTTGTTTCTAATTCTTTGTTATCACAAAAAACCTACTATAAATATTTGGGTGTATATGAGGACTTTCTTTTTAACCATGGCTTCCATGGAATATAATCCCAGAAATGGAGTCCCTGATTCAAAGGATATAGACTTCTTAGTCATTTAATTTGCATAATTCCAAAATGTTTTACCATTTCACAGTTCCACCAACAATGTATTAGTGCACCTCTCTTTCACAGACCAGAGATTTCTTTCTAAATATATACAAGAAGACATGGGTGAAGGCTGAAGTCAGGTGGAGAAAATGATGGAGAGGAATACTTGGAGCATTATAGAAAAAACTTTGCAACATCCCACCTATGGGTGAATCAATATTTTTTTCTGTAGAACTACATTTTAAAATGGTAGTGTGTATGGAAGAGGAGAAAGAAAATAGAGAAGAGAATGTGATGTGCTCAGGTCAAATTAAGGTCTAGCAATAAAGGGAAATTGATTCTTGTGGTCTTTTGGGAAGACATAAGTTTTCAAAGTAGTGGGTGAGGAGGATAGGAGAAAAATAAAAGGAGGGAGAGAAGAGGGAAGCTTTGTTTGGGGGATGGAAGCGGGTTCCACTGAGGAATGCTCCTATGGGGTAAAGACAGACATCCTGTGAAGGGAACTGGGGACCATGGGGTGGGTGTTGTCTGTTGGGGATTTGATAATTTAAAAGACAAACTGCTTCTGGAAGGGAAGACTTGGAAATCTTAGGGACAACCAGCACTTAGAGGAATAAGAGGACATGGGATGCAGGGAGAAGATATTGAGGCAAATGAGGAAGGAAAGTGATTACGGGAGATATAGATCAGTACTAGTAGGCTTTATAATCAGGGATGTGGGGGATGGAGGAGAGTCTTTACCTGGAGCAACAAAGGAAACTAGAAACTAGAGCTGACTTAGAGTGTCTTCTAAACAGAAATAGCTAAACAAATTGTAGTATATAAATGTAGTGGCACATCTCTATGTCATTAAAAAAAAAAGACAAATGGATGTAATTTAGAGAAACATGGACTACTTGCTAAACTGATATGAAGGAACCAAAACCAGAATCAGAACCAAAAAAACCCAATAGGTCTAATGACAACGATGTATATGAAAAGACTAATAAAAAACAAAGTTGTGGGGCAGCTAGGTGGCACAATGAATAGAACACTGGCCCTGGAGTCAGGAGGACCTGAGTTCAAATCTGGACTCAGATACTTAACACAAAACTAGCTGTGTGACCTTGGGCAAGTCACTTAACCCCAATTGCCCTATCTTTTCCCCTCCAAAAAGCAAAAAAAAAAAAGTTGTACACTGAATAATTATAATGACCAGTCTTGGTCCTGAAGAAGAAATGACCTCTCTTCTTTCATTGGAGATGTGGGAGACCATGAATGTGGGATGTAGTATACATTCTCAAATGTGTTGGTTGATTTTGCTTTCGTTATTGTTGTTTTAACAAAGGAAGATTCGTGTGGTGATGTAGAAGTCAGGTCTTATATACACACATACATACAGCACATGCATGCAAATGTACATATGTATGTGTGTATTTGTGTATATCCAAATGATTGCAATGTAAAACAAAAGTATTAATATATATATATATATATGCATATATGTATGTGTATACTTTTTAATGACAGAGTTGGACCAGAGGATTCTTAGGATCCCTTTCTAAGTTCTGTGATATCTAGATGATCCTCGATTTCGTTGAGATTGTAGATTTAGAGTTGAAAGGGATCTCAGAGATCTCTAGTCCAACATCCTAGTCTTATAATTAAAGAAAACAATTGCCAGGAAATCAGTAAGTCAGTCCATCAACATTTATTAAGCACCTACTATATACCAGGCGCTGCTCTAAGTGCTGAGGATATTGTTGTCATTGTTTGTCCTTCATCTTTGAAGAGCACCACTGCCATCAGGGTGTGGAGTCTTGACTTGCAGATGAACTGGATTTAAGTGAGGCAGAGTTGCACGAAGTGGGCAGCCTCACTTTCTCTTCCAGAGTCGTCCAAAGCCAGTGACAGGACAAAAGTCAAGATGACTGGTGATGGCCCAGGAGGCAGTGAATGACCTTGGTGTCTTTGATGTCTGACCAATCTCTAAGAACTCTACAGCATCGGCTTTAATCACCTTTATGGCCGTTGGAACAAATCATTCTCATCCACCCACTCCGCCAGGGGAAGTCTTCATATGTTTGGGGTAGACACCCCCCTAATTCACCAATGGACTCACCCTTCACCCTGGATTAGCCTGTCTGCCAAGATGGTTTTACCAGGGTGTGATGGCTGTGCATGCTATAGCTTCTTGGAGCCACAGGTGAGAACTGGGTGACAGGTAGATACAAAATGTGGATGAGCAGTCCTGAAAATGGCCAGGCAAGCCCTCATACCAGAGTTGGTAGTCCTTCTTGAGCAAAGTCTTTTAAAAAATGCTTGTTCCCTCTCCCCATTTTTTGTGACAGAAAGACATATAGAAAGGCTATTGAGACAAATTCCAAACTTTTCTACTACCTGCTTCTATAATTTCTCACAAAATAATAATAAGGTCCAGGGAGTTCTTACAGAAGGATTCAGTTCAGTTTCGCAGGGTCCCTGCTCAATCACATACTGAGGCAATGAAGAAAGACTGAAAAAGGGTGAACTTTATTTCCTCTTTTGACAGGATTACTAACTTAGAAGGTCAGGGGAAGGTTGTCTTTAAAGTCTGTGGAGGCTTCAGCAAATCATTTGATAAAGTATCTTATTCTATGGAAGCGGAAAAGATGAAGAGCTAAGAACTTACTGACAAATTTGGAACTGGTTGAACCACCAAAGTAAAAAAACAAGTCAATGGTTCAATGTCAACTTGTCAGGAAGTTTCCAATGAGGTGCCACAGGCACTTGTGTTCGGTTCTGTGTGTTAACCCCTTTTAGCAGTGACTTAGATAAACTTTTAGATGAAATACTCATACAAATTTGTAGATGATGCAAAGCTGGAAAGAAAAGCTAACATACTATGTGACCATGGCACCCCCTGACTCAGCAAACTCCAATGGTTCCCTATCTCCTCCAGAATCAAATATAACATATTCTCTTTGGACTTCAAAGCCCTTCACAAACTGCCTCCCACCCCCCTACCCTCCCATCTTCTTATACCTTACACCCTTCCATGTACCATAAATCCTTTCATCTGGTCACACTGGCTTCTTCAATGTTCCTCATACAAGACATTGTCTTCTAACTTGGTATTGTCACTGATTGCCCCCTATACCTGTAATGCTCTCTCTCCTTATCTCTACCTCATGGCTCCCCTGACTTCCTTCTTTTTTTTTTTAATAATAATTATATATATGCATATATATATATACATATGTATTTTTAATATTTTATTATAGAACTTTAATTTCTAGATTCTTTCTCTTCCTCCCTCATCACCCACCCCCACTGGAAGGACAAGGAATTAAATACAGGCGTGTACATGTGTAATTACGCAGAACCTCTGCACAGTGGGCATATTGTGAGAGACTGATTATATATCCCTCCTTCCTATCCCGCCTCCCCTTCTATTCTCTACCCTGTCCCTGTCCCTTTCCAGACATGTGTACTTCCATCAACCCTCCCTCCCACCCTGCCCTCCCCTCCATCATGCCACCTCTCATCTCCATCCCCCCTCCTCTCCTGTGTGGCAAGATACCCAGTTTAGAATTTATGCCCTGACTTCCTTCTAATCCCAGCTAAAATTCCTCCCAACCTTTCCCAATCTCTCTTCATTCTAATGCCTTTCCCCTGTTGATTATTTCTAATTTATCCTATATGTAGCTTGTTTGTACATTTTTGTTTGCTTCTTTTCTCTCCCGTTAGATTGTAAGCTCCTTGAGGGCAGGGATTGTCATTTACCTTTCTTTGCTTACTACAATGCACAGAACATGGTAGGTGTTTAACACACATTTACTGACTGACTAGCATTGCCATAGTCAGGATCTTGACAGCTAGGAGCAAAGATATCAAACTCTCCTTCCCGTGGGACCTAAACCAGGTTAAAATGTTATTTAGAAATGTTTCACAAAACAAATAAAAACTCAATAAAACATAAATAATGTTGTTAATTTGTGGTTTTCTAGTCAATGTGTGGCCAGCAGGGATCCATTTCTATTTGAATTTGACACTTCTGACCTAGAATACTGGACTGAATTAAATGAGATGAAATTCAACAGAGGTAAATGTAAAGACTTAGGGCAGATAGGTGGCTCGGTGGATAGAGCATCAGGCCCGGGATCAGGAAGTCCTGAGTTCAAATCCAGCCTCAAACACCTACTGTATGACCCTGGGCAAGTCACTCTAACCCTGTTTGCCTCAATTTCCTCATCTGTAAAATGAGCTGGAGAAGGAAATGCAAACCTCTCTAGTATCTTTGCCAAGAAAACCTCAAATGGCTCACAAAGAGTCATACACATCTGAACAAACTCCCAGTTTGTTTAGTTCTCCCTAGAGAAGAAAAGACTTGGGGAATATGATATTTTCCCTTCAAGTATCATAAAGGCTGTCACTCAGAAGAAGAATAAGATGCTATATTTGTTCACAAAGTTCAAACCCAGGAGCAGTGGATGGAAGATGCAAAGAGGCCAGTTCTTGATACCAAGAAAAATCTCCCAACCATCAGAGCTATCCAAATGGAAGATAAGACTCCTCTAAGGGGGTGGGGTGCTTTCTCATTGGAGACTTCAAGTGGAAACTAAGTCACAAATATGTTATAGTGGAGATTTCTCCTGGGTAGCTGCTAAGGACCTTTCCAAAATTAAATCCTGTGATTCGATAAAGTAGAAGCCTAAAGAGGGGGCCCAATTTGTCCATGGTCACACAGCTAATAAGCAGGCAAAGTTATATCTTATTTATGGTGCCCTGTTTATGGGGACTGCCTATACAGAGTCTTTCAGAGAAATGGGAGTTGGTTTCCGATGACCGCCCCCTCTGCCTATAATGAGAGGCAAACAGTATGGGAGCTGACTCACAGCTGCAGACTCGGATGGAGGAAAATTAAGTGGCTAGAAATAGGCAATTCTTTCATAAAGAGAGAACTCAATGGAAATAGTGATGGGGTTTTGCTAATAATATAGAGCTGATTGAGGCTAGGAGGAAGGGAAAATCACTCCCTGCTGGCCCTAAGAAATTGACCCAGGATTGTTGTCCCTGCATTGACCACAGGCAACATTGAGGTTTCGCCAAAGAGTGTGACAGGCCTGGAAGATAGCTTTGCAAGGAGTCAAAGGGGGCAAAGGGAGGGTAGGAAAGGGTTCAGAGAGTCAGAGAATGTCAGAACCAGAAGGAACTTTAGAACAAGGAAAGTCAGGGCTGGCAGGGGCCTTGGAACATTGAATGTCAGAGCTAGTAGAGCTTTACAACATGGAATGTTGGAGCTGGAAAATGCCTTGCTATATAAAACATCAAAAAAATGACATGAATAAAAGGTGAAAGACAAAATGAAGCATTCTCTTCCTTGAAGAAAGTTACGTTTATGTTGGAGATGATATGTATACGAGTAAAGATATATACAAGATATATAAAAAATAAATATAAGGTAATTGGTGGGTTTGGGGAAGGCACTAACTAGCTGCTTCAATCAGTCAATCAATAAACATTTAAGTGCCAACTGTGCCAGGCACTCTGCTAAGTACTAGGGAACTCTGCCCTCACAGAACATACAATCTGATGGAGGCTTTGAGCTTCTGGAAAGTCTTCATATGGAGAAGATGGAATCTGAACTGAATGTTGAAGGAAAAGGGGGATTGTGAGAGAGGGAATGAAGATGGAGTGTATTCTGGGCCTGAGAAAGAATGAAAGGTCTCCAGCATGTTGAGCGGATTCCCTATGGAATGGTCACATGGACCAGAACTGTAGAAGGATAAGCAGACATGGAAGAGTTAAGAACTGCATCATCAGAGGGAACTCTGGAATCAAGGAGATCCATGCAAGTATCTGAATGGTTGAGTAAGGAAAATCTTCTCAATTGTTTGCATGTCCCCAAAGTGGAATGGCCTGCCCTGGGAGATAGCATATTTTCCTTTACGGGAGACTTTCAAGTAAGGGCTAGATAGTCACATGTTGTGGCTTTTGTAGAAGGAATTCTGCTCCAGGTCAGGGTTGGATTTGATGGCCTCTAAAGTCTCTGATCCTATGAAGTTCCAGGTCTGGGTTGGACCCAATGAACTCTCAGGTCTCTTACAACTTTGAGGTTTTGTGATTCTGTGACCTTTGATCATAGAACCAAGTGGCTGGAAATGACCTGAGATCATAGCCTGTCAGAGACAGAAGTGGTTAGGTCTAATGGTTCTCAGAGGGTCTGGCCTCAGAATCCCTTCACACTCTAAAGAATTATTGAGGAACCCCCCAAGAGCTTTTGTTTATAGGGGTTATATCTATCATTATTTACCATATGAGAAATTAAAATGGCTTATTATTCTTGTGAAAACAAATTGCCCCTACAGGCCCCCTGAAAGGGTCTCAGGGACCCCCAAGGATCCCTGGACCACACTTTGAGGACCTCAATGTAGTCTAACCTCTTAATTTTATGAACAAAGAAGGCGTGTTTCCTCCCACACTTTGGTTCCTCTAGCTCACCCAGACCTTCTTCCTCTTTCTCCTTTAATCAAGAAAAGGCCAGATCAGGCCCTGAAAGATATCTCTCCAAGAGACGTCCAGGCTGGTGGACCTCATGGCGTTCATGATGGGTGATGGTTGCTCCTCCCCCACTTCCCCACACTTTCCCTGGGCTGTTGCCAAGACACCAACGATCTCCCCATCCTAAGTAACACACCAGGCCTGACCATCTTATTCTTCCTTACTCAATTGGACCAGGGGTAAGAGCAGAAAAACTTGGCCTGCCCTCCCACAAGGACCACAGTTCTTAATTTTTTTATTATTTTACTTAATTTGCTTTCTGTTCATTTTTCATCTCTCTCCAAATCATCCACAAGACTTTCCCATCTCAAGGTCAACTCACGCTCATTCACAAACATTTTATTCAGGGCTAACACAGTACAAAAAGCACAGGATAAGGAGCTGGCAAACCTGTGTGACCTTAGACACATCCCTTCCCCTCACTGGTTCTGTTTTTTCATCTGTAAAATAAGAGACTTTGACTAGATAAGGATCTCTTAACCTTTTCTGTGTCATGAACCCTTTCTTCAACCTGATGCATGAAATAAAGTAATATAAATAAATAAAATAATATATATATTTATAATATTTTATATATAAATATATAATGTATAAATATAAATTTATAATATATACAAATAATATAAATAAATAAAATAAAATGTTGTTTTAATAATAAGTAAGACCAGATTTCAAAGGAAACCAGTTATATTGAAATAGAGCTATCGAAATATTTAAAACAAGGTCATGGACCTTGTGCGAAGAACCCCTGGACTGGATGAATGCTCAGGTTCCTTCCAGCCCTGACATTCCACGGTCAATTCAGTAATGTTGGAATATGTATGAGGCACTTTCCTAGTCACTGTGGACATATAATATGGAGGGCTCCTGCCCTCAGAAGCTTGTAGTCTAGTTGGGATGGCAGGGATGGGAATAGAAAAATGTTATCATATGTTATAACTGTCACAACTAGAATTAGATAGTTATTGTTATACATAGCCCCAAGCCAGAGTACATTCAGAGAGCCACAGAGCTGGACAAGACCCCAGCAGTCATTGAGTCCTACCTGTACCTGAGCAAGAATCCCCCTCTCCAGCATCTCTGAGAAGTGCTTGTCCAGCCTCAGTTTATCAGCAGAAGAAACCCAAGACTCTCTGAGGCTGTGCATTCCCCTTTGGGACAACTCTCACTGTGAGGAACTTTTCCATCATGTCAAGCCTAAATTTGCCCTCTTTGCAACTTTGCAGCAGGGTGGAGCCTCCATCATGGCTGCTTAATGTCCTTGCAAATTGTTTCCTGAGTCCTTCAAAACCCCTCTTTCCCCCCAGGCTCAACTTGGATGCTCCCTGCTCTGCAATGACTTTCCAGAAATATTTTTCAGCCGTTCTTTCTTCCTTTCCATGCCTAGAGTACTTTGGCTGGCTTTCTCAGAGGATCAGGGGTCTAGAGCTGGAAGGGACCTTGGAAACAATCCAATCTAATTCCTCATTGTTTTTGTTATTGTTGTTCAATAATGTCCAATTCTCTGAGACCCCCACGGACTAAAGCACACCAGGACCTTCTTTCCTCCACTATCTCCCAAAGTCTATCCAAGCTCATGTTTGTTGTTTTCATGACACCATCTACCCATCTCATCCTCTGTCATCCCCATTGTACAGATGAGGAAACTGAGACACAGGAAAGTTGTCAGTCTGTCAATAAGCATTTATTAAGTACCTGCTATGTGTTAGGGGCAGCTAGGGAGCGCCATAGTGCATAGAGTTCCTGGCTTATAGTCAGATAGACGCATCTTGCTTAGTTCAAATCTGGTCTCAGATACTTAATGGCTGTGTGACCCTGAGCAAGTCACTTAACTCTGCCTCAGTTTCCTCATCTGCAAAATTAACTGTAGAAGGAAATGGCAAAACCACTCTGGTGTCTTTGCCAAGAAAACCCCAAATGGGGGTCAGGAAGAAACAGACACAATTGAAAAAACAACAACAAAATATATTAGGTACTGTGCTAAACACTGGGAAGAGGCAGAAAGTCTCTGCCCTCAAGGAACTTACGATCGAATGTGAGAGGTGACATGCAAACAACTATGTACTGACAAACTATAGATGGGTAAATAGCAAGTAATCAACAGATATAAGGCACTAGAATTAAGAGTGATAGGAAAGTGGCTTACCAAAGGTCACATAGCTAGTATCTAAGGTGGAATTTGAACCCAGGTCTTCCTGAATCCAATCCCTGTGTATAATCCATTACGCCATGCTACCTCCTTCTCAGTTTCCACATTGAACTTCCTTATCTGTGTCCACCTAGTATCTCCCCTTTCCCCCTCCCAGTAGAATGAAAGTTTATTGAGAACAGACACCAGATCATTTCCATTTTTGCATTACCAATGTAAAGCAAGGTATTCATTGCACACTGAAGGCACATAGTAAATGTTGCATGCATGATCTTCCAGACCTTCTAACTATGACATTCTACCATTTTGTGACCCAGATGGGTAGTAGGTGGAGCTGTGTGTGTACTGCCCAAGTAGCCTCTGCATTCAGGGGTACCAGGAAAGAAAAGAGACAGAAAAGCTGATAGCCGTGCAAATTCCAAGGTCTCTGAGCTTTCCTTGATTCATTTTGGCTTAAGGACCAGGAGGTCAGCAGGTGCCTCTGCCCCAGAGCCCAGGCACACTGAGCTGCTGAGGATTTAGGCATAATCACTTTTTGGGTGGCCTAAAGGCTCAAGGGTATGAATCAGATACTCCAGCCCCCATGGACCTTGATTTCCTAACACATACAGGACCCTCTGTTAATCCCATGGATTAAATCAGTGCATAGTTACACTAATTAATTTTCCCTTTCTTGGTGTATTTGTCACTAACTACTCCCATTCCCAGACTCTGACACAGAGGCATTTGGGGGAGGTCTAGAGTGGAAACTCCTGTTTGTCTAACCCTCCATCTCCATCCTGAATCTAAATATTTTACAGTTTTGCTAGATGAGTAGCAGGCAGGAGAATATCCATAAAATAAATATTAGGAAAGTCACAAGTCCTTGATGGTCCCCAGGGAGCAACTAGAAACCAAAAATTCTAGAATGTCAGAGTCAGAAGGAGATTTTGGTCCACCCATACCCCTTCAACAAAAGAAAGTCTTCCTCCAGCCTTTGCTGAAGACCTCTAGAAGGGAAACCTATGACTTCCTGGGGCTCCTTGTTCTACTTTTGGTCAATTTTCATTGTTGGGGAAGTTTTCCCTCCTGTCAATCTCCCTGTCAATTTCTCTCATGTCAATTGCCCCTTTCAATTTCCAACAGGGTGGAATGGAAAGCACACTGAAATTGGAGTCAGAAGACCTTGGCTTCAGGCTTGGCTCTATCACTTACTAGCCCTGTGCCTCTCTTCTTCTTTATGTATTTAATTCAATGCTTATGGAATTTTCATATTGAACTTATTTATGAATTTAATTCAATTTAATTATCTATAAAATGAAGGGACTGAACTAGATGTCCTCTGAATTAGCTGCCAGCTCTACACCCCTGATCCTGGAATCTATACAGAGAGTGCCTGGTCAAATCCCCAAAGACCTGGGTTCAAATCCCACCTTTGATATTTGCTAATTGTATGAACTTGGTCGAGTAGTTTCCTTTTCCTGAGCTTTAGTTTCTCTCTCTGTATATGACCACTACATGGTCACTGAAGTCTCTTCCAATTCTTAAATTCTAATTCTTGCATATGTGGTGAAAAGAACACCAGAACTAGGAGCCTGAAGCCCTGGGCTTGGGACCTAAATCCATCACTTATAATTAGATATTTCTATAGCATTTTAAGGTTTGCACTGTTATTTATTTGCATTTTCTCATATGATCTCACAACAACCCTGTGATGTGTGTATGACATAAGATGTACGATGAGATGACCTAAGTGCTATTATCCCCATTTTATAGATGAGAAAACTGAGACTGAGAGAGAGAAAGGAGAGAAAGAAGGGAATATTCTTCCAGTGGTATATAAAGATAAGGCATGGAATGTTCCAGTTTCTGAAGGACTCTGAGGATCACCCAACAGGCAATGGAGAGGGATGTGGTGAGCATCAGCAGGCTACAGCATATTACAGTGAGGAACCATGAAGGAAACAACTGAATAAAGGATGTCATCTGAGGAACTGAACACATGCAGGACAAGACATGACAGCTTCCTCATCTGTCAAAGGAGAGGGCTGGATGAGACAGCCTGTGAGGTCCCTGTGAGAACTGGGATTCTGTAAGGTATAGACACGGGGTCACTCCCTGAGATGGTCTTGTGGTTTCATTACTGGAAGATGCGGACAACCATTCAATCACTGGAGGAAATAGAACTATAATGAGGGACTTTGAGCCCATGGCAGGTACCATAAACTGCTGCCAGATCCAACAAGGAACCAACCCTCAGGACAGCAATGGAGAGAAGAGGAAGGTTCCAGGACACTGGCCATGGGGGAGGCTATTTTATGCAAAGAGGAATGGGGTAGGGTGGGGGAGGAGCTCTCCAGATGGCTTCTATTTTTTCTACTCTAAGCCTGCTTGAAGAAGCAGTGAGGTGATACAGTGGATAGTACACCAGGACTGATTTGCTCAGGGATTTGCCAAAAAAACCCTAAATGGGGTCATGAAGAGTCAGGCATGACTAAACAATGAAAGGCTACTGAAGGACTTCAGATGCAGAGAGCAACCTATAAATTCCTTTACCTGTGAGGTACAACCTAATTCACACTTCCTTAAGTAATAGCTCTGAGAAAGAGTACCCTCAATGAGGAAATTACAGATCCATCAAAATACCAGTCAGATCCTGGGCAAGCCTCTGCCTCTCTGGCCCTCAATTTCCCAGGATCATACAGTCAGAGCTAGAAGGGCCCTTAAGAAGCCATTAAGTCCAACAACCCCTTTTAGCAGCTGGCTAAACTGAGGCACAGAAAGGTTAAGCAACTTGTCCCAATTCATATAACCAGTTCGAATATCTGAGATGAGATTTGAACTCAGGTCCTCCTGATTCCAAGTCTACTATTTTGTTGTTTTTTTGTTCAGTGGCTTCCAGTTGCATCCAACTGTTCATGACCCCATTTGGGACACTGGAGTGGTTTGCCATTTCCTTCTCCAGCTCATTTTACAGATGAGGACTGAGACAAACAGAGTGAAGTGACTTGCCCAGGCTCACCCAGCTAATAAGTGTCTGAGACCAGATTTGAACTCAGGAAGATGACTCCAGGCCTGCCCTTCTATCCACTGAGCCACCTAACTGCCCTTTCTCCTTATCACACAGGGCTAGTTATAATACTAGTCTTGCCTAAGTCAAAACTTCACTCCAATGCTGACTAGAGACAGCTGGTCAATAGTTAGAAGGCTACCTCAAAGGCTGACTAATCGATTACCCTCATTTTACAGCAGAAGAAGGTAAAGCAACCCGTCTAAGCTCACACAGATAGTAAACATGAGAGGCAAGATTTGAATCCAGCTCCTCTGATTCCAGAGCCATTCTCTTTTCACTGCCCTACACTGCTTCTCTCTGTGAGAGTTTTGTAAAGTGAAGCCCTGTCCTGATGTGAGCAACAATTCTTGTTGTTGTAGTTCATCCTTTGTTCTCAAAGAGGATCAATGACATCACAAGGATGATGTCTTGACTTGCTTGTGAATCAGATTTATGTGAGACAGAGCTTCAGAAAGCCATCAGCCTCACTCTCTCCTCCAGGTCATCAGAATCCAGTGGCAGGACAACAGTCAGGCCAACTGATTATGGCCCAGGATGCAGTGGGTGACTTTGGCCTTTCTAAATCAAGGTCCTTCCCAGGCCTCAGTTTGGACCCCCAAGTTTAGAAGAAATTGCCCTGCATCTCAACTTTCAGAAAGAACCATCTCTTCCTCATTTTTTACTTTTCAGCCATACCTAGAGTGTAAAGCTAGTAATGGACTTGAGAGTTCCCCTGGCCCAACAAATCCATCTTAGAGAGGAAGGACCTGAAGGAAACTTCGCCCTTCCACCTCCCATCCCCCTCTTCCAATCAGCTGCTCAGTTTTGTCCAGGCTCTCTGCCTATACTCTCCCACCAGTATCCTTTCCTTCCCCTTCCACAGGCACAGCCAGGCCCTCCCCACCTCTCCTGGGCCTCCTAATTGATCTTCTTGACTCTAGTCTCTCCTGATTCCCATCCATGCACCTTCCCGGAAAATCAAGGCAAACCCGAGGTCTGACCACACTATTTCCCAGCTTCTGCAGTTCCAATATTTCCACCATTGCCTCTAAGTTAGGATACAAGTTCCTTATTTGGCATTTGGAGCCTTCACAGTCTGGCTCCCACCTCTCATTCCAGACTGATTTCACATGACTCCCCCTCATCTATGTTCCAGCCAAACTGGCTGTTGGCCCATGGCACGCCATTTCCCACCTACCTCCCTTTGCACAGGCTAGCTGCCATGTCTCCAGGGTCCTCTCTCCCACCACATCCACCTCCTACAATCCCTAGCTCCCTTCAAAACACAAGTGACACCTCCTACATTGGGCCTTTCCTAATCCCTCTGCTTACTAGTATCTTCCTTCTCAGCCCAGAAGAAATGATTTTCTATTTGTTTCTTCTTCTTATGTACTCACCTATGTCCAAGTTACATCTTCAGTTAACCAGTCAAATTGCATGATGGAGAGGGCAAGAGACTTGAAGACCCGAGTTCTAATTCTGCCTTATAAACTGCGTTGTCCCTGAGCAAATCACTTTACCTCTCTCAGCCTTGATTTTCCTACCTGTAAAATGGGGATAATTGATAAAACCTCCCTCCCAGAGTTGTGAAGATCAAATGAAATAACATATTAAAGTACTTTGCAAACTTTAAAGCATTTCTAGAAATGCTAGCTGTTATTAACATCATTAACTCCCAGCAGAATGTAAGCTGCCTGAGGGCAGGAACAATATAATTTTTGTCTCTCTATCACAAGTGCCTAGCACAATGCCTGAAACATAGTGAACCCTTAATAAATGTTTGCTGATCCATTGATTGACAAATATCTGGCTCAGTGGATAGAGCACCAACCCTAGAGTGAGGAGAACCTAAGTTCAAATCCACCCTGAGACACTAACTGTGAGACTGTGGGCAAGTCACTTAACTCTGATTGCTTCTAAAATAAAATAAAACGGACAGATGTCCATTTGTCTTCCTAGGTAGAATATAAGCTCCTTGAGGTCAAAGACTGCTTATTCATTGCATTTGTATTCCCAGCACCTAGCATAGCTGGTAGGTTGGCTGTTGTCCTTAGTTCTCCAATAGGACCAAAATGACATCAAGAGTCAAGTTATAACATTGGACTGTGGGCTGAACAGACCAATACAAGCTTGAAATGGAGTTGGGCACAAATAGGTCATGTGAACATCTGGGCTGGATTCTCTAAATTTGGACATCTCATGTTTCTTTTGAGCTGTTTCAATTCTGCTTTGCTCATAGAGCACAGCATCTTCTCTGATGTAGGCATGCCATGCTGAGCAGTCCTGTGCCAGTGTCTCCCATGTCACACAATCAATCCCAAAGTTCTTGAGACACCTTGAGAGTGTCCTTGTATCTTTTCTTCTGACCACCAGGTGGGCATTTGCCCTGTGTGAGTTCTCCATAAAATAGTCTTTTAGGCAAGCATACATTTGGCATTAGACCCAGCATACTAAATATTTAACAAATGCTTGTTGAATGAATAATGAATGTTGTCCAATGTCACACAGGTAGCAAGTGTGAAGGATGAGGGCTAGCTTTTGCAGAACACTTTTAAGGTCTGCAAAATCCTTTATAGGGGCAGGATTCTAGCCCAGGCATTCTGACCCCAGATCCACCGCCCTCTCTCTGCATACCTTGCTGCCAACTCCTGACTGAGCCAGTGTTAGAAGGGACATCCAGATCTCAGACAGGCTTACATAACCAGGTTTCCACATGGGTGTTACACAACGCTGGCCCCACTGGCCCCACAGCTGCCTGTGGTGAAGAAGCCCGTGTGGGTGCCTGAAATAGACAGCAGCTCCCAGCTCTCCCCGGAGCAGGTGGCTTTCTGAGGCATCCAGGCAACCAGGCTGGCAGCTCTCTGTTCAGCCTCTTCCCTCTGTTCCTCCGGCTGCCCCCTTTGCCCTCTTCTCTAAGCCAGCCCTGCCTGGCACATTCTGCCCATCAGAATAGCAAAGCTTTTTTCTCATTACCATAGGGCAACCGTTGAAATGTCTTGGCTTGACTGGAACTATAATTGTATCAGGGTTTGAAATATGTATGCAAATTTCTCATGCTGCTTACAAACGTGTGTCTTTGGGCAATTCACTTAACCACTCTGGGTAATAGCAATAATAACATTTATTTAATAATAGTGACTTCCATTTATCTAACACTTTAAAGTTTGCAAAGACCTGTACAAATATTATTTCATTTGATCTGCACGAAGACCCTGGAAGCTGGTGCTATTATTATTATTCCCATTCTAATGATGAGGAAACACAACTGTTAAGTGACTTGCCCAGGGTCACACAGCTAAGTAAGTGTCTTAGACTGGATTTGAACTCAAGTCTTCTCAACTCCAAGTCCAGTGCTCAATCCCCTGCACCCCCTGGATCCGTGACTCAGAAAAATGAGGAATTCTGGCTGGAGGATCACTAAGGTATCTCTTATTTTCAAGTCTATTGTCCTATAGTCAGTGCTCAGGAACTTGGAAATGCTTCTGTTATGTGTAAGGTTGGTTGTAGGAAATTTTGTCCCCAGAGGACTTGCCAGAGAGACATCCGACCTATAAGAATCTCTTGCCTTTCAGCTGAACTCAGATTAAATCAGAGCACCAGTTTTAATCCTGAAGGGATAGATGATGAAACCTACTTCCATTCTCTAAGCAGAGAGCTGGAGATCACAGATATGGAGTTCTGCATGCTGTCTGCTATGACCTCTGTGTCAATGGATTGTGCTGCACAATTTTTCTTAGTTAATTATTGTTGTTCAGTTATTTCTCAGCCCTGTCTGACTCTTCCTGACCCCATCTGGGGTTTTCTTGACAAAGAAAAACCGCTGAAGTGGTTCACCATTTCTTTCTCTGGATCATTTTACAGATGAGGAAACTGAGGCAAACAGGTTAAGTGACTTACCCAGGGTCACACAGCTGGTAAGTGTCTGAGGCTGGATTTGAACTCAAAAAGATGAGTCTTCCTGACTCAAGGCCCAGGACTCAAAGGGTCACAGATGTAGAGCTGGAAGAGACCCCATAGGCCAGGTAATCCAAGCCCTTCATTTTAAAGATGAGGAAAATGAAGCCCAGGGAGTTTGTCATTCATTGATCCAAGGTCACAAAGGAGATAAGTCTCAGGAGAAGGATTTGAACCCAGGCCATCTGATTCTAGAGTACCTTTTAGGAGATTGGAGATCGGGAAATTACTAATGACTTTTTAAAAAGCATCCATCAAACAGTTTCTCTTGCCCTCATATGAAGCTTTTTTAGTTTTTCTCAAATCCTTCCACAACTACGATTAGGTCAATCAGACCCACTCTTTTCCTTCTACCTCCATAGCTTTCCATTTTAACAGTGAGTTTATTCAATCATCCCATCAGTCCATTTATTACAGCTGAATACTTTTGGTCTATCTCTGCACCCGCAGCACCCAGCCCAATGCCAGGCACACAGTAAATGTTTAATAAATGGTCACTGAAGGAATGTATAGATGAGTTCACATCACTGTGCTGCTCAGTGGGAGAAATAAAATTAGAGATTAGTCCTTACTTTCATGGAATGTACAGTCCAGCAGGGAGGTAAGACACACAGATATGTATGGGACATGATACTATGTGATTAATGCAACAGAAAGGGGCAGAAAAGGCCCAAAGGATAAAAATTGTTTGGGGAGTGGTACAGCAGATAGAGTGCCTAACCTGAAGTAAGGAAGATGAGTTCAAATCCAGCCTCAGACACTTACTAGCTATGTGACCCCAGGCAAGTCACTTAACCCTGTTTGCCTCAGTTTCCTCATCTGTAAAATGAGCTGGAGAAAGAAATGGCAAAAAACTCCAGTATCTCTGCCAAGAAAACCCCAAATGGGGTCAGGAACAGTCAGAAACGACTGAGACAACTCAACAATAACAACCCAGGTTTTAAGTCCACTGACTCATGCTGGTGTTTCCATCTGAGTTCCACTCTCTTTGACTTAAATTGTCTAAGGAGTCTTTTAATTAAGCACCACTTCACTCTGTCTCAGCGTCCACTGTGTCTGCCTCTAGGTCCTTGAACACTATCTGTGTCCCTCCTCTGATGACCTTCGTACTTATCCCACCTGGACTTGTAGCCTCAGCATCTAGATCTGGTTCCTCCATCTTCCTAAGCAAATTTCTCCGAGTGTTTTACCCATCTGTAATGGGCAGAGTAACTGCAAACACACACACACACATACATACACACACACACACACACTCACACTCACACACACACACACAGACACACACACTTATTTAGCTCTTTGTGATATGCAAGTATTGAGATTTCTGTTCAGTCTGGTTTCATTTTTGAACCCTTGGCAAATGATAAGGATGGCCTAAACATGGTGCCAAAAGGAACCTCTGAGCTTGGCTGCTCCATATGATTTTTGGTAATCACGAGGTTTTAATTCTGGAGTTGGAAGGGGCCTCAAAGACCATCTAGACCTATCTGCTCCTTTTATTGATAAAGGAAATGAGGAAGCTGATGAGTTGGAGAAGGAAATGGCAAACCACTCCAGTATCTTTGTCCAGAAAACCCGGAATGGGGTCAAGGAGAGTCAGACGTGACTGAAATGACTCAACAAGTCAACAAACCAAGGGCCAGAGAGGTTAGGTGACTGCCTGTGGCCACACAGAGAGGTAGCAGAAGAATCAAGATTTGAACTCAGGTCCTTTGATGCCCTGTCCCAAGGTTCATTCCACTACCTCATGCTACTTTGCATGTAGTCAGAGCAAATAAGCATTTTCTAATGAAATTGTCATACCTAAAGGTGTTTATTTGTTCTTGTTTTTTGCCAAGTGTTATGGTTGTTGATGACCATGGGACTCCCTGTCCTTCCCCCCCTTTCTCCTTCGTTAATTGCCAAGTGTGTTCTTCCAGGCCTCTGCCTAGGCTCTCCGTCACTCCCCTCCCCAGCCATGAGTTCCAAGCCCTCCAGCTCAAGCCTTTGTGCAGATATTCCAGAAGCTTTGACATCAGCTGAAGAACAGGTCCCTGACTCCCTCAGACCCCTTCATGTTCTTTCTCTGAAAAGCCTGATTCTTTTCCCCCAGGGGCCTCCTGCTTGCAACTCCCAGCCAAGTTGCTGAGGAAGACATTTTTTTTCTGAACAGGACCCAGATCCGCATTTGAGTTGCTAAGCAACGCCCATCCTTCTGCCAGCTGGAGCCTGGAGGGGAGGGGGGGAACACTACCTCAGCCCTAAGGGCTTATGGCTCTCTCCCTAGCCCTCTCTCTCCCAATTATCTTGCTTTGTGGATTGAGGGGGGAGGGGGTGAGAGATGCAGGAGCTGGGGCTGCAGAATGCCACCAACCAAGATAGTCTGATTCCATCAAGCCAGGGTATGGGGTAGAGGAAATGAGAGACTTGGGCCACTGCAGCTTCCTTCACCATTGACGGGAAGGCAGATAAGATATAGCCCCAAGAGTGCTAAAACTGGAGTTGGAGGAGCAGGATTTGAATCCCAGCTCTGACAATATCTATGTAACCCTGAGCCTATCAAGTCAAGCTTGATGTCCAAAAATACCTCGTAACAATGAGAGCTGCTTAGCTTTCCATAAATGTGGGTAACAGGGTACCCAGCTCCTCCATGCACACATCCAAAGTTATAAATACATGGCAGGGAGAGGAGAGCCTTGCTTTCACTTCATAGAAAAGGCAGAAGACACAGGGTACAAAAGGCTCATAGGAGCCCATACACAGCTACAGAAGATCAGTATGGTGGTCACTGGCACAAACATCAAGAAAGGAGACAGGGCGTCACTTGGGAAAGTAGGAAGAAGATAGTTTGTCTGGCTTGTAAAGGACAGTGATGTCTAACGAGGCTGGAAAAGCCAAGTTTCCAAGTGTGAAGAGCATTGAATGCTTTACAGAGGCATCTGTATTTTCTTCTAGAAGTAATAGGAGCTGTTAGAGTTTGTTTATTTGTTTAACAAATAAATACTTCTTGAATAAATGGAAGAACAAGGAAATGGGTGAATGAATGATCATACATGGCATCTCCATGGCTCTGCCCAAGCTCTCCCCCATGCCTAGAATGGACTTCTTCAATCCTTCTGATTTCAGGATACATCTCTCTCTTCCCTGCTCAGCTTAGGTGCCTTCTTTCCTCCCAGTGGTTCATATTTTGTCCCTCCTCAAATGACCTTGTGTTTATTTCTCTGAATGTATCCCCATTTCTCAGTGCCAGGAGAATGTCAGCCTCTTAAGGGTAAGGACTGCTTGTGCACCCAGAGACTAGCACAATGTTTCACACACAGAAGATAATCAGTAAGTATTTGTAGAACTGAATGAGAAAATGGATGAAAAACACAAACGCCTGAAGAATTGACCTATACTGTGTTACACTTCTTATTAAAAGTCAAATGAATGTGTATTACATAACTTTGCAGAATTGGGAGGTTTTATCAAGTCCAATCTCCTTCTTTCACAGATGAGGAAACTGAGTATCAGAAAAGTGAAATGTTTCCCAAGGTCACACAACCAGTTAAAGCAGAGGATTCCTAGAATGTCAGTAAAACATAGATTTTTTTTTCAAAGCTGAGAGGACCCTTAGAATACAATATCAGAACTAGGATGAACTTTAGAACAGAAAATGTCAGATCTGGAAAAGACCAAAGGATCATAGATTTATGGTTGGATGGATACCTTGGATTCCCATTAAGTCCATCTTCCTTAGTTTACCTATAAGGCCATCTTCTCAGCTTCACAAAGGAAAATCTGAAGCCTTGAGGTAAAGTATATTAGGGGCTGCCTCTCACAAGAGTCCAGGCATCCTGACTGCTTTCCCCTCTTCTCCCTTCACCCACACTGTGACTAGTAAGTGGTACAGGAAGGAGTTCAGAGGAGAGAAAGAGTAATCAGGAAAGGCTTCCCAGAGGAGGCAAGATGCCATGAAGATGTGACGTTTTCTCAGTTCCCCTTCAGCCTCCAATAACTCAAGTGTAGGGACTACTAGGTAGCACAGTGGATAGAGTACCAGGCCTGAAGTCAGGAAGATTCATCTTCCTGAGTTCAAATCTGGCCTCAGACACTTCCTAGCTATGTGACCCTGAGCAAGTCACTTCACCCTGTTTGCCTCAGTTTCCTCATCTGTGAAGAAGGAAATGACAAACCATTCCAGTATCTCTGCCAAGAAAACCCCAAATGGGGTCAAAAAGAGTTGAGCACAATTGAAACAATTGGAAAAACCCAGGTCTTGAACAGGTTATTAGCTTACAGCTACACTTATGTATAATTCAGTTCAATTAAACAAATAAGGCCTAGCCTAAATGGCAATGTGTCATAGTGAATCAAGGGCTGAACTTGGCTTCAAGAGGCCTGAGTTCAAATCCCACCTCACATACTAACTAACTGTGTGTCCTTGGTTATATCAATTTACCTCGGTTTCCTCATCTATAAAATGGAATGAAAATAGTTGTAGCCTTTATTTCTCAGGATTGTCAGAAGGATCAATTGAGATAAAGTGTGTTAAAGTGTGATGAGGAGAAAGAAGGGAATGGTCATGAAGTGGTTGTGACCAGAATGATAATAATAAAGAAGAGAATATGGACAAGGAAGGATGCACATACATAAAAATGAAAATTTGTCCCATCCCTCAAGGGCCTCTAATGGCCAGAAGGTATGTGAGCAGGAGGGAGGGAGGGGAGAGTCCCTGTCCAGACTGATTTGGGAAATCATCAGCCACAATATATCCACTACCACAGCCCTCTGGCTGACACCAAAAGTCCTTCACGGTCTTACTCCCACCCAACTTCATTGACTGGTTTTAAATTAGTTCTTCTCCTGAACTCCCACATTCCAGGTTAACTGACCTATTTGCTGTTCCTTGAACATGACATTCCATTTCCTACTGCCACATCTTTGCATAGGCTGTGCCTCATGCCTGATTGCTGTCCCACCTCTCCACCTCTTGGAGTTTCCCTTCAGGCTAATCTCAAGGACCTGTTCCTACATAGGATATTACTTAATCTCCCAGTTCTTAGGGCTCTCCACAATCAACCTTCTTAAAATTACTTTGTGTTAAAGATATATATATATATTATGTATACTGACAATATACC